>CAWUFW010008756.1:0-600000 GCA_963921515.1 Calotriton arnoldi
TGTGTTGCATACTTACTCTACACACACATGCACTTGATATTGACAAGGGATGTCAGGGAAAGTTTCTGGGTTTCACATAACTGCAGAACTTTACATGTGGTTTCATCAGGCCACACACTCACCAATACAGATAAAAAGGTCTGGGCACACTAATGATTCACAAAATATGGTACACTGCCACCTCCATTTTATGTGCTACACTTAGGACAGGGATAGTAGTGCAGTGTCAACTATGAAGGCACACTTGTTGGCCCCCTCCAGGTCATAGGACAGGACCTGATTCTCGCAATGTCTAGGACCTGCCTAGGCTGCTGCAGTACACTAGATTAGCGTGACGCCAGGGCGAAAAATAAGTCAGGGTACCAGTTTTACATGCAGATGGGTACTTGGGGCAAGGGAACACACCAGTTTATCATGCAAGGGACATTCACTTTTAACACTGGATCACAGTCAACAATCTTACTCAGACCTTGCATGACTAATGAGATCTATTTTCTGTTAAAAAGATCAACTGCACAAATAAGTATTGGCCCGTCATACTTGGCACCCACAAACACTAAACATAAGGAGATGATGTTGGATAAAGAGGTTTTGATCTCTGCTAGATCACAGGCGTATTATATGGAATTCTGGCTTCACCTACACACACTCAGACATATTTCTAAATTTCTATAAAGCCTTCATTGTACTATTGCCAAATTATCCTTAATTGGATCTAGGAAAGACTATGTAAACAGGGTTTACGGTACCAGAGCCAGCGTTATTTTCACTATACTAAGAAAAGAAAAAACACGTACAGTCTAAATATGCACGCATTCCGTTGAAATTCCTAAGGAGTGCAAGAGCCATCAGTACTCTATCAAAACTATACTGGCCCCAGTCAGAGCTTCCAGTTCAGAGATTCGTGCTGGTTGATTGTATGATTTAGGTACTTGGGCCTTTCTCAAAATCAAATTCCAGAGCAATCAGCCTGCTCATTGCGATCTTCAGATCTGTTTTCGATCCGAACTCACAAGATTGAGTGTTTTTCAAAAAAGTGCATTCATTGTCCTTTCCGGAGGGCAAAACATAAAATTGCACTGCCTCTCTTCCTCAGAACTATCACACCTGATGTCACCGTTCAAAAGACCCTGACATGAAACTTTTTCTCTGGCTCAAATTTCCTTTCCAACAACGGACAGTTGGGTTTGTAACTTTAGCACTGGGATGAGGTACACAAGGTTATCTACAAGGTTTTAAAACTACTTGAGATTCAATCACCAGGTATTTGATGCATGCAAAACATATGAATTAGTTTTTTTAAAGATTTCAGGCCACAAAACTAGACCCATGGGAAAGTAACGTTTGTGTAATAAAGACAGCAAGACGAGACAGACTTGAAAAGGTGCTTGGTGAGCTCTTTAGAGTGTGTATCATTATCTTATATCATTTATACATCTTTGTCCTGTTAATCTTCGGCATTAATCCCACATTTGTAAGTGTCACTTCTCTCCCTCCTAGACTGTGTCAAGAACAAGTCCTTGTATTTGCTACAGAAGGGCAAAGCTCTGAATGTGACACCAGAATACTGCCAGGAGGCAGAAGAAGCCATGGCCAAGGCGGTGAAGCTCAACCCAACGTTAGTTGATGCCTGGAACCAACTTGGTGAAGTGTACTGGAAAAAAGGTGACATCACCACTGCACGAACCTGCTTCCTGGGTGCACTCAACCATGTGAGTATCAGGAATGCACATGCATGTACATGCTCATAACCATCCTGCAGGCCATTTTTGTATCAAATCTTTTTGTTGGTTTTCAAGAATATAACCGCTGTTACATCAGAGAGCATACATAGACCATAACAAGTGCAATTACATTAGTAGAGTAACACATAGCGTCTGGCCATATTGGTGCCCTTTATGAGGAGGGGAGGAACTTGAATGGGAGGGTATAGAGGCAAATAAAAAAGGGGGGACCAACATTCCCCATATTCACGTTCAACTTGGATAAATGCAGTGACAATGGCTCTTAAAAGAAGTTTGCACATTTCAGAGGTTTGTAAAGCTACTTTGTGCAGTTCCATATCAGACATTATTATTTGGATTCATACTCGACTAGATGCACAACTGCTGCGGAATTTAATAGGATGAGCTTGCTATTATGTTCAGTACTTTTGATTACTGATGAGGATTTTCCTAGAAGAGAAGGCAGTGTTGCTTATCTACAATCCTAGGTCTTTTCCAAGGGAATACTCATCAAAATTATAAGCAACCCTCCCTCCTCCCCGGACAAGATATTAACACAATGGTTCTTATCTTCACTCTTGATCTTATCACTGTCAAAATGAACCAAGCTGATTGTCACTTTTGGGGCATGAAGAAAACTGGAGGAAGGGTGAGGCTCTTAAAGGACAGTGCCAGTTTTCTGACTTTGGTTTTGCAGTCTGCCTGCTGCTGCCATTGCCTGGCATTCCCTTTATTTTTAGTTTTTGAAAAAAAGATTTGTGGGTGGTATTTTCTAGTCACTTTAAACATACTGATGATTTTCCTATAAGTGTAGATATTATTTGAAAGAAAAGAAAATATAAATTCAATTTGGCCATTTCTAGTCTTCCTTAGGGTGTGAAGACAATTATTTTATATGTATTTGCACTTTTTTTCCTTACAAAAAATGTCTTGACATTATATATATACATACATATACATACATACACACATACATATACATACATACATACATAAACACACACACACACACACACACACATATATATATATATATATATATATATATATATATATATATTCACTGAAAAAACCATAGGTTTCAGGGACGTTATAGTTAGTTGGAGATTTTACTCGTACAAAACCAGAGAAATTCGGCCGTTATAGTTAGTTAGACCTAACTATAACTAGCGCCCCCGCAATTCTGATGACGTCACATATTACATCACTCATGACATGCTCAGTGACATCACTGATGACATCTCAAATTACATCACTGATGACATCATCCACGTGATCATCTGATGCACCTCCTCATACCCTAATAAAACCTTTCATACACCCACTCTAAAATACAGACCACCAATATCGAAACCATAGACAGACCAATAGCAGTTAGTACATACCTGCTCAGTGATTCATACGTCTGCACACACATCCACCCACTAACCCATACAGTCACTCATACACACAGTCATTCATCTATACAGCCACTGATATATCCACTCATACACCCATATAGACACTCACACAATGCCACTCACCCAGAGTTACTCATACACCTAGTCAGTCATGCAAATAAACTATCACACACCCATTTACTTGCTTATACAGTCATACACACACCACCGCACTTATTTATACAGATACTAACACATACTTACTCTCTTAAACAATCACTCATAAAAACACACACTCATCCATACAGATACTCTTGCAATCACTCCCTCTCACATATAGTCATTTATATACTCCAACACTCACATATATTGCTTTAAAATATATGTAGTTACTCACACATGCACCACTGAGACATCCATACACACACTCACCCACCCATACAGCTGTTTCCATATGCACTCTTGAACCCATACACCCAGTGAATCAGCCACTCACATATCTACGCACAGAGTCACACCCCCCCCACCAAGACACTCAGGCACCCATACAGATACTCAGACAACCAATAAATAACCCATATAGACACTCATGTAGCTACTCACCAAACCATGCAGCCGCTTACACACCAACTGACAGACTAATACAGACATTCACACAGTTTAGTCACTAACCCATGCATTCAGTAAGACACATTTAATCACTCACATATACAGTCAGTCACACACCTACTAAATCATCCATTCAGACACTCATACACCCACTCATACTTCAATACACCTTGGCATATATATATATATATAAAACATATTTTTATACTTTTCAGAAACACATTCACTGGATGATGTCATCAGTGATGTCATCAGTGATGTCATTTGAGATGTCATCAGTGATGTCACTGAGCATGAAATGAGTGATGTAATATGTGGCGTCAATTTCTAAGCTTTTTTAAATGCTAATTTCTAACTATAACGTCCCTGAAACCTGTGGTTTTTTTCAGTGAATTTCTAAGGTTTTTTAAATGCTAATTTCTAACTATAACGTCCCTGAAACCTATGGTTTTTTCAGTGAATTTCAAAGGTTTTTTAAATGCTAATTTGTAAGTTTAATATTTATAAAACCTTTCTTTTTTTCTGTAAATTACAATGTTTTTTTTTTTTAAATGATATTTTGTAACTGTAATATCCTATAATTATTTTCTCTTATTTTTTTCATTTTATTTTAAATATGTAATGTCTTATGTCTTTTAAAATATATGTATATTTTTTTTTCCCCCAAAATAGTGGAGTGGTTTTTTAAATGCTAATTTCTAACTATAACGTCCCTGAAACCTATGGTTTTTTCAGTGAATTTCAAAGGTTTTTTAAATGCTAATTTGTAAGTTTAATATTTATAAAACCTTTCTTTTTTTCTGTAAATTACAATGTTTTTTTTTTTTAAATGATATTTTGTAACTGTAATATCCTATAATTATTTTCTCTTATTTTTTTCATTTTATTTTAAATATGTAATGTCTTATGTCTTTTAAAATATATGTATATTTTTTTTTCCCCCAAAATAGTGGAGTCGCGTACCCATCGTGTACCTATCACGGTGGGTGCGCAAATTCAAGCCGCCATATTGCTAAAGTCGAGAAGGAGCCGCGTTTGGTATGCAACGGGTGCGCGGTGCGTGGCCCCGCGTAACGTCATATACGTATGGGATTGCGTCATGTGCGCGTTTAGTAAGCAACGGGTGCGCGGTGCTTGGCCCCGCGTAACGTGATATACGTATGGGATCGCGTCATGTGCGCATTTGGTATGCGACGTGTGCGCGGTGCCGGGACCCGCGTGACGTCATATACGTGCTGGGTCGCGTGGGGTGCGCGACTCTCGTAAAAAAAAATTATGTTTTAAAAAAATATATGTATATAACTTTAATGTACATATGAGGGCAAGAGATTATCTAAACTATTTATAAAAATAATATATTTGTACTTGTAATAAACTTATATTATTGTTAAATATATTTTCGCGAAGTCGAGTTGGGTGCGCACCGGGTGCGCGGCTCCCATGTGACTTTAAAAGAAACCATTTCATTGGTTCAGAAGGTTTTCCATTCTAGAACTTGAAGGACCCCACCGATTTTAGTCATTCTGTCTGCTGCATCACAGGAGAGACACCTGTTGTGTTTTTGGGAGCGAAATTGTGATTTTTTTTGGTGTTTACTGGAAAACTTTTACAATGGCTTCTTCAAATCCACCAATAGACCTTCCATCTGATGATGAAGACTTAGTACCACCTCCCAAAAAAAGACCGGATTCTATTGTGTGGAAGTTGTTCACAATCCCAGAGGGCGAAAGAAAAGTAAATGCGAGAAAGGTGAGCTGCACGCTTTGTTCCAGAGTTCTTTCAAGAGGCAGCGAGAAGAAGTATTCGTGTGAGACTTCCAGTATGTATAAGCATTTACAGACTATACATCCAAAACAACTTGCACGGGAACAGCTGCGACGTGCTCAAGAAGCCACACCACAAACTGACCAGGGTGCTGGTCCCAACACTTCTGGAGCCTCAAGCTCTGCATCTCGCGGTCCGGACATTCGTCCAGAGTTTGCGACGCTCAAACAGCATTGCATGAAATGCAACGCAATTTTATGTTGTGGGGAGCAGTCAGTTGACGCTGTTTGTTCAGCAGCAAGAAACCATCGCTGCTAATTTTTTTTTTTTCTGTTGGAATGACTATATAATTTCAAAAGTTAAAAGTTTTGTCTGTTGGTTTTTTCGTTTTTCAAAAAACACCAAAGAGGAGTGCTTAGGTAGTAACAGGGAAATTACTGAACTGTATAGGTAGTGCTCAAGGGATTGTAGAAGTGCATGAGTAAGTGCCTGGGTCATTGCATGAGTACACTAAGCATACATGCAACTGTATAAATAGAATCTGCACATATAGATAAGTCATTACATACTATCTAGTTAAGTAGATAAGTACAACATACCAGAAAGGGTAATATGTGTTGGTTTAGTTTTGAGTTACATCTTGACCATTCAATCTACAAATATGCGACATCATTAAACTATACCTCTCAACAGACTTAAGAAAGAAGAGCAATTAACAACACCTTAAATTAGCCTTTTTTAAACCACACTTTTATTATACATCTTAAGCTTTGTATCTAAAATTATGTGGCATCATTCAACTATACCTTTGCTTAGACTACAAAAAGAAACCTAATTAACAGCACCTTATTTCACCATTCTATCTTTAAATATATGGCATCATTTAACTTTACCTTCTGTACAAACTAATAACAGAAACCTAATTAATAACACCTTATATGATCATCTTTCAAACAGCACAGTTGTGCTGCATCTTTACCAAAGTATCTATAATTATGCAGTATCATTCAACTATACCTTTGTAGAGAGAAGAAAAAATGAAGGCTAATAAACTACACCTTATATGAACATCTTTCAAAATACACGTGTACTGCATCTTCATCCAACTATCTAAAAATATGCGGCATCATTCAGCTATACCTTTGAACAGACTTAAAAAACAAGCTTAATTAATTACATCAGTAATCATCTTTAAAAATACACATATTACTGTACAGACTGTTTTTTAAACAAACTTCAAGTACAATGAAACTAATTCCAATATACATCTCTACATTTAATAATATATTTCAAACAACACAGTTTTAGAATAATGTCAAATCTTTTTAAATAAACCTCAAAAAGTTATAACTCACCTTGCAAATAAATGTGTTGAATGAAAAATCTCACACACTCAGACAGGATTTTTTTTTACACACAGTCAATATAAATCACCAGACTCTGCAAGGTGAAACCAGTAATGGCAAGGTTTCCCTCTCTTTTTCCATACAAATACACATAAGCAACAAATGACATTGCTTCCCAGAGATTTTCAAATTGTAAAACACATTTCCATTGGTCACAGATAATAAGCCTTATCAACTGACTTCTTCACCCCTTCTGCTTAATGCCAGTTTCCATAGCAACAGGTCATGCAACATTCAACTTAACTGACAGGTCGCAAGTTCACCATATTTTCAAGTTCACCACACAATGTTGCAAATGAAAACAGCAGGTGTGGTTGGCTTTGCAGAACATGACCTTATCCTTTCTACTGTACCTTTCAAGCATTTTTTACTAACCAATAAGAAACTTGGTTTTTAAACAAAGTAAAATGCACCCTATTTTTGAATGTACAATGTTCTTAAACAGCCAATCAAATCTCTTCTTTCTTAAAAACAGCATCTTCACCACCATTTTAGATATCTTTCATTCTACCAACTGACTACCTCAGCTACAGACATCTTTTCATTACCTACAGTCATCCCTTCAAGATGCTTTCAGTGTGGATTGTTGGGCACAGCTATGTTTTCTGGTGCAAAAGGTATGCTGAACACAGAGGTATTGACAAAGACCTAGCTTTGCAAAATGTAGACATTAAATGGATTGGTCAAAGAGGATTAAAGTGGCACCAATTGATGGCTTTGGTTAAAACCTTTTTGCATCTCCAAGCCCCTGACCTCATGATTGTGCACTGTGGTGGCAATGACCTAGGCACATTGACTGGGGTAGGTCTGGAATTGCTAATGAAGGACACCTTTGCAGAACTGATGTTGCTTTTCCCCCAAACTGTCTTTGTATACTCTAACATATGCCAAAGACAGAAATGGAAGTGGTCCAATCAATTTTGTCCTTCTGTTTTAGGAGCCGCGCACCCCTCGTGTTCACACCAGGGGGGGCCGCGCTGAGCGCCGCGCACCCCTCGCGTTCACACCGGGGGGGCCGCGCTGAGTGCCGCGCACCCCTCGCGTTCACCGGGGGGCCGCGCTGAGCGCCGCGCACCCCTCACGTTCACACCAGGGGCCACGCTGAGCGCCGCGCATCCCTTGCGTTCACACCAGGGGGCCGCGCTGAGCGCCGCGCACCCCTCGCGTTCACACCAGGCGGCCGCGATGAGCGCCGCGCAAGGGTCACGACTCCAAACTTTGGCGGGAAAGAAAATGTCTACTACTATTAATTTATATTCGCCCCGGGGACCCCATCCCCCGGGGCATGCCAACATTTATTTAATTTTTTTTTAAAGGGAGGGGTACCACGAGGCCCACCTCCCAGGCCATTTTTGGCCCCGGGGACCCCATCCCCCGGGGCATAGCCTCACAGTTGAGGACCGTGGGGGGAGCCCCAATGCCCCCACGGTCCCGCCGGCTCCCCGCCTCCTACGGGAGCCGGCATTGCTTTTCCACAAGGGGAGCTGCTGACATGCAGCTCCCCTTGTACATACATACATTATTTTGGTCCTAACTATAACTGGGGACTGCCAGTGGGAGGGATATATATAGCCTAGAATAGACTGATTTGCCACTGATGAAATAAAGCACTTTTTTGATTTTGCAAGACTTTGGCGTCTGGTGGTCTGTACCTGGATTGTCTCATCGGGAGAACGGTGGGCCAGGATTGTGAATTTTCATTCAATGTATCCAGATTACGGCTGTCTCTGGATTTCCGGACCCTCTCTTTATCTTGTGGTGGACTGGCGTACAGCTGTTTTCGCGCACGCGAAGGAATTGACCCGGAAGGAGTACGTGCCGAGTCCGCCCCCCACTGTTTCTGGATTACGAAGTCAGATCACGGCTGTTCCAGTTTCGAATCGGCGGCGCCCGAGTGGTTGGAGGACTCTAGGGACCGGGTGATTCTGTTCTGGTAAGCTGATCGACTTGTGTATTCATAATATCAATGGGTGGAGAGATTGTAACGCTACGATTTTAAGGTGTTTTCAGAAGCAGCTTACCACCTTATCGGATTGTGCTTTATTGGCTGAATATATCATGTCTTCCAACGACGCGCTGCGTGAACGTGAAGCTGCAGATGAAGCTTTATTCTTAAACCTCCCTGAAATCAATAATGCACAGAATGATCAAACTAACACCACTATGAACAACGATTTGAAGAGTCTTTTACTCAAGCACTGGCACTTTATTTCCCAATGATTATATGATATAGACGAATTGATATGCTTGATTTTATGATGCGATTTGGTTTAGGCCATTTGTTTACATTTGAGCACTAGCACTTCATTTCTTAATGAATACATCACTTTACATATTGAAATGTTGATGGTTTTAACATATATCATTAGGTCCAGTTTATCACTGTATAAAGGACGATTGATGATGTTTTACCTAATATTGTGATTCTAGTGATTACATCGCAACAATTTACTGTGGCCATTTCGACTAAACTAATTAACATTTGACCTTCGTTGTTTTAAGTAACCATCATCTGCAACATATATCATTAAGTCTTTTGTCTGTTTTTATGAGCATTGCCTTGTTGTTTTGTGCACTGGTAGGTGTTGTTTCACTATTTAAATGTCAATTTGATTGTGGCGTGTCATGTGATCAAGACCGCGTCTCAGCGGTCGAAACGCGTCATAGCAGGCACTAGCCTGGAATAGACTGATTTGCCACTGATGAAATAAAGCACTTTTTTGATTTTGCAAGACTTTGGCGTCTGGTGGTCCATACCTGGATTGTCTCATCGGGAGAACGGTGGGCCAGGGTTGTGAATTTTTATATATATATATATATATAACACATATATATATTATACACATATATACACATACACACATATATAACAACAACTCCACTTGCCTCGCCAAAGCCAGGACACAGCAACTGTGGTGCGCGCCAGGGTCCGAGGAAACCCTTTCACAAATTCCGGTTCACTGCGCAACGTAGTTGCCAGGCGCACACTCCAAACCGCACAGTAAATAAGGCACAATCCAGTAGTGCTTGGAGTGAGTTTATTCACGGTGCCAAGCCAAATAACCCAACGTGTTTCGGCGTATAACGCCTTGATCACAGGTGGAATTACAGAGTTTGGGAATCGCTTAACAAAACAATTACGTGCCACGTGACTACCTGAAAAAATGTGAATCAAATGCATATCAATGGGTAATACATGCCCGCATCTCGTAAACAATCAATGACCAGGGCAGGACTGTTGTGATGATTATATAAGGCCCTTGTATATCCACGTGAGCAAGGGACTGGGGTGAATGTATGACATTGTTCTGCATTCTGTCCATCAACTGTTGTTTTTGCATTTGTCACCCCGAGTGGGACAGGTATGCCCAGACGTGGGTCCCGTGCTCTCCATGCCACTGGAATCAAGCTATCCTGGCTAAAGAGGGGTGAAACCCCGAAACCGGTCCTAGGATGCTTGTTTCCAGTCCAGGGAGGACCTGGCTTGGCAGTTCGGGCTGGACTGTTCCCATGAGGCACAGGGTCAAGACTGATTTGTATATGGCTGGGTCCAAACTGGAATGGCATGGTGAGCAAAAAAACGATGGATTTAGTCCCAGATCTCTGTACTGGGGTGAATGTATGACATTGTTCTGCATTCTGTCCATCAACTGTTGTTTTTGCATTTGTCACCCCGAGTGGGATGGGTATGCCCAGACGTGGGTCCCGTGCTCTCCATGCCACTGGAATCAAGCTATCCTGGCTGAAGAGGGGTGAAACCCCGAAACCAGTCCTAGTATGCTTGTTTCCCAGTCCAGGGAGGACCTGGCTTGGCAGTTCGGGCTGGACTGTTCCCATGAGGCACAGGGTCAAGACTGATTTGCATATGGCTGGGTCCAAACTGGAATGGCATGGTGAGCAAAAAACGATGGATTTAGGCCCAGATCTCGGTACTGGGGTGAATGTATGACATTGTTCTGCATTCTGTCCATCAACTGTTGTTTTTGCATTTGTCACCCCGAGTGGGACGGGTATGCCCAGACGTGGGTCCCGTGCTCTCCATGCCACTGGAATCAAGCTATCCTGGCTGAAGAGGGGTGAAACCCCGAAACCGGTCCTAGGATGCTTGTTTCCAGTCCAGGGAGGACCTGGCTTGGCAGTTCGGGCTGGACTGTTCCCATGAGGCACAGGGTCAAGACTGATTTGTATATGGCTGGGTCCAAACTGGAATGGCATGGTGAGCAAAAAACGATGGATTTAGGCCCAGATCTCTGTACTGGGGTGAATGTATGACATTGTTCTGCATTCTGTCCATCAACTGTTGTTTTTGCATTTGTCACCCCGAGTGGGACGGGTATGCCCAGACGTGGATCCCGTGCTCTCCATGCCACTGGAATCAAGCTATCCTGGCTGAAGAGGGTGAAACCCGAAACCAGTCCTAGTATGCTTGTTTCCCAGTCCAGGGAGGACCTGGCTTGGCAGTTCGGGCTGGACTGTTCCCATGAGGCACAGGGTCAAGACTGATTTGCATATGGCTGGGTCCAAACTGGAATGGCATGGTGAGCAAAAAAACGATGGATTTAGGCCCAGATCTCTGTACTGGGGTGAATGTATGACATTGTTCTGCATTCTGTCCATCAACTGTTGTTTTCGCCATGAATTAAGGCCATTATACCGTTTTCTATTTTTAATTTAATCACGTGACATCAAATGGGCTTGTATATCAACAAGAAAGTGGTTTGAAAACACCGACATTGAAAAAGGCTGTTACGCCGAAACGTGCCTGTCGGTGCGGGGGGGTCCGCACAATAAAGTGACTAAATAGAATCCATCTGTGAGTGCGTCCGTTTGTAGCCTGAATTGTGCTATTGTGCAGGAATATATATATATATATATATATATATATATATATATATATATATATATATATATATCCACATCCACAAAAATCCAATGAATAACGTGCATGTAAAGAAGAAAACACTGGAGCCGCGGCCACAATTCCAAGCGTGTTTAATTGCAACACTAGGTCCCGACGCGTTTCGGAGTTGCGTCACTCCTTTCTCACGGGCAAGGCTTAGTGCATCATTGGTTTCTTTTAAAGAAGCAAGTGCTGATTTTGTGCAATAGACATAAAAAACATACTTATGTTCGTCATCTATGTTAATAAAGTTGTACTAAATACATCAATAAATTCAGGGAATGCAAAAACAAAGTCAATACTGAATCAAAGTAAATACTTTCACGGCATAACACCTAAAAAAAATATAGCGCTGTACAATTAACACGCGCCAATACAGTGCTTCATTCGGCAGTGATACAAGTGCACCCTGCTGCATTGGCTTATTAACCAGTGACCATAATTCATGAATGAAAACGATAAAACCCTAGTGGGCAATCAATCATACTAGACCGTGAATCAGGCTACATATCAGGTCACTCGGTTCATATAACACAATTTAAAGTGCGCTGAACAATGGCTCATGCGAGCATTTTATCTCGAACCAAACACAATCAAATGTTCACCCAAGAAAAACACTTTAACAACTTGTGTCAATACATATTAGAGCTCCTCTGCATTCCCAATCGACATCTGTAAAAAACCAGACCAAGATGATACTATTAAAATCATGTGAAAAACTGTGCACAAAACATAAAATACTAACTAAACAAAACCTTAAAAGACATGGCAGGAGAACATGAAAAATAATGAACAAGCAAAGAGATATTATAAATGAACGGACATTTCCTCATCAAGGTTCAAACCTATGGGAGATAAGTGTTGTATTTAACAATCAATTTCGATTCCAACCTTCTTACTTCAACAGTTCTATTGCCTCCTCTTGTTCTAGGTGGTACACAATCGAGGATACAGAATCTAAGAAGGTTGGCATTTTGATTGTGACTCATACTGAAGTGGCGGGCAACCGGATATTGTTTATCGTTTTTCTTTATCGCCCGTAAATGCTCAAGTACTCTTTGTGGATCGTACTCCCTATGTAAAATCTGTCACAAGGACATTTTAACGCATACACCACAAATTCAGTGTTACAACTCAAGTGTTTACTGATGAGATATGGGGGTTTGTCTTTACTGAGTTTAATGGATTTACAGCTAGTGCTAAACTTGCAAGCCTTGCACTGGTTACAAGTGTAAAACCCTTTGATCTCCGTACGTTTTTTTGTTTGATTCACTAGACTCCTACTAAGTGTGTCCGGTAGCGATCTGGGTTTTGTGAATGTTAGTGAAGGGTATTCACCCACAAATTCCCTCAGATCGTCATCACTTCTAAGGACCTCCCAGAATATTTTAAGACTTCTCCTGATCTCCCATGCTTGATTGTTATATTTGGTGATGAATCTTAATGGCTCTTTCACCGTCGTGCTCTCTTTTTCTTTGGGGGTCAGTAGCTCTTCCCTTTTAAGTTTTTCTACTTTGGCAACAGCTTGCTTAATGATGGTTCTACTGTAGCCATGTGCTAGAAATCTCTGGGTCATTGTGTGTTTTTCAGTTTGATAACCTTCTTCTGTGCTGCAGTTCCTTTTGGCCCTTAACAGTTCTCCAAACGGAATACTCCGAATTAGGTTTTTAGGGTGGCAACTGTTGGCATGAAGCAAACTGTTGCCCGCAGTGATTTTTCTAAACAGTCTACTAGTGATTTTGTCATCCTTGATCTCTAATTTGAGGTCTAAGAATTCTATAGTGTTGCTGTTGGTTTCACTTGTAAAGTGCAAGTTTAAAGTGTTTTGATTGAGGACACCGACAAACTCCTGCGCCTGGATTTCAGTACCCCTCCAGATGCAAAAAATGTCATCAATGTATCTTACCCAGAGGACGACGTGGTCAGCAAATTGCCTGGTGTTATTGACAACCTGCTTCTCCCACCAGCCGAGGTACAATCCCGCAAAACTGGGGGCGAAGCAGGTTCCCATCGCCATCCCCTGGGTTTGTCTGTACATCTTGTTGTCAAACAAGAAGAAATTGTTTCTCAGGCATAACCGAATCATCTCTAAAATCATTTCTGAATGAAAGAGGAAAGACAACGATCTGTCTATCATGAAGAACCTGCAAGCCTCAATACCAAGATCTTGAGGGATGCACGTGTATAAACTACTTACATCCATACTCATTAATAAATAGTCTTTCTGCCAGGTGATTTTGTTGATTATTCTTAGAAAATCACCTGTGTCTTTACAAATGACAGTAGCGCTTGGACCAGTGGCTGTAAAAAATAGTCCACGTATTTTCAAGTGCACTATCTCTTGATGACACAATGGGTCTACCTGGTGGATTAGTGGCATCTTTATGAATTTTAGGGAGAAGGTACAGTACTGGGATTTTGGGGTCTTTACAGGCTAAAAATGCAAATTCATCTTGATTCAGAAACCCTCTATCTCTCCACTCTACTGGCTTGTTCAAAACAAATTTGTTGGCTAGATCGTATTCAACTTTGGAAGAAATACAATATCTGTCTTTATCAGACAGTTGTTTATAACCTTCCTTGAGATACATGTCCAATGGCCAGATCACAACGTTCCCGCCCTTATCTGACTTTTTGATAACAATGTCAGTGTTAGCCTCCAACTCTTTTAGTGCAATTCTATGCTTATTTTTCAAATTGTGTACCGTGTTGGATTTGCGGGAATCAAGTTTTTGTAATTCTCTGATCATACCTTTTTCAAAGCAATTAATAGCCTCATTATTGATCTGTGGGATAAAAACTGATTTAGGTTTAAAACCGGTTACACCCCCCATTTCCAAATCAATATCAGTGCTCATAAGGTTCAGAAAAGGATCATCAATAAAACAATCCTCATCAGCTAACTCATGAACTGTATGTAAAATATGTACATCATCAATAGTGAGAGCCAAAGGATTAGCCTGTACTTGTCTCTGTATCTCAGGTTCATTTATGGAAAACCATTTTTTCAATGTTAGTTTCCTAATGAAACTGAACAAGTCAATACGAGTTTCTGTATAGTCATAGTTGGCAGTGGGGCAAAAAGATAACCCCAATGCAAGTACCTCTAGTTGATTGTCAGTAAATGAATGACTCGAGAGATTTACCAGTGTCATGTTCTCCATTACTTCTTTGCATTTCGGCCCCTTGTACGTGTTCCCACTGGGCTGACTATTACATTGCTGTTGGTGAATCTTGCTTTGTTTCCTCCTCTTGCGCCGCGACCTCTGACCGGGCTTTCGCTGTGTGCCTGTGTAATTTTTCTTTCTTTGGCCATCAGCGTAAATTCCTTTAAAATACGAGCTTTTACTGCTTAGGCTCTCTAATAAGAGAAATATCACTTTCGCTGTTGTCACTGTCCGGTGTCTCCACTGTAATAGTTTCAGTCTCCGTTTGTTCTATATGTGTAATGCCTTTTGACATCGAAGGTTGTTCCTCGCTTGGTTCTTTAATTTCCTTTCTTAATCGATCAAACTTTCTGCCAAACGTTAAAATTTGACCATTATTATAATCAATTTCATCACAGTGAAATTTGCTTAATTTTTTAGCTTTAATGTCTTCCTCAATTTTTTCAAGTTTTTTCTCCATTTTTGCCATTTCTATTTCAAATTCCTCTTTTGTATATAGATCTTTCAGTTTATTAATAATGTCCTCACTTTCCTCAGTTAATTTGGTACATTCTTTTTCCGCATATTTAATCAGTATTTTTAACATGTTGATAGAGCAAGCATGATTGTTCATCATCCACTCTTCGATCATGTCTTGGTCAGGTTCTTGAAATGTAGGAGTGATAAAAATACGAAGACCTTGCGGTATTCTATCGCATTCTACATACTGCTGTAGGGCTGTGGCCTCCCACCACTTAGATTGCTCTTTCTTTAAAATTTTCCACAAATTGTCCCATAGTTTCCTTTTGTCCGTTATAAAATTTTTGCTTGATACTTGCGCAGCATTGTTACCAAGTGGTTCTGTTGATCTCGTGAACAGCTTACTTGCTGCATCACGTCTCCTGATGTCTCTAGTAGTTGCCATAGTAAAAAGTTTGCTCTCCGTCTGAGCTGAAACTAGCAGCGATCATTTACTGCAAACACGTATTTCTTGATAAGATACAGACTCGTACAATCTGTTTATCTTAAAGCCGTATAGCTCCCCATGTAGTAAAACCCACAGCCGCTCTAGAACCACAAACGTGTCTCGGCTTACCTGTTTCGCACCGAAGTCTGGAACAGAGGAGCCATCCTCCGACAACCACTCTTCCTCCTCCGTACTCAACCCGGTAGCCTCCGACACGCCTGTCTCGTCCGATTCGGCTGGGTTACTGGGGGTGGGCAAGGGATTCAAATCACAGCCAGAAGCACAGTTCGGCTAAGCCCAAGCCTCTTGGTCACGGCGGGCACACGGCAGGGGAAGCCAGCCCCTAATATCCGCAAAAATCCAATGAATAACGTGCATGTAAAGAAGAAAACACTGGAGCCGCGGCCACAATTCCAAGCGTGTTTAATTGCAACACTAGGTCCTGACGCGTTTCGTAGTTGCGTCACTCCTTTCTCACGGGCAAGGCTTAGTGCATCATTGGTTTCTTTTAAAGAAGCAAGTGCTGATTTCGTGCAATAGACATAAAAAACATACTTATGCTCGTCATCTATGTTAATAAAGTTGTACTAAATACATCAATAAATTCAGGGAATGCAAAAACAAAGTCAATACTGAATCAAAGTAAATACTTTCATGGCATAACACCTAAAAAAATATAGCGCTGTACAATTAACACGCGCCAATACAGTGCTTCATTCGGCAGTGATACAAGTGCACAAGTATCACTGCCGAATGAAGCACTGTATTGGCGCGTGTTAATTGTACAGCGCTATATTTTTTTAGGTGTTATACCATGAAAGTATTTACTTTGATTCAGTATTGACTTTGTTTTTGCATTCCCTGAATTTATTGATGTATTTAGTACAACTTTATTAACATAGATGACGAGCATAAGTATGTTTTTTATGTCTATTGCACGAAATCAGCACTTGCTTCTTTAAAAGAAACTAATGATGCACTAAGCCTTGCCCGTGAGAAAGGAGTGACGCAACTCGAAACAGCGTTGGGACCTAGTGTTGCAATTAAACACGCTTGGAATTGTGGCCGCGGCTCCAGTGTTTTCTTCTTTACATGCACGTTATTCATTGGATTTTTGTGGATATTAGGGGCTGGCTTCCCCTGCCGTGTGCCCGCCGTGACCAAGATGCTTGGGCTTAGCCGAACTGTGCTTTTGGATGTGATTTGAATCCCTTGCCCGCCCCCAGTAACCCAGCCGAATCTGACGAGACAGGCGTGTCGGAGGCTACCGGGTTGAGTACGGAGGAGGAAGAGTGGTTGTCGGAGGACAGCTCCTCTGTTCCAGACTTCGGTGCGAAACAGGTAAGCCGAGACACGTTTGTGGTTCTAGAGCGGCTGTGGGTTTTACTACATGGGGAGCTATACGGCTTTAAGATAAACAGATTGTACGAGTCTGTATCTTATCAAGAAATACGTGTTTGCAGTAAAGGATCGCTGCTAGTTTCAGCTCGGACGGAGAGCAAACTTTTTACTATGGCAACTACTAGAGACATCAGGAGACGTGATGCAGCAAGTAAGCTGTTCACGAGATCAACAGAACCACTTGGTAACAATGCTGCGCAACTATCAAGCGAAAATGTTATAACGGACAAAAGGAAACTATGGGACAATTTGTGGAAAATTTTAAAGAAAGAGCAATCTAAGTGGTGGGAGGCCACAGCCCTACAGCAGTATGTAGAATGTGATAGAATACCTCGAGGTCTTCGTATTTTTATCACTCCTACATTTCAAGAACCTGACCCAGACATGATCGAAGAGTGGATGATGAACAATCATGCTTGCTCTATCAACATGTTAAAAATACTGATTAAATATGCGGAAAAAGAATGTACCAAATTAACTGAGGAAAGTGAGGACATTATTAATAAACTGAAAGATCTGTATACAAAAGAGGAATTTGAAATAGAAATGGCAAAAATGGAGAAAAACTTGAAAAAATTGAGGAAGACATTAAAGCTAAAAATTAAGCAAATTTCACCGTGATGAAATTGATTATAATAATGGTCAAAGTTTAACGTTTGCAGAAAGTTTGATCGATTAAGAAAGGAAATTAAAGAACCAAGCGAGGAACAACCTTCGACGTCAAAAGGCATTACACATATAGAACAAACGGAGACTGAAACTATTACAGTGGAGACACCGGACGGTGACAACAGCGAAAGTGATATTTCTCTTATTAGAGAGCCTAATGCAGTAAAAGCTCGTATTTTAAAGGAATTTACGCTGATGGCCAAAGAAAGAAAAATTACACAGGCACACAGCGAAAGCCCGGTCAGAGGTCGTGGTCGGCGCAAGAGGAGGAAACAAAGCAAGATTCACCAACAGCAATGTAATAGACAGCCCAGTGGGAACACGTACAAGGGGCCGAAATGCAAAGAAGTAATGGAGAACATGACAGTGGTAAATCTCTCGAGTCATTCATTTACTGACAATCAACTAGAGGTACTTGCATTGGGGTTATCTTTTTGCCCCACTGCCAACTATGACTATACAGAAACTTGTATTGACTTGTGCAGTTTCATTAGGAAACTAAAATTGAAAAAATGGTTTTCCATAAATGAACCTAAGATACAGAGACAAGTACAGGCTAATCTTTGGCTCTCACTATAGATGATGTACATATTTACATACAGTTCATGAGTTATCTGATGATGATTGTTTTATTGATGATCCTTTCTGAACCTTATGAGCACTGATATTGATTTGGAAATGGGGGTGTAACCGGTTTTAAACCTAAATCAGTTTTTATCCCACAGATCAATAATGAGGCTATTAATTGCTTTGAAAAAGGTATGATCAGAGAATTACAAAACTTGATTCCCGCAAATCCAACACGGTACACAATTTGAAAATAAGCATAGAATTGCACTAAAAGAGTTGGAGGCTAACACTGACATTGTTATCAAAAAGTCAGATAAGGGCGAGAACGTTGTGATCTGGCCATTGGACATGTATCTCAAGGAAGGTTATAAACAACTGTCTGATAAAGACAGATATTGTATTTCTTCCAAAGTTGAATACGATCTAGCCAACAAATTTGTTTTGAACAAGCCGGTAGAGTGGAGAGATAGAGAGTTTCTGAATCAAGATGAATTTGCATTTTTAGCCTGTAAAGACCCCAAAATCCCAGTACTGTACCTTCTCCCTAAAATTCATAAAGATGCCACTAATCCACCAGGTAGACCCATTGTGTTATCAAGAGATAGTGCACTTGAAAATACATCTAAATACGTGGACTATTTTTTACAGCCACTGGCCCAAGCGTTACCGTCATTTGTAAAAGACACGGGTGATTTTCTATGAATAATCAACAAAATCACCTGGCAGAAAGACCATTTATTAATGAGTATGGATGTAAGTAGTTTATACACGTGCATCCCTCAAGATCTTGGTATTGAGACTTGCAGGTTCTTTATGAAAGACAGATCGTTGTCTTTCCTCTTTCATACAGAAATGATTTTAGAGATGATCCGGTTATGCCTGAGAAACAATTTCTTCTTGTTTGACAACAAGATGTACAGACAAACCCAGGGATGGCGATGGGAACCTGCTTACGCCCCCAGTTTTGCGGATTGTACCTCGGCTGGTGGGAGAAGCAGGTTGTCAATAACACCAGGCAATTTGCTGACCACGTCGTCCTCTGGGTAAGATACATTGATGACATCTTTGCATCTGAGAGGTACTGAAATCCAGGCGCAGGAGTTTATCGGTGTCCTCAATCAAAACACTTTAAACTTGCACTTTACAAGTGAAACCAACAGCAACACTATAGAATTCTTAGACCTCAAATTAGAGATCAAGGATGACAAAATCACTAGTAGACTGTTTAGAAAAATCACTGCGGGCAACAGTTTGCTTCATGCCAACAGTTGCCACCCTAAAAACCTAATTCGGAGTATTCCGTTTGGAGAACTGTTAAGGGCCAAAAGGAACTGCAGTACAGAAGAAGGTTATCAAACTGAAAAACACCCAATGACCCAGAGATTTCTAGCACGTGGCTACAGTAGAACCATCATTAAGCAAGATGTTGCCAAAGTAGAAAAACGTAAAAGGGAAGAGCTACTGACCCCCAAAGAAAAAGAGAGCACGACGGTGAAAGAGCCATTAAGATTCATCACCAAATATAACAATCAAGCATGGGAGATCAGGAGAAGTCTTAAAAAATTCTGGGAGGTCCTCAGAAGTGATGACGATCTGAGGGAATTTGTGGGTGAATACCCTTCACTAACATTCAGAAAACCCAGATCGCTACGGGACACACTTAGTAGGAGTCTAGTGAATCAAACAAAAAAACGTACGGAGATCAAAGGGTTTTACACTTGTAACCAGTGCAAGGCTTGCAAGTTTAGCACTAGCTGTAAATCCATTAAACTCAGTAAAGACAAACCCCCATATCTCAAAAGTAAACACTTGAGTTGTAACACTGAATTTGTGGTGTATGCGTTAAAATGTCCTTGTGACAGATTTTACATAGGGAGTACGATCCACAAAGGAAAAAAGAGAGTACTTGAGCATTTACGGGCGATAAAGAAAAACGATAAACAATATCCGGTTGCCCGCCACTTCAGTATGAGTCACAATCAAAATGCCAACCTTCTTAGATTCTGTATCCTCGATTGTGTACCACCTAGAACATGAGGAGGCAATAGAACTGTTGAAGTAAGAAGGTTGGAATCGAAATTGATTGTTAAATACAACACTTATCTCCCATAGGTTTGAACCTTGATGAGGAAATGTCCGTTCATTTATAATATGTCTTTGCTTGTACATTATTTTTCATGTTCTCCTGCCATGTCTTTTAAGGTTTTGTTTAGTTAGTATGTTATGTTTTGTGCACAGTTTTTCACATGATTTTAATAGTATCATCTTTGTCTGGTTTTTTACAGATGTCTATTGGGAATGCAGAGGAGCTACTAATATGTATTGACACTTAAGATGTTAAAGTGTTTTTCTTGGGTGAACATTTGATTGTGTTTGGTTCGAGATAAAATGCTCACTGGAGCATGAGCCATTGTTCTGCACACTTTAAATTGTGTTATATGAACCGAGTGACCTGATATGTAGCCTGATTCACAGTCTAGTATGATTGATTGCCCACTGGGGTTTTATCGTTTTCATTCATGAATTATGGTCACTGGTTAATAAGCCAATGCAGCAGGGTGCACTTGTATCACTGCCGAATGAAGCACTGTATTGGCGCGTGTTAATTGTACAGCGCTATATTTTTTTAGGTGTTATGCCGTGAAAGTATTTATTTTGATTCAGTATTGACTTTGTTTTTGCATTCCCTGAATTTATTGATGTATTTAGTACAACTTTATTAACATAGATGACGAACATAAGTATGTTTTTTATGTCTATTGCACGAAATCAGCACTTGCTTCTTTAAAAGAAACCAATGATGCACTAAGCCTTGCCTGTGAGAAAGGAGTGACGCAACTCCGAAACGCGTCGGGACCTAGTGTTGCAATTAAACACGCTTGGAATTGTGGCCGCGGCTCCAGTGTTTTCTTCTTTACATGCACGTTATTCATTGGATTTTTGTGGATATTAGGGGCTGGCTTCCCCTGCCGTGACCAAGAGGCTTGGGCTTAGCCGAACTGTGCTTTTGGATATATATATATACTTTTTTTTTTTTTGCAAAGTGATCTGGGTTAACGCGCATAGGCGGGACAATTCAGTGTTTATGACTCCGATGAGAATTCACATACAGGACAACTAGGGTTACAGGTAAGAAACATTTCCTTCCTTTACAGCACAATGGTTTTTGGCTTACCTTTCTGTATGTGTTGTTTATTTTTTCTGTCTTCAATCCTCCTGTACTGAGGGGAACTCTTCCATATAGTTTAGAGAGTTGTGATGTCATCTAAAATGGTTATATACTGGAAATTCCAGTGTTGACGGTTGGTTGGCCTTGCTGTGTGTTGGGGGTGTTACTTCACTGTAGTTGAAGATTCTCCAGTATTGGGAGTATCTTTCATAAATTCACATGCTTGAATCATCCCTGTCGTCAATGTGGGAGTCCCATGGTATATTCTAAAGCAGTAGCAGTAATTAACATAGCTTGAAATGGCAAAAGACATTGCATTTACTA
This sequence comes from Calotriton arnoldi, assembly GCA_963921515.1. Classification (NCBI taxonomy): domain Eukaryota; kingdom Metazoa; phylum Chordata; class Amphibia; order Caudata; family Salamandridae; genus Calotriton; species Calotriton arnoldi. The sequence continues at coordinate 22,029 of CAWUFW010008756.1, forward strand.
GCGTATCCACTTCATTTAAAACGGAACCAAACTCCAGCCAATCAGATAACACCAACCTCAAGAATACTCCCAGCAAAGGCATCTTCCTTCAGATTTTCACAGCATGTCATGTGAGAGGGAGTCTCTCTGAGCTCTGCTCAGTTCTTCTGATTTGGGTATTCCAGATTACTTTAGCTGTGTTCCATTATGTCAGAACTCATGAAAAAAAGGACTCTTTAGACCTTGTGGGACCGCCGGAAAGAATAGGCTGTACTCAGAAGATCCTCATAGAGAGTATATCTATTGCCTTCATCGCACCCACTAGGTGAAAGACTGTAAAATATGCAGGACCTTTTTTACTGAAACCCTCAAAGATCGTGAGGGAAGTCTTTTGATTTGGCTTCAAGCCAAAACTGCTGTCATTTCTGAGGACGAAGCTAGTGAGAGTTCTGTTACCTCACAAAAATCCAAAAAGAGATAGAGATCGCACATCGGGTCGCCTAAGGGTCACAGAAAAGCCTCATAAAAGACCCACCATGGGTCTTCAAAAGGCTCCTCTCATGAGGAAAAGAAAGAAAGGGCTTCCGCAGACTCTAAATTTTAACATACTACTCCATCTGTAGCCCTGCCATAAAAAGCCTGACAGATCCTCCTCTGAACCAATCATGGAAAAGCACAAACTGATTGGAAAAACATCATAGACGATGGCAACGCCATTAAAATCATCGTCGACGACAGTAAAAACTAAGATAATGATGCCTTAGCGTCTAAAATTGCCCTGTCGACGACCACCACGTCAACGATAGCCACTGTGCTGACGAAGACCACCTTGTCGACAACCACCACCACCTTGTCGACGGCAACCACCCTGTCGACAACAACAGTTACATCGGCAGGAACTGTACCAACACCATCAACTACTGCACCACCATCAATGAAGACCTTGTCAACGAGACCATTGAAGATGCAGCTGAATGGAAAGTTTTCTTCGTCGTCAAAAGCAAAGCCTCAGAAACCGCCCATCCTGATTTTGACCACATAGTCGCCGCTACCGTCGATGAGACTGTTATCAACACCAGATAGTATTCGTCCAGAGTTTACATCGCCTAGCAAGGTGTTACCAGTACCTCCAAGCCATTTGCTATATGTTGAAGAATCAGATGAAGATGATCAGGGGCCTTTTGGTGCAGCTCACAGTCCTTCTGAGTTCCATGTAAAATATCAAGATGATGAAGATGAAGGGGATTATTACGAACCCATTTATCAACGGCAACAATATATAGAGCAGTACCACCACTTCCCTCCTCCTTCAACACCACAGGGAATAGTTCAAGTTCCTGCTGTTTTAGTCCAGGATTTACAAGGCAAGCTTCAGGACTATTACAAGCGCTTCCCAGCACTAACCGTAGCGCAACTATCACCTACATGTGCACCAACTCTTGCACCTAGGTCACCAGACCCTATGCTGCCTCCACCCACTCCGAGAATGACCCCAAAGGAACACATTGCCATTGCTCCTCGAGACAACCCATTATCTACAGATGATGAAGATGGATAAAGGGAGGAAAGTGAGATTTCAGACAACCAAACTATGATCAACGAATGGGCCGATTATCATATACCTCCACCGTCTCCACCAGCACCGCAACTGGTGCATTCTCTGCCAGAGGACATTGAGGGGTTCCACATGCTCATGGAAAGGGCAGCCAAGCGTTGTCAGCTTTGATCATTGTGAAGCAGTCAGATTGGCATCTGTACGACTTCAAAGAACAGTCAAGAAAGTTGGTAAGGGCAATCCCTGTTGTGGATTATATTTGGGAATAAGGAGTAAAAATAATGAAGATGCCAGCAACCGTCATAGCAGTTCATCCCAGAATTGACAAAACACATAAAGCGCCCGAAGGCTCGCCTGCTGTCTCATAGGACATCCAAAACCAGACTCTGTAATTACCCAGGCTGCACAACTACAGTCAAAAAACCCTTCCACTCCAATTTCCGCTCTGCCTGACAGAAAGGGCTGGCTCCTTGACAATATTGGAAAGAGATTTTCGGTAATGTGAGGTACAACTGTTCGAGCAGCAAATTCTCTGGCTATTCTGGGCTGACATGATCGCCAGATGTGGTCGTATTTCGCCACATATCTGGATTTCTTGCCAGAAGATAATAAAGCAGAAGCCACAAATATTTTACAAGAAAGGAAAAGATCGGCATCAGAAATAATAGACTGCGCTGTGGACATTGCGTCTGAGGGATTCCAGCAGCTAGCATGATCAGCGGTACTCAGACGTCTGGGCTGGCTCAAAGCTACATCATTTGGACCCGAGGGCCGGACGAATATTTTGGATATGCCCTACCGCGGCGATGCTCTATTGGAAACCTCAATTCTGGAAAACACTCTTACACAGAGTTCGTGGGCAAGGAACATATTCCTATCAAGGAGGATACCAGAGGTATCGACCCCAATCCTTGCAGAAGCCCTTTCTTCATGCCTACCAGCAGCACAAACCGTATCGCGCACCGCCAGCCTACTCCAAGCAACAACAGAGGAGAAGGCAACCTGCTTCAGCCAAAGACACCAACAGAAAGCAGTGACAATGTCATAGTGCCGGTTACACCATCTACAGAACTTCAGCCTGAGGAAGCAAGAATTTCACAATACATCCATCAATGGAGGAAGATCACTATACATACATGATTCCTGGACTTCATCACATATGGCCATACCCTGGAGTTTATCCAAATTCCACCTCATACTCCACCAAGACAATCTTTGCCGTCTCATCTTCATCTTCTTCGCAAGGAAGTGCTTGCTATGTTGGCCAAGGGGGCCATGGAAGAGGTTCCACACTCTGAGAAAGGAATGGGTTTCTACTCAGTTTTATCCTAGTAATCAAGAAATCAGAGGAGTGGCGCCCCATTCTGAATCTTAAGAAGCTCAACAAGTACCTTAAAAAGCAATCTTTTCATATGATTACCCTCCAGGAGATCATGCACCTCTTCAATCACTGAGGTTTCTTGACCAGTCTCGATCTCGAGGATGCCTGCCTCCATATTCCTATCCATCCCAGGCATCACAAATTCCTCAGATTCACAGTAGCCGGCACTCATTACCCATCCAAGGTGCTCTCATTTGGTCTCAGATCCGCTCCCTGTATATTCACAAAATATCTTGCCCCAGTGGCAGCCTACCTGCAACAGAAAGGCCTTTTTAACGTTTTCTCGTACCTCGATGACTGGCTGATTAAGACACTGTCCTTTCATCAAACGTTGATAGATACAACATGTCTACAAACGTTCCAAACTCTGGGGCTCACAGTGAACTACCAAAAATCTCTGCTTTCTCCTTCAACGAGGATACATTTTCTAAGAGCCACTTTAGACACATTACTAGACAAGGCATTCTTGTCCGAAGACGGACAAAGGAAACATTTGGCGCTATCCCACAGACGTTCCAAAAGAAAGTCCACTTCAGTTTGTCTCCTCAAGTCTCTTCTCGGCATGATGTCATCGGCCATCCTTCTAGTACCTCATGCTTGTCTGAAAATGAGACATTTCCAGGAGGAACTAGACACGCAATGGCTTCAAGTGGGAGGACAATTCGATGACATCATCCAGATCACATCAGTAATGAAAGCAGCTCTTCCTTGGTGGATAAGCTCTGACAATCTCTCTTCAGGATTGACGTTCCTTTCTCCGCTTTCGGGAATACGTCATTACAACTGACGCTTCTCTAGAAAGGTGGGGAGCTCATTTACAAGATCCTCAAATAAAGGACAAATGGAGTCTAGCAAAGTCAAAGATGTCAGAGCGATCTCACTGGCTTTCCAAGCTTTCTTACCAAGAATACAGGGATCATCGCTGTTAAGAACGAACAACACAACCAGTATGCATTTCCTCAACAGACAAGGGGGTACAAGATCTCAGGTCAGGAAGCGCAGGACATATGGAAATGGGCATTAGCTAATCAAGTAACCATAAGAGCGGAACATTTGTCGGGGATCAGCAACTGTCTGGCAGATACCTTGAGCAGAACAGCCCAGAGTTGTCACGAATGGTAACTGAAAAAATTCATTCTGGACGCCATATTCCAGCGATGGGGCAAGCCAAAACTGGATCTCTTCGCATCTTAAGAGAACAAGAAATGCCAGTTTTACACAAGCTGGTACCCTCAAAAATGGACCTGGGGGGATGCGTTTTTGATAAGATGGCCATGGATCTATGCATTCTCTTTTCGCCTGATCCTTCTTATTCCCAGGCTTCTCAGAAAAATGAGAAGGGAACCGGCTGATACTCATTGCTGCACGGTAGACCAGACAACATTGGTTCATGGAACGTCTACTGTTGTTGGAGGACAACCACATCCAGTTAAATCCCCAGAAGGACTTGCTGTCAATGAACAACTAACAGGTGCTACATCAGGATCCGATGTCTCTGCACTTATCAACCTGGCTCCCGAACACCATAAGCTCCAACACCTAGATATTCCGGAGGACTGTAGGAATATCCTTGCAAAAGCCAGAGCTGACGCCACCAACAAAACATATCGCCTGAAGTGGAAGCGTTTCTATGGTGCAAGAAATCTAATGTTCATCCTATCTCATCGCCTCCATATCTCCTACCTCTAGCCAAATCCGGTCTGGTGCGCTCTTCTATCAGAGTGCACTTAGCTACTATTTCAAGGTGTAGACGAACTTTGGGATCTCCTTCCCTGTGGTCTAACAAACTAATCATACAATTTCTTAAAGTATTATTCAAGGTATTTCCCCCGATAAAGTCAACGCCACCAACATGGCAACTCAACACAGTGTTTTCCCAATTGATGAAAAGCCCTTTCAAACCTATTCACAGGGCAGAACTCAAGTTCCTTACATGGAAGGTGGCTTTTCTGTTAGCTCTTACTTCTTCAAGAAGAGTGAGTGAACACCAGACATTCACGATAAAGGAGCCTTTCTTGCAATTCAAAGATGGCATGGAAATTTTCTGAACTAGTCCCAAGTTCATACCTAAGGTTCCCACAGATTTCCATCTCAATCAACCTGTAATGCTAAAGACTTGCTTTACGAATCCTCATACACCAGCAGAAACAACCCTACATACTCTTGATGTAAAAAGATGCTTAAAGTTATACTTACATCGCACAAAACATCTACATACTACAGACCAACTTTTTGTGGCTTATGTAAACAATAACAAAGGAGGTCCGATTTCCAAACCCACAATAGCAAGAAGAATTGCAACACCCATATTATTCTGCCATTCTAAGGCCAGTAGGCCTTTAAGACAAAAGACTAAGGCGCGCTCTACAAGAGCAGTCTCTACATCAGATGCCTTGTTTGCTGGAGTGCCTGTTGAAAGTATATGCCGTGCTGCAACCTGGAGGAGCAGGCTTACTTTCACCCAGCATTACTGCCTAGATTTGGCACAGAGCAGTGATAGAGCCATGGGTCAAGTGGTACTTTGGCATCTTTTCCAATAAGGTGAGCCGGGTATCATAAAGTGTATAATGTTGTACCCACCATCTGCTTTTGTATTTATGTCTTACTTTATTATGCATGTATTTAACTGCTAGCTTTTCTGATTCAAGCATGTAAATCTATGAAAGATACTCAAATACTGGAGAAAAAAATTGTAACTCACCTGTAACTCTCGTTCTCCAGTTTCAGTATCTTTATAGATTCACATGCAACCCACCCTCCTTCCCTTAGAGGCTCCCCTTCTTGGCACATTGTATCTGTTCCCACTAGTGCTTGAAAATCTACTGGGAGTGTTCCAGAGGATGCTGTCATCTGACTGGCTGGCGTTTTGTTCTTTTTAATGAAGTGGATAAGCAATAAAATTCAGTGTCTTTTGCAATTGTAAGACATGTTAATTACTGCTACTGCTTTAGAATATACAGTGGGACTCCCACCTCTACGACAGGGATGATTCAAACATGTGAATCCATGAAAGATACCAATACTGGAGAACGAGAGTAACAGTTAAGTTACAATGTTTTTCAATTTTCCATAAAATATACTTTGTGTCAGCATCTTAACAGGCCTTAACCATTGGATCTCTACATAAGGGAACTCCAAATGATGGTGGTGGCATCTCTGGAAACAAGGATATGCGCTTTCCATTCTTTGGTCAGGAATCTTTGCTTACACTTTTCCTCGGATTCTCTGTGTTTGAAATTACTTCGCAAGCTGAAGAAATAGCCATGTAATTGCACCAGTGTGGGCCACACAGTTTTGGTATAAGCACCTTTGTAATCTCATGACAGAGACACTTATCCAGTTCAAACTGTGTATCTCCGCTCCAGGAACCAAGGCTAGATTGTACACACAACAGCATCACTACACCTGACTGCCTGGCTGCTTTGAATCTAGAATTTGGCCTCCTGAACATTCCATCAAACTGCTAGAATATTCTTCAGGCAGCCAGATCAACATCCTCTATTAAGACTTACTCTCTGAAGTTGAAGTGTTTTCTGCACGTGGGCCTCTTCTCTGCATTCAGCTACTTAAAATGAATCTTAATCAGATATGACCTTACCTTTTGCATTTTGCTGAATTAGGCTTAAAATATTAATCTTGTTAGAGTGTGCCTGGGGCCGACCTGGAGATATCTCAGAACTATGGAGCCGATTACGATGCGACCTGAGCCTTTACAGCTGCATCGTAATGGGCCGTTCGGTTTCCTTTCCGACCGCCTGATTACGATGGAGGCGGTCGGAAAAGAAACCGGCCGATCAATCCGGCTGGCTTCCGACGGGCTCAGAGAGCCCCGTCCGCCAGTTGGAATCCGGCTTGTAATCTCAACGGCGGGCCTTTCCGCCCTTGAGATTACGATGACGGTTTCCGACATAGTTTCCATGCCAGCCTGTCCGACATGGAAACCATGTCCAAAAGCGTCTTTGGGGGCTCCCAGCAGGGCCCCCTTGGATGCACGGCCCCTGGTTGGAGGCCAAGGGGGCACCAATGGAGCCCCCCCTGTTGATCCCTGCACCTTGTGCCAGGCACCTTGATGTGCCTGCTACGGGGTGCAGGGATGAACCGCACCTCCCATTTCACTATGGGAGCATGCATTACGGCCAGTTTACGGTCCCATGACCGATGCGTTGTCGGGCAGAATCATCGTAATGACCTCCTATATGTGCGCCTTCTCTTTTCTCAACTAGAGTGATTAAGTAATTTATGAAATGACTATTTAGTACTGTCCCTATCTCCCCTGTCTTCCCACCCCCCACATCCCAGACAAAAAATGCCTGCTTGGCAGCTACACACTGTGAAAGGCGCTGTTTGAACCTATTCAGGAGTGCTCCATTGAAGTGCTTTCAATGGAAGCAGTGTTCTTTCTGGCCATATCATCGACAAGGTGCATTCATGACATCTAAGCTTTTCCATTAAATCCCCTTATCTAATGTTTGACAAACATTTAGTGACTCTGAGACTTCCTTTCATGCCTAAACTGTCAATCTCATTCCATCTCTTTTTAAATTTATTATTGCCCAGAGGAGGTACAATAAATACACCAAAACCCGAACATACATTTATTATTGGTTATAAAATGAGAACCAGAAGAGCGATAGATTGGAGTAGTGCGATATATATGGGTATTACCTTCGACCCAGTTCAACTGAAAATACTTTTTATTATTGTTATGGAATTCTACCTCATAACCCGTCCCTGCATCTCCTAAGATTAACCAATAAATATGGCGGCCTATCCTCTCTGAACCCCACTTCTGATAAAAAAGGTAGTTTGACTTCTTCCCTTCTGTATTCGCCAGCCAATTCACAAGATTCCACATTTTTAAGCCCATCATCCTTGCCTTTCTACCTTTACATTTATACAGACTTGTTTCAGTATGATAACATGAGAGATACTGTGCCATTCACTGATGAAAGAGTGGAGGATCCGGGTTTAACCGTTCCCTTGCTATGCAGTTTCTAGCAATAGCCATAGCCGCAAACTATGGGAAGCTAATAGCCAAATTTGAAGCTGTCTTGCTATCCAACCCTAGTAATATCAGCTGAGGGGTCACCTGAGTTAGTGTGCCTGTAATAGTGGAGAAAAACTTCTCAATCTTTGTCCAATACAACATGTAGATCGCCTGCCTCAAGGTTGCCACATCTTGGCCACTCAGAGCTAGGGCACCCTCCCCATCTGTGTAATGTGCTCGGGGTAAAATACAAATCAGAAATTGGTTTAAAAAATAGTTTTTAACCTATTAGATAACATACCTTTATGTCCCATTACTAGCGGCTTTTGAAATTGACTGCCCCATTGTTTTTGTAAGTTTTACCTGCCCACTTTGCTGACTGCAAATCAACATCATCTACCTCTAATTCAGAAAGCTGGGAATATGATTTCCCAACAGTAAATCCCTTCTTAGACAACAATGAGTATATTATAGGAGTTTCAACCCTGTTTATCTCATTTGAGTTAATTGTCTGCAAAAAGTGTCTAAGCTGAAGATATTTAATAAAAAATCTTGTTTCCCCAGACTGAAATTGTCTTGAAGTGTTTGAAAAGAGCAGATTTGTCCATCTTTAAAGATGTCCCCCATCTTTTTTTACCCTAGCTTGTTCCCATTTCTCACAGTAGGTGTTGTGAAATACTGACTGAAACAGGCTAGAATCCCATAAGGTAATGTAATTATTGTATTTAGTGAGTTTCCTAGAGTAGGAACTTTCCTCTAAACTCAGATAGCTATCGCTACCATCTCAAATCTTACTTTTTTTAATAATAGCTCTGCTCTGTAAATTTTATTAAAAAGCCCAGGAGCATTTTTACCTATACTGTACGCATAAATTGATGGCAGAATATTAATCATCCTCCTGAATATTAAACTGTACAACTAAATAGCGGATGTGTTGAATCATTGCTGCAAAGTAATAGCACCTACAATTAGAAAAGGCTAATACTCCTCTACCAAGTGGGAGTTTCTTGTCACTTATACGCCAATAAAAAACTATTACAAACCAAGTCTAACTTCTGAAACCACTTAGCACTTAATTCTATTGGTGTCGCTGTAAATAGATATAACACTCTAAGTAATATGGACTTCCTAATAATATTGCACCGCCTGATGATCGTAAGCTTAGAATTTTCCCAACACTTAAAGTCCATTGCAGTCTTATTTGGGCATACAACCGTCTTATTTAATACCAAATCATAATTCTGTAGAATTTGTCCCACATTAGATGAGATTCTGACTCTAAGATTACTGGCAACTGCTGTTTGTGTGTCATCGGCTAACTGCAAGCTGTTATTACAGATTATCTGTGTTTTGCCACAGTCCAACCGATACCCCAATACTATCTCAAACTGCATTGCTTCCTTCTCAATCTCATTAATGGCTACATCTGGGTTAGTTGATAATACTGCAACATTGTTTGCATATACCAGTACTTTATCTAAGTGGCCAGCATATAAGGGAGATTCTATTTTAACATTTGATAGTAACTTGTGCAAAAAGGGCTCGATATGTAAAGCAAATAAAGGAGGAGAGCAGGGGCATCACTGCCGTGTACCCCGCAATATTATAATGTCATTAGATTCCTGCCCCATTAGCTGTAATCATGTTTTAGGGTTCACATAAAGAGTCTGTATAGATCCAGCAAACCTTGAGCCAAATCCTATTTTAACCAAGGCTCTCCATAAATAATCCCAGGACACTGTATCTAAACCTTTTTCCACGTCGAGCAGGATAATTGTGAGTGGGGTGCCATAGATTTTCTGCAGCATAGAAAAGATCAATAGAGCAGCTTATGTGGTTCACTGTTCCTCTCCCAGGAACAAATCAGCATTGCCACAGAGGTACTAGTCTTACAGTAACCCTGTTCAGGCGCATAGCCATATTTTAGGATATATTTTACTGGCACTATTGATCAAAGAAATGGGTCTATATGGCACAGTACACTTTGGAGATTTTCCTTTTTAAAGAAAACCCCCTATATTTGATCTGGACCATGACTCCGGCACTACCTGTTTTTGTTGCACTGCACTAAACGGAAACATCTTGGGCAGTATTAATACCCTATCAAGAAAAGAGTTGATCCTGCTTATTGTAGCATTGTTATCTTCCAGATACAGCTTTGAATAGTAGTCCTGGAACGCCTTGACCATTTTCTCTTTCCCATACAGCAGATCCCCCTGTGCATTTAAAATTGCTGTGATCATACTCTTCACTTCTCTTTGGGAAGTCTGCAAAGGCAGAAGTCTCCTGATAATATCACTGCATTCATAATTTTAAGACCTCTGTATCTGATATCTGCGAGCTACCCGTTCTCCATAAAAACTGTGGCTGTGACCTTTGAGCACTGCAATTTGTTGCACAATATCAGTATTGTCGCCTGCCAACTGACGTGTTCTAGCTGTATGTTCTATATCTGTTCTAATTCCCACTGTAATTCCTGAAGTGAACATCATTGTTCTCTTTCCCTCTTAAATGGGTAGCCAAGGTCTCTCCTCTGATCCCAGCTTTAAATGCATCTCAGACTATTCCAAGAGGGGTACTATTCCAGTTACACCTGGAAATGTCTGGGATCCATTGATTCATATGTTCTATATACCCGAGGCATACTAGCAAGACTCGCTCAAATGTTCATTGCGTCTAAGGTTGACCGCTCGTTAAACCTTTTCATCCAGCACCAAAGGGTCATGATCAGATGATATTCTGGAATACTTTACCAGCTGTACACCTCTTAACAAGCTTAGGGATAGTAGAAAATATTCTAATCATGTGTATTTTTTGTGTGCATAGGAATAACAAGTGTAACCCTGGTCAGAACTATTGAGTTCTGCCCAGGCAACAATGAGGCTGTGCACTTTCTTTAGATATATATAGAACATTGGGATTTAGATTCATACTACAGGTTAAATCTCCACATATCATTGGGCTCATCCACTATGTCAATTCAACTTTCAGATGTTCAATCATCAAGGAGGCCTTCCTATAAGGGCTGGATATAAAACAAATAGTGAGTTCTGTCTTTGATAACTGCGCATCAACTGTTGCCCACCGCCAAACTTTATCTGAGGTCTTTTGTTTTACACTGCATAAATTTCTTTTGGCCAGTGTGGCCACACTCATTAAAGATAACTATTGCGTAATACTAGTTAACAGATTATACCCCGTAGTATCCAGTAGGAGTTTCTTTGCGTGCAGTTTCCTGAATACAAATCAGGTGAGGCTTAAATAATCTTAATTACACAGTACCTCTCTTTTATATCGTTTAGACCCTTTACATTCATAGTTACAATCCCCAATTATCAATTCCACACACTGTGAAAGAATGTAAAGTAAGACGGAGACTATTCTTCCCCAATTCTCTCCCTATACTTGTTCCGGGCCATCCCTTTGACTATTGCCACGTCTATTACAGAACACAGATACATTTTTTTGGTTTTACTTTTTTATCGGACGCTTCTCTTTTCTCCAATATTTACTCCTCTTTCAAGCTTTAACCCCATACCCTGCCCTCCAGCATCCCTGCCCTCCTCACTTCTGAACCCTCCCTCCACTTAGCATCCAAACTCTGGCCACCCGCTCTTTCCAATGTCTCCCAAACCCACCTGCACCCTTTTCCCACCCATATAGGGAAATCTGCACATCCAAGCGTCCTTGGTTGTGTCTAGCAATAGACTTTCTACAACTCCCCACCCAACATGCCACAAATCTACATCCCATCAGTCTGCCCTCCATCATTCAACCTATCCTTTAGCCCCTTCTAGTGCACTCAAAAAGAACTGTGAGATTCATAATAGATCTACATCAAGTTTCCTCTCAGCTGTCAATGTGATATCAATGCAACATCTCGAGAAATTATTTTGCCTTTATCTTTGAGGTGAAGAAGACATAAGCTCTCTCATCTTGGATGACTTTCAATCTGGCAGGGCTCAGTAGAAATGCTTGACAACCCTTCTCTTGAAAGGGGTTAATCATTTGGCGAAGTTGCCATCGCCTTTCTACTGTGTAGTATTCACTGCTTCTGTCCTGTCAGATGCTATGATGTCACAGTATTATGTGCATGCTTAGAATGTTACTGTTTAAAGGTTAGAACTGTAAGTTGACTAGTACTACTCTACCTGGCAAAGTGATGACCTGCAGCTGTGTAGTTCCTGTCAATAAACTTCTCCTTCATCTCATCTGCGTTGGAGTGAATCACTACAAATTTTTGGCGACGATTTGACTACACAGCGGAACCCGCAGCGTGAGCCAACTGCACCTTTCAAAAACGCCTCTTTCAATTGAACTGGCCGCCTTTAGCGCTCTACCTGCATGCTTTGATTCCCAGAGCTATCTTCTGTACTTATTGTACATTCAAGTCCTACCTCCTTTGGTGGTATTTTCGGTCTCACTTGCCCAAGCGTCTTTTCCGCACCCGTCCAACCGGAGTCCAGCTTTTTCCTGTTCCTGCCGACGGAGCGAGACTGTCTCCAAACTCGCCACGCTCCACCCTGGAGCCAACGTTGGATTGCCTTCGCGAGGTATTGGGGATTTTGGTTGTTTTCACCTCCCCTTACCCTCACAGCAACAGATCTCTCACGCAGAGTGCGCCCGCATACTGACGCTCGCGCAAGGGGCATGCGCACTCCTTTTCAGACGCGACGAGATGCAGAACTCGGCTGCCATAGCAACCATCCACATTGTTCAACACGGCTTCAACCCTGTTGCTATAGCAACCGACAGTGCTGTTTTTCTTCAATGCGGCTGTTTCCTCTCGGCTCGTACGTGAGTATTGCGAGTCCCGGTGATTCGCACACCTATTTTACTGTTATTCAATTCCAATACTTTTACCCATACGTGGATCTCAGTGATTCACACACTTTCAACACAATCCAGCTACTTGTGGATCACAGTGATTCACACACTTCCTGCTTTGCATATTTTTACGTGGATCTCGGTGATTCACACACTGTTTGCCTGCTAAATTTTTGGGTGGAAATTTCTCTGCTTTGTTTACACCTCAAACTCATCAGAACCATTAACTTGACATCATTTTACACTGTTATTGTGTACGCCTCTTTTCCTCATTTCTCCTCATGCTCATTGTATTGCACGTACTGCAAATATTCTGCATTCCTTGGTAGTGTGCATTATTCTATTCTTCTGTATGTTAACTCTCAGCAAATACTCATTTTATTTCTTTGGGGTTTTTCACTATCGTGTGCAATGCAAGCCGTCACTCCACCTCCGTCTTTTCGAGACACGCCGGGTGAACCACCTGTTAAATGGGAGGTCTGGTTTGACGCGTTTGAAACGTATTTAGGGGCCGTTGGAGCTCTTAGATTTAGTGCTGAAAGAAAGAAGTGTTTATTACTTCACTCTCTAGGTTTTGAGGGTAGGTCGATTTTTAAACATATACCTGATTTACCTTTAGCTGATGGTGAAAACATTGACGAATATCAAGAAGCTGTACGCAAACTCAAAACGAGATTCGACAAACAACCAAGTTTAATGGTTCTGAGACATAAGTTCTTTAAGAGGAAACAATCAGAAAGTGAAGATGTTGATGCTTATGTGTCTGTGTTCCTAGGAGGTTGGCATCAGTTTGTATATTCGAGAATTTCACTGATCAGCTCATCAGAGATCAGTTTGTTTGTCAATGCAAATATAAGCATATTAGACAGAAACTACTTGCAATGGGTAATCCGTCCCTCGATGAGACTATTAAAGTGGCCAAAAGCATTGAGATCTCACAAGTCTTGTTGAAAGAACTTGATGAAAAACCTTCTGAAAGTGTGAATGCAGTTGGGGGAAGCAATAGACTAAAGCAAAGATCAGTCAAAAGCAGTGGCAACAATACAACCAGATATAAAACTGATGTTAATATTCCAACCAATGTTTGTCTCCGGTGTGGAAACTCTCCACACTCCAAAGGTAGTAGATGCCCTGCTGTTAATGTGATGTGTAATTTTTGCAAAAAAATGGGCAATTTTGCTAATGTTTGTCTTAAGAGGAAACTTTAAAAAAAACTATAGCATGTGTCGTAGAATCTGAATACGACTCAGACTCTGAAATCATCTCCGTTGTCATGGATGATAACATTTCTTCAAACAGTGTGATTAGTGAACCTGTTGCTGGGGAACCTTCTTCATGTGTTGATCCGATCGTGGAGGTGCATGTTAGAGATAAAAAACTTTTGGTAGATTCCGGTGCTAGGATTACCATGATAACCCAGAAGTTGTTCACTGAAACATGGGGTGACAGGGAATTGTTGCCTCCTGATCGCTCACCGGTCTCGTATGAAGGACGCAAAATTAAACTGTTGGGTTTCATCGAAGATGTCATGATGTTCAAAGGAAGAAGGATCAGAGGCAAAATTTATGTTGCTGTCAAGGGGCTCAACATTCTTGGGGGGTTCCACCAGGGCTTGTTTGGGATGATACTCAGACCAGGCACCAAAGAACAAGTCATGCTGGTCACTTGTGAAGAAGAGGGCACTAGATTGAAAATCGAGTTTCCCTCTGTTTTTGGAGATACTCTTGGGAAAATATCTGGGTTCAAGCACAAAATCATTGTTAGAGATGGGGCGATTCCAGTCAAACACAAACTCAGAGGTGTCCCATTTAGCGTAAGGGATGATCTTAACAAAGAACTCAAGAGTCTGTGTGACAAGGGTATCATTGAACCGACAGAATCGTCTTTGTGGTTGTCACCTTTGGCTGTTGCCCGCAAGAGAGGTGGACAATTACGCGTGTGTGTGGATCTTAGATCTCTCAATAAGGAGATCTGGGTTGATTCTCACCCTTTGCCTAAAATCAATGATCTGTTCACGTGTGTCAAGGGTGCCCATGTGTTCTCCAAATTAGATCTGGCTAGCGCCTACCACCAGATTGAACTGCATCCCGACTCGCGCTCTCTCACTGCTTTTGTGTCTCCTCTTGGAACATTTCAATATCGGCAGATGCCTTTTGGTCTAGCATCCGCGGCGTCGGTGTTCCAGAGAGTCATGCAGAATCTTTTGAGAGAAGTTGAAGGGGTGCTCGTTTTTCAAGATGATGTCCTAATATATGCTAAGGACAATGCTGCCCATGATACTATTCTTAGAGAGGTGCTTAACATTTTCAAGAAAAACAGTGTCGTTCTTAAGACTGAGAAATGCAAGTTTCTCTGCAAAGAGATTGAATATCTTGGTCATTTGTTATCACGTGATGGTATCAGACCTAGACAAGGACTTGTCGATGCCATTTCCAATGCTTCTATACCCAAAGACAAGACTGGCGTCAAGTCTTTGTTAGGTTTATTTGAATATTATTCAAGGTTCATCCCTAATTTTGCTTCCATTGTCCGACCCATAAGCAACTTACTCAAGATGGGAGTTTGGTTTGAATGGTCTGAAGAATGTGGTAGTGCATTCAATGAAGTTAAGTCTTCTTTGAAGAGTAGTGATGCTCTCAAGCCATTTGACCCTGATTTACCTTGTTGTATAGCTGTAGATGCTAGCCAAGCAGGGTTGGGGGCTATCCTTACACAAAGTTGTGGAGACAAAGAAAACACAGTTGCTTTTGCGTCAAGGGTGTTAAGGAGTGCTGAGGTCCAATATTCCGTTATTGAAAAGAAATTGCTTGCCTGTTTGTGGGTTATTGAAAAATATTGTCCATATTTATGGGGAAGACGGTTCAAACTGGTTACTGATCACAAGCCTTTGGTTTCTATTCTGGGCTCTGGTCCAAGTAAGTGTTGCACACCCAGGATAACAAGGATGGTTAGTAAGTTGTTACAGTACCAATTTGACGTCTCACATATTTCTGGTGGGAGGAATGGTAGGCAGATTTTCTGTCCCATTTTCCTCAAAGTAAAGATGAATGTGAAGAGACAAACTTTCAAGAGTTGTGTAAAGAAGATGCCGAATATTGTTTTGTGGCTGCTATGGATATTCCTGATCTTGTTGTAGGTTCAGAGGAGGATTAGAGAGCAGCTTTGTTAGAGGATGATCTCCTTCATCAAGTGTGTGTGTGTTAGTCAGGGAGGGGTGGCCCAGAGAAAAGGTGTTGTGCCTTCTTCTACAACCTTATTGCAAAGTAGAACCTGAAATTTCACTAGAGGATGGTGTACTCATGAGATGTGATAAACTCATTCCGCCTCACTCTGTCAGGCCTACCATTGTCAAGAAGGCTCATGAGGGACATTTGGGTGCGACCCTCACTAAACGTCGTATCCGTGAGGACTTCTGGTGGCCGAGTATGGATGCTCAGATAAGTGACTTGGTGGAAAATTGTCCTGTGTGTTGTACAGCTGAGAAAACATTGAAAGTAGTTACTCCACCGCTATCGCCAGTCGAATGTCCTTCTGGTCCCTGGGTTAAGTTAGGCATTGATGTCATGGGTCCGTTTGAGGTTTTACCTTTTGGATGCAAGTACATTTTGGTGCTTATGGATTATGCATCGAAATGGCCTGAGATAAAGATGCTCAAAGAAGCTAGCTCTGCCAGTGTTATCAAGTTTTTGAAGGTAGTTTTTCTGAGGGAAGGTTTTCCCGAGTTCCTTGTTTCTGATAATGGGACTCAATTTGTGAGTGAGGAGTTCAAAGTTTTCTTAACTTCTAGAGGGGTGAAGCACTTAAAAAGTTCTCTATATCATCCACATACCAACGGTCTTGTGGAAACAATGAACCGTGGGGTGGGTGAGTGTGTCAGATGGGCTGTGGCAGGTAATCATGACGTTGTCAAATCTTTAGAAAGTATGCTATGGTTTTACAGGACCACGCCTCATCCATCCACAAAGATTTCCCAGTTTGAGCTTTTAAGGGGTAGGAGGGCTAATACATGCTTCAGGCCCGGGTGGATGAGCAAATGGATTAATTCAGAATCTAATGTGGACTCACTCATGAAGATTGTTAAGGTGAATTCTGAATTTACCCAAAGTAAACAAAAGGTTTGGTTTGATAAAAAAAAATGTGTCAAAATGGTTTCTTTGGTTGTGGGAGATTTTGTCCGCATCAAGTCTCCTGTGCATGTCAAGAAAGGGAAATGTAAATATGGTGAACCTACCAAAGTTGTAAAGATTGGAAACAATGCAGTTCAAGTGGAGGGTGGCCATTGGTGGAATCTTTCCAAAATTGTTAAGGCAATACCACTCTCTGTCTAATGACGGTAGTGGTAGTAAGGCGACTGTACTACCCGATTCTGGTGAACGCAGGAGGAGTTCAAGAGTCATTGTCACTCCAAAAAGATTTTGTGAGTGATCTCTTTGTCTACCCTTGGTTTTGTTTTTGATGTTTTGTTCTTACTTTATGTTTCGCATTTTATTTTGTGTCTTGCTTTTGTTTGTTTTGCAGGAGAAGGGAAGGTATGTAGTATTCACTGCTTCTGTCCTGTCAGATGCTATGATGTCACAGTATTATGTGCATGCTTAGAATGTTACTGTTTAAAGGTTAGAACTGTAAGTTGACTGTTACTACTGTACCTGGCAAAGTGATGACCTGGAGCTGTGTAGTTCCTGTCAATAAACTTCTCCTTCATCTTATCTGCATTGGAGTGAATCACTACATACTGTAAGATGGCGGAAGCCAGGTCTAGTGAAGTTGGTATGACCATTGGCTTCTTTTTTTGCATCAGGTCGTGCCTTCTCAAATATTTTCTGACTTACCAGAAAGTTCCTAAAGAAGATAATGATAGCTCTCGATTTGGAATCAATATGCGGGCCAGAGCTCACAGTCGATGAGTATTTCACAAAGTGAAAACCTGTGTGCGCTTTGTATTTCTGCCTTCCATGTCCAAGCACAGAGATAGTAGGCTTTGAAAGTTGTATAAGGAATCCTCGAACATCATTTCCTTCTGAGCCTTCCTTAATGCCAAGTACGCGTAGATTATTAAGGCAATGCCGATACTCTAAATCTTCAAGTTTCCATTGTGTATCCACCAACTGAGAGTCATGACTCCTAATTTGAGCTTGCATACCAGTGACGTCTGACTGTACAGATGCAGTCCGCTACTCGATTACCACCAGGCATTCTGAGATATCATTACTGGCACTTTCAAGTTTCCTTGTCTCTGCGCGGGATTTCATACGGGCCCTTTTAGTTTCTCCCCTATGAGCCATGATACCTTGATAAATATCCTCTAGAGCCGGGACATCTCCACTCTCGAGCCCTGCCCGTAAAAAGCTAGGTGACGTAGTAGGTGTGTCGCTTATTAATGCTTCAGATGAAAAGTAATCCCACTTCATAGCGCTGAGGAGTTCTCTTTTGCAGCCTGTACTAGAGATTGATTTTTGGACCATCTGGGGAGCCTCGCCGTTATCTACCCATAATGTCTGATTGGTATCTGATTCCTCTTGGTCCGAACTGTCTATATTACTGTCAGTATTTGTATTACACTTTGACTGGTCCGTGGTGGCATCAGAGAGTGAATAAAACTTTTCACCGAGTTCCTGTTCCATTATAACCTGTCATGAGTTACTAGTCTCTACCCTCTTGCAGCATCCCGCAGCATCTTTGCCTCACAGCCCAGTGCCCAGTCCAACTTTTGCTTTAGTTTTGATCATATC
This sequence comes from Calotriton arnoldi, assembly GCA_963921515.1. Classification (NCBI taxonomy): domain Eukaryota; kingdom Metazoa; phylum Chordata; class Amphibia; order Caudata; family Salamandridae; genus Calotriton; species Calotriton arnoldi. Next base: position 40,487 of record CAWUFW010008756.1, read on the forward strand.
TGGATTATCATCCTCTTGAGATGCCCCAGGTAAAACTGGAATGTCACTCTTCGGATTCTCCACTCCTGGATTGCATCCAGCAGCCTTCTCATCACATAATGTTTGAGAACCTTGGCAGTGGGAGCAGAGGCGATAATTTGATCAGTTTGGTCAGTTTTAATTATGCCTGAGGTAGCTTTGCCGACATTAAAGTCAATCTTTTAGTCACACTCCCAGCGTTCGTGAGAAGGTCAGTGCGTTTCTCACCCCTACCTGCCCCTAGCCCCAAAGACATAACGGGACTGGTAGCTGTATCTAGAATATTGGTAAAGCTATTTATATCACAAATGGCAGTTTCATCACATACAGCCGTTTCAATGCTACTTCTTTACAATTTGCAAAGTTTACAATTCGCAAAGTTACCTCAGCGGTGGCACCCCTCCTCATCACGCCTGCAGGTCCAGAGAAGAAGCTGGCGATCATGGCTACCTTAGGTCTCACAGAGGACTCCACCACCACTGCTAAGTTAGTCCGAGAGGCTGTCTGCCTTCCATCTGACAGACAGTCGATCATGACACCTCCTATCCGTTGTTGCGCCGAGCCAACGCCAACAGAACGCAGCATGGGCTGTTTGGGTGCCATACCGGAGTCACCTCTCTGGTTTCCAGACCCGATAGTTGGAGAACGCAGGGGAGTGGATCCGAGCAGAAGCCTCCTCAATACCATCAGTCCGCGGTCTCCTGCCACACCGAGGTCAGCTACAAAGAGTAGAAGAGCCATCCACAACAAAATGGGGTAAGGTGTCTTGGCTTCTCTTACAACTAATACTGCCACTTGTTGGAAATGGAGAGAGGAGTGCTGCAGCCGATCACATGTCTGCCATCACAGATTCCCCCAACAGAAAAACAATGGCCTTCCCTCTTGATAAAAAAATCAACTTACTGACTTTGTTTCCTCAACCACCTACTACTACAGAAAGAGCACTTCACTCCTTAGATTTCAACTACAGTTTGAAATTCCACATAAATAGAAAAAAGTATTTCAAAAATCAAATCAACTTTTCATCTTCTATGGGGATTCAACAAAGGTTGTCCTGTCTCAAAAGAAGATCTTGCTCACTGGATCAAAGTTAGTAAGTTTTTTTTTTACATGCAAAGGACAGACGGCCTCTCAGATACAGAGTCGAAGCATATACTATCAAACATGAAAGCCACAGCAACACACTTTGCTGGTGTGCCTCTTAAGTGCATGTGCAAGTTGCAACGCACAGTTCATCCATACTTTTGACGAGGGTTACTGATTGGATATTCAGTAAAGATCCCAAAATGTGGTTGTTTCATTTATGTGGGCCTCATTACTGCCTATGATTATTATATTGCCTCCATTACTGCTTTGATAATCATAATTCAAGCATGTGAATGTATGAAAACTCCAATGCTGGAGCTATTACATACCCGTAACCAATGTTCTTCAGAATGTATATCTTTCATAGATTCACTAGAATCCATCCTCCTCCTCATTCATGAGTTCACTTGTGAAAGCTATGACAGCTACAAAAATCTGGCAATTTGAGCCTCTGAGGAGGGTTTGAGTCTCTCCACCTCATTGGCCGGAGTACGGGTCTTATAATGAGGCGGATTGACTGCATGTAGTTTTCGGCTGTTTTAATGTTATTTTGCTATATATGTATACTGCTTAGTTATCGTTGACTATTGAGGGTTCCCAGCTTCACTTTGGGGAATAATTCAAGCATGTGACTATGAAAATGCCATTGCTGAAGAACTGGTAAGTAACTTTCTCTTGTTGGCATGCCTTTTTGTTTGACCTATAGGACACGTTGCAGGACATTTCATCCTGCATGCTGTTGACGTGTAATGCTTAGTTATTATTGTTGTGTCAGCCATTTTATAAAAGTTTAGTTTCACTATTCTGTGAGTATTTATCATAGACTCTACACAAGTTTGTGTTTTCAGTCAAATCACCACAAATCGGCACTGCCTAAGTCTCAAGACATTTAGAGACTTTGTTAATGGGTAGTAAACCATGCCTTGTGATTACAGTTCTAGTCCATAATTAAATTATTTGAATCATCTGCCAACCTGCTTCCACATTCATGATAAGGCCTTGAACGAACTTCATTGGTTCAACCATAGTCCCTAAGCTTGTCAAGTTTTTTTTCCTATAACTAATGACCACACATTCAAAAGAATTTAACGAAATTTACTATAGCTTTAGCAATAATCTGGTTTACTGCTCCTTTCTGAGGCCTTCTTTATAATCCATCACTAAGTACTGCAGTGTTCCTACAAAGTTGAGTAGTTTCTTCTCTGTTGGTTCACGCTATGATCTGACATTGATCACTGCAGCCTTCTTATAAAATGTATTGTATACCTTCAGTTAATATGTCCTTAATACAGTCTGGCAGCAATAAACATTGCATTGTGTTGTGCAGCTGTTTCCTCTCCATTTATTGATCGTGACCTCAGTCCGGTGGCTGTAACTGGAGTTCTTTAGTGATACTCAGTGTTGCAAGCCTATTCAGAAGTCCTACCTTAAACGCAGCAGCAGCAGTCACTGTAGAGGTCCCAAATGGGTCAACTCACCCTACCCTAGCTCATAACACAGTCTGTAAGTGAAACCATTCTCATCCATTGAGCAAAGCGCACACCTCCACGCATTCGCATCTTTCCAATGAATTGATATAATTTCAGGGGTATCTTGTGTTTTGAGCCAACATCTGCTTATAACAAGCATGGACATTCACTTTTAGTTCGAAGCATCTGTAAACATTTTTGATCACTGTACTTCACTTGAGGTACACCCACAAAAACACTCTCTTGCAGGCCACATATGTTATCACATCTCCTTCATAGCTGGTCAATGTGTCACCCTTGCAAAGGCGGTAAACATATGCAGCGTATATCTATTGTAATGTAACAATTCCTCAAAACATATCTGTTTAGAAGAGTAGAGCAAGGATTTGTTTTATTTATGTATTTGTTTCATGAAATCAAAAGATTCAATCAATAACAATCCTAAAATGAGTCATAAAAGTATTTACAACATTATATGTAATTGGGATCGAGGATTTCTTCCAAAAAGGATGGCGCTGCAGGGGCAACTTACTAGTGCACAGTATCAAGAATGCAGAAATTAAGAGTTTTACATCAACTGGTTCCATTTTCTGCAGTGCAAGAACAAGGTGTCCCTTCGGAACCTGTCCATGGTGCTACGGCAGGTGCCTTGTGAGGATGAGGAGGAACGCTCACAGAATGTCATGGAGAGTGTGAAGCATGCCAAGGAGGCTGTGCAGATGGACGTGAAGGATGGCACGTCTTGGTGTAAGTATGAGCTAGGCACGTGCTCCTGTGACAAGAAGCAAATCATTAAAAAGTAGATTGTACTACAGTGGGTATTTGTATAGCACTTTCCATACCCCTTGTGTGGCATAAAAATGCTTATATATTGAATACATTAATTATTACATATGTGTCCCAGAGCTTGAACATACTTTTCAAAATCTGGTTGTTCACTGGAGTTACACCAAGGCAGTAGTAAACAAATCTTTTTTCCACAGTCAGAATGAGCAGGGGGAGTTTTTTTTAGATAGTAAACCAACTTATATGCTCCCTCTGTTGATATGAATCAGCCTGTACTGATATACCCAAGTTAATTACGTAAAAAAAAAAAAGAGGGGCACATTCTCCAGGTCAAGTCTTAAAGATGTATTATTTTTTTAAAGTACCACTACACTTGCACGTGTTTCGCAAGTTAAGTATCACTATAAAAAAAAAACACTTACCTCCCAGCCGGCCGCCGGCGCCTCTCCTGCGTCCTCTTCCTGGCTTCTTGTAAGAAACAGGACGCAGGAAGCACCAGGGCTCCCACACTCCCTGCAGCCAATCACAACGCTGCAATGCAGCGTTGTGATTGGTCTGAGCACTGTGACATAGCGCTCAGCCAGGGGCTGTAGGAGTGGGCATGTTCTCCATGCAGGCTGTAATGCAGCCAGCATGGAGAAGGGGGAAAGTGTGCATGACTGGTTTGGGCGGCCCGAGAGGGCCGACCAAACAGTCATTGCGCACTTAGGAGGGTTGTATCCTCCTCCCCTGCTCTTCAGCCCCACCCCTCATGCAAGCTGCTGCAGCAGGAGGACAAAATACAATTATAATAACATTAGTTATTGTCATTTTATTTTTTCCTTTCTTTTGTTGCTCCGAGGCAGTGGGGCGACGCTCCTCCGCCTTAGCGGAGTAGCCGCCACTAGTTAAATAGTTATAATTAATTTCTTTCCATAAAAAAGAACTAGCTCCATGAGGCAGCTGCCAGTAAAGTGTAACATGGTTAGGCGAACCTTCTGGAATCTTAAAGAGACAAGATACCTTTTTTTCACAACTTACAGAGTAGGCCTATCAGACTGCATTGTTTGTTCCTTGTGTTCAATTTCAATCTTTTTTAGCAATAAAGATGCATTAAAAGCCAGAACGCACACTAAGTACAGTGCAAACAATATGGTAGTATCGCCATACTCCACAAACTTTAAAAAATATATAAAGTAATAAAACAATTTTTATTTACCTTTACTCACTTAAACTGACTCATCCCTTCCTATACACTTATAAAACAGTAGTACTTTATAAGTTCACTTAAAACCCTGAATGCAGACTAAGTGTGGTCTAAACAATATTGCTGCATTTTAATTTTGTTATGGTTTGCATTACCCAATCAGGTACTTTTTTGCCATTGCAGTGTACCGTGTTATGTTGGGAAATTACTGTGGTATACCGTGGCACAATATATCACTATGTTTTTGTGCATATGGGCATGATTCACAATGGTAAACTTACACTTTTGTGTAAGTTTACCATTGTTTGCTATTCACAAAAGTATTTTACTACTAGTATCTCTACAACTGCGAAGTCCTATCTTTTTATGTGCGGAGACTAGGCAATCGCAAAAATACTACTCATCAAATACCTTTGTGAGTAGCAAACAAGTGTTTACTAAGTTTATGTGTGTGAATCAGGCCCTATAACTTTAAAATGACTAAAGCAATTTAGAAATACTACCAAAAAGGATCCTTTACACCCCATATTCTGTAAACCAGCAACATTTCAGCTAAATGGGTTCAGCCATTTTTCCACTACATCTGTTTAAACTGCACTCTACAACACGATACGGCACTCCAGTGTACAACACACCATTCCACTCTGACATGTCAGTGTTCTCTACAACACAGCACTCCTCTACACCACTCCACTGTGTGCTGTTGCACTCTATCTACTCCACTCTACACTACCGTACTCCACTCCATGCCACTCCACTCTCTACACCACTCTACTGTGCTCCATTCCGCTCTATTCCATTCCACTCTACACCACTGCACTCAACTCTACTGTACACCACTCCACTCTTTGCCTTTCGCCATTTTATTCTGCACCACTCGATTCAACCCCACTTGACTCAACCCCACTCTGCGCCACTTGACTCAACCCCACTCCACTCTATGCCAATCCACTTTACACAACTACGCTCTACGCCACTTCACTATGCTATTCAACTCTACACCACTCAAGACTATGCCTCTTCACTCTACGCCACTACATTCTTCACCGCTTGACTTTATGCCAATCCACTGTTTGCTACTCCACTGTACTCCACTTCATTTCACGTCACTACACTCTGCATCCCTTCACTGTATGCCACTCCACTCTTTGCTATTCCACTCTACCACACTCCAATCTGTGCTATTACACTCTATGCCACTCTGTGCTGTTACCTATACGCCACTCCACTCTATGCCACTCCACGCAACTTCACTCTATGCCACTCCGCTCTATGGCACTCCACTCTATGCCACTCCATCCTATGCCACTCCACTCTACCCCACTTAACTGTATGCTAGTCCAGTCTGCACCACTCCAGTGTACACCACTCAAGTCTACCCCTCTTCACTCTACACCACTCTATGCCTCTCGATTCTACGCCACTCCACCCTATGCCACTTCAATTTACGCAATTCCGCTCTGCGCCACTCCACGCCACTCCACGGCACTTCACTCAAAGCCGCTCCACTCTACCCCATTCTATGCCACTTCGCTGTATACTAGTCCAGTTTGCGCTACTCTAGTTTGCAATACTCCAGTCTACGCCACTCCAGTCTACATCACTCCAGTCTACCCCTTTCCACCACTCTGTACACCTCTATACTCTGCCACTCCACTCTGCACTATTCCACTGTATGCCACTCTACACCATTCCACTGTACGTTAATCCACTCTATGCCACTTCACGCCTCTTGCCATGCCACTCTACTCCACGCCACTCCATTCCACTATGACACGCCGCTCCATGCCAATCTGTGCCACTCCAGTCTACACCACTCGAGTCTTTGTCACTCTACTCTGCACCACTCCAGTCTTTGCCGCTGCACTCTACACTACTCCAAGCCTCTCCACACCACTCTGTGCCACTCTGCCATTCTACTGTACACCACTCTACTGTAGGCCACTCTACTTTTCGCTATTCCACTTTACTCCACACCACTCTATGCTATCCCACTCAATGCTATTCCACTCAATGCCACTCCACTCTACGCCACTCTACTGTAAGCTATTCCACTAAATGTCACTAGACCCTGTGGCACGCCAATCTACGCCTCTCCACTCTACACCACTCCACTGTACTCCACTACATTCCATTCTACGCTACTGTACTCTACATCACTTCACTGTTTGTCACTCACTCTACTCTTCGCTATTCCACTCTACCCCACTCCACTCTGTTATTACACTCTATGTCACTGCACTCTCCCCCCTCCACGTCTCTTGGCTCTACACCTCTCCACGCCTCTCCACTCTATGCCACTCCACGCCACTCTTCCACTGTACTCCACTCTACACCACTCCACTCTGTTAATCCACTCTGACACTCCATGCCACTGCGCCATGCCACTCAACAGCACTCCACGCCACTCCATTCCACTGTATGCCACTCGACTGTACCCCACTCTAGTCCGCGCCACTCCAGTCTTTGCCGCTCCAGTCTACGCCACTCCACGCCACACCACTCTACTCCACTCTGCACCACACCACTCTACACCACTCTACTTTGCACTACTCCCGTTTTTGCCACTCCACTCTGCGCCTCTCCATGCTACACCACTCTATGCTACTCCACGCCATGCTACTCTACTGTATGCCACTCCAGTATATGCCACTCCAGTCTACGCTATTCAACTCTATGCCACACCACTCTACACTATCCCACTCTATGCCACTCCACATTATCGCACCCTATTCCACTCCACTCTACAATATTCCACTTTACTCTATTCCACTCTGTGCTATTCCACTCCACTCTACCTATTCTACTGTATTCCACTCTACTCAAGGCCAGTCCACTGTATGCTATTCCACGAAATGTCACTCGACTCTACGTCACTTAACTCTACTTCACTCTATGCCCCTCCACTGAATGCCACTCCACGCTATGCTACTCCACTCTGCGCCCCTCAGCTCTATGCTACTCTACGCCACTCGACTCAACCCCACTCTACGCCTCTCTACTCTATGCCGCTCCAGTCCATGTCACTCTACGCCACACCACTCTACACCACTCTACTTTGCACCACTCCAGTTTTCGTCACTCCACTCAAAACCAATCCACTCTGCGCCTCTCCATGCTACACCACTCTATGCACTCTACTGTATGCCACTCCACTCTATTCCACTCCACTCTGCCACTCCACTCTCTGCCACTCCACGCCACTCAACCCCACTCTACGCCGCTCCAGTCCATGCCACTCTACGCCACACCACTCTACACCACTCTACTTTGCACCACTCCAGTTTTCGCCAATCCACTCAAAACCAATCCACTCTGCGCCTCTCCATGCTACACCACTCCATGCCACTCCACTCTATTCCTCTCCACTCAATTCCACTTTACTCTATTCCACTCCACTCTATTCCACTCCACTCTATGCCACTCCACTCTATGCCACTCCACGCCACACCACTCTACACTATCCCATTCTACGATATTCCACTCTACTCTATTCCACTGTATGCTATTCCACTCCACTCTAAGCTACTCTACTGTTTGCCACTCTGCTCGATGCCAGTCCACTGTATGCTATTCCACTAAACGTCACTCGACTCTACGTCACTCGACTCTACGTCACTCGACTCTACGTCACTCGACTCTACGTCACTCGACTCTACGTCACTCGACTCTACGTCACTCGACTCTACGTCACTCGACTCTACGTCACTCGACTCTACGTCACTCGACTCTACTTCACTCGACTCTACTTCACTCTAAGCCCCTCCACTGAAAGCCACTCCACTCTGCTCTCCTCCACGCTATGCTACTCCACTCTACGTCTCTCGACTCAACCCCACTCTACGCCACTCCAGTCTAAGCCACTCCAGTCCACGCCACTCCAGTCTGAGCCACTGTACTCCACTCTGTTCCACTCTACGCCACTCCACTTTATGCACTGCCACTCTACACCACTCCACTCTAAGCCACTCTGCTCTGTGCCCCTCCACTTTCCACTTTTCGACTCCACGCACTCTACTATATGCCACTCCACTGTGCGCCATTCCACTCTTTGCCATACTATGCTATTCCACTCTACGCCACTCCACTCTTCACACTCCACTCTACCGCCACTCCACTCTTCTCCACACCACTCTACTGTACACCACTCCACTCTATTCCACTCTCCGTTATTCCACTCTATCCCACATCCCTATGCTATTCCACTCTACACCACTCCATTCTACACTATTCCATTCCATGCCACTCTACTGTACGCCTCTACTCTATGCCAGACCACTGTAAGCTATTCCACTCAATGTCACTCGATTCTACGCCACTCTACTCTATTCTACTGTATGCTATTCCACTCCACTCTAAGCTACTCTACTGTTTGCCACTCTACTCGATGCCAGCCCACTGTATGCTATTCCACTAAACGTCACTCAACTCTACGTCACTCAACTCTGTCACTCAACTCTACTTCACTCTACGCCCCTCCACTGAGCCAGTCCACTCTGCTCTCCTCCACGCTATGCTACTCCACTCTACGCCACTCGACTCAACCCCACTCTACGCCACTCCAGTCCACGCCACTTCAGTCTGAGCCACTGTACTCCACTCTGTTCGATTCTACGCCACTCCACTATATGCACTGCCACTCTATGCCACTCCACTCTAAGCCCCTCGGCTCTGTGCCCCTCCACTTTTCGACTCCACACACTCTACTATATGCCACTCCACTGTGCGCCATTCCACTCTTTGCCACACTATGCTATTCCACTCTACGCCACTCCACTCTTCACACGCCACTGCCACTCTTCTCCACACCACTCTACTGTACACCACTCCACTCTATTCCACTCTCCGTTATTCCACTCTACCCCACATCCCTATGCTATTCCACTCTACACCACTCCATTCTACACCATGCCACTCTACTGTACGCCTCTACTCTATGCCAGACCACTGTAAGCTATTCCACTCAATGTCACTCGATTCTACGCCACTCAACTCTGTCATTTGACTCTACTTCGCTCCATGCTATTCCACTCTGCGGCACTCTATGCCCCTCCTCTGTATGCCACTTCACTCTACGCCACTCCACGCTATGCTATTCCACTCTTCCCCACTCCACTCTTCGCTTTTCCACTCTACGCCACTCCATGCCACTCTATTTCACCCCACGCCCCTACATTCCACTCTACGCCACTCTACGATATGCCACTCTACGCCTCTCCAGTCTATGCCACTCTATGCCTCTCCAGTCTATGCCACTCTACTTTGTGCCACTCTACTCAAATCAACTCCGCTTTATGCCACTCCACGCCACTCTACCACTCCACACTATGCCACTGTGCTGTACACCACTCCACGCCAGTTCACTTTAAGCCACTCCATGATATTCCACAGTATGCCACTCCACTGTACCCAGTCCACTCTACTCTGTTCCACTCAACTGCGCTCGACTTAACGTCACTCAACTCTGAACCTCTCAACTTTACGCTATTCCACTCTATGCCCCCCACTCTACGCCCCCACTCTACACCCCCACTTTACGCCCCCCCACTCTACGCTATTCCACTGTATGCCACTCAACTCCTCTCCAGTCTACTGCACTGTACACCACTCCACTGTGTCACTCGACTCTGCTTCACTCCACCCCACCCCACGTCTATTCACACTACGCTAGTCCACTCTACGACGCTTCACTCTAAGCTATTCCACTCTACACCACTCCACTCTATGCCACTCCACTGTACTCCCCTTCACTCTATCCTACTTCACTCATTCGCACTTCACTCTACTGTATGCCACTCTACTCTATGCCCCTCTAAGCCACTGCATGAAAAGAAAACAACGATGGATTTACTTTCTGATGCATTACAGAATATTATTCTTTTTAATTAAAAAGAAACATACATATTCAATGGAAAAAACAAGGTAAAGGTTAGTTATAGTTAGGAAAACTTCTTATATGATTTCTACAGAAACCAAATGTAAGCTGCACAAACATTAGAAATTCTAAAGTTATAGTTATACTTTAAATTTATATTTTACGCACCACCTTCTAATTACTGCAACTTTATTTATTCTTTCTATGCAAGCCAATCTCAATTCACACAAACATTATACATTTTAAAATTCTTGTGTTACCTTAAGTTTATAATTTAAGCCCCACCTTCAAAGTAATATAACTCGTGCACCTCCGTACGCAGTGTTGTCAGCTCACTAGGCACGCTACATTACCTATAACTCGCTATTCTACCATGCACAGTGTTCTCACAAATTATGTCATTTGAGATGCCATAAATGTTGTTATGAATGCTATGATTTCACATGGTATAAGTGATGTAATATAAAAGAGTATAATCATTGCATGGAGAAGGCCTCAGTTATAGTTAATGTAGTGTGCCTAGCAAGTTGACAACACTGTGTACAGAGGTGCATAAATGCTAGTAATTTGAAGGTGGTGCGTAAATTATAAATTTATAGTATACCTATAACTTTAGAATTTCTAATGTTTGTGTACTTTGTTTGGTTTTTATTGAAAGAATAAAAATGTTTTTAGAATAATTAGGTGGTGCATACATTATAAGGTTACGGTAGAACTATAGCTTTAGAATTTCGAATATTGTATAGTTTGTTTGGTTTGTATAGAAACAATAAAAGAAGTTTTACTAACTATAACCGGGCTTTAACATTTTTTTTTCACTGATGTAATATATTGTATAATATATTTTCTGCCGTCACACAACATGGATTAATTCAAGCGTTTAGAACTTCAATGAAGATGAAGTGTAGACTGTAGGAATTCAAAAATAAACCATTTCAAGATTACAGTGTAGCATCTGAGTTGCAAAATATTCAAAACTTTTCCACCATTGAGGGAACATTGCTGCCTAATAAGCTTACATTGAAAGTTGTGTACATAAACCTCTGTCTGTTTAAGGCTCCAGGTACTTCTCATATCTGTGATGCATTGTACAAGAATTTGCCCCGTAGGGTCGGTTCTTTTATCTAGATGTCAGATAAGGATCCCAGAACACATGAGAAGGATCGCAACTCTTATTGTGTGTGAATTTTCTGTCAGATAATGGCACTTTTAATCTTTACTTAATGTCATTTACATCTTTCTGTCGTATTAAGGTTTCTTTTTCCTGATTTTGACAGATTTGTTTTGTCAGAAATGCCTTCACTTTTTTATAAAAATGCTTCTCATGTGGGAGGAAGAAGGCAGCCGCAGACCCACACAAATTGTGTTTGTAGTGACTTTTCAGATTTACACTTTGTCACGGATTGCAAATTCGTCCTTAAGATTTCTAGAAGATCACTAAAAGTCTAGGAATGCATCAGACTTCGAGGAAAGCTAGTGGACCTGAGAAATGAGGAACAAAGAAAAAAATAAGAGAGCAGAAAATGTCTTTAGCATCTGAGAAGCAGACAGCACCTGGAAAAAACTCCCAACATAGGGAGATCTAAAGAAAGAATGTTGAGTCGCAAAGAAAGACATCACCGCCCGCGCTCTCACCCTCATTCCAGATCAACGTCAAAAGTAACAAAGTTGGTGTCAAAGCCTTCCGCCCCAGTATGCTTTCTATCGAAATCTGGTCACCATCACATTGACACCTTGAAGGCATTCCAAGTCTTCAGGTTTGAGATACTCCAAGATCTCATCCCTGATGCTCCAAGACGAGAGTGACCTGCACACTCTCACCGGGATCCTCAATAATGTTGACGCACTCATCATCACCGTTGAAGAGATTAAGGCCAACGATGTCACCAATGCCATTGAAGCACACAATGGGCATGACGGCTACAACTCTCTTGTCGTTACAATCCATCCATTCGACATTAGCTCTTCATTACCCAAGACTCTCACTGTTTGACGTCGCCCAAATCAGCACTGATGTTTTCGACGTAGTCTCACCAGCACCAAAAAAAGACCCAGACTTATGCTTCAGGATTGCCCTTCGACACCAGTAACACCTCAAGAGGTGCTTTTGCATCCTAGACTCTCTCATGAACCTGCACAACTTCCTGTTCATTCTCTGAGGGCACCAGCTCCTGAGATTGTGTTACAGGTGCTTTTATGTCCTCTAGATTTACTTCCTTATCCAAACATTATCTGTAGGCCTACTTCGATGTCACCTATGAGGAATTATAAAGATTTACATAGGTTGCCACCAAGATTTCTGTCAGTATCCGCATCCCCTGGTGGTAGAAAAATAACATCATCACATTCCCTAGAACTTTGCAGAAGGCACTGATCTCCTTCAAGATCCAGATCACCTTCCCATACAGGCATGGATGATTTGCGGTCTTCGGATATCATCAGCTGCATTGCCTTCATGCATATCACCAGATGATATCATCACCACATTTAATGATGTCCTTGCAAGAGGGGCTTGGAAGGTGAATATTCCTTTGGTGACTCCACAGCTAGTAGTTTCATTGATAAAGACTTTTCAACCAAGGGTGACATCCAAACCTCTCATACCTTTGGTACCAGGGCTTCTTTGAAATTATGGCGGTGAAGTTCCACACTCCAGCAACAGTTAAGGCAGCAACGCCTCACCTCTTTAATCAATATAGACATCCTCAACAGACCCAGACTTTATCAAATCTGACCCGAAGCTTGACTTCATCATAGCGACTCCGGATTGTTGTTGTCACTCCTCGGCACCAGAGCCAACCACTCCACCAGAGAGGGAAAGTCACTGCCTTAACACAACTGGCAGAAAAGTTTGTGGAACTGCTTCGTCCCATCTGAAGAATGCCAGCGCTACTGCCCTTCTTGGAAAATATCTTAGGAAAATTTGAGAAGGAATGGAATATTTAATTGATTGGCTTCCTAGACAGCTGCAACAAGATTTTCAAGAGATCTGAACGCGAGCTCTTTGGTATTAAAGCAAGTGATTAGCACTGCTGTGAAATTGGTTTAGCTGGCTGCAAAAGGATACTGTCAAAGAGTGTCCCTGAGAAGATCATTGTGGATTCGATTAACTACTCTCAAGCCAGATGCACAGCTAAAAATTATGAACCTCCCTTTCTCTACAGCTGCCTTATGTGGACAGCAACCCTGGGGGAAATACGTAAAACGAGAAATGAGATGAAGACCTTAAATGCAGTAGGCCTGGAAGAGATCAAGAGGTTTTCTAAGCAGCAGCATAGGACCAGAGAAAAGGTACTACCTCAGTGAACTCAACCCCTCAATGGCCATACCAGTCGCAAACCATCAGTAATATGGCCATGGGTAGCAGTACCAAAGAACCAAGTTTTCTACAACAAAACCTTCTAACAATGGAGGAAGATGCTCCTCCAGAAATAGGCAATGGCAGCTTAATACTCCCAATTCCCCCCCCCCCCGGAGTTCACCAAACCACTGCCAGTTTCTCCAAATCAATCAGTGCAGCACCAAATTGCCATCTTAAGGAATAAAACATCTACATCTGGCCTGCTAAAGAAACGTGCTATATAACTGGTACCACTTCAACAAAAAGGGCAAGTCGTTTACACCAGGTGCTTCCTGATTCAAAAGAAAGGTCTAAAATTGGAATACAGACCAATTCTAGATCTGCTGTTTACCAAAAAATAAATCTGCTAGAATTTCAGATGCTTTCCGCTACATCAGATCAATCCGCGTTTGAAACTAAATGAGTGGATGTGTGCGATATGTCTTCAGGATGCTACTTCGAAATCTCCAATGCAAAGCATCACAAAAAGTACCTTAGATTTATTGTCGTGAAGTCACATTTTCAACACGCAGTCTTCCATATGATCTCAAATCAGCACAACACACGTTCATCAATTGCACAGCAGTAGTAGCAGTCAAAATACGAAGGCAAGGAATATTTGTCTACCCTTGCCTGATGACTGGCTAAGCAAAGCTTACAACCAGACAAAGAAAGATTTCACGCCAAACTCCCTACTGCTTCGCAAAGTAGGTTTCCAAATCAGCCTTCCAAAGGTCTATCTCAATGTTAGTGCTGTGTCTAGCCTATCTGGGAACCACGATAAACAACCATGGAAGGAAAAGTATATCCTCATTCCAGGTCAACATAAATATTAACAAAGTTGCCATAAAAAGCTTCCGCCTCCATATGCTCCCCATCAAAATCTCATTGGTGTTGATGCCATCACATTGGCACCATCGAAGGCATTCCATGTCTTCAGTGTTGAGATACTCCAAGACGACAGCGACCTGCTCTCTCTCGCTGAGACCCTGCATAATGTTGACACCATTGAAGCACACCATGGCTACACCTTTGTCATCAATACAATCGATCTATTTGACATTGACTCTTTATTCTCCAAGATTCTCACCATTGCATCCTTTTCGACATCGCCCAAATTGACACCAAGATTGGAGGAGGGAGTGTCATCTATCCAAGACAAGTCCGACCTCCTTTGGATCAACAACGAACAGACAGTTTGGCATATTTCTTCCCTTCTCTAGTCTATAGCATCCTGTGGGAAAGAGCCTAAACCAAGCAGTCTGAACAATGTGTGGCTTTAACAATGCAGGAGTAGCCTCCGATGTCTAAACCATACATATGCCTTTACCACGCATATGCGTAGTTTAGACATCCGTGGTAGTTGCCGCTCCAGACTCGGGGGGGGGGGGGGGGAGGACTGGGCGGAGGGTCAGAAGTGATTCCTGCTCGGATGAGTAATTTGGTGAGGGCTTGGTGAGTACAATTTTTTTATTACTTTTTTTGGCAGGGAATCGTTTTTAGGACTCAGGGTGTGGGGCTGGCTAGTTGGGAAGGGGGATAGGGTAGTTTTTACGGCTAGGGGGTTGGTTTTAGGGCTCCGGTGGGGGGGCTGGGTAGTTAGGATGGGGAATACTGTACTTTTTATGGCTGGGGTGGTTTTAGCACTTAGGGCGGGGGGCTGGGGTGTTTTTGAGTTATGGGGTAAAGGTTTTAGCGGTCAGGGCAGAGGGGGGGGGTCAGGGTCGAGTCCTAGGGTGAAGGATTTAGGGCTTAGGGATGGGGGGGTCGGGTCGAATTTAAATATGGGGCTAGGTTTTAGGGCTCAGGGCGCGGAGGGGCTGGGGTATTTTAAGGGCTGGGTTGGGCTTCGTATTTAGGGCTGGGGTCTGCTTTTAAGAATCGGGGCTGGGGTGCTTTTAGGGCTGGGGTCGTACATCAGGACAGGTGGCTCGATTTTAGGACATAGAGCGAGGGCTAGGGCAGAACCTTAGCCACGCATATGCCTTTACCAAATATGTCATTACAACGAAATTTGTGGTAAAGGTATGCGTGGTTAAGACACAGTCGTTGTTAAGACCACGTTGTTCAGCCACGCGTGGTTAGGGATTGCGTGGTTGGAACATACAACCTTATCCTGTATCTACGTTGTAGGCAAATCCAACATCCAAACTTAACATAATTGCATTTGGCAGCATGGCTCTTGAAATCAGATAGTATGGATATTTGAACTTACCACCAGCATTTGTGAAGATTTAGAAGGGGGGCAAAATGTCATTCAACAAGAACAGGCTATGCCCCTAAATGGAACAGGTTCTGTATATGATGCTGAAATAATGGACTTGACCCAATTTCATTCTAAGAAGACTTTATCATACCATACATCTAACTCCTGACCCAGTGACTCTGCAGTTTCCTTTCACAAATGTTCACCTTGTGCTAATATTATGGCTTGTACGAAGTCTTCAAGTTAAATGTCCCTTTTCGAGATCCCTGTAATCAAGATTTATTTTGGAAGGGCTAAAGAAGTGTTCCCTCTGATCCGTGGGAACTGAACCTGGTACTAGCATAGTTAATAGAATCTCAATTTGAGTCTGTTCACAAGGCCACATTGCTGCATCTTTGCTGTAAACCATCATTTTTGATTGCTACAACATCTGCTTGCAGAGTGAGTGACATACAAGCCTTTTTCACTCTGGAACCTGAAACAGTCTTTCATGCACACAGAGTGGTAACGAGGACGCACCAGTTCTTTCTTTCCAGAGTTGCATTGAAGTTTCACATTAACCAAATAATCACATTACCTACCTGTTTCTCCAATGCATCAACTCCAACATAACGCTCACTGCATTCATTAAGCATTTGAAGGGTACTTCTACCTAGATAAAATGAAGGTACTGCAAAATACAAGCAGTTGTTTGGTAATTATGGCCATATTCGACAGGGTCTTTCCACTTCAAAACAATATATTGCCAGGTGTATTGTGTCATGCATGTCTTTGTTACAAGTTGGCAAATAAACCTCTCCCAGAGAGATCAGATGCCCATTAAACCAGTGGTAAAGCAGCCACTGCAGTATCCACATGGGTTTCAGTGCACATGTTTACATTATTGTCTAGATTCAGAAACACAGGCTGATGCTGAAGTCGGCCAAGCATTCTTGAGAAAACCTCTTGAAATTATAAAACTTTCACTATCCGCGAGGTTCCGTTTTTTTTTAAATTTCTGTCTTTTCTTCTGCCCAATAACAGCAATAAGGAAATGTTGTTAGTCTGCTAATATAATCTAATGATTGACTGTCAATGAAGATCCTTGCGATGCAGAAAAAAAGATTAACTGAAGTCCTAGTTCAGTATCGTAGAAGTCTTCTTTGAAGTCACAACCGACCCACCCATCACCCCATCGGGGTTATCTTGGGTATTAGAAATATCAACTAACACACTGGCACCCCAAAACATAACTGACTTCTGGAGGCAACTGTCAGTACAATGCATCATAGGGAGGAGATGGTCCAGGAGCGTTAGAGACACAAGTCTATTTTCATTGCTTTCAATGTAAGCCGATCAGGCTCCACTTTACCTTCAACGGGAAGACTGGGTTTAAGAATTCTGTACCTCAGATAATGTGATCTAGTCTTGAAATGGTTTCTTTTGGAAATCCAACAATCTACTTTTTGGAAAAATCTTACCTTGTATAGACTTTGAAGGAGCTGCTAGTTCTATGGGTTTATAGACATTCACATCATATATGAATTTATGGACAAATACGAACAAGTGTTCTCAGGTCCATGCACCCAGTGGGGAATTATTCTAGTGTTTGTGACTATCAATTAACCTCCTACAATGCAGAACTAAGGCTACAAGTAAGCAACCTTTTCTTCTTTAGCTGTTGTATCTTTGATAGATTCACATGCTTAAAACCTCCCTATTATTGAGCTGGAAAGTCCCATTGACGACAGGGAATGATCCAAGAATAAGTAGAATCCACCTGCAGCACATGAAAGTTTGGGTGAAGTTAGTGGTTTTGATTGGCACATCTTAGATTGCTGCTGAAAGTGTGGCCAGTAATGGGAGCTGAAAATATAACCTGGGGATAAATAATGCCATGTTTGGCTGAGAGACAGCCAGTTTGTTGGTGGTGACCTGAGATGGGTGTGTTTTTAGGGCGGTTGTCCTGATAGTAAAGTTGAAAATGTTGACCAGTTGGGGGAAATAGTATTCTGGGAAAGACTATTGAACTGTTGCAATATCCTAGTTTGCTCAGTACTAATTGATCAGTGATTTGGCTGTGTGAAATGGAATGAAGGTCAAATCTTGCATATATCTAGGACTTGGTACTGCACTGTTGTGGTGACAAAAGATTGATTGTAGGCACATATACGAGTGAAATAAAATACCAAGATACTTTGCAGAGGAGGCAAAGGTAAGTGAGTCAGGAGGAAAGTGAATTGAGTAGGGTAACAGAATAGTTGTGGTTGAAGAAGAAAAGTACAGAACCTCAGCTTTTGATGAATTCAGCATGATGGACTCTAACACGATCTATTGATGAATAGCAGTACAACAGTCTGGTGTGTCTTTCTGGAGGTGGGGGGAGTTGCAAATGAGAATAGTATTTGGGTGCCATTATAACATTGAAAGGAAGAGGAGTTAAGTTAATGTCATTCTGTGAATTGTATTGTATTGGGTAATGGCAGAGGATTTCCTATGATTGTCCATCACCTTCTATTAAAAGTTCATAAGGACTCCACTCTCATGTCCTTCTAATGCTTTGCGCAGTTTGAGGGGAGGAGTTCCAAAGTTGGTCAGCACGGTCACTCTGGGCTTAAAATGGTTGATGTTCAAGTTCCTTTAAAATATTTTATTTCACCATAGCTGTTGGGGCTCTCCATAAAACACACTTCAGTATGATTACACAACTTATTCAGTTCCGTTGTAGAAGAGAGGAAGACGATTGAAATTAAGAAAGCAGGGCAGTTCTAAGAACACAACCTTTAGTTGTGGCTTTGAAATCTAATTTTTTTGCCTTTTTTTGATAGTATTATTTACAAATGCATCTCTGTTTTGAGATATTCACTATTGCCATCTTTTTGTGTTCCCGTATCCTCAAAATGTCCCTGATACTTTTATTACGTGAATTTGTCCCAAGTAATGTTGTAAGTTGACAAAGACATTTTTGTTGCTCCTTTCTTAGCATTATGAAGCCTAGCAAACTCCTTAAAGTTTCCCAGTGGAATGAAGCATGAGAAGTTGCAGGCTGAATCCAACTAAACCAAGCCTGACAAGGAGGATTCAAATGCCTGTCCTAATTGGTGGATCTGTTGAAGGTCCTTGTAGCCTAGGACAAAATAATTATAATTTTACAGTCAGAGCAACTAATCCTCAATTGCCTCATGCTCCTCTGCTCGCTCTTTTTTCACTCGTAGATATCTTGGGCAACGCCTACCTCTCTCTCTTCTTCAGATCGGGGCAGCCACCCAAGATCTCCCAGCAAGCCCTGAACTCCTATGCCAGGGCGGTAAGTAGCCCACTTTATTCCATTTATTGTATGTGCATAGTGCTTTTCCGAAACAGTACAGATAAAAAGACCAAAGTGTGTTTGAGTGTGACTTGAAAACAGAAAGAGATCTGTAATAGACACCATAACGGATTTCTTTCTAGGCACTGTTAAACGGTTCTAGTCTTATCAACTTTGAAAAAATGAAGGGCTGACTTGATTAGAGTTCCTTAATCATCAATGTAATGAAAACCAACGCTGTGTATTTAATAGGAAAATTGCGGTTCCATACTAGGCATTAGTATTTTTGTGGATCAGTGTTAGACCTGTCAGCCTTAGGGCAGTCTTCCCCCAAAATCTTCACCTGCTTGCCTCCAATTTTTTCTTAATTCGTTTTTGTTGGCCTTAGGACTCTGTGCACTTTACCACTGCTAACCAGTGCTAAAGTGCTTGTGCTCCTTCCCCTAAAAATGTTTTGATTGGCATATACCTAATTGGCATATATAATTTCTTGTAAGTCCCTTGTTGAGTGGTATACCATATACCCAGGACCTGTAAATTAAATGTTACTAGTGGGCCGGCAGCACTTGTTGTGCCACCCACCTAAGTAGGCCTCTAAAACTTGTCTCAGGCCTGCCATTACAGCTCGAAGGCAGTGTCACACTGCCATGTCGGCTTGCCTTTAAAACCCCTTGCCAAGCCTTAAACTCCCATTTTATTACATATAAGTCGCCCCTAAGGTAGGACCTAGGTAGCCCATAGGTCAGTGTGCTGTGTAAGTAAAAGGCAGAACTTGTACTTTTAAGTTTTAAATTTCCTGGTAGTGAAACACTCCCACATTCGTTTTTCACTTCTGTGCGGCCTACCCCTCTCATATGATAACATTGGGGATTTTTTATTACATTTATTAAGCTGTAATTCCTAATTGCGAGGAGGTGGATCTGTCATGTTTGGTACTTATGGATTTGTAATGATAAATCCTCTTTAATGGCAAAGTCGAATTTATCATTACAATTTTGAAAATGCCCCTTTTAGAAAGTTGGCATTTTCCGGCTGTTAGCCCTGTGTGCCTGCAGCCTCTCTCTGATACACATTTGGGAGGGTGACAGCTGGACTTTATTTATTCCTCCTAGACAACCAAACACAATGGCAGTTTAGGCATGACTTTATGGCCCATCCTGGGAGGATGGGAGGGTGGAGCTGGGCACAACCTCACACTTACAGCTGAATTGGCTTTTCCTGTCCCCACACAAAGGGCTGCATACCCCCTGTAGTGAGCCTGGAGGGACGGCAGGAACATAGTTCCTCGGTGCACTTCAAAGACCCTTCTTTGAAGTCTCCCCGACTTCAAAAGCACCACTGGGTATAAGAAATGGACCTCAGACCCTACCACTTCAGTACACTTCTGGACCTGTGGATACTCTACCAGGAAGAAGGACTGCTGTGCTGGTGAAGGACTGCCACAGCTAGACTGCTGCTCTGGGAGAACTGCTTTCTTGCTGTGCTGGCCTGCTGCTCGCCTGGTCTGGGAGAGAAGGACTGGACCTGCATCAATTGAGCTCCAGAACCCAGCGTGACTCCAAGGACTAGTACGCTGGCCTCTTGACCTGAAGTCTCAGAGACATAAAAGACTTCCAACTATCCTGCTTCTGCACCTGGACTCTGCCATCTGTGAGTCTGCCCTGCCAAGTGGTGCCGCCCCTGTCCTGAACCCTTGGAAGTGGACCTAAGGTGCTGCTTCAGCCAAGCCCAGGCATCCTCTTTAGCTTCCTCTGTGAGCCGCTTTTTAATAAATTTATACACTGATAGATTTCCTCTACAGGAGACTTTGTATATTAGCTATCTTTAGAAGATGAAGACTAGTTTGCAATCTACCTAATTTATGGATGCAAGATGTGAAATATGTATTGGTTGTTCCACTGTTCAATATATATGACTTGCAGATTTGTGCTGACTCTTTCTAAAAGAAATTATGCACTCCCACTTTTGTAGTACCCAGAAATGGCTATGGTTTTATTTTTTAATATGCTAAAATCATTTGAATATGCATAAGCTGTTTTTATAAATGAGTGGCAGCAGGGTCAAAGGTATTCCTGCTTCCAACTATACATTTCAAGGAACAAGTCATTGCTGTCCAAATCCACTAAGCAGAGAGACCATCATCAAACAGTAGCCAGTGCCAACTTCCTCCTCCACCCTGTGTTATCCACTCAAGTGGGTGAAGGGGGGTATAACTACATTTAGAACAGTGGCAAACAAATCACTGACAATTGGTGGGTGCTGACTATTGTAAGAGATGGCTATTTGCTACTTTTCCAGGCACCTTCCCCAAAGCCATTGCCAAAACCACATCTGGTGGATCTGCACAAGGGACAGCCTCTGATATTATACAAGCACATAACAGAAAAGTGCCTCCTCCTGATAGGAGAAAGTCATTTATAAAAGGTACTTTCTGGATAAATAAAGAGGGCAGGAGGAGTAGATCAGGCCTATTTTAGATCTATGATCTACCAACAAGTTGAACGGTTGAGGAAATGTCGCCTCTGTGTGTTACATCAGGTGTTTCCTCATCTCAGACAAGTGGGCTGGGTGTGTTTTGTAGACCTACAACATGCTTTTTTCCACGCTCCACTCTCAGAGAAGCACAAGAAACTCCTCTGGTTTGTAGATTGCCATGCACACTACCAAAAACAGATGTCACTTTCAGCTTGAAGTTCGCTTCTCATATGTTCTCAAAATGCATGGCAGTAAGAGCCGCCCATCTGTGTCATCTAAAGGTATTAAAGATATTCACCTATCCATGCATTCATGGCTGGCGAACAAAAATCCCACACTGCGGAGAGAGTGACACTAGACCTGTGCACATCAGTTTCTCTTGCAGGGGATCCTCATCAATTGACATAAGCATTTAATTGTCACACCGATGTGTGGGGATCCTGAAGCATATATGTGCATGTGTGTGTATATATATATATAATTATTTGCACAAACAAAAAATAATCCTTAGTAGCCTAGAAATTAAGAAATGTTCACATTTCATTATATTTATTATTTTCTTTTATAAATCTTTCCAATTATAGAAAAGTAGTCACTACTACTAAAATAAACGGAATGCAGGACAAGGCTAGCAGGCAGGTTGCACAAGCAAAAGCCATAAACTGGCTACCTAAACAGACAAGGGGTAATGAGGTTTCAGGCTGTCTCTTAAGAAGCCCTGAGACTCTGGAACTGGTTGCATCAGCGGTGTCTGTGGCTGTTAGCAAAACACTTAGTAGGCTTCTTGAACCAAATAACCGACATCCTTAGTCTGCATCATCTAGCCGACCACAAATGGCATCTTCATCTGAGGGTAGCCTAAGACCTCTTCAGTCTGTGCCGCAATCATCAGTTAGACTTACTCTCAGCAACACTCATTGCCCAATTTTTTTTTACCCTTAATTCCTCGAGTCCTGAGGAAGATTCGCCAAGACCCAGGTCCAAGTCATTCTTATCTAACTGGATTGGCCGAGAAGGCTGTGGTAAACAGACCTAAGGCACCTCACTATAGCAGCCCGTCTATGTCTATCACTCAGAGAGCATCTGTTCTCTCTAGCTAGAGGACAGGTTCTACACCCCGATCTTTATAGCCTGCACCTTCATTTGTGGCGATTGAGTGGTGCAATCGGAGCTCCTTTAAGCTCTCACCAGCAGATATAAAATATCTCACTTGGATGACAGCAACTTTATTGGCCATAGCATTGGTAAGTAGGGTAAGTTGACAAGAAGGGAAAGTAAAATTAAAGCTTTCGCAATTAGGAAACTTACTTAAAATTTCCCCAGGGTAGAGTTATTCTATGAACTAATCTGTAGTTTATACGGAAAGTTTTGCAGCGTGAATCTTTCTGGATTCACTAAGCTGTGCATTATTCCGCGGTCTAGTGGTTGGGTCCGGAATCGTAGTCTCTTTTTTTTTTTTGTGTAGCCCAGGTGGGCGTCGACGCCCCACCATTTGGTGTCCTCCCGTGACGTCGGCGCGCTTCCTCCGGAAGCTCCCACACTTGGGCGCCATCTTCGGATTCTTTTTTCCGGCGTTGGGTCTGGATCGTGGATAGGAGCTCCAGAGTTTTGAAGAGGAGAAAAGAGGAAAAAAAGCAGAAAGAACCGAGATAATTGAAGATTCTTCATCACAAGACAAAGAACATACAACCGGGACGACGAAGTAGGTGAGAAGTAGGTGAAACTTCGACGTCCAACGGAGAATGCGCACACAGGGGGCTCCCTGAGCGCGGGAATGGACAAGACACCATTCAAATTTTGCCGTAACTGCCACCACAAGTTCGCGCAGAAGGACCAGCATCTAGTCTGCAACCTCTGCCTACCGATCGACCATCAAAGTACCGACTGCAACGCCTGCTCGGCATTCGCCCCCAAGACCCTCAGAGTGAGGGACAGACAGAGGAGAGCAAACTACAGCATGCAGGGGCAAGGACAACCTCCATCGCTGCGGGACCTGGGTCTCTCCAGCGGGGAAGAGGACAACATCGCCGAGAGACCAGAGGACTGCACGGTCGTAGAGACCGATAACAATCCGAGGAAGGAGGTAAGAGAGACGTCGACCCCTAAAACCCCGACAGACTCTCGAAAATCAGAGCCAAAGTCCTCGAAAGGAGCACTGGCGTCGAAGCAATCGACGACCACAGCTGCGTCCACGGACAAACAGCCCAGCGGATCCTTCGATAAGGACTCCCGGTCGGCGAAAGCTCTAGATACACCCAGGTCGTCGAAGCACGGTTCCGAAAAGCCGCACTCGACGCCGAAGGGGAAAGAGCAGAAGGCAACTTCGACGTCAACATCCACGACCTCGAAGAGAAACGCCGAAACTCTCGACGCCGAACAAGCGGCGGAGATGGAGAGGAAGAAAAGAAGGCTCGAGGCCGAAATGACCAGTATCCTACAAAGGAAGAAGGATTTCGACGAACGGATGAGTAGATACACCATCCCTTCGAAGCCCTCGACGGTTGTCGAAGCAGAAGCCCAGGAGGAGTTCAACGCCACCGACCCGCCGAAAACTCCCGAACCGTCAGAGCAACAGGACGAAGAGGGCCTGTATTATTACACTGAGGGCGATGACGACCAGCAGACACACTTCGGCTCGACACCCTCGGAGGCTCAGGACCTGGATTGGCAGGATCTCGACACCGAAAACCCGGAGGAGGCCATGGAGACGTATCCGTCGAGGCCTTCGCCGCCGGACAACATTGGTATATATACAACATTGTCGTCAGGAACGCTGCAGCAACCTATAGGGTGGAAATGGAGGAAGAAAAGCCCAAGGCCTGTTTTCTCCTGGAGACACTGCTGCCAACACAAACTAGGAGCCAATTCCTTCCTATGCTCCCAAGTGTGCTAGACCAAGGCAGGGAAGCTTTCAAGGAGCCATCTACCTGTAGATCTGTCACCCCCAGGACAGAGAAAAAATACAAGCACTCTTCTAAAGATCCACCATATATCCAAGGATCTGTGCCGGCTGATTCGATCATAACTGCAACAGCCAGGAAGAGGGCCAACGTTCCCACAAACTCCGGACCGCCTCCAGACAAGGAGAGCAAGAGAATAGACCTCACAGGGAGGAAAATTGAGAGGAATGCGGCAATCCATTGGCGCAATGCCAACTCCAATGCCCTTATAAATAGACATGCCTACCAACATTGGGAAGAGGTTGGGCAGTTGCTCAAACATCTGCCAAATGAACATCAGCAGAGAGCAGCGCACCTGGTGGAGGAGGGCAAGAATATGGCCAACACCTGCCTGAAGTCGGCCTTGGACGCAGCAGACACATCAAGCAGACTGATGATGATCGGAGTAACAGAGAGAAGACATGCCTGGCTGAGGATCTCTGGGTTCAAGCCTGAAGTACAGAACAACATCCTGAACTTACCCTTCAACGGGGAAAAGCTGTTCGGCACGCCCGTGGACGAGACGCTGACACAGCTCAAAACAGATAACGAAACTGCAAGGTCCATGGGAGCACTGCAGTTCAGAGGGATGAGAAGGGGCACCCCTCACGAAGACCAAATGGCAGAGGAGGGAACCAACCGGGAACATCGCACCAGGCCTTCCAGCAAACATTTCAGGGAAGCAGCCAGGCGCAACAGGGTCAGCAGCAACAAGGCTGGCAGAACCAACAGAGGGGCCAGTCCTTTCGAAGCCGACCAAACGGACGAGGCCAAACAAGGAGAGGGGCCAGCAACCCGCCTCCAAGTGACTCCACAGTACCAAACGTGCCCGCACTCACAACATCCCTAGTGGCGCGGCACAACAAAAGACCCAAACAACAATTACAAATCAACAATCATGTTACACCCGTAGGAGGCAGACTAAGACACTTCTTCCAGGAGTGGGAGAAGATAACGGACAAATGGATACTCAACATCATACAGTTCGGCTACTGCATAGAACTGGTAAAAAAGCCACCAAACAGGAGGCCAACCAACAAGACACGCTCAGCAGAAGAGCTATCACTACTGTGGCAGGAAGCACAAGAACTCCACCACAAACAGGCTATAGAAGAGGTACCATACAAGGAAAGAAGCACGGGAGTGTACTCCAACTACTTCCTCGTACCAAAGGTAGACGAAACGTTAAGGCCCATACTGGACCTACGGTTCCTAAACAAATACATAAAGACTCAAAAGTTCAAAATGACGTCCTTACAGGAGGTTATACCTCAGATAAGGCACGGGGATTTTATGTCCACAATAGACCTCAAGGATGCCTACCTACACATTCCCATGAACCAAAAACACAAACATCTACTGAGATTTACCATCAGCTAGACGCACTACCAGTTCATGGCCCTAGCCTTCGGCCTAAAATCCGCGCCAAGGGTCTTCACAAAATGCCTAGCTGCCGTAGCAGCACATCTGCGGAGGCAGGGAATACATGTATACCCCTACCTAGACGACTGGTTGGTGAAGGCGAACTCCTACAACCAATGCAAACTACATGCTCAGCAGGTCACACATACGCTGACAAAACTAGGCTTCTCCATACACAACGGGAAGTCGTCGCTAGAACCAGAACAAGTGAAGATCTTCCTGGGTCCAAAAATCGACGCCATTCAGGGCAGAGTGTTCCCCAGCGAAAAGAGAACCTTCGCACTGCTGAAGGAGACTCGCCAATACCAGAAGGGGCAGTGAGGACGGTGAGCAAGCTCATGGGGATGATGGCGTCCTGCATACACCTAGTCCCCAATATTCGACTACACATGAGACCATTCCAGGAATGGCTGCAACAGCAGTGGTCACAGGCAACAGGGAGTTGGGAAGATCTAGTGGTTGTAACGCACGCAGTGCAGGAAGAGATAGCATGGTGGAACAAGTCAACATAACAAGGGGAAAGCCATTCACACCACCAACTCCGACAGTTACCATCACAACAGACGCATCCCAAATGGGGTGCGGAGCGCACATGACCCTGCTCAAAGTAAGGGGTTTATGGACACAAACAGATGCCGTCAAACACATCAACTACCTAGAACTAAAGACCGTGTTCCTTGCACTAAAAGCGTTCCAGAAACAGCTGTACGGGCAAAGGGTGTTAGTACAAACAGACACCACAACGATGTTCGACATCAACAAGCAGGGAGGAACACAGTCAGTGGCGCTGTCAGATCTAGCGCAACAGATATGGAAATGGGCAATTCCATTACAAATAGACCTCCTGGCAATACATCTGCCAGGGAAGGACAATGTGGAAGCAGACCGACTGAGCAGACAGACGTCAATCTCACACGAGTGGGAGCTCAACCCGCAGGAGACGCAAAGACTATTCAAGAAGTGGGGTACCCCACAACTAGCCCTGTTTGCAACACACCAGAATGCAAAATGCCAATACTTTGCATCCAGGCAGCCAGGCCATCAATCCCAGGGAAATGCCCTATGGATGAGCTGGTCAAAGACATTTGCCTACGCTTTTCCACCGATACCGCTGATACACAAGGTGCTCAGCAAGTGCAGAACAAGCAACATGACGCTAATTCTGGTATCACCACAGTGGGCCAGGCAGTTCTGGTTCTCACAGATCGTGGAAATGGCACAGGGACCACCACACAAGTTCCCAAAAAGAAGAGACCTGCTCTCGATGCAAAACGGAAGGGTACTACATCCAGAACCAGAGAGCCTCAGCCTAGCAGTGTGGCTCCTGAAGACTTAGAGTTCGCTCACCTCAAGTTTCCACAAAGCACGCTGGCAGTACTGCGGGAAGCGAGGAGGCCCACCACACGGAAATGCTATGCAGCAAAATGGAAGAGATTCACTGAATGGTGCATCAAGAAAAAGCTCCACAGTAGAATCACCAGAGAATCAACAGTGCTAAAATACTTAACACACTTACTAAAAAGTAACCTAAGCTGCACATCGCTAAGAGTGCACCTGGCAGCAATAGTAGCCTATACAAGAGTAGAAACGGGGAAAAGCTTCTTTACATCTCAAGTGGTAAAAAGATTCCTAGAAGGAGCCAAGAGAATAGCCCCGTCAAAGAGGATGCCACCGCCTGCATGGAACCTCAATGTAGTTCTAACACAGCTTATGAAAGCACCGTTCGAACCCATTCACAAGGCCTCGCTACATATGCTCACAATAAAGACGGCCTTTCTGGTAGCGATTACCTCGCTACGTAGGGTGAGCAAATTGCAGGCACTCACACTACAAGACCCCTACATTCAGATTCACAATGACAGGGTGGTAATGAGGACGGACCCACACTTCATGCCAAAGGTGGTGTCCAAGTTCCATATAAGCCAAACAATACAAATTCCCAGTTTCTTCCAAAAACCATCCACCAGCGCAGAAAGGGCACTGCACACTCTGGACGCCAGAAGAGCAGTAATGCATTACATCGAAAGGACTAAGCATTGTAGAAAGACAAAGCAATTCTTTGTGTCCTTCGCAAGCAGTTTCCTGGGCAGACCAGTGACTAAGAATACCATTGCACGATGGATCGCACAGACAATTCAATACTGCCACAAACAGGCAGGCCAAGAGCTACAAGGAGCAGCTCAGGCTCACTCGACCAGGAAAAAGGGAGCAACAATCGCCTTCCTGGCAAACACACCTATCCAAGACATTTGCCTGGCGGCAACATGGGCTTCAGTGCACACGTTCACTAAGCACTACTGCGTGGATATACAGATGAACAAAGAAGCACAAGTAGGTCAAAAGGTGCTTCAACGTATATTCAACAACCAACGCTCATCTTCCACCCAGCCGCCACAAACATAGCAAACCGCTACAAAGTCTATGCACAGCATAGTGAATCCAGAAAGATTCACGCTGCAAAACGAATAGTTTCTTACCTGTCGGTGTAGTTTTTCAGCTTGAAGACTTTCTGGATTCACTAGCGAACCCACCCGCCTCCGCCAGAAAGATGAGACAGGAGGAAGATGGGACTAACAAATGGGAAAACACCTTCAAAAGGTAAAAGGATAAACAAGACAAGCACAAGACAAGAAAAAAAGAATCCGAAGATGGCGCCCAAGGGTGGGAGCTTCCGGAGGAAGCGCGCCGACGTCACGGGAGGACACCAAATGGTGAAGCGTCGCCGCCCACCTGGGCTACACAAAAAAAAAAGAGAAAAGAGACTACGATTCCGGACCCAACCACTAGGCTGCGGAATAATGCACAGCATAGTGAATCCAGAAAGTCTTCAAGCTGCAAAACTACACCGACAGGTAAGAAACTATTCGTTCCAACTGAATTTCATCTGAATTAACTTACAAATCCTTAAAGCTTTGTTCCAAAATCCTCTAACACACCAGAAAGAGCATTGTACTTGCTCATTGTCAGAAAGTGTCTCAAATTCTACTTTGATCAAATAAACTGATGAGAAAGTCAGACCAATTGCTAGTCTCCTCCTTCAACCCACGTAAAGGATTTCCAGTCTCAAAAGAAGGAATTGCCAGATTAGTCGCTGCAGTCAACGCTTTCTGCTCTCTAAAATTGCTAAGTCCACTCACTGGAACAGTGAAAGCCCACTCTACTAAAGGTAAGAATGTTTAGCAACATTGTCAATGCACTATGCAGCTGTGCCTGTGGTGAATATTTGCAAAGAAGCAACATGGAGAAATCAGCAATCCTTCACAAAGCCTTATTGCTTGGAAGCAGTAGCTGACAGAGAAACAGCAGTGGGAACAGGTGGTTCTTCATAAATAAGGTGAGCCTATGTATTTTTTTGTGTGTTTAAACTGTCAGTACCACTTCAGTTTTGATTCAAGCATGTGAATCTATGAAGGATCCAATGCTGGAGAAGAATAAAAGTTGTTTACCTCTAACTATAGTTCTCCAACGTTGGTATCTGTCAAAGATTTACATGTGGCCCACCCTCCTCCCCAAATAGAGACTCAGCTCACACACCTTATTTTACTTATACTTTCCACTCTCGGGCTAGAAATCTAAGGTGTGATGACCTTTGGGAGGAATGAGGCAGGCTGCTCTCTCTGCAGTGTCACCTAATTGGCTGAAGTTTGTTTCTTTGCCAACGAGGTGGACAACATAAAATGATTCAAGTATGTGAATCTATGAAAGATCCAACGCTGGAGAAGTACAGTTACAGGTAAGTCACTTTGTATCCTGTTGGACCCCGAGCTGATTTTCTAATGTCTTCTATCACAGCTTCGGATGCTTTTATGCATTTCACCACACGTAATATAGGTGGTAGCATTATGCCCAACTTTGACTTTATCATATCATACCATGTATTACCTCAGTATTTAAGGAGTTATCAGCCAGTTTTATAGGAGTCGGCATCTTGCCATGGATGTCCACAATTTTCCAAGAATTGCCACCATTATTCCAGGATTAGCATTTTTACAGGGGTTCTCAGAATCTTGTGTATGCCCACAAGGTGCCTGGAATTACCACTATTATTCCAGGGCCCAGCAGTTTACCGGGGCTATGATGATGCCCACAAGTTGCTATTCTGAATCTTCTTACATTTTACCTGTAGTGGGCACTGTGCATAACAAGCACACACAGCTTTGGACAGGCTTTCTAGGTGTGGGATGGGGGCAGGTTTGGTGCGCTGTTGGGTGCATTGTGGGCCGGTAAAGGGACTGGTCAGTGGGCACCCCTGGGGGGTGGGGGCTGGGGGAGGTCGTCAAGAGGATAGGAACTGCTGCCAGCCTTCCATTTGGTGAAATTGTGTTTTTCTATTTTGTTTCTGCCCATTCTATAAATAGTAGCAGAAGGACTGTTTTTATACTGTTGCAATGGCCAAACCTAAAAAAGGTTTAGTGGTCCCTTGTTGATAGAAGCCCTGTATTTATAGAACTGAAAAAGGTTTGCTTGAATTTTCAAAAGAAAAGTTAGACCTTTCTTTAGCAGTGCTTACCATTTGATGGGCTAATCCTTGCTGAAGATATTATTTTGCTAGATAATGTGTTAAGGACCTTGTATCATTTGCCCTGATTGACAAACTATTCTCTATACCTTCTGAAGGAGAAGGTGGACCCAACCGCAACCTGTAATGGAGACCTTCACTTGAACCGGGCCACGGTAAGAAACCCTGTTTCACATCTTTAAGTCTGTTGAAGGCTCTGGCTTTGTGACTTCTCCTCTCATCCCACAGAGTAACTTGTAATGTGGCACTTTGATACCACTGCCTCCAATTTTCACTAAGACCGAGCATTCTTGCAGTTGCATTTGTGGAAATGTATAATCTCCTCCCCTTCCTTTTTAGTTGTTCTAGATCTAGCTCTTTTATTTTAAAATCGCTCTCATAATTGATCTTAAAAGGTGTCAGCCATCTTTTTAGTTCTAGGTATTGAATGCTTAAGAAGTACTTGACAATACATGTTTTAAATACATCTTTTGCAAGAATATCAGGAAGCTGACAACATGTTTGTTTTCACTAGCTCCCTGAGCTAATCTTCAGTGCAGAATTGGTCTGCATTGGCATGCAGCAGGACATATCCTATTCTGCTGTTTATGACTTTGCTCTGCAATGCTCTTTCACAAGCAAGAATTTGGATCTGGTAAATAGCGAAGCAATTGTGTTTGCAGAAGTGAACTGAACAACTGAACAAAATGCTCAGGTACTGAAAACAAAGCACTGGGGCGAAAATATATAACACTGACAAATGTGTTGTTGCACGCCTGGTAGTGCCAGCCAAAGTCGTTTCTTCTGTTGTTGCCCTTGCCGCAGCCCTAATGCTTTCAGGTGGGCTATCCAACCTCGTAGTTCACCATATTCCTGTCGTGTGAGGGGGAACGTCCTGCAGATGTGGAGCTGTGTTAGAGTGTCCTAGTGATTTGTATTTCTTCTTTATTTATTCCAGCTGTACACATATGAGCAAAGCTACACCGAGGCATTGAGGGGATTTGCAAGGGCCGCCCAGCTGGACCCTGCCTGTCCAGAGCCCAGTGTCCGGGAGCAGCAGCTACTGGACTTTCTGGGCAAACTAAACACTCTGCTGACCAATAAGGTAACGTAGAAGAGGGAACCAAACGACAGTCAAAGCAAGCGTAAATAATTAGGTGTCAATGCATTACGTCCTCCATTCTTCAAGTGACATGCTTTTCAAGTACACAAATCTCATCGTAGTAAACTCAGTATAAGAAAATCATTGGGTGCAAAATATGGGGAAGAGAACCAGAATTAAGAGTTACCCAACTGTGATGGTAATGGTAGAATATCGCCTAGAATGAAGTGATCAGGAAAAAATGGGTTAAGGCAAGATTATTGAGGGGGGGGGGGTCTCCTGTAAGTGAAACATTTTTAAAACACAATTTAAATTCAAGAGAAACGGTTAAGGGGGGGAAATATTAAGGGTTAAGGCTTTATGGATTTAAGGATAAAGGGTTACGCTAAAGCAAGAGAGGAAATCAGGGCTCCCTGTCTAAATTAAATGTAAAAAAATATATATTAATCCTTAAATTCCCCAAAACAATACAAACTTTTCTTTGTAAAAAACAGTACTTTAAAAACCGGAGCCTGGCAATAATCACTCATTTTAATCATCCAAGATTAATCCCAAAGTGATTAATGCCACAAAAAGGACACATTGAATTCTCTGTTCAGACTGGTAGGCATAGCCTGGTTGGAGGATAGATTAGCTGGTGATTCTTTGCTTAGCAAAACAGAATTTCTAAATGGGAATTAAGGTACCAATGGCCTGGCACAGGCTCTTCCCAATATGTGCTAGCCAATTCTCTGTACTAATGTTTCTGCTGCTGCTTGTGGTTGGGAGTTTCGGTCCCTAAATATACCTTTAATGAGTGGGTTAAAGCAGCTCCCCACTTGTCATTTGTAGTGCCCAAAGGTAGCCCACATTGTCTGTCTCAGTTTCTGGAGGTAACAAACCCTGACTGCAAATTCCCTGTTATGAGCTTCTCTCTAATATCCATCAACAGTAAAATCTCTGCGCACAGGTGCAGGTGCATTTTGAACGTACTTTTTTACAATGAAAGCATGCTAATAAGAAACAGTATTTCCTACCTAGTCCCCTTTTTTGGCTTTAAAAAATTATTCCAGTTAGGCAAATTGACAATACAATACATATGGGTGTGAAAACACTACTGTACTACACACTTTTGAAAACTCCAAAATAAAGAGAAAACATAGCCTTTAATAGGCTATGCACATGCTTTGCCAGCTAGACAGTTCACATTTGAGGAACTCCAGAGTCTTCTCATCATGCAGTGCAGGTTCAGTGATTCAGTTTGTTTTTCCAGCTCACCAGCGAAGGATAAGAAAACACTGTTATGTTTCTAAGGCTACCTTTTGGCTGAAAACCTTAGTTTTTCATGTTTGTTTTTGTAATTTCCTTTATATTTCTGCTGTTGTTTTGCAGTAAGTGCCTTTTTCTCCTGCTCTCTTCCACTGTTGCCTTTTAAACACCATGCTGGCTCTTGATAGGTGCCCCTTGTGAAGTAAGAAGTTTTTGGAAGGACAAACAACAACATTTGTGTCATCTGTCTCTTAGATTCTTTCTCTGTCAGGAGGATCGGGCTCGTCTCAGAGTGAAGCAGGGGACAGTTACTGCTTGGCTTTGCAGTCCACCAGCTCGAGAGAGTCAAGAGAGTTCCCTATCTCCTCTTCAGCCTCTGGTGTGACCAGGTCTGATTCTCTTTGACTTCTCCTTTCTGGTGCCAAGCAGACAGATGCCAAAGCAACAAGGTGATGATGGGAATGCTTGAATCAATCTCAGCCACTGGCAATAAATCGGGGCCACATTCCAGTCCATCCTTTTTCACCCACTGTGCCATTCTAGACAGAGACCTGCCTTATTCAAATCAGTCTTGGTCTTGCTCCTGCAGGAGCAGGCCAGCCCGAACTATCAGGTCACGTCCCCTCCAGGTGGTAACACAAGTGAAGTACAGCTTGGGTCCTATTGCCCAGCAAGCATGGGACCCACGTCCAGGCATACCCGTCACACTTATGGCATCTACTGTAACAACAACAAGTTGATGGAAGGAGTGTTTGGATTAATCAGCCACTGGCAATCGCTTAGAGCCATATTCCAGACCATCGATTTTCACCCAATTGCCATTCTAGACAGAGACCCGCCTTATGCAAATCAGTCTTGGTTTTATCCTAATAGGAACAGTACAGCCTGAACTGCCAGGTCAGGTGCCAACATCTATCCGGAAGGTGAGATCCTATGCATCATAGATATTCCATTTTCTCTGAAACCATAACCTTCTACAGAAGAGCTCCCACCAGTGCCACGTGTTGGATGATGGCATATATCTCCGTAGACTGTGCCATCAGCATTGCCTCCTGTGGGTGACAGTCTTCCAATGCCTCCTCTATCAGTTCCGCAAAAGCACAGAGAAGAAAGAAGGCCACTGCAGTACATCTCAAGATGAGCCCACTAGTTAACAGAAAAAGAAAGAATCTCACTGTAGATGTCCTAGAGAGAGAATCTCCGATAGGTTGTGAAGATCCAGATCTCACATCTCTCTGGGAAGGATCACGTCGTCTTCAGGATCTTACATGAGCTGGTTCTCTGTTGGATCTCCAGATTCAATACCCCCTTTCCTTCTTGCCTTCTTTCATTCGTCCTTGCCTTCTCACATTCCTTCTCTCTATCTATTTCCTTCTTTCTTTGTCTCTTTCCCTTCTAGTTTTTCTTTCCTTCTTTCTTCCCCCTTTTATTTTCATTTTCTTTCTTTCTTGCCTTCTCTTTCCTTTAATTCTTGTCTTCTCTGTCCTTCAATTCTTTCCTTTTTGCCTTCTCTTTCTTTTTCTCTTCTTCCTTTTTGCTTTTTCCTTCTTTCTCTTGCCTGCTTTTTTTCCTTACCTTCTTTCTTTCCATCTCTCGCCTTCTCTCTTTCTCTCCTTTCCTTCGTTCGTTCTTTCTTTCCCTTTCTTTCCTTCCTTCTTTTTCTCTTTCTTTCTCCTCCTTCCTTCCTTTTTTCTTTCTTTCTCTTTCTTTCTTGCCTGCCTCTTTTCTTTCTTTCTTCTGGCAACAGGCTTGCAGCCACTGCCAGACTGATTGACTTTTTTAAGTCAGTGCTGGCCAAGACCTTTTTATTTTACTAAAATTATGTGTATAACATAGTTACTTGTAGGAGTTTCAGCCAGACTTCGCCCATTAGTCTGTGTTTGGTGTCATTCACATTTTTCTTCCATCCACTCCAGAATGCTTTAAGGGTCAATGTATTAGCCCACTTCAGCCATTGAATGACTTCACTACAAGTTATGGCTTTCCACCCTTTCACAAGAAGAGACCCACACACAAAGTAGTTTCCCTCAGTGCCTGAGAGTACTATGATATTTATTTATTTTTTGAGACCCAACATTTTTTTTGCCATTAACAAATTATTTTTTTTTAAATTTAGATTGATGAAGGCCTGGCATATTCCCAAACAATAAAGTTTTGCCATGACGAAACAAGGATTGCCAGAAGGCTGGCTGGCCGGCCAATGCCAGACCTATTGGCTTTGCCAGTGCTTTTTTGATTTGCCTATAAATTTGGCCTTTGAGGACCAGTCTGCACCAGACTATAAATTTGGCCTTTGAGGACCAGTCTGCACCAGATTTGGCAGTCGTTTAGCATAGTCCTGTAATGTTTCGCTGCCAATTTGCATGCAGTTTCATGCTGAGAAAAAGTTAAAAAAAAGAGTGGAGAGGGGTGAAAAAGACTGTTTTCCCATTATAGCTTCCCTGGGAAATGTTACTTATGCCTACAGTAACAATCGCTAAACAGATTTCAACCAAACTTGGCATGAAGTAGAACTTTCCTCAAAAAATGTGCTTTTGTTGATTTAGTGTACATCCATACAGCGTTTTTGGAGATAAACGGTTAATACTTTTGTATATCTCTACTGTTTAGAATTGTTGTTCTGAAAATTGTGAATCTTGTCAATCACAATTTCAATTTTTTGAAAAATGTGATTTGCTGAAGAAGGGCATTTATTTTCTTACTACCATCATGAAAATCACAGTTTATTTTAAAACTCAAGCTTTTTTGTGTGTGGAAAACAATTTCCACTGCAGAGGAACTCAGAGAGGTGCCTAACCGCTACGGGCAAAAAATGGGTGAAACAAATTAGCCTACTATGGCGATCACAAGGCCACCATTTTCTATTTGGAAAAATGGACATTGTTTTGTAAAAAATGTGATTTAAAAAAAAAAAAAAGAACATTTTTGCCTAAAAAAAAGTCTATGGTTCAGAAAAAACACTGATAATATGAACAGGAAGGGGCTGCAGGTCTGGCTTAACATCTGACCCTGCATCTAGCCCCTGCTGCTCACAGCTGAAGGTCATGCACAGTGGAGATTGGCTGCCTGTGGGGATACAGAGCATTTGGCTGTTCTAAGCACCAATTTGGTATGTGGCAGGTGAACAAGGTTTATCATGGAAAAACATAGAAATTCACTTGAAAAAATAGATTCAGAATTAGTTATGGTTCCACAAATTCCAACGTGAAAAATCCCTGAAATTTGCCAGTTATGGTTTCCAATGCAAAGAACTCAAGCTGCTAACCAGGCTCAAAGCACAGGGAACAAAAGGCTGACTATGAAGACAAAATAAAGTGGATAAAATGAGTTATGGTGTACATGGGCAACTCTTTCGTACATACACATAGAGTGGGCCTTGTAAGGAAGGGTTACAAAGTGATCTGGAGAGGAACCTTCACTTCTCTAATGTTATTCCTCGGTTATATACATTTTTTCTCAAGATAAGTGTACCTTTTCCCATCAAGCTAAATGACGCAGCCCTACATAGCCTAATGACATTGAATACAAGCACTTTGTAAAGAAGGGTAAATCAAGAGTTACTATGCCCGGACTAACTATGATTAGTCCGCAGTTTACCATGCTGTATGTTTCTGTGGGTTCTTGTTTGCTATCTCACTATATGCTTCTATGTGTCTTGAATAATACAACAAAATGTAAAGCCACAATTCAGATGAAATAGTGTATTGGTGATAGCTTGTGGTAGTTGTCAACATCACTGGTGTGGATTTGGGAGTGCTCATGAAATGCAGTGCTTTATGCTGACGTGTTTGTATACCTATGATGCATCATTGTGTGTCAGCAACCTTGTGGTGAGAAGTGTTCCTTGGATTCACTGCACTGCATTGCATCTTTGGGGTGACTGAGAGGTTACTGCATGGATGGACACTTGCTATTATCAGAACAGAAACTAGGATTTGAGAGGTTGGGCATGGCTGATCACTTGATAGTACTGCAGAACAGAACAGCATCTAAGATTCCTAGATCTCTAGAACAGATGAAGATCTCTCTTCCTCTCATTCTTATTAAGCAAACCTCATGTCAGTTGGTAACAAACAAGAATACTAATGTCTTGTCTAAAATGCATTGTGCGAAATAGAAATTTAAATTTTTATTTCATTTTATATTTTTTACTTGGGTAGTAACATCCACGATTTATCTTTCAGGTCTGCCTGAATGATGTGTGCTGCATGAAATGCAAGCAAAATTAATTCCTGTATTCCCTCAAATGCAGGGAAAGGTCAAGGCCAAAAAGCTCCAGATCATGCTGGGTAGCATGAAGCCATCACATCTCGGCCCCTGTGGGGATGGGAAGTACCAGGCTTCAACAGGCAAGAAGGTAGTGTTGGAGCAGAAGCCCCTGAGTGCCATGGTACCGGGAATCAACACTGGAGCTGTAGTATTGGGGAAGGTGGTCTTCAGCCTGACCACTGAAGAGAAGATCCCCTTGTGAGTATGAGGAACTTATAGTATCCATCTGAGAAAAGGCTGATGGAAATCCCTTTAGGCCTTTTAAGCATAGTAAGCAAGGGAAATGGCTCTATATGGCACCAGATGGGACCACTTGTAGGCCTTTTCTTTTTGCAAGGTACACAATTTGAGGCCACATTATTGTTTTATCACAACTATCCTGCTGTACCCTTTCCCCTCCCTTTTTGCCCTTCCTCTTTCTCAGTTTGCTTTTTTTCTCCTGTTTCTCTCTTTTTCTTTTTTTCCTCTAGTAATACTTACTTCTGCTTTGTAGGATCTTCCATAATAGTCATAAATGCTTGAATAATTCCCACTGCATGCACAGACCCCACAACACATTTTTGCAAAGTCTTCTTCCCTAGAAACTGCATCATAAAATATATTTTTCCATGAGTTGATATTCATATCTTTTAAATGGAAGCCTAATAGATGCCTCATTTTTCCCTGAATGTTCAAAATAATCCACCAGATTAATTTTATAGAACTGCGTTGCAGCATCCAAAGGGAGAGAAACCCCTTTTCAACAGAGAACATAACATGAAGGTACAAATGCAGCCTGATAGGCTTACATTGTTAACAGGGAGAGAAAAAAGAATCTTGTCCTTTTAAGAATTTTAGAAGCGCCCCTTCCCAGAGTGCATTGTACCAGCAGTTGCGCCCCAGAGCCAGTTCTTTTTAACAATATAGAATGAATATATATTACTGGCCAGTATTCAAGCAGCTGTTGGGAGGGGGGTGTTTAATGTCAGGCCATTTTATACTTCAATGAAGGTACTTATGATGCAAGAAATATATATATTTATTTATTTAGTTTGTTACAAAGCAGTCTGGAGGCCGATGCGCTCTGCCTGCCGGTGCAGCATTTGGGTGTTAGACCGCAACTCCCGATTAATTGCACATGGAAAAATGCTGCACTCCAGGGCGTTCTTCTCAACAACTTCTTTTGATCAATCCAGCAATCGTGTCTCACTCCAACTGACACGCTCCAACACATAGGCCTTTTTGTATGTGTAGTATATATGTATTTATCTCGCAACGACCACTGTGTAATTATACTTAGGTTACAGTTTCCATAAGAAGAGTGTTTTTGTTTGCTAAAAACTGTGGCTCAGTTTCACGAATCTGCCAAAAGCGTACCAAAAAACCCCAAAACATCGACCTCTGCTCCTTCCTGGAAAGTTTTGAGGTGATCCGTCAATTCTGGTGAGTTTGCAGGTGATTTTCCCATGTGAAAAGTGCTGACCCACTGTTGCGATTTGATGAACCGCGCCTGAGAGAACAGTGGTTTCTCTATGATTCTCTCATAGAGGTTATGAAAGGTGGTTCAGAAGCTAAAACAAGAGCAAATTTTCTCTAAATTCACACTACCTTCCTTAGCTGTGTTAGAATAAAGTCCTATATTCTGAGTAAAATATTCCCTAGTTTCCTGCTGCAACTTCCCATAGTGTTCTTTTTTTTCCAGAGTTTTATTGAGCTTTTCACAAAGAAAGAAATACAAGCAGTACAACCCTATAAAGCTTTTACAGGCATTGAGAGGAGTAAAAGAAAAACATATCAAAATATGAGCACGGTCCAGAGTGTCAACACTGCTGAGACCTAAGGCTTAACTGTAAACATACACAACAAAGCTCAAAAAATCCCAGTAATATACCAAACTGCGAGTCATCCAGTCCGAGTCCTGTCAACCCCCTCCCCCATTTCCCTTCTGTCCCCGGAACTCTCCCATCCCCCCACCCCCGTCTGTCTGCCCCCCACCCCTGTCTGTCTGCCCCCCCCTGCAATTCAGGAGTCTAGTAGGTAAATAAACGGTCC
This sequence comes from Calotriton arnoldi, assembly GCA_963921515.1. Lineage (NCBI taxonomy): Eukaryota > Metazoa > Chordata > Amphibia > Caudata > Salamandridae > Calotriton > Calotriton arnoldi. The sequence continues at coordinate 79,723 of CAWUFW010008756.1, forward strand.
CCATACATCCTCAAACTTTATAAGTTGTAATTTATATATACTTTTCTCACATGTGGCCAATTTAAACAGTTCTGACGTACATTCCAAGTGTGTGAGCACCCTAGATGATTGCCAATATCGTAGAATACAGATCCTCACTACAGTCAGATTCGTGGACTTCCACGAGGGTGTCGCCTCTTCCACATTTTACATATTGTGCAAGAGGGCTAACTTTGCTGAGTCGATGAAGGGGAAGAGATTGGTATTGTGGAGCATGCACAAATGTTTGTCTAGTAAGTGGTATGATGCGGGGAAGCCATAGGATGTGATACAGATCCCCATCATGTTGCGCACATCTCTAACGCTTCCTATAGTGTTCTAATGAACAACTAGAAAGCTAACATTCTGTGTTTATGACAAACGTGCTGCACACTTGAAGCCATCTTGATAGAATTAAAGCTGTAAAACCTGAAGCATTTATTTAGAAATTTTCAAAATTTTGTCCTAGACATATTAACCAACAAAGATTTCTTTGATGCAGAACTAGGAAAACAGATGCATAACCGTTTCACTTCTCCAACCCTCCCACTTTTATGATTTCTTGTTTGTTCTGTTAATGGGATACAGAAGCTTTTTGGTGAACTGTGATGTAGTAAATTTGACAGAAGTGAATGTAGCTGAAAGCAAACGAAAAAATAATATTAATTTATGCACTTAGAATCTAACTCATTTTTTGTACATTTATACTTTTTTGTACATTAATGCTTTATTTTTGAATGATTTGTTAATTATAAATGAATGCTTTATTTTTGAATTTGTTAATTATAAATTCTAAAGAAATCTAGAATCACAATTTGTATTCACATTATGTGATGTGAATTAATTGCCATGATCAACCTTTTTTCGTGTTCAAAGTATTTTATTTATGTTTATGCATTTACATGACAACCCCTCTTTCTTAAGGTGATGGGGCACAGTGCATTTGTTACTAGGCCGTGACGAAGCTCCCGAGGGGGTGAAACGCACGGCCGAATAAACCTTTTGGAATTGGAGTTGTGGAACACGAGTCTTTTCCGCAATCTATGAATGTTGGATTCCGGTTTGTATGGACATTAATATGGGTCCTGCACCCGTGAACTTGCACCGATCCCGTCAGGTGGATGTGGCTAGGCTGCTACAGGAGAGCTGCTGAAGGAGACGTGAGGAGGGCTTATACCATGGGGAACCCCTCTCCCGGCACCTCTCATCTAGAGTCAGTAGGGTGTCCCTCCCACCACTAGGAATATGATCCCCTGTGCCAATTCCCCAATCCACCTCAGCTACCTCATAAACCTGAACGCCCTGGTATATGTATACCCCCTTCTTCAAGTCAGGCGCCACATCTCTGGGTGTGTGTAATAAATATATATATATTTCACTCTAAACCCTAAAAATACCATTGCCACCGAAAACCCATACCCACTCTAAAAATTCCCTTGCCACCCAAAACCCATACCCACCCTAAAAATACCCTTTTGCCCATGTTTCACCTAATTGAGCCCAAGCAAAGATGACCCTTTTGTAATAAGCGTAAGAATCAGAGATACAAAGTACAATACACCGACTACTGAAAACGCACCATGCGCTAATGTTAAGTCCTGTGACCAACAGGGATGGCCCAGTCGATGACTTGGCCCATCTTTGCCTGGGCACGTCCCATGCTGTGGCCTAAAAGTAGCGCTTTATAGCTTGATGTCAAAAAGCCCTTTGACCCTGGACTGGGCTTAGCATTGCTGGGCGATGGGGGACATAGTCCCACCACAGCAGCGACTGCTCTCCCAAATACGCTTCCACCCGTGGCCTAGAATTACCGCTTTATAGCGCAATGTCACAAAGCCCTTTGACCCTGGGCTGGGCTTAGCGTTACGGGGCTTCTGGGGGACATAGTGCCACCCCAGCAGCGAGTTCTCTCCCAAATGGGAAGTGGAAACAGCACTGATGCCCTCATTGATGCATTGCTGGATGCTTCTAACACGGGTTTCTGCCAAGTTGCAGCTGTAGCCGTCTTGGGATGTGGCTGGCTGCATACCCTACCTTTCATCTGGGGGTCCAGTAGAATGTATCAGACATGCCTTTCAGTGGGCAGTATTTATTTGACAAACACACCAATGGTGCTGTACAGGCCCTAAAGACAGACACAGACACAGCAACATCATTAGGGGAGCTACAAAAATGGCAAGAGTTATTTATAATAGAAGGCAACAGCATGGTTAGAGAGGGTCTTTCCAGCCTCGATCTTCCACAGATTTTTGTTTCTAGAGACAGGGATTCTATCCACAGAATCAATGTGGTGTGCATATATTGGGAGACAACAGTCAGAAGGAAGACAACAACAACACAAGCAGAGAGGCTCATGGAATACCAAGGGTCAGGATGGGAGCAGACGTACCTGACTTTCTGCACAGCCTGCACCACACAATTTCCATGTCAATGGGGGGAAGGTATGGGCACACCTTTCAGCCTGGTGACAATTACAATAGATCACTGGTTGTCAGACATAGTAGAGAATTGACACTCAATAGAATTTATGGCAAAGCCACCAACAACACCTCCAACAGGGGAGTACCATCCATACGTGGAGGTGCTACAATAAGAGTTAATCAAACTTTCATGAAAAGCAGCCATAGAGCAGATGCCAGAAAATGAAGAACTGGGGTTTTACAAAAGTTTTTATCTAATTTGAAAGAAAATTAGAGAGTGTCACTCCGTTCTAGACTTGAGAGCATTCAACTTGTTTATAAATAAACTTTCAGATTGATCTCATTTTTGGATGTCCTCCAGCCTAAGTTCTTATGACCCCAATGAAAAGGTTAAAATTCAACAAAATGCACATTTCCACCCAACCACTAGATACCTGAAGCACAGGAAGCATATATCTATTCAGTCTTACAGCTCCAAAACCTTTGCTACATGTAGGCAACTGTTTTTTTCCTCAGTTTTTCTTTGTTTCTTTCGAACTAGGTTCAATTTTTATCACTCCTCTGTAAATGAAATCTCCCTTTCTTTTTCCGATCTTTTTATATACACTGTCTGATCTTTCAGAGATCCATGTGCTTGAGTCATTCCCCTTCATTGAGTCGAGTCCCAGGGTAACCTTCAGTAGCAGAACAAAAAAATTAAATTGACAACCATTATAACCAATGTCAGTTTAGTAGCACAACCACCTAATTTGAGAAGACCCCAAATCCAGCCGTTGAGTTGAGAGTGCACTCAACTGAACTACCCTTCTTCCAGAGGCTTCTCTATGTCAGAATTATACTGCATGTCGTGTGGAAGAGAAACCATTCAGAAGTCTGCTCAGAGAACCTCCTATCACAGTTTTTTACCAGGTTTACCAAAGGTTTTCTGCGCCTCAGATATTTTTACATCTAACCTTTGGAGTTTTATCTTGGTAATTTAAAAGAAGCCCTTTTTTTCCAAGCATTGGTTGAGTCAACAAGGAAAGCACTTTTTATGGCATTTCCCTCATATGGGAAGAAGCGATTATTTGTGTATGAGCCACATGTTGACTGTATCTAGTTTCCTCACAAGAGCATGCATAATATGCAGAGAATTCTTGTTGAAAACCCTGAATTGATAGGGGAGGATGTTAATTTGGATGGTTTCAGAAACAGGAGGACAGTGAGCAGATCTGGTCACAAAAGGAATCTCCTTAAGATACATAATTTCAAGGTAAAAAGATGCAAAGAATGACAGTATAAGGGGGGAGTAAGTGCCTCTTAAGGTTTTTATCTAAGAGGAATCTATCATCTTCCTCTGGAGAGCAGCCCTGCTCCTTTGAAATATTCCAAAAGGAGGCCGGATTTGTCTTCAGTGTCATCTTTTTGGGTTCATCGTAAGTTAAAAAACTGTGAACCCACCAATGATAACACCGTGGAAGGTTCTGTCGTCAGCAGACCCTACTCTCTCTCCACTGTACATGCCGATGAGCCACCATCAATAGCACTTGCAACTTGAAAAAGAGTCAACCCTTTTGTCAACGCCTCCATCGCCAGACCACATCATCTACCGTCAACGACAATGCCAACTAATCTACCAACAACAATACTGGTGCTCTTAACCTCCCATCGATGAAACAGCTATTGTTGTCGATACCACCATCCAGTGGTGGCTGGTGACATTTGAAAGTGGTGGGGCGTAAAATTATTGGCATACTGCACCGTAGCGAGCGAGCCCGAACAACCTAAGGGGGGTTCGGGGGGGTTCTCCCCCTGAGAAAATTTTGAAAAAAGAGTGGACAAATGGTGCATTTTCAAGCAAATTTGAGAAAGCAGGAAGGTTAATAAAGCAATTGTGAAAGTGCAGTTATTACATTAATAAAGAGATGTCATATAACATAGGTAGCTGCTTATTCAAGCTTTCTTTCACCCCATAGTCCAGCAGGGTCTTGATACAAGACAGATAAGAGAAAAAGCAGTGTGGTCCTCGACCAGGAAGACACTCATATTTCGTTGGTAAGAAGTCAAAAGATTGGTCAAATTGAAAACCTGAAATGCAATATGCAATCAAACAATTTGCAAGTACATCTCATCTATGTTCAACAAGCCATGTTTTACCCATGATTGGAATTGTGAATCACCAAATAAACTGAGCCACTGCAATCAAAAGCAGAGGGCCTCCTCAAAAAGTATGCCCTTAAGAGAGTTCTCTCATCTCATGTCCTCTCTATATTTTCTCTGGAAGTTGAAAACTCATCACATTCTACTGCACAAACCTGAACCCTTCTGCATATTCCAACACCAGAACTCATTCTTGGCCATTTAGTTTGGAGCCATTCATACCAGGAATACAGAAAATACCTTTAAATAGAGTAGAAGGTATTCCAAAACAAGGAGTGCTGAAATGTTGGTTAAGATAAGATGTACACACTAAGTACTATGGCCAAGAGCACGTAATGTTCAGTCAACAATAGGCTTAGGAAAACCAACCTTTCTGAGAGCACCTACAGTCAAGATCCTTCACCTGAGACTATGTGTTCCCAAAGATGTAGTGATATGTAAACAGTTGTAGCTAGACTTAAGGCCTACTAACTGATGTACAAGGTGAAGGATCTTGACTGTAGGTGCTCTCAGAATGGTTGGTTACAATCCCAATCTTTAGAAAATCAGCGTGGATGAGCGTTTGCAAAATGGATGACGGGAAGAGAACACTGCAAACATTTTCAACTATGCAAGAAAAGCCACAAGGTGGCGCTCGTGATGTCTAGTTACACACAATGTTTGAATCACCTACACAAGAGAAATGTTTCACCAGTTTCCCATATCTTGGTGAACACGTAATGTAGCGTATTCACCATTAATCACAATGCCACGTTCCCTAAAATGCACAAGAGGCAGTGTTTCTGCGTCAACATAATTTCTGCTATTTTAATGGTGCATTGTTGTAGAGTGTGTATCACACCTTTGTCGGTCGCAAAATACTCCCAGTCAAAATAAAACTATTACGCGAGGAAGTAACTATTCTTATATTGCACAAAACCGAGGGAGATATTAAGCCAATACAGAAAATACTATGGGCTTTGCAGGCCAAATAGAACAAAAAATACACCTGGACGTTAGGTCTTTCATGAAAGTACGACGACAAGTAAATGAAGGTTACTTTTATGTCCCAGTGTTCGAATCTATTTCTCTGTCCGAAATGCAGTGTCTGCCTGCCCCAATGTTGGTGTCTCTTTGTCTAAGTGTCTGGGTCTCCCACCTCGACTGTCTCTGCCTGTTTTCCTTTCCATGTTTCAGTGTAAGCCTCAGTTTTGGGGTCTCCCTAAGTTACCACACTTCCCACTCCCATTGTCCTTGCCTGGCTCCCTGTCACAGTGTCAATTTCTATATGTTGCACTGTCGGTGTCTCAGTGTCCGTGTCTCTTTCCCATCCTGGTTTCAGTGTGTGTCTGTCCCATGGTTCGACGTCTCTGTGTCTGCCATCCATGTTCAAATGTTCACCTCCCTGTGTCTCGGTTTCCCTGGTTAAATCAAGTGACCAGCAATCACGGGTAACTATCCGGAGTCTTTGGTGAGTCTTTGGTGGGAGATTTAATAGATTTGTGTCAGTGGTCTCGTGAGTTGAACCTACTATGCAGAGATGTTCCAGAGTCTTCAGACATAGTATAGAACATAAATTACAAAAAATAAAAATGATATGAAATCAGCTTCCCGCCAAATTCACGTGCCTTCTCTACACACACAACCGTGACATGACCCTAACTCACCAGGAAAGACAAAAGAGGACACAACACTCATAACACTCACCCTCTTTTCCAGAATTGTCCAATCCTGAAGTATTGAAAAATACTTCCTGCACACCTCCGCTCCTCTGTGAAGTTCTTCTAAAGTTATTTGTAATCAAAATCTCAATACCTAAAAGAATCAAGTGCAAGCAACTGCGCTCAATTCACTCTCCATATGAGGCATCCCAGCCTGAGCCGCTTCAATGATCTCCTTCAGTGCTATAATGAGGCAGACAGTTTAAAGGCTAGCCCAGAAAAACACACACACACACCCCCTGCTCCATGGTAGGATCCCGATGCAATGAAACATGCGATCTAATCAGCTCTGGGCCTTGAAGTAACTATCAACAGATCCTCAGACTGTCTATTACTGACCAGTATCACTACCTACTGTGCTACATGCTATCTATCCACTAATATTGTTTGGTACCCCTCAGGCATGTGAAGCATTATATAAATGTGATTACAGTACAATTCCATACTTGTAGCATAGCACAAGTAATGTCCCAAAAAGTCACTAGAGAATAAAAGCAGTACTTGTCTTTTGAATGTATAGCTTCACTGAAAATATTGCAGATCCACAGCAAACTGCATTCCAGGCCTGCCAATGGATTTCAGGGGAGATGTGCATAAAAGCTTTGCCTAATATTTATTCCTCCAAAGAATTACTTTATGAACACAGAGAAGTTCCAGTTCTCAACATATGAACAGAGCTGCACTGATTTTTTTTTTTTTTTAAAACCTCACATTTAAAAAGCACTGACACTCAGAGCCTGATACAATAGATATTGCTCATATAAAAATCTGACTATATTTTCTCTCTTGGGGAAACTATCAGCCCTCTATCATTAGGAGTGGATCAAAAAATATTTTGATATTTGCAGTAAAAAAACAAATGCCTAGTGCCAAAAAAGTAGAACCATTGACTGGCGTTTGCTTTTACAGGCACCACCTAACATAACATATAATTCCTTGACACATATTTGTCAGCTACTTTGACAAACAGCTTTATATTCCAAAATGAGAAACACTCGCGGCAGATGCCCCATGCTCTCACCACTTGACCAGCTTTGTTTAGCCCAGAATTGCTGAGGGTTTAAACTTTGACTCGTGTTTGCATGTGTTAATTTAATGCGATTCTGTGACGATCAGGAATGCCAAAAGAAGACTAAATGGATAAGTCCCCCATTGAAACTTTCACAGGGTGGTTGAAATTCAATTTTACACTAGTGTTTGCCGGCCCTTGTGTTCCAGTTCCCCTCGGTGCAATTCCACCCTCCTCCTTTTACTTAACTTTTTTTGGTCAAGCAAATAAATAAAATAGAGAGACACAAATGGCTCTCAAGGCCTTCCTAAGGTAGGTCCCCACACAATGCACCCCGAGAAAAGGGTGAGTGGAGTCTGTTTCTTTAAGACAAGCTCATAAATCGTGAAAGATCACCGCTTCTTTTCAAAAGCCTCTCCACGGTCTGAGTTTCCCTTCTGGCTCAGCGAAGGCATTGAAGTTTTAATGGCATGCCATGGCAGATTACACGATACAGCTGTCCCGGCGGCACCGTGAAAATTAAGCTATGCCCTAATATATAACCGGAGAAATTCCATTGGGGTGTGAACGATTAACTTCCTCAGACATGCATGCACTGATCATCTCAGCGGTGCTATCATACTTTTCACTTTCAAAACGAGAAGAATCTGTCATGCTTTCATTTCATTTCCTGTCAGGCTTACTAAATAAAAATAAACGCTTTCCAAACGTCTTGCGAAAAGCAGCACACAAGAAAGTTATTCGTCTTACGGGGTTCACATGTCTTATTAGCAGGATAACCTCATGGCACTCAGTTCACTACGGAAATGAATAATACATGCATTTGCAATCTATATTGATTTTGCATGCGAGTCCAGGAAAAATAAATAAAGCAAGTAAGAGGAAATGCACCTGCCCCATGTGCTGAACAAATAATAAATGATGTGACCACATGTATAATCATAAGGCTTGTTGGCCTTCGTCCACGAGGTTTCAACCTCCGCTTGAGGAGCCCCGTGAATTAGTGGCTACTCATTAACCTGTGCTGCTATAATTGCAGCAATCACCGTCCGCCCACAGAGGGCACAGATCATACATAAGCAAGGAGTCAGGTCAGCACCTAAACCCACGAAAGGTTCTGCCACTGGACCTCAGTTCTAACATGCATTAAGTGCGGCTATTCAGGCATTGGGACTCACGCACGGCTCCGCCTATGCACTGCATTTCTGATGCATCTTTCTCTGCTACTGAAACACTAAGATTCGCTTAGAGCTCTTCTGATGCAACTCGTCTTAATGTGCAGGGCTCTCAGCTATTTCACCACCAGGACCCCAGCCAGCTTTTCCAATGCACCCTATGTCGTCCTCAGATGCCTCAACTATGCGAATGTAGCCCCCTGACTCTTCCACTGTGTCCGTCCAGTGATTCAATCCTTGCAGCATGCCCATGTAGCGCGCTCTTTCGTTTCTGCAGCACTGGATGAGCTTCTCTCTGCGCAGGTCTATGCCCTAGCTTCAGATGCTTCGATTATGTAATTGTAGCACCACAGATCCTTCCAGTGTGTCTCTGTAGCTCCTTAAAGCCTTCCACTATGTCCGTGTAGCGCCTCTTTAGAGTCTGCAGCGCTCACTGAGCTCCTCCTATTGCACGGGTCTGTGGGCCTCTGTCCAGTGTAGGCTCAGATGCTTCAACCATGTGAATATTGCACCTGTGACTTTTCCATTGTGTCTGTCAAGCGCCTTAAAACCCTCCACTATGTCCGTGTAGCGCCTCTTTAGATTCTGCAACGCCCACTGAGCTCCTGTAATTGCGCGGGTCTGTCTTTCACTGAAACGTCATTATGTGATTGTAGCACCTCGGGTCCCTCCATTGTGTCTGCCCAGTGCCTTAAAGTCTTCCACCATGCCTGTGTAGCGCCTCGTCACTCTTTGCAGCGCTCCCTGAGCTCCTCTCACTGTGCAGGGCTTGCTAGTTGCGTTGAACTCCCCTCGATGTACACATTAACCTTTCTATGCTTCATACATTGGGCCCTGATTACGAGAACTTTCCTCTTCTCTCTGATTTCCCACCAAGACTGAAAATATTTGTTTTCGTTATTTTTTAGCCTTCCTTCGAGCCAGGGATGGCTGGTAGCACTTAACAGCCCGAGGGCCCGTGTGACCCCACTCATTCTGACGCGCACTATTGAAATAGCAGAGTGTTGCACGGCAGAATGAGCAGTCGCGGCTCGCGGGGGTGGGGTGTCGCGGGGGGGGGAGTTTTAAAATTAAAGAAAAATCCTACCTGAGCAGGTCCGCGCCGCCTCGGGTCCGTTGGCGTGGGCGCCTACAGGAACGGAACAGCCGGACTCCCGCATCACTGCTGGCAAGTGGGTGGCAACCCCTTCAGCCAATCCTGGCGCTGCCAGCAGCGCCAGGATTGACTTAGGGCACGGTTACTCTCCGCCCGCCTGCCCATTAGGAGACCGAGGTTTGAGCCTTTGCTCAACCCTCGCTCTCCTAATGGGCATGCGCCAGCCTGTGCAGCCACTAGTGCGCATGACTGGGCACGGCGGAAAAATTTGCCGACCTTGCCCACTCATGCGCACTTGAGCATTGTGCTGCTGCATGCCCCTGGTGACGGTGTCAGTCAACATGACGCCGGACCGCCCACCCCCTTCAGACTCTCTGAAGGGGGTGGGCGGTCCGACGTCATGCTGACTGACATGAGATTGTCAGACAGTTCTCCCTCGGCGTCTCTTAAGTTCAGAGACGCCGAGGGAGCTGCGGGCGGGGGGGCAACGCCCCAATGGACGCACCGCCCCTGCCACCATCAATGACTAAATAATTGATGATTCCATTTTTGTGGATGCCAAAAAGAAAGGCTGTCTCCTTTCTCCTAGTTCCTGCGAAGAAACCTTTGCCTCCAAAGACATTTTACTGGATAAAATCCCTTCACAATTGCCTACAAAGTCTTTGGACAGGCTAGGGTGCATCTCAGGATTGGCACAAGTTCTGCTCAGCTGAATGTCAAATGACAGAAAGAGGATAATGATCATTAGACTACCAGAAGAGAGCAAGCATAGATATTATGAAGAAGAACCTCACTGGGTGCAAGGACACCCTCATTATGATAAACAGTGTGAGAGGTACTAATATGATGACAGTTACTACCAATGATTGCGGTCTCCATAGGCCTCACCAATAATCTTCAGTGGTTTATGCAAGATTCTCCAGCACTGGATCGTTCATAGATTCACTTGCTTGAATTATTCTCCATTGTAATGCTGGCAACCCTTGGTTATCAGTGTTAACAGAGCTGTATTCCAGTACAGCAACTTACATTGAAAACAAAACTGAAAACAGCCATCGACTACAAGTAACAAATCCACTTCAATTTATTATCTGAGGTTTAGCCAATTAGGGGATAGGCCGAGACTTCCAGCTCAGAGGCACCCGCTCTGAAGTTTTCTACTGCGTGCTTATCAGGTATCAAAAATACTCTGCCAGTTTTCTCTTGAAATTGACCTTTTGAACTTCTTCACTAGAAAGACCTTTATTTCACTTCAAACACAGACTGTAGGCAGTGCTTTCTCCTGTTTGTACTGGAAGGCTGATGTATAAACGTTTTTCTTTCAAATGTGAGGATGTTTGAAGCTTGTTGCTCAAGATCTCTTTTCATTCACAACATTATATTTTTCTCCACAGGGCTGTGTATGTAAACAGCAATCAGTGAGGCATGTAGCACTAAGACTTGTTAGGACAGAGAGGGTCAGCTGCGACTTTTAGATGCTGAATCTTTAATTTCTGACTCTCCAGGAAAATAATTGTGGAAGAGTGCAGCAAAGGCAAAGATTGTCAGACAAAGATGCTTTCACAAAGCCTTGTGTGACTCCCACCAAGAGATACTCTATACCTGCTTTGTAGTTACAGACTTCTGGTCATGGTGTGGTTTCAGTAGTAGAATCCAGAGCTAAGTCGCACACTTTGGATTTGCCCACATCTACACCCTCAAAAGGTAAAGACAAAAAACGTCCACAGAAAGCATGTCACCAGCGATTCCATCAACAATGATTGTTACATTTGTACAGCCAACGATAAAACAATTGATGAAGATGCTGTCGACAACCACCATCCCCTCGACAAAGCCAGACCTGCCTTTGTAATGAAGACCCCCGTCTTCGACACCACAGCATTTTTCAGCTGTATGTTGAGTGGAAACCATTGTCCTGGCAACATCTTAATCATAGCTGCTAAGTTTTCAGATTGCTATGTGTGACATCTTGCAGTGATGCGGCCCACCACACTGAAATGCGTTAGTCTAATGCCTGATATGTGGTTCTTGGCAGGGCTGCTTAATCGATGACAACATTGTAGACTTCACAGATAAAAACACTGACCACAACATTGCCCCAAACACCAGTTTCATCCATGCTACTGGTTTTGCAACTCCTGTCACCAATAAGTATTAATCTAGAGCGATCTACACATCTTTTGGGCGATTCTTCCTCTTCATTTGCACATAGTGAGCATACAGTGATTGTGACTGATGGTGGAGATTGTCAACATTGCATATATAGACGATGAGCTATTATTTGAAATTGATTTAGAAGTTGCGGGACCTCCTGACATAGATATCTTTTTCACAGCGGGTGACTTGGAAGAATAAGTGATATATGGCTACCAAGGAATATTGTATCCTGGCAGTGCCTAGGAGATTGAAGTGCCAACAGGTTCAGTGACACAGATGGTTCAAATACCCATGGATTTTTTAAACTCCATGAATACGTTAATCAGGGATTTCTATAGCAAATTACCTCCAACATGCCCAGTTTACCTTCTCCTGACTTCGCCAGCAGATTTGACTCCTCATCCAGTTAAAGTGACACAGACTCAGGAGACGCATCCATCTGCTCTAGTGCCCCTCCACCCCTCATCCAAAAAGCCTACTTGAGAAGGGTTTACAAATCCACCTTCTCTTTTATGCAGATGGGACTTAAGTCAAGGATCACTATCAGATGCTTATGATAGTGACAAGGGTGGTGATGATGACTCCTCAGATCAGCGAGACAGTGTTACACAGGAAGACAATCAGCAAAAACCTGATTTTGGAGGATTTTGTTCCAGCTGAACAACCCAGCCTGGTCGCCTGAGATTCACCACCAGATGATGTTTGCAACTTCCACATGATGGTAGATAGTGGTACACAACTTTAACCTGTGTATAGCAACATTGAATTTAAAGACAAAAATAGGCATTCCATAGGAACTATCCCAGTGCTTGACTACATCTTGGAGAAGGCCTGTCTGGTATGGTTGCAGGCTCCATTCTGATTTCGAAGTTGGAAAAAAAATACATGGCGCCTGACACAGCTCCTGCATGTCTGATAAATCAAGTTAAAACTGGCTCTTCTATTTCAGCCACAGTGGAAAGACGCTCTAGAAACCCAGCAACTCCATGTTTAGTCCCCGTGGATGGCAAAGGTAAAAGTTGGAGAGAGAATTGGAGTATTTGCAGCAACAGCAGTCAAAATACTAAATGCAAGTGCCAAGTTGTGTTACGACAGGCCACTGTGGAATGACATTGACCCTTTCATTGACAAAACTCCTGAATGACTGTTAAGAGCAGACAAAGTGCATTTTAAATGAAAGGAAATTAACTTCATACACCCTAATAGGTGCATCACTCTATACTTCTGACAGAGGGTTCTGACAGATGGCAGCAGGATCAATCTTCAAAAGATGCAGTTGCCTGCGTAGCACTATCTTTTGTCCACAGGTCCACTCGATGGTATTGGACATGGCATTCAACAGAAAACATTGCTTTTGGCAAACACATGGATGATGTCTTGCAGGCCACAAAAACAGATACTGACAGAAAGATCCTTACAGGTGCTACAAATGAGGCAAGCCTACTCATATTAGAGAGAAGGCAGTTGTATGGCCGAAAGGTGAGTTCCAGCCAGTATCTTTAACAGATTTTCATACCTTCAGGCAGGGATATTATCCCCAGAATCAACCTACTGCTCAACATGGTAGACAATAATCAGGAGGACAATGGTGGGGCCCTATTACACCAATGGCCAAGACCAAAGCCAACCTAACTGATTTTCTGTACAGCCCATCCCCTCCACATTCCATGCCTGTGGGGAAAAGAGAAGGGTACCTTTTACGGCCTGATGGTAAATTAGAACAAATTGCTGGCTGCTGGATGTAATAGAGCATGGACCCACTATAGAATTTATGGCAAAACGTCAAAGAAGGCCTAAGAGGAGGCAACATTATCAACATCTGGAGGCTCTATTTTGAGAAATCAAACTCAAAGCCGGTGCTGGAATCTGAAAGACATCGGATGTTTTATTTGACATTTTTCTCTAATTCAAAACAAAATTGAAGAGCGGTGCCCCCTTATAGGCTTGAGGGCACTGAACAAGCTTATAAAGAAACAAACTTTCAGGGTGATCTCATTATTGGATGTTCCCGTCCATCAATCAGGGATACCTTTTGGCTTGATTAGATCTAGAAGATGCATATTTCCATCTTCCATCTTCCAACACATTGATGACACAGACAGTACCTATGCTTTGGGGTGGCTCGCCTTCTCTACCAGTTCAAAGCACTCCTTTTTGGCCTTACGGCAGCTCTCAGAATATGTAACAAAATATCTAGCTCCATTGCCTGCACATTTGCAGTAACGGGGTTGAGAGTCTTCCTATATCTTGACAACTGACTCATTAAAGCTCAGTTACCGCATCATACCTCAGAAGCATTTTATCAGATACTATGTCTTAAAAAAAATAGACATGACGCTTGACAAAAGAAGATGTTTTCTCTGACAGAGCAGATATTATTTATCAGATCAGATGTCTGTGCGGGTATTCTGAAGGCTTTTCCATCCAGGAAAAGAAGAGAAAGATTGAAGAAATTGCTCCAGAATATAAACACAAAACTTAGGCAACAGCCTGACATTCAAAGTTTTACTGGGAACATGCAAGAGCTAATGGCAATCAGGCAGTCCACAAAGGCCACCTTTTTGCTCATCTTGCATCAGGATGTTAGAACAAGGACAATGTAATGACCCTATACTAGATATAGAAAAACAAGAACCACAAGTGTATTGTCACTGGGTGTGGAGTTACGGAATAAGTTTGGCATTGGAACATGTGACAGAATAAAATGGCAGACGCCTCAAGCAGAAAGTATGTGAACTGCCATGAATGGGAGCATGCCTCAAGAGAACTGGAGTTGGTTGTTCAGAAATGGGGCACACCACCTCTGGATCTCTTTGCTACACCAGAGAACTCCAAATCCCAAAGCGAGGCAAGCAGGTAGTGGTATCCTGAGTCGTTTTTGATTCCCTGGTCAGGGATATTTGTTTACGCTTTTCCTGATTCCACTGGTCCTATAGTGCTGCAGATATAAGAACCATGTTCACTGATACTAATCGTCCTAGTGTGAGGCAGACAGACATGGCTCTATTTTCCTGTCTGTTTCATGAGTTTTCACCTGTGAGAATCTGTCTTCAGCATGAGAGGTAAATTCAATCCTTGGACAGCTGATGAAGAATCCATTCCAGCACTTAAATGAAACAGACATTAAGTATATATCATGAAAGACAGCCTCGCTGTTAACAATTATATCCTCTAGACAAGTCGGTGAGATGCATGCATTCACCATCAAACCACGTTTCTTATGCTTTTGTTCTGTTGCATTTAAATCCCAAGTTTATACCAAAAGTGCCTACTGACTTTTTTCTCTGTGAACCAGTCCTATGCAAAGCTTTCTTCCAAATCACACTGCAGTTGTGGAAGGAGCACTGCACTCCTTCGATGTCCGTAGATGTTTAAAAATCAACATTGACAATCAGACCAACTCTTCTTGGATTTCGGCCACTGACAAAGAGGGCAATCACTCTCTAAGCAAAGGCTAGCAAGAAGGATGGCTTCAGATATTGTTTTCTGTCACTCTAAAACTCTTAATTCCTTGCAATTTAGGGGGCCACTTTATACTGGAGTGCCTCTGTCTGACATCTGCAGAGCAGCAACATAGAAGAGTTGCCGCATTTTTATAAGACACTACTGTTTGGATGTAGACTCAGAAAGAGAGTTGGCCTGGAGATTTTACGATATATTTTCCATTAAGTTAAGCCCCTTCTCACTTGTTTTCTTATGAATGCTAACAAATTCTGGTATGTATCTCATTTTTTCATGCACTCTGCTTGTTATTCTGGCACCTTTAAAACCATGAGGGCACGCTGCAATCAGTAGCTTGTTGGCACGATAGGGATTATGATTAAATAATAGATCCCATTTAAGTCCCAGAGCTTTGCCCCACGGTTCTAGGAACTCCCAAAAAGCTAGTTAATCAGTCACTACAAAATGAGTTCCTAATTAAATGAATTTGACAAATTGAAGGTGTAATGTGACATTTTTCACTTGTTTGATTTTTTGCACTAGTTTGATTCGTACTTATTAGCACACTCATTATTTAAGCCGCATTTTTTTGATTGATGTGATTGTTTGTTTGTATCCAATTGTGCCTTAGGCAAACATGTAATAAAAATGCATTAAAATGTAAAACAAGGCAATGAAATAGCCAAGACCAGGTAAAAAGCACTTCTATTGGTCTAATAACTGCTAAAATAAAAGGCAGGAGCTAAAACAAAGTTGTCAGATTCCTTTTGTTTAAAAAAATGTTATTCTGATTCAAGCATGCGAATCTATGAAAGATCCAGTGCTGGAGAATAAGTTAGTTACTTACCTGTAACTGCAGTTCTCCAGCCTTGGTATATTTCATAAATTCACAAGCAAACGTCCCTTTTACCCTATCAGAGGCTCTACTTCGAAGCATCCTTTCACCCTAGTGCTATCGAAAGTTGATGTATTGAAGCCTCTGAGGTCAGAGGACTCCAATGCGCACTCACCTCATTGGTTGGAGTTGGGGTATTTTCAAATGAGGTAGTTGTGCAACTAAAGTGACATTGCTTATAATGGTTTTAAATGCGATTTTTTTTAGTCCTACTGTTGAAAGTTACCATAGGACTCCCAGATTGACTACGGCGAATCATTTAAGGACATGAATCTATTAAAGATACCAGCGCTGGGGAACTTTAATTCCAGGTAAGTAACATTTCTTGTCTTCTTCGTTAATTTTGTGTTTGCTTGTTCTTTCTTTATAATTTGTTTCTTTGAATCTTGGTTTCATTTAATGCTATATTTTTTATTTTCACTTTCCTCATCTCTGCTGTCTTCTGTTCACCATTGCATCTTGCCTTCTCTTTTTCCTTATTGTTCTTTAACTGCTCAATCTTATTCTGTTACCTCATTTTTCTGTTTCCTTTTCTTCATCTGCCCCTTCTTGCTTCTTTTTTATTTTCACAGTACTTTTGGTCTGGTGGATTCTGAAGGGTCCTGTTATGCTGTGATGGTTTACAACTTGGCAGATCACTGGGGTGTGCTCATCGGGGACTCTGTAGCCATCCCAGAGCCTCATTTAAAGCAGCACGAAATTGAGCACAAAGGCCAAGTAAGTATCCTTCGCTATTTGCTTGCAGCCTGCCAATGCAGCTCAATTTTAGCCTCTCACAGAATGCATGAAACCTGAACTGTAGTGTTCACACTTACTACTGTAGTACTTAAAAACAGAGATAAACACATGCCCCTTGAGCCCATGCACATCATTCATGACACCTAGCCACTGTAACCAACGCACACCATAACCCTTGCATCCAAGTACAAACCTGTAGCCCAGCACTGGGACTAGGAACAACTCTGCCCTTTCACATCACTCATCTACATTATAGTAGTTTCGTACAACATACTCTGTGTTCATTACCCCATCATCCCAAGAATCCTCCATCCTCTAACATAGATCAACATTACTATGCCTCCACAGAAGAGCGGGCATTTCACTATCAATCACTGATGTTTTTAAGGATTCCCTTCCACTGAACAAAGGGTAAGAAATGTAGTATGAGAGCAAATGGAAGAAGTGGTATAAAATGATTGCTTAAAATGTGAGTTAATAATGAATGAAAAATGTGTGAATTGCAGCATTTACCCAAAAATGCATCCTGGTTCCAAATATAGAAGACTAATGAGCCAGCATGTAGGGGATGGTGAAGAGAAAATAGCTGTTTTGTATGGAAATCCAAAGTTTTCATTTGTTTACGGAAGATGACCTCCGAAGGAGAACTTCATAATTCGCAAGGACGATCAGTCAGGAGCTTGTCAGCCACAAAGACCCATTTGAGCACAACACGGGAGCTGAATAAGCTTCGGACTCGAAAATCTGAGGGTTGAATGAGATAGTAGGGCCAAATAAGCTTTTGAAGATAAAGTGGACCCTTTTTGGAAAATACTCTAAAGGTCATAGGGAGTGAGTTGAACTTATTTTTTTTGTGGATGGGAAACCAATAAAGCTTCATGAGAAATAGGGAGACTGGCTGCCAGGTTGGAAAGTTGATAATAAGCCTGGCGGCAGCATTTTGAACTACTTGTAAATGGGGAACCAGATACTTATGAAGGCCCAGAAAAAGAGAATTGGCATAGTCCAGCCTGGTGATGAGAGCTTGTAGTACCGCTTAGCATGCTGACAAAGCTAAGGATTTGAGTATTTTCCTCAATCGTTTAAGTAGAGAACAACAGCACACAGACTCATCGGAGGCTTGGGACCTGCAGCAACAATCTTGATCAAACTTGACATCTAGGTTTCTAATCACACTGTTTGGGGCAGGAGGTTGTCCATGCTTGGGAGGCCACCAAGACTGGGACCAGATAGAGTTGGGTTTGCCAAAAATTAGGATCTAATTATTTTCAAAGTTACGGTTCGGATAACAGTCCTTCATCCAGTTAACACAGAGAATATGCATTCTCTGAAGGAGTTAAGAGTCACAGAGATATCATCTGAGTTAGAAATGATTGATTGCGTATCATCCATGTAAGAAATAACATTAAACCCAAAAGATTGGACCAGGTTGACAGCGAAGCCACATGAACATTTAGGAGATGAGCCCTGAGGAACACCCAAGTTCAGGTCAAGTGAAGTAGACTTGTACAGAGAGAGAATAACTGCCTGGAATCTGTTAGAAAGGCAGTAGCATAACCATTGTAAGGCTACGTTACAGATTCATACTAAAAAGCCTTTTCAGCAGGATGGCTTGAGAGACCGCACGAAAGGTTGCAGATAGGTTGAGTAACACTAGTGCAGAAGAACCTTCCTGATCTAAAATTCCTCTAATGTGCTCCCAGACTGCAGGCAGACCTTATTCAGTACTATGATAAGCTTGAATCCAAATTAGAATTTGTGAATTAAAGAATTGTCTTTGGGGTAACTCGAGAGCTGTGAATTTAGAGCTTTTTCCAAAATTTTGGAAATTACTGGAAGCAGAGAGATGTCGCTACAGTTTCCCATTACTGCCAGAACAGCTGATTGTTTCTTAAGCAGGGGACAACCTGGGCTTGTTTCCAAGCTCTGGAACAGTAGCAGTCAAAATAGAAGTATAGAACCGCCAACACAAAACTGGGCCAATATAGTGGCTAACACAGTGACAAAAAATGTGAGCGAAACAAGAGTCAGCAGGTGAGCCAGAATCATATTGAAGGATATGATTACAGCCTTCACTTCCTGACCTAAGGCACTAGAGAAATTAGACAAAGAGTAACCCAAAGGAGTGGCAGTGAGGACTGTAAAGCCAGTATGATTATCTAGATTATTGCACAAATTCAAAGGATTTTTGCCAATTTTATTTCGAAAGAAAGATTATCTGAAAGAGTATTAGAGGGGCAAATAGACTAATGACCAGCCTGAGGCGAAAGCAGCAATTGTTGAAAATTTCTGTCGGGTCATATCAATTAAGTGGTGAAACATGTCTCTCGAGTTGTCTGAGTAAGCTGTTGGTAGTTTTTAATGGTTGTCCTGTATATTTTTGGGAGTTGTAATTGTTTAAATCACCATCAGATAAGGCTGCACTCACAAGTAAACGGAACACGTGGGCAGTGATGCAATCGTATGCAGCTTGGGGCCCCCAGTCCTATTTGTCCTCTCACTTTTCTGAGGCCAGGAAACACAACTTGATGCTTATCTTTGCGTCTTTCCACCCAAGGACCTCGTGCCTGCCTGGAAGCAATCCTGGCCCACCAATCAGTGTCGCCTCTGCAGATATGTTAATGAAACGCTGCTTCAGCTACTATGTGTGTGTTCGGCCTCTTTAGATCACAGGCAAAACTCTTATGTCCATCTCTAAGATCCCTGCAAGTCTGGTCATGCTGTCCAGCTGTAATAGCCCTACGAAGAGGGGACCCGGTACAATTATCATGCAAGGCGGTGAAGTTCCTTAAGAATGCCTATAAGAAGCTGAAAGAGTATAGCACTTGATTCGACATCCTCCTCCATCCCGATTCATCGTCAGAGAACCTCTTGCTGTAAAACATCTGCGGTTAGAGACCTGCAAAGAGGGGACCCGGCGCAACCGTCACGCCAAGCTGGGAGGTCTCAATCAATCAATCAGGGAATTGTAAGCGCGCTACTCACCCGTGAAGGTCTCAAGGCGCTGAGGGGGAGGGGAGGGGGGTCCGTCTAGCCGAAGAGCCAGGTCTTGAGGTTCTTCCTGAAGGTGTTCAGCAAGGGGGCTCGTCTGATGTCTGCCGGTAGCTGGTTCCAGGTCTTGGCTGCAATGTGGGAGAAGGATCTTCCGCCTGCTCAGGCTCTGTGGATGCGCGGGGTTTCGGCCAGTGCGAGGTTGGAGGATCGAAGGTTTCTCGTGGGTACGTGGAAGTTGATTCTGTCGTTGAGGTATTTGGGTCCGTTGTTATGTAGGCACTTGTAGGTGTGGGTGAAGATTTTGAAGGTGACTCTTTTCTCCACGGGGAGCCAGTGGAGTCTTCGTAGGTGCTGGGTGGTGTGTTCGTGTCGGGGGAGGCCGAGGACGAGTCTGGCGGCGGTGTTCTGTATTGTCTGTAGTTTGCGGAGTAGGGACTTGTTGATGCCGGCGTAGAGTGCGTTTCCGTAGTCCAGTCTGCTGGTGATGAGTGCGTGGGTGACTCTCTTCCTTGACTCGGTGGGGATCCACTTGAAGGTCTTGTGGAGGATGCGGAGGGTGTTGAAGCAGCTGGAGGTGACGGCGTTGATCTGGCGCTTCATGCTGAGTGATGAGTCGAGTATGATGCCGAGGTTCTTGGTGTGGTCTGAGGGGGTAGGAGGGCTTCCGAGGGCAGTCGGCCACCATGTGCTGTCCCATGCTGAAGGGGTGGTGCCGAGGATGAGGACTTCTGTTTTCTCGGCGTTGAGCTTCAGGCAGCTGTTGGTCATCCAGACTGCGACGTCTTGCATTCCTTTCTGTAAGTTGAGTTTGGCGGTGGTGGGCTCTTTGGTGAGGGAGAGGATGAACTTGGTGTCGTCAGCGTAGGATACGATGTTGAGGCGTGTTGTCGGACGATGGTTGCGAGGGGAGTCATGTAGATGTTGAAGAGTGTCGGGCTCAGTGATGATCCCTATGGGACTCCGTAGGTGATTTTCGTGGGGTCGGAGAGGAAGGGTGGTAGTCTGATTCTTTGGCTTCTTCCGGTGAGGAATGATCGGATCCAGTCCAGGGCTGTTCCTTGTATGCCTGCTTCGTGTACACTGCCGACTAGTGTGCAGTGGGAGACGGTGTCGAAAGCCGCTGATAGGTCGAGTAGGATGAGGGCTGCGGAGTGGCCTTGGTCCAGGAGGGTGCGGATGTCGTCTGTGGCGGCGAGTAGGGCGGTCTCTGTGCTGTGGTTGCTTCGGAATCCGGATTGGGATGGGTCGAGGACGGCATTCTCTTCGATGAACCGTGTGAGTTCCCTGTTGACTGTTTTCTCTGCGACTTTGGCTGCGAAGGGGAGAAGCGAGAGGGTTCTTGAGGTCGGTGGGGTCACCTGTGGGCTTCTTGAGGAGGGGCCTGACTTCTGCGCGCTTCCAGTCGTCTGGGAAAGTTCCTGTTTTGAAGGTGGTGTTGATGCTGCATTGTAGTTCGGGTGCGATGGCGGCCGTGGCCCTGTGGTAGATGTGAGGGGGGCAGGGGTCTCCAAAAACAGCTACAACCTTGCCCAGCGGTAACAGTTCTGCAAAGAGGGGATGTGGCAAAGCCATCACGCCAAGCTGCGAGGTCCTTCAAGCTAGCCTCCAAAATGCCGGAAGAATCCAGCACTAAAATCGACCATCTGAGGCACTCTCTACAGCAGAACTTTAACATCAGTCCGATAGCAATACAGCCTGACTGCAACCTGATTTTGAGATGGCTTGCCAATTCATTGCCCAGCTGGTGTTGCCACAGTAATGCACAAAGCACCATGCACTTTTTTTCTGGTCTGGATTCCCTTAAGGGTGATTAGAGTTCTCTTCAAATTGACTTAATATAACATAACAACCATGCAACTATAATTCCTCACACAATGTGTATTTGTTTTAAGGCCTTTTTTTCATTTCTTAAAGATATGCATCGCCAAGTCACTTAGGTGACTATAAACGTTTGCCATTTATTTGAAACTTGCTTCTTTTCTGGGTGCAACACAGCCATTCAGACTGCCATTGCTATAAAAGTATGTGCATATGTAAAAATTATTTTCTGCAAGACAATGTATCAGGTCTCCCGTCATGCAAGGACTTTGTTTGGTTGTCCACATAGTTTTGTATTTTCCTCGGAGTCCCCTTTCTCAAGATCCTTCCTGAAACACACATCATTCAGAGTGATCAAAAACATCGCTGTTACTCACTTCTGCCTTCTGGGTTTCTGTCATGTGTCCCTTTAATTGTATCATTAGATAGTCCTTACCCAGCAGTTCTCGCAAAAAATACAGGCCATCACATCGGATGACGACTGATATTTAGTCATAGAAGAAGGTGAATCCTACAGCCCTCAAGGGCAAGGGGCAGTGAATGGGCCGAGTCCACATTACCACCGGCTGAATCACCAACACCTCCATCAATAGACTCAGTGTCTTCAGATTCCATTCCCTTGTCGAAAGAGCAGCAAAACTTTTCAACATCCCACTGACACCCAAAGAAACTGATTTTTCCTGCTTTCGTTCTAGATGGTTCAGACAGGGAACAGTGTTCCTTAACTGTGAGTTGCGACCCACTGGTGGGTGGCGAGCCAACTTTTGGTTGGACGGTACAGTCTGAGGAATAACTAAAGATGCCTTTAAATTCTGTGTTTACCTTGCACATTTGCCAGTGCTTCAAATACAGAGGTCAAGTGTCAAGCTAGGTTTTCTGCCAAATTGCTGCTTATTCTTTTAACATGAGAATGGCGTTTACTTTTCTTTTTCTGACTGCAAAGTGAGACGTTTTTAAAGTGAATTATGTGACAATCTTATTGGAGTACAGGGAGTGTGAAAGGAAAGGGTATAGGCTATCATCTCTTGCAACACACAACAAAATGTAAATACCTTTAAATTAACTGATTGCATTCAACAGTTAGGAAAGCAAAAATGAAGCATATTTTTTTGTAATTTCGAAGAGTGCTGGAAACATAGATTTTATTAGCATCTAAACAAATCAAGACACTTTAGTTGGTGATACACAAATTGTTGTGATCAATTTCATATTTATCATTACCAAATGAATGTAAATGACACAGCATTCCCACACGATGCTTTATTATATGTTAAATATTCACAGAAACTCCACACATTATCATCTGTAAGCTATATAGTTTTATCAGTAAAACTTTGTCTTTGAAACTTTAGTGGCCATTTCAATGGGAAATGTGCTGTCTGTAAATGACAAATCGCCCCTGATGTCTATTAAAGGTAGGTGGGTCACAAAATGTTGTTGTTCTAAAAAGTGAGTCGTTCTAAAAAGTTTGGGAACCACTGATCTAGTAGACAAGTCAAAGTAATCACTATTGGAAGCCATTTGAGGCCAGAGGGCATCCAATTGATGCAAAGGTAGCCACAGTTGTACCAAGAATGGTTAAGTAATACAAGGCAATAGGCAACACAACAATCTGTCTTGTTGGCCATCCAAAAGCAGACTTTGTAGTGATACAAGCAGCACAAAGGACGTCCAGAAAGTCTTGAACATTGTGCACTGCTTCTCCAGATTAAGAAGGCTGTAGAATAAAGACCTCCAAGAAAAGGGTGTCCTCAGTGGCACTAATGTTAGAATGACTAACACAATGGCCATATTAGGCCACTATGACCGACAGATGTGGCTAGATGTCGCACATCAACTGGGATTCTTATAAGATGGTAAAAAGAGGAAGTAATGTTCATTCTGCAGGAAGACGAGAGAGTGTTTGCAAAGCCCAGTGCTACGTCAATGAGTGCAGCAAATTTATGATTTTGTCAACTAGAAGGAACAACAGTGCTTAGGCGACTGGGATGGCTGCAGGCAACTTCCTTTTGACCAGAAGTACAGAACAGGATTTACTTGTGACATCAGCCCTCTTTGACTACCTGTCCAGGGAAGGAATTAGGATTATTCTTACAAGTTGAAAACTGTACCACCAAACTGTCAGGTGTTGGGGTTCTGCATAAGAAAGTTTAGGTCTCCAGGTGTCCCATCTAAAACATCTAGCAATAGGGCAACTAACAAGCTAAACGTAGGGTCCTAAAAGGGCTTAGCCCAAGCTGTCAAGATATGGTCACCTGTGCCTGATTAAAGGTTAAGAGAGGCTCAAATGTGTCTGGGGAATTTCTGTAAGCAGGTTCCGATATGGTGTCAAGAGCTACTGGTAATCTGTAAATC
The DNA here is from genome assembly GCA_963921515.1 of Calotriton arnoldi. Lineage (NCBI taxonomy): Eukaryota > Metazoa > Chordata > Amphibia > Caudata > Salamandridae > Calotriton > Calotriton arnoldi. The sequence goes on from CAWUFW010008756.1 coordinate 103,678, forward strand.
CAGGTAAAAGCCAGCATCAGTAAAATGTGAAGAAAGTAAATTGCCTGCTTCCTCATCATAATTCTCATCGTGTGGGACCATTTGAATTGCATCAGATTCTGAAAAAAGGCTTCCATTCTGGAGAGACAGGAGCATTGTGAAAGTGGAGCCATCTGGGAGTCATCTACAACACGTGGCTGTACTTTTTGTAATGGTGTAGCACAATAAATGGTACATTCTCATTGACGTAACAATTTGGACTATACAGCCAGCGCTGGCAGATTTGCCATCTACACCGCTGTACCCAATATTGTGGAGACCTTCGACAAAGGAGTAGAAGCACAGCCTAGTGCCATGTAATAGTGTAAAGTAAAGTGGTGTAGAATGCAGTGGCATAGAGTAGATTAGAGTCGCGTACAGTGGATTGGCATAGAGTGCAGGGGCATAGAGTGGAGTGTTACAGAGTAAAGAGCATTGGCATAGAGCATATTGGCATAGAGTGCAGTGGCATTGAGTGGAATTGTGCAGAGTAGACTGGAGTGGTGTAAAGAAGAGTGGCGTAGAGTGCATTGGCATAGGATAGAGTGGTGTAGAGTAGAGAGGCGTGGAGTGCAGAGTAGAGTACAGTGGCACAGAGTGGAGTGCCATGGAGTGGTGCAGAGTAGTGTGCAGTGGCATGGAGTGGTGCAGAATAGAGTGTGTGGTGTAGCGTGGAGTATGCATGGTGTGGCGGCACACTGCCACTACAGAAAGCACATTTAATTTGAAATAACCATTACATTTGCACAGATATACAGTTTACTAATAAAACTATACAGCGCACAAACACAATGTGTGGACATGGCATCACCTAGTGTATTGATTTGTTTTATTCATATTAAAGTATTTATTTCCAATACACTTCAGAAGTAACAAAAAAAGGCTTAATTTCTGTGTTCCTGATTCTGATATATTCTGAAATACTTCCACAGTTCATTTAAATGGTATTGTGTGTTATGAAAAAACCCTTTCGTTTTCCCCTGTATCCAGCAAGATAGGCACATAAATTCTCTCACTTTGAAGTCAGAGAAAGAAAAGTAAACACCAAGCTCCCTCAGAAGAAAGAGGCTGACATTTGACCTGTTCTTTGAATGCACAGCAGATGTGACAAGATAAGAACAAGTTTACAGGCCTTTTTACAGAAAGCAACACTTGTGGAAGAATACACAGGAAGTTGGTGTGAAAAGTCTCTGCTCCTTGGGAGGGACAAACTCATTCTGGAAAGCACAGCCTAAAACAAATAAAGCCAGTAAATAGAAAAACAGAAAATGTGAGTTACAAACCACAAAGCCAATGGTAAGCAACTATAAGAATGCATTCCCAGGGAAGCTTTCTGAATGTCCCTAAGATGTCTTTAGCAAACCAGACAGCTAAGCAGTCTAGTAGGCTTTGACCTAGCATTGATGGATGGAATGCTTGAATTAATCTCAGTCACGGGTAATCACTCGGGCCACATCCCAATACATTGTTATTTTGCACACCATGCCACCTCAGGTTGGACCCAGCCATATGCAAATCAGTCTAGACCCTCCTCCAATAGGAACAGTCCCCCCCGGACTGCCAAGCCAGGTCCTCCCTGAACCGGAACACAAGCAACTCGGGACCGGTTTCGCCCTAGTTATGGGCTCATCATCCGGGTACAGCTGTGTCCAGTGACACAGTGTGCACGGGACCCACGTCTGACCATACCCGTCCTACTTAGGGTGGTACAAGAAGTATACAAAACAGTGATTGCTGCAGTGCTTGAATTAATCTCAGCCACTGGTAATCACTCGGGCCACATCACAATCATTCTTTACCCTGCATCAGTAGGAACAGTCCAGCTCGAACTGCCAAACCAGGTCCTCCCTGAACCAGAACACAAGCAACCCAGGACCGGATTCACCCAGGTTATGGGCTCACCAGCCGGATACAGCTTGGTTCCAGTGGCAATGTTTGCGCCCTTTTCTTGGGGAGAAAGCTCAACTGATACCACACCAAGGGTACAGGACCTAAGGGGCACCTCTTGGGGATCAGGAACTCACTCCAGCAGAGGCCAGCATGACTCAGGCAGTTCCAGTTACACATCCAGGGAGCAGGTCAGCTGGGCAGTTGCGGAGTAGCCTCTGGAGCTTGTTATGTCCATTTAGCTCCGAACAGGAGGTCAGTCTGCTGACCCTCGGAGTCACTTCAGCCGGGGATGAAAGGTGCAGGTCCAGTCTTCCTTCTCAGCCAGCAGGGCCGAAGAGTAACAGGGTAGAAGTCCTTCTGACAGCAGAGCAGCACAGCAGTCCTTCTTCTGTAGTATCCACAGGTCCAGGGCTATACTGAAGAGTTGGGTCTCAGGGTCCAATATTTATACTTGGTGCCCACTTTGAAGTAGGACAAGTTTTTAGAGGACCCACCCCCAGAGGTGCTTGGAATTTCCTGGCTCCAGCTTGTCTGGGGTCACAAATGACTAGTGTCAAACCCTGTTTGAATATGCTCAGACAGAGGCTTTGTGATGTGCAAGTGTGGTAGGTGACCACTCCGCCTCAAGTCAGAGATGGCCCATCCTGTCAGCACCTATTCCCCCTTTTGTCGCAATCTCTGGGAGCAATACACAAAGACCAACTGTCATCTACACTTAGCCATGTGGCCCAGGATACAGGCTGTATGCACTGGGGTGACATGGTGAGCAAAAGAATGATGGATTTAACCCAGATCTCTTGACTGGGGGTGAATATTTTGATTTGTTCTGCATTCCGTCCATCAATTGTGTGTCTTTTGCTTTCTCGCCCTAAGTGCGCCTTGTATGCCCAGACGTGGGTCCCGGGCTCACTGTGCCACTGGAATCAAGCTATCCTGGCTGATATGGGGTGACACCCCGAATCCGGTCCTAGGATGCTTGTTTTCGGTCCAGGGAGGACCTAGCTTGGCAATTCGGGCTGGACTGTTCCCATGAGGCACAGGGTCAAAACTGATTTGCATTATGCCAGGTCTAAACTGGGGTGGCATGGTGAGCAAAAGAATGATGGATTTAACCCAGATCTCTTGACTGGGGTGAATGTTTTGATTTGTTCTGCATTATCAATTGTGTGTCTTTTGCTTTCTCGCCCTAAGTGTGCCGGGTATGCCCAGACGTGGGTCCCGGGCTCACTGTGCCACTGAAATCAAGCTATCCTGGCTGATGAGGGGTGATACCCCGAAACCGGCCCTAGGATGCTTGTTTCCGGTCCAGGGAGGACCTGGCTTGGCAGTTCGGGCTTGGCTGTTCCTATGAGGCACAGGGTCAAGAATGGGGTAGCATGGTGAGCAAAAGTATGATGGATTTAACCCAGATCTCTTGACTGGGGGCGAATGTTTTGATTTGTTCTGCATTCCGTCCATCAATTGTGTGTCTTTAACTTTTTAAAAGTGTCATTTTTTAGAATTGTGACTAAAAATCTGACTTTACCATTAAAGAGCATTTTAAAGTATAATTCTTTGGACACCAAACACGATATTCCAATCTGCTCTCAATTGAAAGTTACCACTTATTAAATGTAATAAGGGAACCCAATGTTATCCTATCAGAGAGGTAGGCTTCACAGCAGTGAAAAGCAGATTTAGGAGTTTTTCACTACCAGGACATGTAAAACTTAAAAGTACATGTCCAACTTTTTAGATGCACTGCACCCTGCCCTCTTTGCTGTGTAGGGCCTACCCTAGGGGTGACTTATATGTATTAAAAAGGGGCGTTTGGGCCTGGCAAGAGGTTTATCTTGCCAAGTGGAAGTTGCAGTTGAAACATTTTTCAGGCCTTCCACTGCAGCCTTTGTGCAGTTTTAAAGACTACTCAGTGGGTGGCACATTAAGTGCTGCAGGCCCACTCGTAGTGTATAATTTACAGACCCTGGGTACATGTTGTACCACTTTACTAGGGGCTTACAAGTAAATTAAATGTGTCAGTTGGGTGTAAGCCAATTCTTCCATGTTTAAAGGAGAGAGCACCAGCACTTAAGCGCTGGTTAGCAGTGGTAAAGTGCACAGAGTCCAAAAAGCCCAAAAGAAAAGTTTGGGGATGACCCTGTAGAGAGGGCCAAGTCCAACACGGATGATTAGATGTCATGTCTTGCAAACAATACAAGACTGAATGTGATTGATGCAAATAATGTTTTTGCCGATAGATAGACATACCTCAAATTGTTATTATGCTTGGAACGATAACTGAAAACTCATGAAGTGCTATTACAATGTTGTCTCGCTCTAATTTTGATGTTTGCTGTACTCACAACATGTGTTGTGATTGAATGATCCATAATAAAATTTACAAATTAAAATAAAAGGTTTTTCCGGATCCAATCCGGTGTCTGGAAGGATTCAAAAGATGAACAACGATTGGTGCCCATCTTGTAACAGTGTGGGCTTCATAGCCTTATTTGGTTCTATAGTCTGATGTCTGACCCTACCTGAAACGGTGATTGTTCTTCGATGTTTAAAAAGCTGTTGTTTTCATACCTCCTCTGACTTGCTTGTCCTACTCTGACATCCCCATGCATCTAAATTACACCTTATTTTTCCACCTCTCTCCAGTATCAACTCTTGGACAAAATAGCATACCTTAGCTACTAACTGCATCTGCTGCATCACAGTCTTAGGTAGTGCAGTTTGAACATTGTTCGCATATAATCCACCAGCTCTAATATGTGACAACAGTTTGAGGTTTTTATATTAGTGAGAGGTTCAGTCTGAGTGTGGTGTCGAGGATATATACCTGTCCTATTCGTTCTACTTAGGCAATGCTTTTCCATGTTTTGGTTTTTCTCTGTGTAAATTCTAACTTTAGGTATTTTTCTTCCTTCTCCAGACCTTTTCCTTCCGCAGTCTGCGAGTAGAGACCCCTCTGCTACTGGTGGTAAACGGCAAGGCGCAGGGAGCCAACAGTCAGGCCGCGCCTAAAGTGATGTACCGACCACAGAGCGAGTGAAACCCTGCAGCATCTCTTGTCCCCCCAAACCTTCCTGAGATCCACCTTGCTGGTGCGGTGGAAACTCTAACTTGGGCAAGATGGGCATTTTCTTTCTTGCCTTCTGAGACTGTTATTGTCCCTCTTGAGTCTCCATTTTCATTGTCTTCTTTCACCTGTTTTCACTGGGTTCTGTTGCATCTTTTTTCGTGTCTGTGTGTCTGCTCCCTCATGTATCGATCTTCTGCCTGTTACAGTGAACTTTTTCAGGCCAGTGTTTAATATACAGCTCTTCCTCTGTGCTGCTAGTCATTGCTGCTGCCTTTACCCCCCACCTTTTATTTAATTTTGTCTTTTGCACCCGTTTCTTGCATCTATCATTATTTTCTAATGTAATGTCTTTAGCTCTAATATTCTTTTTTCTTAATTACCTCTTCCCCTATCCCTTCATTCTGTCTTAACTTTCCTTCCGTACCTTCTTCTCTAACTTTCCTTTTTGTAAGGTCAGCCACCTGGCCCTTCTGCATGTCTCCCGTTTGTCTCTCTCTCTCTTACGTCTGATTCTTCTGCTCCTCTTTCTTTGTTTTTCTGCCTTCTTGTCCATTTTTCCTAACTAATTAATGTCCTTTTACCCTGATGGCATCTGTAGCATGTACCAGTTTCTTTAATCTCTCAGTATTGTAAATTGTTCTGTCATTTGTCATGCCTGTCTGTTAATCCCACATATTACTCCACACCTGTGTGTTTCAAAACCCAAATGACTGTACTTCTCTTCCTATCCATTTATCTTTCTTTGTGTTCCGAATGTGGCCCCATTGTCTTGAGCGTCTCTTGACCCTTATATAGTTGTTTACAAAACAGTGGCTGCCTGCTTTGTGTTGGGTAAGCACCCCACCTGAGAACCCCAGGGTTCATAGCTGAAGCGGGGTACTGTTTTACAGCACTCAAATAATAGTATCCTGGTCGGTACAGGGGATTTATGTGCCTCTCTCACTTCCTTCTCAGTTTCTCACTCTTTTTGACTCAGACTTCCTGTTTGAAACTTGTCTATTGTAGATTCTCACCAAGTGCAGCCGGCTCCTGCTGAAGTGAAAAAGAAACAAACCAGAAGGCGCTCTGGATATTATAAAATTGTCGATAATTTTTATTTTGATGCTTAACGTTTCTTTCTTTGCATTGTTTGAAGTTAGAAAAAAACAGACGACACGGTTTATTCTCGACTTTTTCAATGCTTGCTTTTAATAAAGCTTATAGAAAGTACATCGCAAATGGACAGTTCTATTTCTCTGTAAATTGAGTATAGCAATGAATCCAGTACTTCGAAACCTTAGCAAGTTATATAGTAATTAAAGTTTATCAGACGTGATAGTTGATTGACACTTGGTAAGAAAAATAACGTTATCAAGCGAAGAAAAAAAAATCCCATACAGAAAAGGGCCCCATTTCCTGCCATCAGTTTTAGGTTTGTAACTCAGCCCACTTGAAGATACTGTGGGGGACTTAAATTACTTCTTATAGGATTCTTACCACTGCGCTAATTATTTTGCAAATCCGGCAAACCTACAAGTTTATAAAAAGTGAGCCTTGTAAAAGTTGCGAAGATGAAACACTTGTTCATTGTTTTTTCTAACTTCTTTTGATGTGAAGAGAGAAACATGAAGATTCCCAAAATGAAGCTCACGCATGACTACGTTTTAGAGGGACACATTTTGATTATTATTCTCAAGATGGGATATAAGTAGTGCTTGTATGCTGTGCCTCCTAGTTCGTTGTTTATGTATAACATAACATAAAACTCTCTGGTTACTTAGAGGCACACATAATGTTATTACTAGGAGATTATATGTTACTAGATGGATTGAATGGATTATTTGCACTGTAATTGTTTGTCTTGGGTGTCCAAAATCTTTAAGATATACTTGCTGGAAGTGCTTTTACCTTTCCCAGTCTTTCCTAAATTGACTCCGCTGGTGACACTAGTTTCGTTTAATTTTGCATTCTCTGGACTCCATTTGTGTTAATGAAGAACATATTTTATTGTCCATCAATTATTTATATTTTTTATACTCAAGATGTTAATACTCTTTCTGATAAAGAATACAGTTTTGTTAAACTAATGGTGTTTGCTGAGATTTATTCATGTATAACCCTTCTAGCTGACACTCCGAAAGTGGGAGAGAGTCCCCACCCAAACAGATCTCTCTATTAAGCTAATATCAAGGGTGAATATTTTGTTTGAATAACATTAATAACTAATTTTTATTAATGATAATTGCTTATAATGTTTGTAGGCTCAGCTTTTCACAACACAGAGGACCATTCTCGATTGTGCACAATGAACTTAGAGGTAACACTATGCATGTCGTAAGGCTTAACAACTGATTCAGTGAACTTAGCCATGGTGAAATAATAGATCCTTCAGAAAAAGGCTTTTTAGAGCACCTAGACCAGAGTCAACATGCCACCCTGCTCAGGCAGTGTCCTAGACCAGGCCCACCTCCAGACCGTTGAAAGAGCTGCAGCCAGCACGTACCTGGAAGGCACTATGAGAATGGCACCATGAAGTATGATGAGAGATTGGATGTTGATGTAGAAGACAAGCTGGATGGCAAGATATGACTGCTTCTCCTTAGTAATTTCCCTGTTGTCATTGGCTATAAAGAAGGAAATCCGGTTTCATCTAACACGGAAATAGCAAAATATGGACCAAACCCTCACTGTTAAGGCAATAACTGTATAATCTGCACAGCAAAGACAATCCTTATAATCTGATGAATAGTGAACCATCCGAGCTTAAGCTGTACGTCCAGTAGAAGAGATAGTTTGAAAAAAAGTAACTTGCTTCATTGAAATATAATTTCCATATTCTTCATTTTCACGAGTAAAGTCGTCTTTCACTTGCTGCTGCTGTTAGTGAAGCCCTTACACATTTTCAAAGAGAAATATCACCCATAAACACTCAAGCGAGGAAGGGATGTCAGGCTGGCATCGATGAGCAACTATGGTACACTGGGTTATTCTATTTTAAAAGGAGTATGTTCTTCAGCATTGGATTTTTCATATATTCACATGCTTGAATAATTCTGTCGACAGGCTGGGAATGTCTGATCATTTTAAATAGCAGTAAAGAGTGTTAAAATGGGCATAGGCCTCAACAACAATGTTTGTTTGGGTGTACAGCCATCTCCTTTGAAACAACCAAAACGTCAGCCAATGAATTGGAAGTGCTGAGCCCACCTACTCTACCTACGCGCCACCATTGCTCAGATTTCTGCTGCACGTCTTGTGTGAGGTAGTCCCTGAGAAGAGCTCTGCTTTAACCTATGTTTGACCTTAGATTGGTTACATTTTCAGCCTTGACTTCCTCCTCCTTCAACTTCAGCCAGCCCTATCTTCATCTTCCAGCAATGTTGTTTTTAGGGGCTTTCTAACATCCTCTCATTAGTACTGACCCTGGGGAACTGGCAACTGTCTCCAACTGCCACAATAGCTGACAAGGAGAGAAGATCTCTCTTCAAGACCTCCGTGGACCGCGGACAAAAGAAGAACTCACATAAGTGCATTTCATGCCCTTTTCCCCCAATGATAAGGTGCCTCGCTGTTAAAGACAGCGAAAGGAGGTTGGTTCTTTACTTGCTAGAAAAGAAGAGAATTCACCCTTCTAAGGGTGACTCCTCCTTCTCTGGAGAGGATTGCATGCTAAGTGCACGACCAAGCACTTCAATAAAAGCAGCGCAAAGACGGAAGCATTTGAAGCTTTTGCAGTTTGTTTTTATTTAAGAAGCAACCACAGCCACCTCCTCCAAGTATCAAAAATAGCCTTCCACAGAAAAGGCTCTTTCCAAGCCTGACGACAGGAAATAATTCAAGCATGTGAATCTGTGAACAATATCAACTCTGAAAAACAGGAATTACATGTAAGTAACTAATTTTTTATCTACCACTATGCTTACATAGTTCATACAACTGAAAACACAAAATCCATTGGAATCAGTGGGGTGCTACAGGTGATCCAGGAAAATGTAAGAATGTAGATATTTGTGGAACCATTGCCTCTTATTTCAGTGAGTAAAAACTCCTTTCTAACCATAAAATATCTCAGAACTTTCACTGGAATAGGTTTGTTATGTAGGTATACTGCGTGGACCAGAAATCTGCTCTTTTCGGGCGGAAGGACACAGAAACATTTTTGAACATCTTGAATCATGGTGTGGTAAACTTGCACTTTTTCTGCATCTCATACTTAAGCGCTGCTACAATTTTCAAGTGCTGACGCAGTCATGTGATGGGAGTCCCTCCCACCTTCATTCTTTAGCTGAGGTCTATATCATGTTTGGTATATGAAAGTAGCCTGATTTTTAAGGTTCTGCGAAACTCAAGGGGGTTGTTGATCTTGCTGCAGGAATCAAAATCCAGAGCTTGGCCTTCTGGGCCGTATTATCATGCAGCGCATTTTCCTTCATCACTCTGGGCCCACTTTTTGAAAGGTGTGCCTGGCTTAATGAAGGAAAATGCGCCGTTTTATGCTGAATGCGCTGCCCCCAGGGCAGCTGCGAACTTGCGCTGCCCTGGGGGAAGCCCAATAATGTGAAAAACGGAGCAGCTGCTTTGAAGCAGCTCTGTGTTTTCACAGTGCAGGCGGCAACCCGCCTGCACTTTGAAGGGGGAATAGAGATCCCCTTGCAGGCGGGTGCAGTGAATGACTGCACCCGCCTGCAAGGGGATCTCTGGGGGGTCCATGGGACCCCCTTTCCCCCATCCAGAGGGCTGCCATCAGGTAGCGCACTGACAGTTCGCCACCTTTTAGGTGGAGTACTGTGAGTGTGCCTCTTGAGAGCTTCTTTGCCTCTGCCTCAGCCTCGGTAGTACGGCACGGGTGCAGAGGCAAAGGGATTCCCTCATTTGCATGGGGCACGCCCCCATGCAAATGAGGGAACGCCCTCTGAAGATAGCGCTGGAGTTTTATGTGCATCAGCGCTATCTGTATTACAGAAGTAACCGCACATGCGTCTGCAGCCCCTTCTGTAATACCAAAGTGCCCCGGGGGTGCGCAGAGCAGGCGCAAACACCCATTGCACCCCCAGAGTACTTGTATAATATGGCACCTGGACTGAGAAGGACCTCCCACCAGTGTGAGACTTTTTTATGGAAAGGATGGTCACAGTAGCACCAACTTAGAAAGTGATTTGAGAAAAGGTGCAGAATTTGTTTCATTTTTTATTTCTTAAGTCGGCCCTAAAGATAACTAGCTGTTTCACTACCCTCATGTAATTGAAAACAATTCAAAAACATAAATATACTTAAAGGCCTTTGAGTCAGCCCTATCCAGCCATTGGTTTGTTTGCTTCTTTTACATGCAACTTTTTCCCACAACAGCATATAGTATGGGCAAATGAGTCCTCCCACTCAAGCCATTGACTGTATTGCAGTTTGAGTAATGCATTTCTCCTGATCACGTTCAAATACACCTAGAAAATAACATGCTTCGATACCAGGGCTGGTGGGCAAAGTGCTGCATGGTTTATTTTGTTTACTTTTTTTCTATTTTTGAAAGTACACACCCACTATTTGAAGATGGCAGCGTTTGTACCCCTTTTTAACTTCTCTGCCAATGCTGGTTTGATTTTTCGTTTTTGTAAAGTGCTGCATTCCACTTTGTGGTAGCCTTTAGGAAGGGATCGAGGAAGAGAAAGCATGAGACCAGTTTGATTGGTGGAAGAATAGTCAGGCATCTGAGCAATAGTGACCACTGGCAAGACCCCTTCTCCACATGTTTGATTCATTCACCAAGGTCCAGTAGGTGTGGGGTGTTGAAGGTGATAGTCAATCTTAGGCCTTGGACCAGCAAAATAGATGTTTTTAAAATTTTAAAAATCAGTTTAGTCTCAGGAGGACGGGCAAGAGAGTTCTTTAAGAAAGGAGCCTTGAACATGGCGGAATCTTCCACAAAATTACTTGTAGAATGTCACCCCAATGGACATTAATTTACAACTTGACAAGGTATTCTAGCATGCCTTGTATACAAAGCTTTAGGGGCAAAGTAAAGGGTTTCAAAACAAGTTCTTGCTTTAACTGGGTAGGCAATCAAGTGATTTGAAAGCCAATATAATATGATCATGGTTTTATGCCAACCAATGAAGCAAGAAGGCTGATTCTGGACTGAAGAGTTTTCTAAGTGATTAGTAAGGTCAATGCACAGGTTCATGCAATACTTCATGGACGTGTGGGGGTTGAATAACCACACCAAACATTTTAGGACAATTTTCCATTATAGATTAGGAAGAGTAGGACTTCCCAAAGCAGGGATGAGTGGTAAAAGTCCTTTTAAGATACAGTCTTGATTTAGTTTTAGCCTATGCCTCTGTATGCACCTAGCGTATAGGTAATTGTGGAAGCTGACTGGATGGGACAGAAGAGGACTAGACTGAACCATCCAACAATTTCTGACTAGTAGTGGATAGGAGCTTTCCACTCCAAGCTTTGTAAATTGATTTCTTTACAGTTTTCACCGGGGTCCCCTCACTTCTCCCGACAGTGTCCACTATCCCAATGTAACTCTAGCATGACTCTCATTATGCATCCTTACCCACATCTTGAAATACCTTGGTCTAGAAAATCAGTTTTGATATATGGGTCTGTATGGTCATAGAGTGTGTACTGTATCTTCGAGTTCTAAAACTGTCTCCTCTGAAAATCTGCAGCAAAGAAAGTGTTGGCATATTATGCCAGATCAGGCAGATCTCAATGCAGCTGAGCCCTTCCTAGACTCCACTGACTGTCTAGATTACCATACAGAATCCAGTATATCATCTGCTGCGATCACCTGGCCTTCAATTTGTGTTTCCTGTAAATCACTTTCTGTGATATTATGGGTATGTGTTACCACAAGAGCACAAGCAGCACGTCAGTAAAGTTTGGATTGTGGAATAATGGACCATGCTCCCAAGGACAAGAGAAAGAGCAAGACGTCTTCTAAGAGGTCACAGGACCAGGGGGCGAGTTCTTCTGAGGGAGATGCCCTAGTGTCCGAGGAGGGAACTGCAGCTGTTGGAGTCTGGCTTGACCTGGCAGAATTCTTAAATGCAGCGGTACCCTCCGGAGAGGACCTATGCCAAGGGCAGAAGGAGTGCCCTACTCTTGAAGGCCTTAGCCAGCAAGCTGCAATGCAAGAGGAGGGTGATGTCAGTGGTACCCACAGGGTCTACTGGGTAGATGGGCTTCTGTACACTGAGGTCACAGACCCCAAAGTAGGGGCAGCCCAGGAGAGTGGTGGTCCCCGAAAAGTACAGAGAGTTCATTCTGACCTTGGCTCATGACGTCCCCTTAGCTGGACACCTGAGACAAACCAAATCCCGAGACAGGTTGGTTGCCATTTTTTTATTGGCCCCAGATGTCTGAGAAAGTGAAGGAGTTCTGTTGCTCCTGTGTGACTTGTCAAGCCAGTGGTAAGATGGGCTCACCACCAAAGGCTCCCTTAATTCCACTTCCAGTGGTTGGGGCACCCTTTTAGACGGTAGGGATTGACATTGTTGGTCCCCTTGAGCCTAAAACTCTATCTGGGAACAGATTTGTTCAAGTGGTGGTGGACCATGCCACTAGGTACCCAGAGGCAATTCCCCTCAGGACTGTCACTGCCCTTGAAGTGGCAAATGCATCTTCACCAGGGTTGAGTTTCCTAAAGAGGTGGTCTCTGATAGAGGGGCCAATTTCATGTCTGCATCTTTTACGGCTATGTAGGATGAATGTGGAGTGAGCTACAGGTTCACCACCCCATCACCCTCCGATAAATGGTTTGGTTGAAAGGTTCAACAAAACCAAGAAAGACACGATAATGGGCCTCCCTGAAAAACTCAAAAGGAGATGGGATGTCCTGTTACCTTGCCTGCTGTTTGCCTACAAAGAGGTGCCACAAAAGGGGTTGATTCAGTTCTTTTGAATTTTTGTTTAGCCACTCTGTAAGGGGTCATCTGAGTCTAGTGAGGGAAGGATGGGAGAAACCTCACAAAGAGCCCAAGCAAGACATAGTGGATTATGTATTGGGCCTGCGTTCATGCTTGGCTGAGTACATGAAGGTGGCAAATAAGCAACTACAGGCCAGCCAGGAGCTTATAAAGCACTGGTGTGACCAGAAGTCAGTACTGGTTGAGTACCAACCAGGTCAGCTGGTGTGGGTATTGGAGCCTGTGGCTCCCAGGACCCTCCAGGACAAGGGGACTAGGCCCTATCCAATCTTGGAAAAGAAAGGGGAAGTCACCTACTTGGTAGACGTAGCAACCCATAGGAGTCCTCACAGAGCTCTGCATGTCAAACGCCTAAAACCCCACCAGGACAGAGCTGGCATGACCATGCTGATGATCACTGATGGAGGTCAGGAAGAGGAAAGTGAACTCCTCCCTGACTTGCTGTCAAATAACGCACAGGATGAGTCAGTTGAGGGTGTTGTTTTGTCTGACACACTCGCTGCACAACAGCAATCTGATAGCAGGCAATTCCTAGATCAGTTTGCTGAGCTCTTCTCTTTGATCCCTGGTCAGACAACATGGTGTACCCGTGATGTGGACACTGGTGACAACCTCCCTGTCAAATATACAGTTTGTCAGACCAAGTCAAAGCTTGCATTAAGACAGAGGTGAGCAAGATGCTAGAGCTATGGGTGATTGAACCCTCTGACAGTCCCTGGGCCAGCCCAGTGGTACTGTTCCCCAAGCCTCATTCCAAAGGTGGGAAACCTGAAAAGAGGTTCTGGGTGGATTACAGAGGTTTAAAGGCAGTCACTAAAACTAATGCACATCCCATCCCATGAGCAGATGAATTGATTGATAAGCTGGGTGCAGCCAAATTCTTGAGTACCTTTGATTTAACATCAGGGTACTGGCAAACTGGACTCACCCAAGGAGCGAAGGAGGTGGCAGCATTTTCGGCCCCAGAGGGCAACTTCCAATTCAGAGTGATACCCTTTGGACTAAAAAATGCACCTTCCACAGGTTGTTGAATAGAGTTCTCTCTGGCCTGGAAATATTTAGTGCAGCATGTCTAGATGATATAGCTGTCTTTAGTTCCACCTAAGAGGATCACCTGACCCACCTGGAAGAGGTTTTACAGGCCCTGTATCAGGCAGGCCTAACTATTAAAGCCAGTAAGTGCCAGATAGGGCAGAGTTCTGTTGTGCACTTGAGTCACCTTGTAGGTGGAGGCCAAATCCAACCTCTCCAACCCAAGATCCAGACAATCCTGGAGTGGGAGGCTCCAAAAACCTAGATTCACGTCGGGTATTCCTTGGCTTGACTGGGTGCTACAGGAGGTTTGTGAAGGGTGATGGACCTTTGTGGCCCCACTAACTGAACTTACCTCCAAAAAACAGACTAAGAAGGTCATCTGAACCACAGGATGCCATAGGCCTTTGACACCCTGAAAGAGGCTATGTGCTCAGCACCTAACTATGGAATGGAGTTCATTGTCGAAACAGATGCTTCTGAACATGGGATTAGGGCAGTGTTGTCACAAACAAATGATGAGGGCCAGGATCAACCAGTTGCCTATATCAGCAGGAGACTCCTCCCTAGAGAGCAGCGTTTGAGTGCCATTGAGAGGGAAGCCTTTGCTGTGGTTTGGTCCATGAAGAAGCTGAGACCCTACTTTTAAAACTCACTTCAAGGTTCAAACCGACCACATGCCTCTCAGATGGCTGAAGCAAATGAGGGGAAAACCCCAAACTGTTGAGGTCGTCCATTTCCCTACAGGGGGATGGACTTTACAGTGGAACACACTCCATGGACTGACCATGCTAATGCAGATGGCCCTTCCAGGTTTTCCCACTTAGACGATGAGAACTACCAGGGGATAGGTTAGTTGCTCATCACCTTTCGTCTCGGGGGAGGGGGGGGGGTTGTCATGTAGGAAAGTGCCCTTTTTGGATTGTCACCCCCCCACACACACACACACACACTTTCCGCTCCAATACTGATGGTTATGACTCTGTTAGTGCAATCTCCCTCAAACGGTTATGTGTAAATTTGTAATCCCAATTGACAAGGAGTTTACCCCCCCACCAGTGGTACCCGGGGCATGGGTGGTAAAGGGGTCCCCAGGGCTTGCAGCACTCTTTGTGCCACCCCGAGTGACCAAAAGAAACTACAGACAGCAGGCCTACCATTTCAGACTGCAGGAGCAGTGGAAACTCGAACTTGACTTTGCCCTTACCATGTGTGACAAAGTCCCTGCACTATCTCTGACATATGTTAGTCACCCGTAAGAGAGGCCTCCTAAAGCCCAAGAGGCAGCGTGCCTTATATCAGAAGTGTGGACATGTAAGTGCAAGATTCTTTGGTCCTTTAGTGCCCTTAACCATTAAAGGACACTATAAGTGATAGACGGTCCATAGGATAACATGAGCTGGGACCCGAGCAAACCGGAGATTGGCAGCTCCATTATGGTGCCACCTAAACAAACATTGTGCCTTCTCACCCCTGACACATCTTGTGTTGAGGGCGATGTGGCATGCACCCAGGTGGCTACCTTAGATGTTGCCCAACTGGTTGTCCCAGCTCCTCTGTGCACCAAGACAGGATTCTGACCTCCTGCCGGGCAGTGTATCACTCCCAGGAGTCCGGAAGAAAGGCTTGCGCAGGAAGGAGGTCATACCTCCCTCCTCCCCAGCAGGCTATTGCCGTAGGATTCATGTTTAGGAGATGTACCCAACCTCGACATATCGGGCCAAAGCCCATTCTCCTCAACACTTCAAACATATGGTCCCATCCCAGTGTCAAACGCTTTCTCAATGTCTAACGTCACAAGGGTGCCATCAATATCCAGGTGTTGAGTGGAATGTTACACGTAGGTGAGCTTCAAATGTTGAGTAAATGTGCTCCTTCTTGGAAGGAAAATGTACTGGTCACTATGCACCAGTGTGTCTATCACAAGACAGAGGGCCACATGTACAGTTGTTTCATTTTGCAAATTGCGATTTTTAGCGACTCACAATTTGTGAGTCACAAAATGAAATGTACTAATGTGTCTCAGACACATTTAGCGCTTCCCAAGGGGGGGCGCAAATTACCTACCTCATTGATATTCATGAGGTAGGTCGTAATTTGCGACCTATTGGAAATGTCCTGTAATCACATGGGTGGTGGCCGAATAGGGTCCGCAGAGCACCATATCTGTGATTGCTTTTTTAAATAAAGCAATTTTTTTAAAAATGCAGCCAGTTTTCCTTAAAGGAAAACGGTAAGCATTAAAAAAGATAAATGTAAAGTTTCCTTTTCATTTTTAGGTCGAGCCTAAGCAGCGCACATGCGCGGTCTACGAGACAGGCTGTATTCACTCCTGGGGCTTTGACCATGCCCACTGCTTTTCATTGGTTGTTTTGTGTGCTTTTAGAAATCCCTCTGGTTTTGTTGGTGATCGCTTACATTTGTCCTGCCTTTTGGCTGTTTTATTCCCACCCTGCATACTGCCCCTGCTACAGGGATCCTTTCATTATCTGCCATGTTTTAGTTTGGGCGCACTAAAACATAAGAATGGGCACGCGCAGCCACAACAAGAACAGGTTGTAAGAGAATATAGGGGACCTGAAGTTATAGAGACAGAGGAATGCAGTGATTTACAAGTGATTAATTTGTCAGACAGGATATTGAATGAGAATGAATTGTCTGTATTGAAGTGAGGGCTTTCCTTTCGTCCAATCAATCAATCACAGAATTTGTAGAGCGCACTACTTACCCGCGAGGGTCTCAAGGCGCTGGGGAGAAAAAAGGGGGGGGGGGGTTGCTGCTACTGGTCGAACAGCCAGGTCTTGAGTAGCCTCCTGAAGGTCAGCAGGTCTTGGGTCTGTCGTAGGCTTAGTGGAAGGGTGTTCCAGGTCTTGGCGCCGAGGTGTGAGAAGGATCTGCCGCCGGTGGTTGTTCTTCGAATGCGATGGACGGTGGCGAGGGAGAGGTCGGCGGAGCGGAGCTGGCTGTTGGGGACGTAGAAGAAGAGTCGTCTGTTGAGGTAGGCTGGGCCAGTCTTGTGGAGTGCCTTGTGTGCATGGATGAAGAGTTTGAAGGAGATTCTCCTGTCGACGGGGAGCCAGTGCAGGTTCCTTAGGTGGGTGTGATGTGGCTGTGGCGTGGTACGTCGAGGATCAGGCGTGCGGAGGCGTTTTGTATGCGTTGCAGTCGCTTGATGAGCTTGGCCGGGGCTCCCGCGTAGAGGGCGTTCCCATAGTCCAGTCTGCTACTGACGAGGGCCTGGGTGACTGTTTTCTTGTATCTGTCGGGATCCACCTGTAGATCTTGCGAAGCATGCGGAGGGTGTTGAAGCAGGAGGAGGAGACTGCGTTGACTTGCTTGGCCATGGAGAGCGTTGAGTCGAGGATGACTCCCAGGTTGCGTGCGTGGTCGGTGGGTGTCAGGGCTGCTCCCAGTGTCGTTGGCCACCAGGAGTCGTCCCAGGCTGAGGGGTTGGAGCCGAGGATGAGGACCTCTGTCTTGTCCGTGTTCAGCTTTAGTCGGCTGATCTTCATCCAATCGGCGACGGCTTTCATTCCTTCATGGAGGTTGGATTTGGCGGCGAGGGGGTCCTTGGTGAGGGAGAGGATCAGTTGAGTGTCGTAGGAGATTATGTTGAGGTCGTGCTGTCTGGCGATGCGTGCGAGCGGGGCCATGTAGATGTTGAACAGTGTTGGGCTGAGGGATGATCCCTGGGGTACGCCGCAGATGATCTCGGAGGCTTCGGATCGGAATGGTGGGAGGCGGACTCTCTGGGTTCTGCCGGCGAGAAAGGAGGTGGCCCATTCCAGGGCCTTGTCTCGGATCCCTGCGTCGTGGAGGCGTGCGCGTAGAGTGCGGTGGCAGACAGTGTCGAAGGCGGCGGAGAGGTCCAGCAGGATGAGGGCTGCGGTCTCACCGTTGTCCAGCAGGGTCCTGATGTAGTCGGTGGCGGCGATGAGGGCAGTCTCAGTGCTGTGGTTGCTGCGGAACCCTGATTGGGATGGGTCCAGGATGCTGTTTTCTTCGAGGTATCGGGTTAGCTGTTTGTTGACGATCTTCTCGATGACCTTGGCTGGGAACGGAAGCAGGGAGATGGGCCGGAAGTTCTTGAGGTCTCTCGGGTCCGCCTTGGGTTTTTGAGTAGGGCGTTGATCTCTGCGTGTTTCCAGCTCTCTGGGAAGGTCGCGGTCTCGAAGGAGAGATTGATAACGTTGCACAGGTGGGGTGCGATGGAGCTGCTGGCTTTGTTGAAGATGTGGTGCGGGAAAGGGTCTGACGGGGAGCCGGAGTGTATTGTGTCATGGTCTTGATGGTGTCATCGATGTTCACGCTGGCCCAGGCTGGCAAGGGGTCGTGGTCGATGGTGTGCGGCGGGTCTGGTGCATCGATCTTAGTTGGGGCTGTCTGGGTGTTGAAGCTGTCGTGGATGTCGGCGATCTTGCGGTGGAAGAAGGTGGCGAGGAATCGCACAGGGCTTGCGACGGCGGGATGTCGTTGGTGTTGGAGCTGGGGTTGGAGAGTTCCTTCACGATGTTGAAGAGCTCCTTGCTGTTGTGTGCGTTGTTGTCGAGGCGGTCTTTGAAGGAGATTCTCTTGGCGGACCTGATGAGGTGGTGGTGGTGGTTACGGATGGCGTCTTTGTGGGCTGCGTGGCTGTCCGGTGTCTTATCACTGTGCCATTTCTTCTCTAGTTTCCGGCAGGTACGCTTGGACGCTAGGAGTTCCGGGGTGAACCAGCTGGCTCTTTTGGTGGTGTCACTGTAGGTGAGTTTTTTCAGCGGGGCGAGGGTGTTGGCACAGTCGTCTATCCATCGTCTGAGGTTGCAGGCAGCGTCGTCGGTGTTGGATGGGTCGGAGGGAGGGCTGAGAGCAGGGTTTGCCCGTAGTTGGTCTTCGGTGACTTTGCTCCAGCAGCGGCGTGGGATCTGTTGGGTGCGGTGGTGTGTGGTGGGTTTCTGGAAGGTGAAGTGGATGCAGCGGTGGTCGGTCCAGAGGAGTTCCGTGGTATGGCTGAAGGAGACGTGGGAGCTTGAGGAGAAGACGGGGTCGAGCGTGTGGCCGGCGGAATGGATCGGTGTTCTGACGAGCTGTCTCAGTCTGAGGTTGGCGAGGTTGTCGATCAGGGTGGTGGAGTTGCTGTCGTTGTTGTTCTCCAGGTGAAAGTTCAGGTCTCCGAGGAGGATGTAGTCGGTAGAGGTCAGGGCGTGCGTGCTGATGAAGTCGGCAATGGAGTCGCTGAACTGGGGTCGGGGCCCAGGGGGTCTGTAGACAAGGGTGCCTCTAAGGGTGGTGTTGGGGTCCGTCCAGACATGATGTGTAACCACTGATTTACAAATTGACTTATTTAAGTTTGCCAGAAGACTTAATTGAAAAGTTTTTTCTCCACTGTTGAAAATCCTGATAATATGCAGAAAGGTACAATAAAAGGATCTGAACCAACAATTGCACATATGCGTGATGTACAGCTGCTGTTATCATTATCTGAAGAGGAAGAATATGGGGTGGAGGATGTCACAGCTATGTTGAATATTCCAACTGACTATGGTTGCACCAGTGGTTTGAAACCAACATCCAAATTTGTGCCGCAAGGGCAACAATTTTCAGCGATAGATCCGTTTGTGAAAAGGACAATGAGTGAACTGCATAAACTGGAGGATCAAGGCAGTGGAAGATATAACAGCCATGCTAAAAGTAGTAATGTTTCTAAGGAGGAACGTTTAGCTCTAACTGATTTGAAAAATGACACAAGTATAGTGATGAGGGAAGCTGATAAGGGCGGGAACATCGTTATAATGAGAAGAACTGATTATAGTAAAGAAATCAAGAGACAGCTCAGTGATGGGACCTGTTACAAAAAGTTGAGGGGGAACCCCACGAAGGAAGCAGGAAGGTGCATCACTGAAAGGTTGTACTCATGGAAAGAGCAGGGTTTATTGGATGACCAAGAATATAAGTATCTTAACAACACTAGCCCCACTTATCCGTTTATATACACGCTTCCTAAGATTCATAAATCAATGCAAGATCCCCCAGGCAGACCCATTGTTTCAAGCATTGGAAGTCTAACTGAGCACCTTTCAGAGTTCGTCGATATGTTTCTAAAACCTTTAGTGGTCAATCTGCCCTCGTACATTCGAGATACTATGGATGTACTCAACAAGCTACAAGATATTGTCTGGGACCAAGAGATGAGTTTTGTGACACTCGATGTTGCAGGACTGTACACGTGCTTAGAAAATGAGAAGGAACAACAGGCACTCAGTCACTTCATGGGCAGTCGTAATGCTAGCCTACATGAACACACAAACATGTTTCTTGAAATGAGTGACCTGATATTGAAGAATAACTTTTTTCTGTTTGAGGAAGAGTGGTTCCACCAGATCCAGGGCACGACCATGGGTTCGAGGTTTGCTCCCTGTTATGCCAACATCTTCATGAGGTGGTTTGAGAGGGAGCATGCCTGGGCCAAGAGGGCAAGCAAATGGATGGACTTGATTCTGTTCTGGGGCAGGTTCATCGATGATATTTTCTTAATTTGGAGAGGAACTAGTCATGACTTGTCTGAATATTTTGAATTTTTGAACATGAATGACCATAATGTCAAGTTCACCATGTGTCACCATACGAGTCATATTGAATTTCTAGATGTGCAGTTGTTTATAGTGGAGAACAGAATACAAAGCAGGCTGTACAGAAAGAAAGCAGCCACCAATTCGATCTTGAGAGCAGACAGTGCGCATCCTCCTGCTGTAACTAGGTGTATTCCCTTTGGAGAGATGGTACGCACTCGTAGGAACTGTAGCACAGAGGAAGATTTTGAGACAGGTCTGACTGAATTGCAAAGAAGACTGTTAGCAAGGAGTTACACGAAATTGAATTTGGATAAAGCCAGGAACCGGGTCCGGGGAATCAAAAGAGAGGACACATTAATTCAGAAACAGGAAAGAATTTAGAGTGAGATTGGTATTTGTTTCCACCTTCAGCACACAGCATAATAAGGTGTATAAGATTCTGAATAAAAACTGGAACCTGCTAAAAGGGGTTCAAGGTCTAACCAACTGTATTGCAGACAAACCAGTAGTCACATATAGAAAAAGTCCTACCATTGGAAATTTGGTAACCAGAAACTACTTAGAACCCGCACGGGAGGCTACCTGGTCAACCTAAAGGTTTTTTCACTTGTGGATCTTGTAGCATCTGTGATTGCGGCATGAGTCGCATTAAACATTTCAAATACAACACTAACAGATTGTACTATATCAATGAGTTTATAAACTGTAACAGCTGTGGGGTCATTTATGTGAATGTTGTAAAATATATGTGAAGATCAGGATGCAGGAGCACCGTCGTGCTATACTGAGTGGGGATGTCAGGTCCCCAATCTATCAACACATTAAGGATAATCACCGGGGGCGCTAGAGAGCACCGGCAAGATGGCCGCACTTTAGTGCAGCTCGGCCCGGCTGATTAACGATCCGCCCAGAATCCGCTGCAAATTGAGGCATCCAAGCACCTACATCGTTGCCCTGCCTTGTGGGATATCCCCTGCAGTTGTGGGGGCCGTCAAAACGGCTGGGGGTGCTCCATATAGTGGTGCATTGGCGGAGGCTGTTCTGACCGCCTCGGGGACAAGATGGCGGACGCCGATGCGGCGAGCAAGAATTGAACGCTGGCAGGGGCACTGCGACGGCTGGCGTGCGACGAGTGGCAGCCTCTACCTTCCTGCTCCTGACGGGACCGGCGGCTGCGGGCACTTACCTCCCCTGCGGACCCCCGGGGATCGTCTGGCTTGGTGCACATCTCCTGCACGCCGGTGGACCGGTGACGGTGAGGCGGGGCATTGCAGGAATCGGATGGTGACTGCGGGACGCACCGGTGGATCTGGCTGACAGCGGTGAAACTCCAGCAACGCCCGCCGCGGGCTGCGGTAGGTGGGGACGGTCCAGGCTTTGGCCCGCGACTGCGGAGGTGGGAGCGGGTCTGGGCCGCGGATCGTGGCTCGCCTGCTGTGGTTTGTGTGCGTGGCGCGTGCAGCATTGGCGGCCCGGTCCACATTGCGGGCGCTGTATGAGTGAGTGGCGGGGCACTACAGCTAGCTGACTCCCGGTGGTGCGGATTGGCCCTCTGCCCCCTGGGTCGCTCCCCTGCATCGTGACGGAGCTGAGTGGGGCTCGCTCTAGAACATTTCATATTGAGGCCTCAGGATTGCCCGGAGCTACGGAGGCTCACGTTGCTGCGGCTGCCGGAGGAGGGAGCAGTCCAGTATTGGCGGCCCTTAGTGGGGTACGGGACATAAAGCTCTGGGGCCTGCTTTGATACCCCAGCGCTCATAGCCTGAAGTTTGGTCTAGGCCTGGCTTAATCTATGGGGTGGAACTGCCGGCATGCTGTTGTGAGCACCAGGGGCAGGGCCCGTCTGTTCTAACTAGCCCCACGCTACCAACGCCCTTATCGTCTGGTGGCCTAAACCGCTGGGGTCCCGGCGATGTGACCCGCATTTGCTATATCCACGGTTGGCACTAGTTTGGTCCTGCGAGACACGTATCTGGAGGACATTGCTCCCTGCTTTATAAGGAACAATTGCTGTAGTGTTTTACTTGATATTTGCATCACCCACATTACTGGGTGTTGGGTCTGCGGACGCTGTGCTGTAGCTGTGAGGGCTGCCAAGCGCTTGCCGCCTCCGTCGCTAATCATGGGGAAACCGGACAAAACACAGCCCCGCCTCACGTTTGAGGCGCGAAAATCAAGCAGGGGTCCCCAGAAGGTGGCTTCCGACTCAGAGGTAGATGGACAGGGGGAAGGCTCGCCTAGCCTAGAGTCGACACTGATGGCGATGCAGAAGAGCCTCCAGGCCATTGAGGGCAGCATGTCAACTATAAATCATAGACTGGATCACATGTCTTCGCAGCTCGAAAAGCAAACTACAAGAATGGGGGAGGTTGAGCAGAGGGTCTCTAATACCGAGGATGGCCTAAACGACGTCACTAGCAAAACCCTCAATATGGAGAAGGTGTTGGCTCTCATACAGGCCAAGAACGAGGATTTGGAGGCCAGGCCCAGAAGGAACAACATCCGCCTTACGGGCCTTCCAGAATCTACGAATACTGGCCAAATGGAGCATTATATTGAATCCCTTATTCAGGACATATTTGGATCTGAGCAGCTGTCCTCGATGTTTGTGGTGGAACGAGCCCACCGCTCCCTGGCGGCGCGACCGGTCCCAGGTGCTCCTCCTCGACCAATCATAGCCCGGCTGCTGAATTACCGGGACCGGGATGCCATCTTGCGGCTGGCCAGGGAGAAGGGCACCATATGCCATCAGGGAAACACATTGGCCTTCTTCCCCGACTTTACAGTCACAGTCCAGGCTGCGCGACGTGAGTTTGGGACAGTTAAAAAATTCCTCCAGTCCGAAAATATACCTTACGCCCTGCTGTACCCCGCGCGCCTCCGCGTGGGAGCGGAGGGGAACTTTAAAATCTGCTCTACCCCTAAGGCAGCGATGGAGCACGCAAAGCACCTAAAGAGGCAACGGCGAGAGACTGAATCTGATCGGGGAGAGGAGGACTGACAATGCTCAAGGAATGTGCGGTGGGGGGGGTTCTGTGTGGGCCCTTGTAGGGCTGTGCTCCCTGACTCTTATTAATGAGCACAAGACGGATGATGCTATGTCACGAACATGACAGTTTGGATGTTCTCTGTTACGTATTTGTCTATTGATTGTAACACAGGTCAATTACCTGATCAGCCACCTCCTACTCTGTGGGAGGCTAGTAGCCCTCTGACGCCCTCTACATGGGAATTCCCACATATTGCTATTTGGTTGTTGTGTTTATTTGGGCTTGACAAGTTTTGATAGGGATGGCTTTGGCAAGTTGAGGGCGGCCGAAGTGGGTGGGGGGTCTGTGGGGGGAGGAAAGGGGGGTATGGACCTGAAGGGCACAAGTTTACAATTTGGCATGAAATATTGAGCGTAGTGGTTTGTGGATTGTTGCAGGCAAGTGCTGTGGTTCTTAGATTTCAAGATTTGGTATTCATGTGGCTCCCAATGTTTCCAGCGGTTTTGGCACTGTTGACCTCTACCGCACTGTTCGCCTCTGTGTTTCAAATGTATATCAATAATCTCACTGTGTACAGGCCCTATGAGCGGTAGTTTTAGATTTGTAACATGGAATGTGCGGGGTCTCAACAGCCCAAAAAAGATACGCGCAGTGATGGCGTGCCTAGACAGGCTGAATGTACACGTGGCCATGTTACAAGAGACTCATCTCACTCACCTCTCTGAACGTAACGTGGGGTTAAGGTGGGCGGGAGTGCGGATCACCTCCTCCTCCTATTCCCGGGGGGTGATGATTCTGGTCAAAAAAGGGGTTCCATTTCAGGTGCATGGTACAGATACAGATGATCAGGGTCGGCTGGCCATAGTGCATGGGACGCTTGGGGGTACGAGTGTGATCTTGGCGAATGTATATGGTCCCAATGTGGATGATCACCCATTTTTTTCGGATGTATGGCGGCGAATCACTGCTCTCCCCATTGCTGAAATTGTCTGGGGAGGAGATTTTAATACCTGCTTGGATGTTGCCGCAGACAGAGTGGGTGTGGGGGCAACGCGACAGACTATCCACTACCTCACTTTTGGGTATACTGGAGGCAGGGGGACTGCAAGATGTGTGGCGTATGAGGCACCCTGAGGCGAGGGAGAGCACGTTTGTTTCTGCGGTGTATGGTACTTGGTCCCGGCTGGACTATTGGCTGCTATCTGAGGAAGCGTGTACCTGGGTTGTGGATGTGAACCACCTAGCGAAAACACTGTCCGACCACTCTCCTGTGCTCCTGGAACTGAAGGTCCCGGGATACGAACGGCCCCCATTCACATGGAGACTACAGTCGTCAGCCCTGACGGACCAGGTTTTCAGACATACAATAGATGAGGCCATACATAATTTTTTCCGGGAAAATGAGGGGACTGTCGACAAACATGGGGTTTTGTGGGAGGCCTTTAAGGTTACCATTCGGGGAGTGTGTATTGGCGCCCAGGCAGGAGTTCTTAAGGACCTACGCCGCCGCATCCGAAGGCTGGCGGGTGAAATTGTACTGGAGCGCGCATATGAGTCTGCTCCTGCCCCTGAGAAGCTGGCTGCAATACGAGACCTTGTGTCGGAGCACAATGAAACAGTGGATCAGGAAATGGCGCACAGGTCTCGTAGGTGCATCGCTCGTTATTATGGAGAAGGAGGACGACCGAGTCGCTCTCTGGCACAAAAATTGGCGGCACCACGCAGCCAGACTCAAATTACCGAAATATTAGACGAGGAGGGCGTAAAGCACTTTGGCACAACTGAAATTAGCAACGTGGTGCGGGACTATTATTCGGAGCTTTATGGAGAGCGGGAACAGACGGAGGCAGGTGAAATGAACACCTACTTGGAGGATGTGGCACTAGGCTGGCTTCCCCCTAACTATAGAGACTATCTTACGCAACCGTTTGGAGTGGAAGATGTGAAGCAGGCAATAGTGTCCCTTCCGACCTGCAAGGCGGCTGGACTGGACGGGCTTCCTAGCGAATTTTACAAGGCATATGCGGATGCTTTGGCGCCACGCCTATTAGCAGTCTTTGCTGAGGCGTATGAATCGGGTGACCTTCCCCTTTCTTTGCAGGAGGCTCTACTCGTCATGCTTCTGAAACCTGATAAGGCGGCTGATGTCTGCGATTCCTACAGGCCCCTTTCCATTTTGAACATTGACGCCAAGATACTGGCCAGGATGATCGCAACCAGGCTTCAACCGCTGGTCCCGCCGGACCAATCGGGGTTCGTGCCCTCGCGCTCCACAATGCACAATCTCCGCACAATCTTCTCGACCCTCCATTACTTCGAACAGGACTTCCAAGCCGAAGCCGTGTTGCTCGATGCGGCGAAGGCCTTTGACTCCCTTAAATGGGAGTTTATGTTTACCGTTTTGCTGCGGATGGGCCTACCACCGTTCTTTTTAAACTGGATACAACTATTGTACACCGCACCAGTAGCGCGGGTCCGCGTGAATGGTAGGATCTCCGACTCCTTCGCTTTCAAGCGCGGCACGAGACAGGGTTGCCCCCTGTCCCCTATGCTATTTGCACTGGCACTGGAGCCCTTGGCGTGCAAGCTGCGGCAACTTCATGCCCAGGCTGCGCTGCAGTTTCGACAGAGGCCTTTGATAATGTCATTATATGCCGATGACATGATGCTATATGTCCGAGAGCCAGCCACCCACTTGCCTGCGCTCCTCCGTGAATATGTCAAATTTGAGCGGTACTCGGGATTAGGTATCAACTGGACGAAGTCCACTATATTTCCGCTGACGGCGGGCACCGCAGAAATTGAGTTGGACTATCCCCTGACATGGTCGGTTGACCCAGTAAAATATTTAGGCATATGGCTGCATAGAGACCCTGACGTAGTTATATCGACTAACTATGGCCGAGCCATTGATAAGATCACAGACCAGGCAGCGCGCTGGACCAGACTCCCGCTCTCGCTTGCGGACCGCATTGCTGTCATAAAAATGTCCTTCTTACCTAAGCTACTTTACTTATTCGTCAACATTCCTCTTCGACTGAATAAAGCTCTGTTTGCTGCTCTGCAGTCGACCCTATTAGCGTTCGTCTGGGGGGGCGGGAAGCCCCGCTGCAACTGGAATGTCCTGACTCAGCCCTTTGACCGTGGAGGCTTCGAGGCCCCTGACCTGCGCCTGTACTATTTATGCGCCCAGGCGCAGTTCGCACACTTCTGGTTCTTTCCGCAGAAATTTCAACCACATGTTGCAATTGAGGCGGACTCTATTCTACCTATGCCTCTGAGGGCAGCGGCACTGATGGGTGGGAGTGGGGGTCCTCGCTCGGAAATTAGCCCGGTTCACTGTACTGCCTGGGCGTGGAAGTCTCCCGCAAATAGGGCACAGATAGATTATTTATACACACCAAATCTACCGCTTGCTGCACACCCTGATATATCGGCCGCTAGGGATCCGGCAGCCCTGAGAACATTGAGTAAGGTGGGAATCACAAATATCGGCGATTTATATACACAAGGTCGGTTCCGCACCTTGGCTGACCTGCAGGCGGGTCAGACCACTGGACTGATGTTGGGCTTCACATATGTGCGGGTGCGACAGGCAATACGGGATGTCTATCCAGAGTTCCCCACCGAACCACGAACTCTACTAGCCTTACGCGCAGTGTTAGGAGGAGAAAACAGACGAGGCCTCATTACCAAAATATACAATGCCTCTCTCCGGGAGGTGAGATGAGTGATTCCCCCTCCTATTTGAGGTGGAATGGCGTCCTGTCCTCTCCACTGTCGTTGGAGGCTTGGAAGACTTGCTGTGCCTTAACGGGGCGCCTAACGGCAAATTGTAACCTCCGTATCATTCATTTTAAATATTTGCACCAACTCTACTACACACCGATTCAGTTGCACAGATTTGGGTTGCGTGAAAATGCATGTTGTGTGCGGTGTGGCCAGGCTGACGCGGATTTTATACACGTAGCTTGGTTTTGCGCGAACATTTTACAATTTTGGACACGTGTCACACAGGTCTTATCTGCTATTATTCTGGAGCATGTTGGATGTGTACCTGAGGTGTGTCTGCTGGGATGGGTACAGAACCTTAAGCCTTGCAATAGGCGACTAGTGGCCATAGCAACCCTATTTGCAAAGAGGGCCGTGGCAAGATGCTGGGGGGCACGGGCGGTACCTACGGTCGGGAGGTGGCTCCAGGATCTACTATATTGCAGGGATCAATTGACACTATACGCAGATGAGCTGCCTGAGGCATCTCGTCCAAAGGACTTCTGGGCTCCTCTTACTGGATATCTCCTCGCCAATCCGGATCTGACATGACCAGCTACACAGGTGAACAGTGCATGCCAGCCGCACGTTACGGGACTGCCATTTAGCACGTTATAAATCATAATTATTGCCACCAAAACCATGAATGTACATACAAGTGCCGGGGGGAAGGGGGTTGTGGGGGGAATGGTTTGGTTTCTTTTATTTGCTCTCTTCTGTTCAGGATGTTTCTTATTGATAAAAAAAAAAAAGCTTGTTTACGATGTACTGTCACAGAAAGACCTGCTGCCCTTGATACCAGGGCAATATGATTGTAATATTCACAAGCTGCTCAATAAAAAAAATAAAAAAAATGATAATCACCCTGTGTTAACGAATATGAAGTTCCATGGTATACAAAAAATCACTCCCAATGTGAGAGGGGGGGATTGGGAACTGAAACTTAGGCAGGAAGAAGCCAAGTGGATTAGCAGACTCAGGTCCGTGGAGCAGGGATTGAACAGTGACAATGAGTTCCATCACTTTTTGTAGACAGGGGTAGGTGGGCACCGGCACAGCATTGACACAGGGAACAGAGTTTTTGTGTCTCCCTAGTGGCTGCAGTAGAATCAGTTGAATGAATAGCTGCACTCCAGAGAGACGATTTATGGAGAGCAGGAATGGTCACAGAATCATGGTGTAGTCCTACTATGGAGTGGGTTCGGATGTAACTGACTAGATACTGATATTGTCGACGGTGAAAGTGAACTAGTAGATACCATTGGGATGTGATATACCACGGGTATATTAGAAATTGACCCTCACTGTTTGTTCAAAATTGGTATAAGTATGATTATTGACTGGATACAGATATTGTTGTCGGTGAATGTGAGCCAGTAGACCAGGTGTAAGTATGATTATCCAGGATAGTATCGGCTGGGATGGGGTTCTGGCCTGTGGGTTGATCTATGGCAGTGATATAAGATAAACTGAGTTGGGGCAGATTGGCCACGGGAATTTTTTCACATTGCAACAAATGGTATGAATCATGGGTTGTTGATGTTTTACACTATTCGTTTGTTTGGAAGATGATCGGAGCCAGGAAAGGATCGGAGAGAAATAACTATTACCATCGGGAAGTTTAATATATATGGCGGCAGGAAGGTGTGGTCTACCCTTTCTAATAAGCACCAAAGTTATCGCATTGAATAACACGATTGACCACGTGGACATGTGCTGAAAAGGGAGAGCTTTTAAATCTCCGTCCAACTTATATTGTTGCTGATGCATTAGACATTAGGATAAAACTGGTGTGGCATATAAGGGGATTGATAGGGAACCCTGACCATGCCCCTTGTTAGACGATTTGTGTATTGCCGACGAGTACGGAAGACTGTAACCCAGTAAGCGGATATGACGATGGAATTGTTATTGGGCGATTATCAATTGCGATCATAGCGGCCCACCACAGGGATGGGAGGTCATGTTTAATTTAACAACGGCGGGCACGGCACACTGGAAAGGAACAGTGATGCACAATCTACGGGCGGATAAGGCTGTTCTTCGCGCGTTGGACAGCAGGCCATTGATTGGCCAACAGCGGGTTAGGATTCAACGTAGAGAGTAGGTAGAAGTCAACCAATGAGGTCGCCGCATGTGTGAGGACCAGAGTGAAAACCACGTTGTAGTAGGATAAATCAGGGATTGAAAATGCCGCTCTGTGATTGGTGCTTCAGGTTCTACAAATAGGAGTTCAGATTCAAGGGAGAGGCTATGGCGGGAATTATCGCACCGGCCGGACGAGACGACGCGTTGGATGTGAACGCGTAGAAAAACAGGTCAGAGCGGGTGACAGGAGGAATAATCTCTTGGGGAGCTCGCCATAACATTGGGAGGGCGGGTTTGAGCCGCTGGGTATTGGAGAAGAGTGCTGGCTGTTGCAGTTAATATACCCTAATTTGGAGGATTTAATGAGGAGATGGGTGGGGATGGTTATAAAAACTGAAAAAAGAAATATTTAAAAGCAAATTAAAAAAAGGCGCTTTAGCGAACACCGGCCCACATCCATATGACAGCGGATTTTATTGACGTTTTTCCATAGATATAAACCTCAATTAAGGGGACAGATGGACGAAGCCCAAAAGGGTATCACGGAATAATCACTCAGCAGCAAGTTTGAAGGTAACTTATGGACAATTTTGTTCCTGTTGAATAGGATTATAAAGAAGGGGGCACATGAGCATGGGGGAGAGGTTGACAGACGCAACCTTTTTAATGAAATACACAGATAAAGAAGGAAGGAAATATAATGGTTTGGCTGGGTTGGGAGAGGAGGGACTGTTCCGGATTTAACATAGACTATAGATTTAGGTGTACTATGAGGCCTGGAAATATAAGGATGATTTTGTCATGTGTATCAAAGATGCGTTCTAACAAAGGCATTGATGTGCACAATGTGCACTGTATATAATAAGGATGGGTTCTCACGAGGCAGTCATGTGCATGTGGATTGGGAATGATTTGAAAAAGATTGGATATAGGCAGGTTCTTCCATTGTAGAAATCAAGTGGTAGAAATAAATGTGGATTTTTAATTGTTATACTTGGAAAGGGGGACATTGGAGGAATGTTCACTTATGTACTTGTTTCTTTCAATTTACAGCCCTGACGATGTCCAGTGTGGACGAAACGCGTTGGCTGATTGTCTTTTATGATGAGTTGTGGATTGAATACATTGGAAGTTTTGGAAATAAAACATATTAACTAGATATTCATTAAGACTGCCTATGGACTCTCTTTGAACGTGACTACTATTAAGCAATCAGCTTGTGAAAATTATTGACAAAAGCGCTCCTTTTGGATATTGGTTGCAATTTGGAGATAAATGGCCCAGTGGCGGTGGAACTACTGAGTAGAGCACTCCTCAAACAATAGTGACTGATAACCAGCATTTTACACCAGTGTGCACACTTCTAAGCCCTCACCGCTTGTCGATTTGTTGGACTACTTTTTGCTTCATGTTTGGCCTTAATCACCTTATCTCACTGTGCAGTCCGCTACCACCTCCCGCATGTCGCTACTGCTCCAACTGCCCCCAAGTTTGCTTCTGGTTCTGTAATTTTGTATATACAATGAGCACTTCTGTTTGCTGGTGTGCGGTCGCACTCCTTTTATCAACAGCGGTGTCCGCATCACTTCATGTTTGACGTTAATCAGCTTATCTCACCGTGCTGTCCCCTACCTCCTCCCGCACGTCGCTGCTGCTCCGACGGCCCCCAATTTGATTATGGTACTGTAATTTTGTATCTACAAAAATCTTCCTTTTAGATGCATTGTAAAACACACAATTGCCATCACATACATCCACTTCACTCCAAAACGCATAAGTAAAAAGCATTTACATTACAACGCCAATAGCTAGACCTATTGCATTGCAAATGCTTGTTTAAGGGTAAGCAGTAGTCCATGGGACCACTGCCTGCTCTTAAAAATATTTTTTCTACCATGCACAAAGGGGAAGGGGTCCGCTGGCGACACCTGCCTGTTTGCGACTGGCTTACCACCAACTTGAAGTAGGTGGTGAACTGAGATTGTTTTTCAACCGCATTCCGGTCGCAAAACAATCGGACATCCCCCTGCAACTTGCTATTAGGAAGAGACGCCTTGGCACGCCCCTTCCTAATAGCTCGCAAAATGGGGTTTGCGAGTCGGTAACAGGTTACCAGCTCGCAAAATAGGGTTGGGACATGGCAAAAGCCATTTTAGTGATCTCAAACGGGCCGAATCGCCGTTTACAGTCATACATGTGCCTCTGATTCGGTTACCTAGGACCTTAGCTAGTAATTTAGCATCCGTATTTATTATGGAAAGGGGTCTATCGAACTCCATTTCAGTGGGAACTTTGTCAGGCTTGGGAATTATCTCTATGATCCCCTCGCTCATTAAGTTCAGAAAACGTCCGAGTGTAACAGCTTCTATATATACTTCTGGGAGTTTGTCAGAAATCACATGTGCGAATATCTGGTAAAATTCTGGGGGCAACTCATCCAAGCTTGGTGTCTTATTATGTGGCATTTCCTTTAGTGCTGCCAGCAGCTCCTCTTTTGTGAGTTCCATCACTATACTCTGAGTGTCTGGAAGTGCAATTCCAGCTAAGTAATCTTTAGGGTTGGATTTATTTCCTCTCTGTCGTTTATACATTTGTTCTAGATATTGCTGCAGTGCTTCTTTAATAGTAGCCTCCGTGGAAAGCTGTGTACCATCCAGCTTCATGAGTGTCAATATCTGGGGGGTGTGGTAACTCTCTGTGTGCAATAACCAAGCAAGGAGTTTCCCCGATGAGGCTCTATCTGTATTCTCTCAGTGTCCATTTATCTAATGTGTCCCAATTATCGCTCTGTATTTTTTGAGCATTTGCCAATTCAGCTCTGGCGGCTGCATCTAAACGCTCCTTACATTTGTAAACTGGTCACTTCTTTTTTGCTGTTGGAACAGTTCTTTTTTAAGTTGTTGCTGTATTCCGACTATTTTACCAAAGCATTCACCCCTCACTACACACTTAAAAGCATCCCATTCTTTAGCTCTATTAGATATTGCACCCAAATTAGTTTCCAAATAACTGTTTCAACGAGAAACACCTGATTCGGAAAGACCTCCGAGTAGTCTCCATAAGGAAATTCGAGGCCTACAAGGAATATTATTATAATCAATTACTAACGGTTAGTGGTCCGACAGAAATCTATATTATTATTGCGCTGTGTCTACTTTGACTGCAATGTTACCAAAAAACGATCTAATCTACTGTAGGTGCCATGGAACAATGAGTGATGAAAATATTTTCATTTATCAGGGTGTAATTCATGTCATATCTACACGGGTCAATCTAGTCATCACCTCTCGTCTACTTTTGGTCATGGATGGTTTTACATGTAGCCGCGCTGGGTGTCTATCCATATCCCCATATAAGGTGCAATTGAAATCTCTGGCCCATTAAAACGGTGCATTCACATATGGTGTGATTAACTCCATCACCTCCCAGAAGAAGTTGTTGAACATTCTTAAAGTAAACTATAAACATAAAGTGAAAAAATGCCTTTGCACCTACTGTCGAATTGTTTTGCAGTATTTCTTTGTAAAAGACAACATGTGCTAAGGCATGCAGATGTTTACTTATTATGAATGTGTTTGTATAAGCTTAATTATCACAACTTCATGACATTGCAGAACAGAAGAAAAAGCTAGAAACTTGCATTCAACAGAATCACATTTATTCCATCCATATGTATACTTTATTTCGGTCGAATAGACCATAAAAGTGCATGTGCAATAATTTTAAAAACTTTAAAACAATCCTGATAAACTGGGCAGACCAGTTAGTAAATATACAAGGTTAAAATGAATCACAAGATTCACAGCACGGTAACCCCAAATAATCCATAGCTTGTTGCATCTTTAGCCCCCCTCTCCACAACAACAGCTCCCCTCTGCTTCTTTCCAACAGCCAGCTAAGTAAATATTTTCCCCTTGTTAAAAACAGACGTGACAAGAATCACTACATACATGGTGTTAAAAGCACTAAAAATCAATTATAAAAATATTTTGGAAGTAATGGATTTTAAAACCACATGAGAGAAAAGAAAACAATACATCAGCCTAGGACCGTGAGATGGACTTCAGGAACAACTTCCGCGCACACCACATAGAGGTTAAGAATCGCGACACTGCATATACAATTGGCGTGTTGGTGTCATATTTCAGGATCCTAAATACATCTTCACAGTGCTCGGACCCTATATTGCTGCACAATATAATTAACCAGCGCTGCCTGGCTGTTTTGTATCCCGGGCAGAAAAAAAAGACATGTAGCTCTGACTCTACCTCACAATTACAGGCAGGACACCCTAAAGGGGTGGTGCCAGACCATTTATTGGAAAATGCTTGCAGCAGGAGGGTACCAAATCTGAATTGGATATATAGTTTCCTGGCAAGAGCTGGTTGGATGTCATCCAGGAAAGACTCTGCTATTTTTCCTCTGTCCAGAAGTCTCAATACCTCCGTTAACTAACTATAAGCAGCCAGTTCCGGGGTTGCCCACAGACGGTACCAAAAAGTTAGAGGTCTAAGACCAATCTCATCCGCGATTGGTCTAATTCCTAGATCCAAGCGTGAGTGAGTGGAGTGCGGGGGGAAGACCAAATAGCTGCCTCATGAAGTTGTTCTCTGCCTTAATCATGTTTCTTGGAAAGCATTGCCCCCATAGTTCTGCCCCATACATTGCGGCACCTCTTGCTTGCACTTTATATATCTCGGCTATTGGCCCAGCTGGTTTGTAGAAGGAATTCCTATATAGCTTTGCCAGCCCCTCGTTGTCTGAGCTAGCTTGAGACTTGCTTTAGCCATTTGCGGTCCCCATTCCAGATTTTCCGTTAGGGTAACACCTAGGTAAACAAATACTGATACCCTCTCAAGCATGATGCCGTTCAAACAGGGATTAGATAGTGTCGTACTGGCTGGATTGAATACCATGAATTTGGTCTTCTGTATGTTAATCTCCAGCCCCCTGTTTTTACAGAAGGCATCAAAACTATTGAGGATCCTCTGGATACCCATGGGCGACTTTGAAAGCAAAAGAGTGTGTCAGCAAACATCATTGCTGGCACTTTTCTGTGTGCTAGCTTCGGGGCATCGTTAACCTTCACCGCGGTGAGTTGGTCGACCAATGCATTGATAAATAAGCAAAACAGGGAAGGTGCAAGCACACACCCCTGTCTTACTCCTCTATTAACTGGGAGTGGAGAGGTGAGTTCACCATGTTTCCCATAACTAATTTGCGCATAGTTGCCTTCATGCAATCTCAAAAGCATGCGCAAAAGATAGGTAGGGACCCCCCAGGTCACTGAGTACGACCCAAAGTTTGTCCCTGGGTACCAGGTCGAAAGCCGTTTTTAGGTCCACAAATATCAGATACAGACTACCACCCTCTAATGTCACTGTTTTCCAATATAGAAGTTGAAGTCTATACATTTGGTCAACAGTGGAGATGTTTTTCCTAAATCCGGCTTGGTACGGACTCAAGATGTCATGATCATCCATCCATACCTGGAGGCGATCCAATAGTACCCGTGCAAATATTTTCTGGGTTACATCGATCAAACTGATGGGTCTGTAATTTGGGGGCAAAAGTGGGGAGCCCTTTTTGAATACTGGGAGAATTTCTGCTCCAGCCCAGGTTGCAGGTATCGCCATTCCCTGCAAATTAGCATTAAATAATACCCATAGATAGGGTCCCCATATTTTCGGTTCCGCCCGGAAAAGGTTCCTGGTAACTTGTCAAGCCCTGGAGCTTTGTCAGGGGATAGCTTGCTTATGGCATTTGCTATTTCGATCAAGGTTATCTCGGGGCCTCTTTATAAGTGATCTGTAGGGTAGTTGTTGCTGGTTCAACAGTGGGATCCTCTACTGCCATGGTGGTGTATAAAGCCTGGAAGTGTACCTTCCATGCATCTGCCGTTATATTTCTATAGCTGACTTCCCTTCACTACAGCCTGTACTGACTATGCTCCAGAATGTCTTCAGATCTTTGATTGATAAGGCAGTTTTGAGTGGGTCCCATCTATCCAGTTCCCAAGTCTTTTTTGCTTGGTAGATGCTAACTCTATACTGTGCCCTATTTTGCTTAATTTGGCACCTGTCCTTGGATTTGATGGCATCTATCAAAGCCCACTTAGCCAGTCGACAACTGTCATCAAACCAAGATCGATTGGCCTCCCCTCCCCACCCCCACCCGGATGATCCTATTGGGGGGAAAAAATTCGGCAAGTTTGGAAGTCAGCACTATGTGGAGCTCTGCAACTCTGTTTAGGGGGGATAAAATGCCATCTGAGTTTCCCATTTCCGTTAGCATCGGGATGATGGCTGAGTATAGGGAGGCCAGCTTATCAGGGGAGTGCTGGATTGCCGCCCACCATATTCTTCTCCTATTATTAGAAAGTGTTAGTCTATCATCTGGTGGAATGCTGGGAGCCAAATGATTCCCCACATCCGGCAGCTCTAGTTTCATAAGCAGGGCGTTATGGTCGCTGTCGTGTCGAGGCAAGACAGTAGAATCGACAACCCTATTCCATATCCTGGTTTCCACTAAGATGTAGTCTAACAGGGAGGATTGGCCAACTCTGTTAAATGTTAACTTCCCTGGTGTATCAGATTTCGTGCAGCCATTACAAGCTCTTAAGGAGTGGTTTAGTGTGAGTGCATTTATCTGGAGTGCTAGCGGGGTCCATGCCCTAATTGGCGAAATTTGTAGCTCTGGGATAGCCCAGCGCAAGTCTTCTTCACAGAGGGTTGCATCATTGGGATCAATAAGGAGCTCAAATCGGCAATTGAAATCCCCACCAACAACCAACCACATATTTGGGGTAATTGTGGGAATAAAAAGATCCAGTTGGTCAATGGTCGGAGATTCTTGGCTGAGACTTACGGGCCGAGAGTAGACATTAATGAAAGCAATTCTGATCGTCGAGGGGAAAGTGAGTGATATGCACTGGATTTCATTGGAAGATTTCAGCTGCTCGACCGTGCAACCCAGGTGTGTACCCACGTGTGTGCAAAGGCCCCCAGATGGTCTGCCCCTTCCTCTCGATGTGGCAGGTACATTAAATGGCGCAAACCCCAACCGCAATGCATCTTTCCGTGCCCATGTTTCCTGGAACATACATACATCATATTGGTCCACAAAAAGCCCCAAATCAGGGCAGTTCAACTTGTTTTTCAGGCCAGCAACGTTCCAGGATAGAACCCTCAACTTATTTAATTCCTTACATTTTTCACGATTAGCTGTGTAGATGTGAGTTTTGGGGGGTTTGATTTTCCTCATATGGACACTAGGGTACTCCTCTGCCAGCCTTAGTGGGACTCCTCCACGCTGTATAATGTTACCTGAGGGAACGGGGCTTGGGTCAACTGTTTTTCCTAGTACACTGGTCAAGACTCGTGTTGCAGGGGAGCGTATAAGAGAGTCCAATGTATTGCCTGCTTGTGACAGACATGTGACCGATGGCTCTTCCAATGCCCCTTCGCTATCCTTGAACTTCTGGTAGTAACTTCTCTACTTCTACCCCTGGCCCATTGTTGGTAATCTGGCTACACTGGTCAATGGTGTACTCTTCTGTCACCCTGGGGCTGTTAATTGCCTCAGCTGGGTTTTGTATCATTGCTTGTCAATCAACTTCTTCTAAGACCCCAAATCTATTAGCTACAGGTACGTTAAATAGCAAGGGTCTGGGAGGTTGATGCCAATGGCCCTGAGACCATTGGTTTTGAGGCCACATGCCCAACTCAGAGTTATTGTGGGCCCTAGGTGGCATTTGACCAGGTGTGTAGAAATAGCCCAACGCAAAGGGCCTGATCACCGTAGCTAGTTCCTTCCTACAATGAGTCACGCTTAAAAGTCTACGGACGGTCAGGGGTTTTTTAAGTTGATAACTACACAATCCCCTTGCTTGTCTTTTTGTCTACTGCCCACCCAGCTGACTCTGCGGACCATGAGGATTTCCCCTGCCCTATCATAGGCGAGCTGTCTATGCCTCGCCAGCCAGAACAAACATTTGTTCCTCAAATCAAGTTGGGTTTCCCTCTGGCCGCTTTTGATTTCAGGTACACCTGTCAGTATAATTACATACGGGGATGAGGCGGGAGGTAGGTTTATGATAGGAAGACTATCCCCTTCATCCCTGCCCTCTACGCCCCTCTGCTTGGCGTGGGCCCATGTATGTGCGAGCTGTTTTTGTTTAATCCCCTCTTGTGTTGTGCTAGTTCGTTACTCCTTGCCTCACAATTAGCACTCCTAGAGCCCGTGATGGTGGTGGGGATTTGAGCATGCAGTGGAGCTGGCCTTTCTATGGGTGTCATACTAGGTGTGTCTGGCAACTGAAATCGTTTCCCCTCACTACGGCTCGGGTGTATTTTTCACTGTTGTTTCCAGCCCTGCTTTCCCACAGTGTCGCAAGTTTGTCAATGCGTGCAGCCAGAGGAGCAAGCTCTTCCCTCACAATAGATCTAAACTGGCTCTGTAGGTCCATCATCAGATTATTCACCCAGACTGGGGATTCCATGTCCGTTCGTGTACTAACAGTACATCCCAAGTTCAAAGCCGAAGCGTCCAAGTGCTCTGTGCTTGTGGTGGGCCCATCGTTAAGTGTCTTTCTTTTTGTCCCCACCCTAGTTGCTTGTTTGTAATTTCCGTTCTTAGATGTGCCGGCTACCACGCCCCCCTTTCGTGTGATAACTTTGGGTACAGCACCACCCTCGTTACATAAAACTTGCGGGGATAGCAGTGGAACAGTAATCTTAGCAGGGGTAGCTGAGGCAATTTGGGGGGGAAGATGAATCAATCGAAGAACGACGATTTGGAGTTAATGACAAGCGTCTTTCAGTGAGCCCTGTTTC
The DNA here is from genome assembly GCA_963921515.1 of Calotriton arnoldi. Taxonomy (NCBI): domain Eukaryota; kingdom Metazoa; phylum Chordata; class Amphibia; order Caudata; family Salamandridae; genus Calotriton; species Calotriton arnoldi. The sequence goes on from CAWUFW010008756.1 coordinate 141,829, forward strand.
TGTGGCTACCACGTCTATAGCCCTCTGCAACATCCTGTCAATTGAGGTAGGTTGTATGGAGGAGGAAGGTGCCTGGGGCAGACCTTGAGGTTTACCGGAACATGTCCGTTTCCCCATTATTGTTGCTTGGGTGGTGGTATAGTGCAAATGCCCCCAAACGCTATCCCACCAACACTCCAACTAGTTAGAGGGGGAAGTAGAAGAACAATTGGGGAAGCAAACTGCTGGATGCAATTGATTAGATAACGATTAAAAAAGGGAAAAAAAAAAAGATTAAAACCAGAGGCCGTGCTTTACTAACCAGAGACGAAGTCCTCTGAAACAGTTTCTGCCTGCCGTTGGCCTTGATAGTTTGGTGGTTATGCTGGTTGGAGTTGAAAGCGGAGTTGGGGACTGTACAGCAAGCTTCTCCAAAGACAAAAGCCAAGAGGGGGGGCCCGGTCCAGGCTCTGACGGGCGCAGTGGATTTAGGCGCCTCCTGGTGCATCGCGTTGGCGGCGTGAGGCCGCGTTGGTGCTTGGGGGCTGAAGTCCCTGGTCACCCTGTGGCGGCAACAACAACCGGCAGCAAAAGCGGGCTCCCGCACTGCGGAAGCCCTGCGGTGGATTTAAGCGCCTCCTGGCGCATCGCGTTGGTGGCGTGAGGCCGCGATGGTGCTTGGGGGCTGAGGTCCATGGTCCCCCTGTGGCGGCAACAACAATCGGCAGCAAAAGCCTTTACCTGTTCAAGCAAGAGAAGGTGATATCTTGAAAGATATGTATTCACTTGATCCCCGAACTGCTGATGTGCTTTGAGCAGGAATATGGCCGATATGCAGGTTCTTCCAGGCAGCCACGCAACGAGCTTGTTGAGGTTTGGAGCAACGCAGACCCTGAACACTTTATCAACCTCTGCAAAGCTCTCTTCAGATTCTCCGCCGCCTCCTCCCGGCCCTTTTGGAAAGAGACCTGCTCGGGAGCCTCATCATCCCTGTTAAACTCCTCTGTCTCGGGGAGTGATCAATTCCATCACCTCCCAGAAGAAGTTGTTGAACATTCTTAATGTAAACTATAAACATAAAGTGAAAAAATGCCTTTGCACCTCCTGTCGAATTGTTTTGCAGTATTTCTTTGTAAAAGACAACAAGTGCTAAGGCATGCAGATGTTTACTAATTATGAATGTGTTTGCCTAAGCTTAATTATCACAACTTCATGACATTGCAGAACAGAAGAAAAAGCTAGAAACTTGCATTCAACAGAATCACCTTTATTCACTTGTTACATGTTTAATAACACGCTTCATACTGAAATGAAACATCTTTGCACTAGAAAACAAAAATATTTAGTATTTACTACAAGGGAGGTTCTGTGATGTGTCTGATCTGGAACTCTGTTGTGAGGCTGTGCCTCTTGTGGGTTTCGCAGTGTGGCCTGAGCCTGTCAGAAGATGATTGTTGGTAATCTCCTTGTAGGGATGATTTTAGAACTCTCTTTGATGTGGAGCAGGAGCACCATCTCTTTTGCGATTGCCTTCTTGACCCCCCTGGCCTAGTGTCCGGTGTAAATGGTTGATGTCTTGGGATGTTTGATCCCACCTTCTTACCATTCGCTGTGGTTTTCTCTTCAACCCATTACCATGCAGCTTCTGATGTTTCAAAAAAGAAGGTTTCGGCTTGGCGGGATAAGTGTTAAAAGCTTGAAACTTCTGTCTGGGAAGACCAGGATATGGTGTGATTCTATTGAATTGTGCCCAGGCCCTGAATCCTCCTAAGGAGCTTGTCTCTGAAGTCTGAGTGGATTCCGAAGAGGAGAGGGGGGCTTTTTAACTAGGATGTTGTGTGCTCTCTCAACAATAAAGCAGTGGGAGAGGTTATCTGCAGGTATTATTTGTTTGAGCCAGGTTTAAAAGAAACATCCATGGTGGGGTTCCTACACCACTTAGGGAAAGCCCACGACCCTCAAGTTGTTCCTTTAGGCCCTTCCTTCAGTATCTTTGGCCCTATTTTCTAGTATCCTGGAAGATATCTTCTGTTGGTTGCCTATAGCTTAGACTTCTTTTAAGGTATCTTCCGGTGCTGAAATGGAACTTTCTGCCTGTCACTATTTTGACCACTTGGTCCGCTGCAGTGGCGAAACATCCTGACCAACTTCTCTTCATATCTAGGGCAGTCTTTGAGGATTGTATTACCTAAAGGTTGAGTTTTGCAGATGTGCCTCCCAGCATTGCTGGTGCCACCACTGCTGTAGGCGCAGTTTCTGAAGGCATTGGTTGCACAATTTTGTTGCTAGCATATTTGCCCAGTTTTCCATTGTTGGAAATCTATCCCTTTTAATCTTTTAACATCTTTGCTGTAAAGGGCGTCATTTCAGCCAGTTAGTAATAGCCAGTTTGGCCCTTAGCTTTCACCTATTGTTATGGGTGATTGTGATTTTAGTATATAGTAGTCTACCATGGTGGCCAAAGTTTGGCCATTGACCCAACCTGGTCAAGTTATTTCTGCAGCCTCCTGTTTCCTTACTGAGAGACGTTCTTTTTTGCAGGCCTTGTGAGGCTATACTGCAGACCCTCCTTACCTTTTGGTGTCACGGGAATAAAATAGATTGACTTCGTAGTAGCAAGGCTGCCGGCAGATGGTGGTTGGAGGAAAGCCACCAAGTTCTTAATTTAGCGTGCCTTGAAAGTAGTTTATAATACTGTTAGTCAATATTTGGTCACAGTTTAGTAGTTGCGCTGTTTCTCCCCCCCCCACCTTCGGTGCTTCATCTTTTGTCAACTCCTGATGTGCCTTGCTACCCATCATATTCTAATCCGCTCAGCATCTGGGATGAGAGAGATGCAGTAATCTGGCATACTCTGCTCCTATCACCAGCCTTGCTGGCAGGAACGTAGCATTAGCAACCCCTCCCTCTACCAGATCCAGAGCACACTGCGCAGCTCTCCACTGCTCACTCCCAACTTCAGTTTCACAGGCCCAGCCGCCAAGATATCTCCGTCTTCTCTACTCAGTCTCCCGCTGTCGAGCAGTGAGCCATCACGCCTCCTAGTGTCTGCTGTGAGGTCCAGCCTGGAAGTGCCAGAAGGGGGTCAGTTAGATCCTTGAGGGATCCAGAGCTCTACCACAGCTGCAGCTACTGGCCCAGGAGCCCCCAGCTTCTTTCCACACTTCTCAAGGGGTCTGGTGCAGTTCACATGGACATGTAGCTGTCTATTTCATCTTAGTGTCCCACAGATTTGTGGCTACTATCTTCCTCAGAATTCGAATTTAAAATTTCAGAGAGTCAATTCCTTGGAGCTAGATCAGTTTGAACAAAATTGAAATTGTCTTCTGCCCTTGGCCAATCTTATTTTCCTCAGGGGTGATTTGAAGAGAGCGGTGACTTGTCCAGTTGTTTAAGATTCTTTATAGACTGCAGACACTGATGTACAAATAAAATTGAGTATGTTACTAAAGGGTTGAATGGTCCTGGTGTAACAGCACTATGGCACGCCGAGCTTGATGTCTTATTTTTCTGACATACTCTGTTTCCTGCCCAGGAGACACACATCCGGAGTCACCTAGCAACTGCTCTACATGATTTTGTAAATGAGTTGCTTACCAGCAGACTACTCAGCTCTGCTGGGGTTGACCCAAAATGGTATCTCTTTGAAGATGGTTGATTACCACCCCCATATCACGGAACAACTAATTGTTGATGGCAGTTGATTAGCTGTGGGGTAAAGACTTTTAACCTGCAGGATGTCTATGGACCTTCCCTGGAAAAAGGGCATAGTAACCTAGGAGTTTGAATGTGTAGAATGATTGCGGTATATGATGGGAAACTTTGGAGAATGAAGGTCCCCCAGAATTGAACCAAGTTGGATGGGTTAGTGACTAATGCATCCAGTTCATGGATCTGTGTTTGACCTTATGGTCATTGGTTTAAATCCTGGAGGGTCTGCTCAGTCTTTCATCCTTCTGAGGTCAATAAAATGAGTACCATTAAATTGGGCAATAAAAAACATTTGCTATCTGTCAGTAGTGCCTAGAGACCGCATTGGGTTGTACGCTATATTCTACGAATACACGCTATGCACCCAGAAAGTAGGCTGCCATTAAAAAGCACAGGCATTCAGGTTGCTGCCTCACATGCATGTCCATGTACTTCTCACCCATTTCCTCCCTTTTTCTGGTAGCAAAAATCTTAGGGGAACATGATATATTCTTGGTGTTTACTTCAAGTGGCTCAGAACACTTTGTGCAAGTTTGGTTATGACCTAGAAGGAAGCATAATTTTCACAAACGTATGGCCCAGAGCAATCCCACTTCAAAACTTGAACAAACGTGATGTGCCAGCAACATGTAGGAGATTTTCAGAAAGGTTTTCGGAGTTGAATTCAATACCCATAGTGATGTTACGGGATGTCTGCCATCACCAAAGAACCAGGACCTTGAGAACTTTATATAATGTTTAGGTCAAGAATGCCATACTACAGTGTATGAAAGATGTACTTGAATCAAACTGGATCCTCCAAACATGCAAGTACTGCACTAGCTGAGAATGGCTGGTTGGGTCTGCCACTATCTAAGAATGCTAGCTTCCTCTACATGGCCCAGGAAGTTATTCACTTGATTGCTAGCAGAAACTCTGAGCCCAGACTAACAAGGTTTGTATTAGGATTGACTTGATCTCTCCCACTAGACAGAACCAAACTGGCATGCAGAGAAACTTGGATTGCTGAAAACTGAAGGAAATGCAATAGTATCCTTTGTACCGAGAACTTGCATTACCATCTTGAAGAACAAAGCCCCAGCTTCTGGTGTGGTGCTGTGAGGACCACTATCTAGAGCCCATATTTCCAAGAAGACTGGAAAACATGACAACCTAACCCTGACCTGTATAGAACCAGTGCCAAGAGCCGATATCGCTTCATCTGAAGGACCCAAGTTAAAGGTCTTCTGGCCTTGCCACCAAGATTGCAAGTGAAAAGTTAAAGAAACATAGGGGCATATTCTCAAGGACTTATCGCCGAGTTAGCGGCACCTTATCGCAGCCAAAGTGGCGATAGATTTATCGCCCTATTCACAAGCTGGTGCTAACAGCCGATATCGCCAGTTTTCCCGCGATAGCAGCCGCAAAAAACATCGCCACGGATGACACTGGCAACTAACGCTGCATGCAGATGCAGAGTAGGCGTTCCTGTGCAAAAACCCGCGACAACACCACTTCGCAACATTCTCAACGACCAGCCAGATCTGCGATAAGATCACAAAACATGCGATAAGGCGCGTTAGCAGCAGGGAATTAAGACATGCTCTTTCCTGGTATTAAGTCAGACGATAACCTTCACCAGAAATGGGAGCCCAGCCCACAGCCACACCAGAAGAACAACAGATGCCATGGAGCTACTGATCATGCAGCCCGACACCCAAGAGGGCCACAACACCCACCACCACACTCCCTCCCCCCCCCCGGGCCCTACCCCGGACAAAGATATTTCACATCAACTTTACGAAATCATGAACAAATCAATTCGCCTGATGTCGCACAAGTACAACAATCAACATTCATGTGTGGTCAGAAAAAGGAGAATCATTCATTCATCTTTGAATTTCCAAACAAATTATTTTATTCAAATTTAACTCAAAACAACTATTCGGAAGAGCCATGGCGGGTCTTCTCTGGACAGTCTGTATGACAGTCTGCAAGACAAAATTCAAGATAAGAAGGTGTGTCATGCGCTCATCAAAGGACAGAGAGAGAGAGAGAGAAAGAGAAAGAAAGAGAGTGAAAGAGAGAAAGGGGGAGAGAGGGAGGGGAGAGAGAGAGAAACAGAGGAAGAGAGAGAGAGACAGTGAAAGGAAGAGAGGGAGAAGGAGAGAGAGAGTAACAGAGGAAGAGAGAGAGACAGTGAAAGGAAGAGAGGGAGAGGAAGAGAGAGTGCCGACACTGTGGACCCAGGCCTCACTGCTCACCTGCTGCCACCGGTGTGTCTCCAACCATGTGCCGGTATACACTGCAGTCCACCAGGTCCCTTATCTGAAACAGAGTCCAGATTCATGAATGGCAGAGTACATATCATTGCACACGCCATCATCGCTTGGCCGCCCCTGCGCACACAGGCTGCTGCACCCCAGCCCCTCCCGCCGCCCAGCGGTGTTTGCCTGCCCCTGCGCACCCAGGCCTCACTGCTTACCTTCCGCCACCAGCGTGTCTCCAAGAGGGCCCACCACGTGCCGGTGCAAGCTCCAAGCTCGGGGTCCGCGACCTTGGGAGCCTCCACATCATGCAGCCCCGCCCGCGGGCCACTAGGTCTCACACGTGATTCTGGGTCTTGATTTCGCAATGGGCGAGATCATATCAGTGCACACTGCATCATCGCAGGCTGCACACCTGCTCAGCCCTATAGGTGCCACTAACTCCGTGAACCGCGAGGCAACGCCACGTGGCGGTAGGCCCGCGCTGCCCGCTGGCTCAGGCCTACACTGCGGTCCAGCAGGGCTCACACAAATCCTTACCAGTCCGGACCGCCAGGACGGCGCATCATCGCAGGCTGCACACCCGCTCAGCACCTAAGGTGCCCCTACCTCAGTGCACCGAAAGTCACCGTCCCGTGGCGGTAGGCCCGTGCCGGCCGCAGTGTTTCCGATGCCACCAACTGTGCAACGTAAGTCATGGACCCTTTCTGATTGATTCTCGTGATATGCCAGGCGGACGCAGCCATGTCACCTCCGGCAGTGGGGGAAAACTGGGACACGTAGCGTCGTCGTCCCCCCCTTTATACGTAAGCTGAGTGGGCTGGCTTGGCGTACGCCAGGCCAGCATAGGGGTGTGAATAATTATCCCTGGGCGTGGTTCATTTCTGGGCTGGACAGGAAACCAACTGATGCGTGTGTCTCTGTTGCAGTGTCTGCGCCACACGGCCCGCAATCGACAATGTTGCAATGTTGCATGCACCCGGAGGGTGGCCGCGCACGAAGGGATTGTACAAGGAGCGCAAGGCCGCTCCGGCTCTTGGCTCATGCATGCCAACTGTTGTGTGTGTATCGCTATTGGTGCACCATAAGCCTAAGGCCTAGCCTCAATTGCAGCGCGAAAGCCACATCACATTTCCAGAATGCAAGCAGTAGTCAGACTAACATTAGGGATGATAACTCCTTTGTCTCAATACATGAGGCGGAAGGACACCTGCACCTCCGACCTTGGTCTTGCATGCGGCAGGCACCCCCTGAGAGAGATAGCATAGCAGATGATGACGACTCCCACACTACGCACAGCGCTAATGAAGGACCAACGTATCCACACCCCACACACAGAAGTTCTTGCTCGAGGTACTCTTGCATGGAATGCCCTTGACACTTACGTACACAACAACCCATACGTCCAAACGTTGTACACACATACGACTCCTTGCTCCGAGCTGTGGCATATCATCCACATAACTGCCGCAGGTCAGAAGAGTGCCGGTTCTACGAGAGCCACCAACGCGATGGCAGAAAATCCCGGGAGCATGCACAACGCCTGTCACGTGGAACTGTACCGTGACCGAATGCTGCCGGTTAGTGTCTGATGCATTGGTCTGCATGTTGTGGCCCTTGTCTTGCCCATACTGACACGCACATGGCAATAAAGTCTACGCAACTTCACTACTGTTCAACTGTGATGAGTGTTGATTAGAATGACAGATCGTGTGCCTCAATGAGCATTGTCCGTACACAGGGAGGGACTGACTGATGCATTTCACTTAGGGGTGAGTCCCTATTGCCAGCTCCACCTCTGTGAGCCAGACATAGTGGTTGGGATAGTTGCTGATAGACCTGTGCTCTTACGTGACTTCAACAATGTGAGTATGGTGTCCATATTCTTGCCACGTGGATCAATGTGATCCATCACTACAGGCTGTGTCCACCCAGTTGAGTGTAAGTAGGTATGCGAAGAGATTTTCTGTTGTCAAATGTGATGGAGGACACTACTTTAGGCCTGCCAACGACTTTGACATTTCATACCCAGCCCTATTTCTAACATTGCGTGGGGCAAAGTTGAGGAATTGCGCGATTGTTGTTTCAGAGCAATGAGGCCACAGCTAGTGCACACATTCCCAGTCATCTCACTTCCTATGTGTGTCACGGTCAAAGATGCGCATTGCTTTCATTTCCCAGGGTGTACCTTTTTGGGCAATCAATGTCCTTACATTCATCCATACTATCATACTCAATCGATTAAGGACACAACACATCTGTGTGAATTTGAATGATTTATTCACATTCGGTGGAGTGTCGGAGCTGGAGCAGTACATGGCCATGCAAACCCTACATTACATTCTAGCCCAGTGGAGGGCCAGCCAGAAACATTTAGGGATTGACAAGTACATCGGAAGAGGAAGAGTACAGTCCGCAGTCTAATTGCTGTGTCATTGGTAAGCAAACAAAATATGGCAGTCCATGTCGAGGTCCAAGGTGAGTGTCGCAGAGTGTTACGGGGGACAGTGGGAGGTGTTGTTACAGGGCATGATGTAGAGGGCAGAACCAAGCTGAAACAGGGCATATGGCGGAGAAGAATGCTACTGGCTCCTTCTTACTACAGAGGTGGAATCACCCGCATCTTCGTCCTCTATGTCATCTGTCTGACATGTGGGTGCTGATGTTTGGTCTGCAGCACTGTGTGCCACTGACACATCAGGGGCCGGAGATGTGTGTGTAGAAGTACCAGCAGCATTCATCAGCGACTGCCTTAGTGGTAGCAATGCGATGATGAGGATCTGCAGGGCATGGAAGATCCCAACAACTTTTCGCTGGTGTGCATCCGTGGCAGCCATTCTTTCCGCATGCATCCGCTCCATGTTCTCCATTATCCTCAGCATCTGTGCCAACTCTCGGCTGACATCGCGGAGGCCACTCTGACTAGACAGTTGTTCTCTGAGAGTCATGACTCCAGCGATGTCGGGCATGGATTGTTGGACATCATGGAGTGAACTGTGGGTGTCCGTTAGGGAGTGTAGGTGGTCCCTGATGGGACTTAGACACCCACGTATGTCATCTAGTTTGGCTGCCATGAGGTCGAACCCCACCCGCACCTGTTCAGCCACCTCCTTCTGGCAGTCTGACACCTGGCCTTGGAATGCGATGTGTGCTTCGGTGAGGTGCTGGAGCCAGCCATGGTGGTGGGTGCTTTCTACTGTGTGGTCTGTGCAGGGGGTGGGGTCTCCTCGATGCAGCTGGGCTGCCCTGTTCCTGGAGGTGGGTTGCCGTAGCTGTCCATGACCTGTTGTAGGGCGTCGGTGTCGAAGGTGTGGAGGTCCTCTTCATCATCACTGATGAGTTGTCTGGTCTGCTCTGCAGGAGGTGTTGATTGTCCCTCTGCAATGTGAAGGGGAGATGCATTTTAACATTGTTTTGACATGTATGTTGACGCATTGTTCAAGTTTACATACAGACTGCATGACAATGTACATTGTGACTGTTTGGGAGGAGCTGACTATTTGATGCGGGACAGTGGACATTTGAACTACATCACGGATGTGAGGTTGTACAAGTACATTATCATCTCACAGTTTCCTGCTATGCCAGATGTGATTGGCCAGTTTCTACGCACAAGCGGAACCAGTTGTGTCCTCTGTTCTGTAGTGAGAGTGTTGCACTTTGTACTACATTGTCGTCAATGATGATGTGCTATTATTGCTATGTGTGTGTGCTGCATTGTGGGAGAGTCGCCCCTGCAGCTGTGATTTTGCTGCCCCTTATCCCTTTGAGGCGGTGTGCCTTTGACTTCTGTGCTTCTACAGTGCTGAGATGTTGCAGACTTGGCTAATTTTGGCTCTAGTTCACGGGTACTCATAGTACGGCCCGCGGGCCGCCAGCGGCCCAGCAAGCCTTCCTTGGCGGCCCGCGGACCTTGCAGAGTGCCAGCAAACACCGCTGGTTGCAGCAGCGCTCTATGGGGGCCGGGCGATTCTTTAAAAAACCATTCACTTGTTAATGAGGCTTTGTTGTATTTCACCTCTTCTTAGCGCCCCTGCATGCAGGGGCGCTAAGAAGAGGTGAAATACAACAAAGCCTAATTAACAAGTGAATGGTCTTTTAAAGACCTGTGAAGTACTCGGGTGCGGCTGTGTGTGTGTGCCCGGAAAGCTGTCTCAGCCCGGGCTGACACACGCAGGGTGAGGTGACAGAGCGAGGGAGACAGACAGAGGGAGGGAGACAGAGAGGAGACAGAGGGTGACAGAGAGAGGGTGACAGAGAGAGGGTGACAGACAGAGGGAGACAGACAGAGGGAGACAGACAGAGAGGGGGAGACAGAGGGTGACAGAGAGAGGGTGACAGAGAGAGGGAGACAGAGACAGAGGGAGACAGAGAGAGAGGGAGACAGAGAGAGAGGGAGACAGAGGGAGGGAGACAGAGCGGGAAACAGAGGGAGACAGAGGGCAACAGACAGAGGGCAACAGACAGAGGGCGACAGACAAAGAGGGAGACAGAGAGGGAGACAGAGAGGGAGACAGAGGGAGGGAGACAGAGGGAGGGAGTCAGGGGGAGGGAGAGGGAGACAGACAGAGGGAGACGGAGGGAGACAGAGAGTGAGGGAGACAGAGGGAGGGAGACAGAGAGGGAGACAGAAGGAGGGAGACAGAGGGAGGGAGACAGAGGGAGGGAGACAGAGGGAGGGAGACAGAGGGAGGGAGGCAGAGGGAGGGAGGCAGAGGGAGGGAGACAGAGGGAGACAGACAGAGGGAGACAGACAGAGGGCAACAGACAGAGGGCAACAGACAGAGGGCAACAGACAGAGGGCGACAGACAGAGGGAGGGCGACAGAGGGAGGGCGACAGAGAGGGAGACAGAGGGAGACAGAGAGGGAGACAGAGAGGGAGACAGAGAGAGGGAGGGAGGGAGACAGGGGGAGTCAGGGGGAGGGAGAGGGAGACAGACGGAGGGAGACAGGCGGAGGGAGACAGACAGAGGGAGACGAAGGGAGGGAGACAGAGGGAGGGAGAGGGAGGGAGACCGAGAGAGAGGGAGGGAGACAGAGGGAGAGAGACAGAGGGAGGGAGACAGAGGGAGAGAGACAGAGGGAGGGAGACAGAGGGAGGGAGACAGAGGGAGGGAGACAGAGGGAGGGAGACAGAGAGAGAGGGAGACAGACAGAGGGAGGAGGGCGACAGACAGAGGGCGACAGACAGAGGAAGACAGACAGAGGGAGGAGGGCGACAGACAGAGGAAGGGAGACCGATAGAGGGAGACAGGGGGAGAGAGACAGACAGAGGGAGACAAACAGAGGGAGACAGACAGAGGGAGACAGAGGAAGACAGAGGGAGGGAGACAGACAGAGGGAGAGAGAGGGAGGGAGAGAGAGGGAGGGAGAGAGGGAGGGAGACAGAGAGAGGGAGGGAGACGGAGAGAGAGAGGGAGAGGGAGACAGAGAGAGAGAGGGAGACAGAGTGAGTGAGACAGAGAGAGAGGGAGAGAGAGAGAGGAAGAGAGAGAGAGAGATAGAGAGAGGGAGGGAGAGAGATGGAGGGAGAGATAGAGAGAGGGAGGGAGACAGAGTGAGAGAGAGAGAGAGATAGATAGAGAGAGAGAGATGTGTGTATGCCGGGTCTGGTGGCTCAGTGGACGAAGGCGTCCGCTGCAGGGGCCTGTGTTCAACCTCATGGTCATAGTTATTTTTTTTGCTCTAGCCCCGCCCCCCCTCCACTGACCCCGCCCCCACCGGTGCGGCCCTCGGCCACAAACCACACTCTAAATTTGGCCCCCGAGAGAAAGTTTGTGAGTACCCATGCTCTAGTTCGTCATGCAGTGTCACTTGCATTGTCAGTGTGGCTCACAGACACGCAGCTTTGCTGGTTTTAACACGTGTGCATGGGTTGGTTGTGAGATTGGTGCTGTGTGGGGAGGGATGCCTTAGTGCCCATAGTGGACGGGGGCCTACTTGCTGTTTGTGTGTGTGCTGCAGTGTGCCAAGGGGATTAGGGACATGATCCAGAGTCATTGTGGGTGTGCAGTGTGCTGTACTTAATTGTGCATGTGTGCCATTGTGCCCATCTCCCCCCGTCCCCCAGTCCCTGTTCAGTACTCACCCTGGTGCTGTTGTGTCAGGTCATGTCGAGCAGTGTCCGGACCCCCAACTCCTGCCACCGTCTCCCCACTGATGACTGTGGCCACCATTTCCTCCAGCTCATCCAGCTCCTGGTGTTCCACTGGACTGCCACCTCCAGTCTGCATTGCTGCCTGATGGTTGTCAGCGAGTTTCTTCTTGGTTTTGCGCTTCGCATCATTCCAGCGCCTCTTGACTTCTCCAATTGTCCTCCTCCTCACTCCGACTGCATTCACCTTGTCCAGGATGGACTGCCATATTGCATTTTTATTTGCCAATGACACGTTGGAGGTGATGAACAGTTGTTAGTGGTGTTCTATCACCTCCGTGATGATGATCCTGTTTTCCTGCGGACTCAACCTAGTCTTCCTCGTCTTCTTCTCCTTGCCCTTCCGTGACCCCGAGGTCCCAGGCTGGTCCTCCTGGGGGCTTGTCGGGTTCTAGTCGTCCTCTGTACTTGCTCCGGCTTCCTCCATGGTGCTACGCAGTTTGAATTATCTTGTTTGTGTTTTTCGGTGCTTTTATAGTGCATTTTCCCGCATGTCACGTGGGAATTGCAGGCCTGTCGCTGGTTATCGCAAATTTCTTTATCGCGGTTGGCCACATCGCAACTTTTTTCGCGTTCGTGTTTCGCGTTTGTTTGCCGTCACGGTAATTTTATCGCGGTCATTTGACGTGAGACTATCGCATGGTATCGCCGTGTTGAGAATACAACGTTAACACAGCGTTATTTTCCCGCGATAGACTGCGATGTGCAAAGTTGCGTTAAGCTAATTTTGCGATAATTATCACACGTTCTTGAGAATATCCCCCATACTGGGTTATCTATCCACTTGTGCAGTGAATCTTGCAAGAGATGTTTGTTGGTCACCTATAAAATGTCTGTCTCGACCATTGCCTTATTCTCCAAAGGTTCTTATGCCACAGCTAAGGTTGGCAGCAAAGTTTTTGTTTCTTATGACTGAGGACTGCACACATTTACCACCAAGTTTTATGATGGCATCGAGTTGTGGCATGACCCCTGCTCTGAAGGACTGTGACCATGGAGGAAGTGGATGAACCCAAACATTTCCCTGACGGCCATGTCAATATGAATGCTTGCGGTTTGGCTGAAACACCAAATACACAAATGTTAACCCATTACTGTTAGTAAGACTTGTATAAATAGGCAAATTAAAGTGCTGTGGTTCCCCCCTACCCTGCATACATCTTTGAACCATATTGTCTAGTTGATGTTTTGGACAAGGTTACTGTGTGGCTTTTGTGCGTTATTTTGCGAAGCATTTATTGATAATTAAAGTATTTTACTTTTTTAGGTTTGACATGTAATGGTTCTTGCACCAATCATGGTGATCTTATGTATTCTGTATACCCTCTGGGGTATATTTATCAATATTTCATGCAGCGGAACGCAGCAACCCACCTTGCTGTACTGCGTGAAAGGGAAAGGGCAGGAATGCTCTGTATTTAATATTCTGCAGTGCATTCATGTCTTTCCTAGCGCAGGTGGACTTTTGGCAACCTATCACCAATGCAGGCACCCTTGCGTCATGTGACAAGGGTGCCTCTGTTGTAGGCAGGATTATTTTTTGGGCAGGAAGGGACACCTTCCAGCACAAAAACAATCCTGAAAGGCATTTTCCTCTTTCTATGTATGCTTCAGAATTCAGCACACGTAGAAAGAGGAAAAATGAGGAGAAATAAAGGTATTTCTCCTTGTTACGCCTCACCTGGGGAGGCGTAGCATTTTGACACATTCACAGGTCTACCATTAATGATAAATCTGGGAATGCGACAAAATTCATGGGTGGGTGGGTGCGTGAGAACACCCACGCTCCACCTACGGAACGCCTCCTTTCCGCAATGTAATGCAAGGGAGCTTAACACTGCCTTGCGTTACTCTAAATCTATCAAGCCATGCAGGGCCATGCAAGGTGGCCTTGCGTGGCTTGATAAATCTCACTTAGGTTTTGCGTCACCCTTGCACCCCCTTGCGGGGCACAAGGGCAACACAAAACCTTGATAAATATGCCCCTCTGTACATACAGAAAAGAGCTTTGGGTATGCCTCCTTCACCTATTAGCTTCTCTAGCTAAGAAACCTTAAGCCATTGGCTTACAACATTGTCAGTCAGATCTTAGATTAACCCACAGAAGTATTTTAGTCACACCTTTTTTCTCTTGGTTGTTTTGATGTATGCTTCGATCTCCACTGGAATTCATGAGGGACCATTTTACATCTGGAAAGTACACTATGTCATGCATTTCATTCTTTATCTCAGCTCATCCATGCATTGTATAGATAGAGCAATCCTTTTTAGGTTGAGTCTGAGCCAGCGCGCAAGCGCTGCTCTGGCGATGATCAGTTGTAGTTCAGTACGGGAGAGAAGCCCCGCCCACTCCACCGCCCATATTTTTCATTGGCTTGTCTTTGTCCTTCGTAAATGCTGTCTTCTGATTCTTAAATAGGCTTGTTAGTCCCTCCTTAGTACGACCATGTCGTCATTTGTATCCTCCCATGGCTACGGCCCCTTTACTTGGTTGTTACACGGTACGTGTACTATTTCCTTTATTGAGTTTTTCCTACCTTAGACACGACGACGTGCTTATACGTCAATACGAGAGCCCCGCTCCACCTGGCTGCCGCCTGTCCTTACATCTCCGCCATGGCTCCTCAGGGGGACATCTCGCTGCCGGCGCTCCGCTGCTTCTTTCGGTGCTCTGGGTTGAGTGCCGGGGTCCCCCTCTCCCCGGGGCTCCGGGCGTGCTTACTGTCGGGGTCTCCCTTGCTGCCCTCTCCGGTGCCTGCGCTCGGGGCTGCGTTGGCACTGCCTCCCCCACTCTGCGGCTCGAGCTCCGAGGCTCCCTCTGCTGGGCGCTGATCAAGGTGAGCCGCCGTCAGAAGTGGGTCACTGAGGCCAGCTCCTCGTCGGGACAGGGCACGGCCTGGACAGGGTTAGTGCCCGTCCTCACTGGCGCTTGGCGCAGGGCATGCCAGGGCCAAAACCAGAGCTTATGTGTGCTGGCGGGGCCCTGGCAGAACCAGGACCCTGCCCCTTACACGTGCTCATGGGGCCTGCCCGGGCAGTGTCAGGACTGGGAGTATGCACAAGCTTGCTGTGCCAAGGGAGTGGCAGGATCAGCCCACAGGGAGAAACAAGCCACTTCTGCCATGCCTTATCATTTAATCAGCAATATCACCTGAAATTGAAGAGACCAAAATACTGCCCAGTTTTTAATGGAAGAGCACCACACACCCTTGCACTGTTCCTGAATGCAAGACACCCGAGTCACGAGTGACGTGGAGCCACTCAACAGTTATGGTTAGACCCAACGTGTGGCACTCAAAAACTGAGCCAGTGCACGTTTAGCCATGGGCACAATTGCCACTCCACGTGCAGAGGGTGACCAGATGACTCCATGTCACCGGGACACACTAGCCACCACCACACATGCAGAAAGTGAGGGAGAGAGCGCGCCCTGGGACGTTGCAGATACAAAATCAAGACAGTGTATTTGAAAAATTGGGAGGCAGCGCAGACGCACAACTATGCCAGTGAAAGAGGTAAACAGAATTGTTTGTGCACGTTCCAGACCAATGCATGTGTAGCTCGAGGGTTGAGCCCCTGAAAGTAAAAGAACTGAGTCAAAGCAGTGCATGTGCCAAAATAAGCAGGGCAGATGAGAGCCAGGGCAAATATCCGCGTGCAGTCTTTCCAATGCCAAGAGGCCACACAAACGTTAGATGATACCTTTAACATATACCACCTAACAATAACAACAACTAGTGTTTGCCGCAGCTCCAAAATGAGCTAATGCCCATAGTAAGGCCTGTCCGGGCACATGCAGGAGAACTGAGGTGGTTCACATGCAGGACATAACAAGTACTCAACAATAAAGTGTGTATGCATGTTCACATCAATGCAGTCTAGATTCTAACTTTACCAGTACGCTTACAGAGTAAACATTGCAAAGCCAATAGGGGTCGCCTTCAGGACCTACTGGCATTGCCAATGGTCTCATCCATGCGGCACAGCACCTTCGATGCTATGCTGCATGGCAAATACATTTTTGTTAAAAAAAATTTTTTAAAGCTTTTGACGCAGCCTTCCGCGTCATTTTGTTGTACACACATATGCGCACCAACTACATGATGCATATTGTTTTTTTTCTTTTTAGTTACTGAACCAAGTTGATTCAGTAACCAAAAAGAAAAAAAATGTACAATAGCATTTTGTTTTTCTTTTTTAAAGTAGGTGGTGAGAAGCGGTGGTCAGGGAAACAATAGGGGGGCAGAAGCAACACGGGAGCGGGTGGAGGCAGACGCAACACACGGGATGAGAGGTGCAAGCAACACTGACGTAGGTTTTTAAAGCAGGTGGGGGAAGCAACACAGGGCGCATAAGCAACACTGGGGCACTGGTGGGGGCATCTGACCAGGACCGGACTGGGAACCCAAACCAGGCCTGACAATTTTGACAGATCAGCCCCTGTTGCTTTTGTCACTGGGGCCGATATAGCAGCACCCCTGCAAAACCGGCCCCCACTGCTGCAAAATCAGCCCCCATCTTTCCAGCCTCCCAGGAAAACACCCGATGCCCGCTACTGCCAGTTCGGCCCTGCATCTGATGGGCGAAAGACAGCAATATGGTGCTGGGAGAAAGCACACAGACGAGAAGTCAGCGCAGAAGAATTGGCGGAGAAGCACATGGGCAAGAGAGAAGAACATGGAGCACAGAGGAGGGAGAGAAGCACACGAGGGAGATGGTGGGAAAATACGAGCACTCTCGTAGAGTGCTAAAACAAAAAAAACAAGCATTTGAAATGCAATAGGTCTTACATTACTGAAAGTTTGAGCTATTGGCGTTGCAAATAATAATGCAACGCCAATAGCTCAAACTTTCAGTAATGCGAGGCCTATTGCGTTGCAAATGCTTGTTTAATTTCTTGCTAAAAAGTTATGAAATTATAGTTCTGTGTTAACTGAGACCTACCTTCAAAAGTAAGCCTGGGCTCCTCACCTTATGTAACACCGACAGTTACAACCTAAACGGGATTGTTCTTGGCATTCAGTGAGCAAACACAAGTGTAAGGGCAACAGGAAAGCATTTCTCAGCTACTCGACTGCCATAGACTCCAAAGAACTTGACTCTACTTTGATGTACTTGGCGCGCACACACACTACAAATTGAATCGCCTGTAGGCATGGCTCTCAAAAGTTGATTCAGACAACAGAACCTAAAGAATAGGCAATGATGGGAAGTTCAAAAGAAGGATATCGGAAGGACAACTATGACAAACCTGAGTGTTCGCTTTAGACGTGTATGTGTTGTCTCTAGGCTGCAGTCTCAACTATTTGCATGTGAGAGTTGCAATTCTAAGGGCTGATCTTTTGGGCGAAGGTCCTAGACAGTAGAATGTGCTCCCCCAAAGAGCCTGTATGGTCTCTGGGGCCTTTTCATGAGGAGTGTGATGGAGGTGACGGTGAAGCAAAAATACTATTACTTGAAAATGAAGTGTATCAACAATAACAAATTCTAAGTAAAGCTATTTTTTTTCCTGTGTTCCACTCATTTGGGCATGGATATTTTGTGGTATCTGATGAGCTAGGTGGTTATAAAGTAACGTTTACAACATAAGTCAGAATTCCAAAAAGAAAAAAGAAACTCACAGAGATCCTTAATACCTTGCAAATGGTCAAACTTTTATTGCACAAGAATCTACCACAAAACACAACTTGATTCAAAGCAGAAACATTTCAATTGCTGCAGAATTTAGGCAAACAATTAATTTACCTACAAACTAACTGGTGGATGCTGGCGTTCCATCTAATTTTGAGCAGCAGAACTGATACTACTTTTCAAACATATGAACTTGGGATCACGTTGCTTTAGTTGTACAACAGTTTCATGGACAATAGAAGAGGGATGTGAAGCATATTTGGCAGTCTCCCACTCAATCTTCACAGAATAGCTGGCAGAGCTCTTGAATAAGGATGGAGCCTTATTCTAAAGAAACAGGATCTAAAAGCGAGTGCAGCTATATTGAAAGGATCTGGTCTGCCTTGCACTGGCAACCTCATAACTGTATGAAGATATTTACTCTAACAAAGAAAGAACAGTTTGAATTATCAGCTGATGCTGCCTATACACACCACGGTATCATGCCTGGGAGAGGGGCTTCTAACTTTCAAGCAGGACTCCAGTTTATTACAAAAAACAGATTGACTCTTGTAGCACCTTTGCCCGGATGTCATATGCTAGGGACAGGCAATCATGTGTGATATCTGAATTGTAGGAATGAATGGGGTTTAACTTGGACAGCAAATGCTCGCCTTCAGAAGGGTAGCCTTTTATGTCTACCTCAGTTTTAGTTCTGTTAGGGAGGCAGTAATATGGGAAGCACTGGTGCTGCAAACAGAAATGAATGATTTATAATGTTTTTTTGCAGCAGAAACGTTTTTGGCATAAATACCTAAGCAGGGGGGGAGTTAAAAGTGGTGAAGCATGTAATGCAATTAATGGTCTTATCCAGTGAAACAGAGAAAAGGACTACTGGTGCTTCCCCCGTGCCTCACACCTGTGTTGTCTCCGTGGTATACAGGCTAGCGCTCCCTGCTCATACTAATGGCATATGATGAGAGCCTCATGCTTTCTCACTGTAGCATCTACAGAGGGCTGGAAATAGGGAAATAGTTTTGTAAAAGGGAAGAATGAGAAGGTGTGTAGAAGGGACATGTCGTCGACATTGAGGAAGGAGATATGTCTGTTCTCAAAGTCAACAAATATGCCTATCTTCCGTGGTCTGCAAGTCAAAGGCAGAACTCTGCGGGGGTATTCTAAGGTTTCATAGGTCTTTCCTTCCTTGAGCTGCAAAGCGTAATTGGTGCCAAACTGTAGGGCGCCCTTACCGCTTAGCAAGGGCTCTGGGACCACACCCAGAATCCATGCAGAAGACTTCCCCACATCCACCTCCCAGTAGTGTTTCCCCGAGGTGAAGCCTTCAGTTCCCAGTACAGCCACCTCTTTGGCAAAGCTCTTCAATGAGCAACAACTTGACTGTACTTGGCCAATAGGGGGCAGATATTGATCGCGGGATCTGTACTGCACACTGGTTCTATCTTCTGATAGGACAAGATCATCATGGGCGGTTTCATGGTCCAGAGTCAGCAGTGAAGGAGCTAAGGAAATAAAAATACCATGTGAAACAAAGCAGCTTTATAATCCAAGTCTCAAAATTTTCAGTTAAATTGTGCCATTTCCCTAAATTACTATCCTACTCTTGTAATGGCAGGGTTATTGTGCTCTAACACTTTAATCTGAAGCATTAAAACATGGATATCCTCTGGTTGAGTTGTGCAGTAGGTTCTGAGTTTTCAGAATGACTGTCACCTCCAGCAGTGATGGTATGGGCTTGTGAAATGTCACAATCTAAACAGATCGTTGACCCTTTTAAGCAATTTCCAATCACAAAAAGGGTGCCAGACTCATTGCCACCCACTTTAAGTTCCAGTAGATAGCTCTGTCCTGTGAACACATTTTCTGATAGAGACTTCTAACCGCAGATTCTTCACCTTACAATATTCCCCAGGTGGCACAATGGATCTGGAAAATCTTGAGACGTACCTGTGCACGTCGGTAGGGGGCGTCGTTCAACCCCGCATCGGCTGCGTGGGAAGTGATGTTGTGGTGCCTCTATAGGCGCCATCCCAGTGCGCTGACATCAGTTCCTTTCATTCCGCACCAACAGTTCAAATCCGGAGAGCTACCTGGGTCATTTTTCGAACAACTTTTTTTACCTTTTGTCAACATTTTTTAGCTTTGCTCCCAGTGTGCTAGGACATTATGTTCCCTGAAAAACATTCAGGGTTCAAGCCTTGTGGGGACTGCCACAGGCAGATGTGTGTGCCTGATCCCCACTTGGTTTGTCTCTGGTGCCTGGGGTCGGGACACAACCCCAAGGCCTGCGTTGAGGCGATTAATGAGTGGGTGATGAAGCTCTCAGAGCTGATTCTGCGGTTGATCATCTTCAGACTCCTAGACCTCCTAGCCGTAGTCTGGTAAGTCCAAAAAGCACAAGAAGAAGAAGTTGAAGCACTCTTCGGCTTCACCTTTTTGACATTGTGCTGCCAGGCCCGCTCCTGCATTCCATCTGCGGAGCCAGCATCAGGGTCTGCTCTGCGCTACCCTGAGTTTCCTGGCCCCAGAGTAACGCCCGCTCAACTGAAAGAACTTAATAATGCCATGCATGTGATCTTTGGCCACAGCTGAGAGGTGCCGCTGCTGGGTTACCGTCAGCGGGTTCACCCTCGATGCCAGCTGGCCCCTCTGGATCTGCCCCCAGATCCAGACCAATGGCACAATGGATGCATCCATCCCTCCCAGCGCCGTCGGCAAAGAGCCAATCATCCTCAACGCCGACCCAGTGCCGCTCGAAATCAATGCCAGCATCGTCCAGGCTTCAACATCCCCTGGACTTTCCTCCCCTTGAGCCCTACCTTCCTGAAGGGGAGATGAGGAGGAGGTGTATGGTCCTCTAGAGGACTCTGATGACAACAACTGGTATGAGGAGCTGGGTGACGCCAGTGGCCTTGAGACCTCCCCAGATACTGATATGATTTCCCCTCCAGGCCAGATTTCGGAGGAAGGCGCATCTTTTGCCACTGTGATGCGCAGGGTGGCAGAGGATTTCCATATCAAGCTGCCGGTCATCAAGGTCAAGACCAATGTCTGAAATAGGTGCTTCAACCTGGGGCAGGCTTGTCTGAACCCATACTCTCCTTTAATGAAGCCCTCACCTGGGGGCTTGGGCAAAATCTTGCAGAGGGCTCCTGTGCACCGAATGATTACCCATCTGCACTGTCCCACCCTGGGAGACCCAGCCTTTCTCTCCCAGCACCCCTCTTCTGTGAGCATGGTGGTGCAGGCCAATATTCCCATGCATTGTAGGATGCGGTTGCACAGCTGCTTCCCATGCTGCCTGAGGAAGGCTGCACCATCCTCAACCAGGCTTTGGTGGACGGCAGGGATGTGGCAAAGTTCGACATCTTATGCAGACTGGACATCACAGACTCCCTGGGTACAGCCTTGGCTTCCATGCTGGCGCTGCGTCACCACGCCTGGTTAGGACCAACTGGGTTTTCCGGGCATGTCCAGTCTTCACTGATTGACATGCACTTCGATGGCTCCTGCCTAGTTGGTGCGAAAATCTATGCGGCACTGGAGCGTTTTCACTTGAGCAGGCTCATTGCTGGATCGCTTGGCTTTTCCCTGTCAACTGGGCTGAAACAGCAGTCCTTCCACCCATTACCGCAGACATGGAAAGGGAAACTTTGGGCGTCCACAGATTCAGCCATACCCAGTCCAACTGCTTGCCCAGTCCTTTCAAGGATGGGGCCGTGGAGACCAAAAAGGATGCGGAAGCCAGTCCCAGCATGCTGCCCAGTCCCACACCCCTCCAGCTGTTGCAGCCTTCAAGTCCCTCTAGAGTACCCTCCATTCAGCACAGCCATCCTATTGGCGGCAGAATCAGGCATCAACTGCCCCAATGGTCGCAACACATCGGACAAGTGAGTGCTTCAGATCATGAAGGAGGGGCACACCCTACGATTTGTGGAAACATCTCATCCTCTCCCACCATCCAAAGAACTGCTGACAGATGACCATCTCTCCTACCTCGCCAACAAGTTCAGGCTCTTTAGGCCAAAGGAGTCATAGAGAGGGTGCCTGCACCAGAAGTAGGGTGTGGTTGTTAGTCCCACTATTTTCTGGTGCTGAAAAAGGACAGAGACCGCCACCCTATTCTAGAACTGCACCCTCTTAACGCCTTCCCAAAAAAAGAGGAATTCAAAAGGCTCACTTTGGCTCAAGTTCTGTCTGCCTTGGATCCTGGAGACTGGATGGTAGCGCTGGTACTGCAGGGCGTGTATTTCTACATCCCCGTCCTGCTGGCCACAGGCGCTACCTGTGGTTCACGGTGGCCACAAACATTACCAGTGCTCCCCTTTGGTTTCACCAGTGGCTCTTGGGTGTTCACAAAAGCGATAGCGGTGGTTGCAGCCCCCACGTCTGTGGAGGTTAGGGGTTCCAGTCTTCCCCTACCTCGACAACTGGCTGCTAAAGGCAGGCTCACCCCAGGCAGTCGTTGCCCAACTCCAGACTACGGCAAACCTTCTGCATTCGCTGGGGTTCACTATCAATATGCCGAAGTCACACTTGTCTCCCTCTCAGACATTCTCTTTATCTGAACCATTCTAGACATAGTGCAGTTCCGCACCTTTCCTCTGGAGCAGCGAATTTGGGATATGCCTATAATTCCGATGTTTCGGCCTCTATCCTGGATTTCGGTGAGACGGATTCTGAGGCTGCAGGGTCTCTTGGCCTCCTGCATCCTGCTGATACAACACTCCAGAGGGCGTATGCAGGCTCTGAAGTGGGACCTGAAGTCCCAGGGGGTGCAGCATCAGGGGAATCTTTCCGACCTGCTCCAAATATCAGAGGGAACTGCAAAAGATCTGCAGTGGGGCAGGCGAACCGCAATTGGGTCAGCGGCAAACATCTCTCCCTTCCCCACCCAGAGCTCACAGTGGTGACAGATGCGTCATTCCTAGGTTAGAACGGCCATTTGGGAGAGGTGGAGATCATAGGACTCTAGTATCTGGCGGAATCTCAGCTCCACAACAACGTGTTGGAGGTATCAGCGTGGCATTAAAAGCCTTCCTTCGTTCGAGCAAATGAAGGCTGTCAGGTGTTCACGGACAACATCACTATCATGTGGTATTGCAACAAACAGGGCAGGTGAGGTTGTGGACCCTGTGCCAGGAGGCTCTGTGCCTTTGGACATAGCTGGAGAGTCAGGATATTTTCCTGACCGTACAGCACCTGGCGGGATCTCTGAACGCCATGGCAGACAAACTCAGCCGTTGATGCTTTGCGGATCACGAATGGTGTCTACATCCGGAGGTGGTGCAAGGTCTCGTACAAGATTGGGGAGAACCCTGGCTCGGTCTAGTCACCTCCAACAAGAAAGCACAATGTCAGCACTTCTGCACACTAAAGTTTCAGAAGTGGCTCTCGCTCATAGACGCGTTCCTCCTAGAGTCGAACTTGGAGCTACTTTTCGCCGATACCCCTCATGCCAGAGTTCTCAAGATCAGGACCAACTGGGCCCAAGTCATCCTGGTGGCTAGGGGCTTTGGGTACAGACAGTATGGTATCCAGAACTTCTGAGCACGAGCAACCTTCCTCCTGTCAGGCTGGCCCTTCAGGAGGATCTCCTGTCACAGCAGCAGGGCAGGTTCCTAAACCAGAACTTGTAACTCTCCACCTTCATGCATGGAAATTGATTGACGACAGTTGAGGGTTTTCAATTGCCCTCACAAAGTTTGTGATGTAATCTTGGCAGCTAGGCTTCTCTACACCAAAACTGTCTGAGCCGGCCGTTGGGATAAGTTTGTGGCTTGGTGTTTCTCATGCCATGTGGGCCCCCTCTCTGCCTCCTGCAGCTGCCGAATCCCTTTGTGAAGCCCCAATGGGATCTTAATTTGGTCCTTACTTTTCTTATATGTTCTCCCTTTCAGCCCATGCATAGCTGCTCTTTGCGGCTCTTGACCATCAAGACAGTGCTCCTGGTGGCCATTACATCGACCAGAAGGTTAGTGAGCTTCAGGCTCTGTCGGTCCACCCTCCATACCCCAACTTCTTCACTGACAAACTGGTTCTTCGGAAACATGCCTCCTTCTTTCCGAAGGTGCTTTCTACGCTCCACCTCATCCGTCCATGGAGAAGGAGAGAATTCATTGTATGGACACTACAAAAGCTGTTCTTATATTGATGGAACCAAAGATTGCCGGATGGACAATCATCTTTTTATTGAGTTCACCGGAGTGAAGATGGGCAAGGCTGAGCAGAAAGGAACCATCTCCAGATGGATAGCACTCTGCATAAAAATCTGATAAGCACTGAGGAAGAAGCAACCTGCTGAGGGTTTACGGGCTCACTCCACCAGGGCTGAAGCCATCACTGCTGCGTTAGTAACTGTCCTGGACATCTGCCTGGCTGTCATGTGGACGTCCATACATTCACAAAGCACTACTGCTTGAACAGTCTGGTCCCCAGTGCAGGGCATTTCGCCAGTTCAGTCCTCCAGGACATTTTGGTCTAAGCCAGTTCCCAGACCTACCTCCTAGGAGGTATTGCTTGGGTATCTATTCTAAGGTGAGGAATCTGCAATTAGAAGTCTCTATCAGAAGAATAAGTTACTTAACTTCAGTAACCCCTTTTCTGATATAGACTCTATCTAAACCCAGATTCCTCACCGACCCTCCCTTACTCCCCGCTCTGCGAACTTGACACTTGATTTAAAAGATGCCTTTAAACATTGGACACTGATCAAAAAAGTACCATTTGTTTTTACGTGACTCCACATTTAAAGCGTGGAACTAGACACAAAAGAAACTGTTAGCAAGCTGGGGTGGCGCCTATATAGGCATCACAATGTCCCTTGGTTGGCAAAGCGGAACACCACCTACCGGCACGCAGAGGTACTGCTCAAAATTTTCCAGATCTAGTCTGACGCCTGGGGAATATCCTAAGGTGAGGAATCTGCAGTTAGATAGTCTCTACCAGAAAGAGTGCTACTGAAGGTAAGTAGCTTGTTCATTACTACTGTGAATGAGGCAGGGCAAGTTGCTTCTCAATCAAGGTAACTTTCATTGAATGTATGAAAACAGAATTACTTTGTCTATGAGCATGCACCCCAGAATATTTTACAGGAGAACATTTTCTTTTTTAAATGTTATGTAATAGAGGTGGGAACTGTCCCTCTGCAGGTAATGTCGACATAGCACTCCATGCAAAAATGCCTTTTTGCATTGCTAGCAACTGTGTACCCTTCCTTTTTCGACTAATCTGTACCAAACTGTGCTCAAGTATACGTATGACATACCAAGACTCATACTTGACCTCTCACTCCACACACACATCACACCGCACCTTAGGAAGCTTAACTGGTTCCCCATTCACAAGCACAGCCAATTTAAACTTCTCACGCACACATACTCTTTTTTTCAACTCTTTGAAGCAGACGCATTGACGGACTGACGAATTTTCAGTTATCAAGCCGCGTAAAATAGACATTAACCTTACATAAAATATGCATCTACAGAACATACGTCTTCTTGTAAAGAAACTCGGAATTGGATGCACTTCCTTTATACTGTAGAGCCCTGAAGAAGTCCCCCAGGGTCGAAACGCGTCGGCTACTGGATCTTAACTGCCTGATTTATTTTTAAATGCAAAAAGCACAATAAAGAACTCCTTCTGAAAAGAAACAACGTGGAATTGCAGAATTCTTCCATGTGTATATAAAGATTGTTTTACATTTGAACTTTACAGACTTTATTATTGAGTGCGGAACCACTTTGTGTTTTACACATACAATGCCCTACACAACACAGGACCAGAATACCTGAAGAGTCGCATACACTTTCACCGACCCACCAGACACCCATGCTCTGCCTCACTCTCCCTCGCACACATTCGCCGCATCCACAATAGCAAAACTGGAGGTCGCTCATTCCCCTACATCACACCCATGATATGGAATGACCTCCCTTAACACATCAGAGCCTCCTTCTAATTTCTTGAGTTCCATGAGAGGCTGAAGACCTGGCTCTTCGTA
Source organism: Calotriton arnoldi (assembly GCA_963921515.1). NCBI lineage: Eukaryota > Metazoa > Chordata > Amphibia > Caudata > Salamandridae > Calotriton > Calotriton arnoldi. The sequence goes on from CAWUFW010008756.1 coordinate 167,550, forward strand.
TAAGCACCTTGGGGACCACAAACCTACCCTAGCGACTGGATACTCTTTCGGGCGGTTAGTGCGCTATACAAATCAATATAACATAGCCTGTTCGCAATTTGGTATCCCCCCTCCCCCCAAAAAACTGATCAACAAAATTTGAAAGCACGTAAAGCAAGGTCTCACTGGTGTTTTTTTTGTTCTCCTAATAATAGATCAGAGGGCTCATTGGTGATTTCTTGTTTGCTGAATAATAGAAAACTTTTTTGAAAAAACTAATAATGTTGCTCTTCAATATATATATATGGCGGACTAACTCAGCAATAAAGAAAATAGTCTGCACTTACTTGGGTCCTTGCTCGTTTTTCTGGTCTGAGCAGAAGTTGGAAGCGAGTTGCACCATATATATATATATATATATATATATATATACATATATATATATATATACATATATATATATATATATACATATATATATATATATATATATATATATATATATAGACACACAGAAAAAACCTAAGGTTAAAGGGAAGTTATCTTAAAGTGAAAATTTCTGTTTAAACAGACCATTTTAAACTAACTATTACTCTTGTCCCCACCCTGCACAGTGTTATCAATGATGTAATTTTACCTGCTGCAGTGATGTTGTCAATGATGTCATAGAACATGTTAGGTAATTAGCAGAGCATGGTGAGGGTGCGAGTTATAGTTACTTTGGTGCATGTGTTAGGGTTAATTGAGATAACCATAAATGGTGAATTTCAGTGGTTGTATTTGTTTAAAATGGTATATTTAAACTGAACTGAAATTTTCACCGAACTATAACATCACCCTAACCTTTGGTTTTTTTTTCTGTGAATTTCTTTTTTTTTTTTTTCTTCAAACGCAAAGTAAGATGTCCATCACTGTGCACAGCGTGGGGTGAGTTAAAATCCCTTCCCCTAAAACCAATACTGCGCCTACCCACGAGGCCCTGACCCACCCTGGGTTTTTTGTTTTTTCTTGAACTGGACCCCAGATTTGCGGTCCTGTTTAAAAAGTTAGTTTTTTTGTCCAAGGACCTTCCACCAACGAGGCCTAGGAGAGAAAGTAATCCCTACCCTGCCGCTCACGTTTTTTCAAAACTTTTTGTCAGAACAGAGGACTACGCTCCGGAGTCCTAAAATGGCTGTCGCCACATCTTTGTTGACATGGTGACAGCCAATCAGATCTTACCTTGAGATCTGTATGCTTCATGGATCTTCTGCGGCGTGAAATATATGTACATTTTTAATTTTAATTTCTCAAAAAATACTGAACGAATTTATACCAAATCAAAGAAAGCACTCTTTGTGGATCAAGATCTAGCTTTCTGCCAAATACGTTTAGGGACGTCCCCCTTCCTTTTCTGGGCCCCCGCTTTAAGAATCACCCCTACACTTTCCAGGAAGGAGGTGAGGTGGATAATTATTTCGGGGGAATGTTACGTGAAGAATCATCCAACGGAGCCAGAGTTATTAGCAAAATGAGACAAGAACAAATGTTTAAAAAACATTTTCAGTGATTTTTTTTTTAATCATTAGCTATGATCCTATTACTATACCTAACTAGAACACCACTTTAACCTTTGATTTATGCAATGAATTTCTGTTTTTGTTTATCATATTCAAACTTGAGCGCCAGCTCCCCTCCTAACACCCTGCTGCCCAACGTAAAAGGCCGTATGTATTGGGGGGGTTGGCTGCAGGGCCAGGTGGCCAATCCCCATGCTGTTCACAGCCTTTAGTTGTGCGCATCAGCCGGTAGGACCCCGGCAGCCGCCCAATCACCCGTGAGTTGCCACCACCCCCACTGGGGGGGTTTAGCATAGGTTGAGCACAGGTCAATGCCTTGCACAGATAAGGGTGTTTGGGCAGCCGCAGTGGTGGGTGGGGTCGGTTGCAGGACCTGGCCTCCAGCTCAACTCTCCGTGGCCAGCCAACCCCCACTGTGTACAGCCTTCAGCAGTGTGCAGCGGTGGATTGGCCCTGCACCCAACCCACTGAAGGTGGCCAAGCCCCACAGAGCATGGCCTATGGCCTGCACAGTGACAGTTGGATGTGGGGTCTGATTTTTACCACAGGGGTCCGCAGGCGCTGGTACTGGCTTTCCAAAATATTTTTTTAATTTAACTTGAGGAGCGGTCCTTTGGGCCCCCGCATATGGCCCTGGGAGTCAGGGTGTGGCAACTCTGGCCCCTTTTGGGCTTTTTGAAAAAAATGGAGGACTCTAGGATAGAGTAGCGAAGTTCTTTAATGACAGTGAGCTAAAGATATTCAATGTGAGATCTCATAATATACGCTTGTAATCTAAGTGTGCACAACTTATCTGATGTGCCTGTGTGTATTGTCCTTTAATACAGTGATAAGAAATACTGCCTAAAGTTTTCAAAAAAGAGAAGGATCCCTACAAGGTGCTATCTCACTGTGGTGAAACAACTAAGTTATATTGTTAGTGAAAATACCAAAAAGAGAACCCAAAAAAGGAAACACGGGGAATCTGGAAGAATATGTTAAATGCTTCCCACGATTAGAATATGTTTCTAATGCCCTTTTAACAGATCTCACAAGAAACATAGCATCTCCAGTTAATTATTGAGACGTTGAGGTAAAACAGTGTCAATTTCTTTTTATTATCCAGAACGTTTCTCTTTCTCTGGATAAAAAATCTTCCAGATTCCCCATTTCTTTTCTACAAACTTTAGGCAGCATTTCTTGTCACTGTATTAAAGGTCAATACGCACAGACACATCAGATAAGTTGTGCACACTTAGATTACAAGCGTATATTAGGAGGTCTCATATTGAATACCTTAAGTTACAATGTCGCCATGGATTCATCATGTATAATGTGGCATAAATTGTAGCTCTTTTTGGTGATTGGATATGCACAGATGTGTACCCTGTAACAGTATCAATGTAAAGTGTTACATAGGGCAACAGTTGATTGTTAGAATCGATGATACCAGATTTGTCTTCTGTATTAAACTGAAAGTATATTATTAGTAACACACCCTTCTTGCCATCTTTGTTGTTTCTAGCAAATGCTCGTTTTCTACTATGTATGTGCATGATATTTTCTTTGAATGCATACTGCTTATTCAGCAGCATTTTTTGCAATGTATGTACCAATAGGCCTTAGTGCAATTCGCAATTGGTTTGTTAGTTTTTTCCACATATATGCTTGAATCTCCTTCGTTTTGAGTCTTTTAACTACATCTATCACACTTCACACGTGGCCATGCAAAACAGTTTAAAAACACCAATGGGCTCGGGGTGTTTTCACCAGCATCATCAATAGTGGCATGTCAGTTTCGGGCAGGCATTGCACTTTCACTACAGGTAATCATTCGCATCACCGCAAGTGCTTGTTCGGTACATATTGGTGTCGTTTATTTTTTTTTTGCACTATTTTGATTACTCATCTTAAAAGAGCATGGTTTAATTGGATACGGCTCATTGACAGGTACAGGCACCATTGGTTACGGCTCTCGGATTGACACGGATACCGCTCAACACTATTTAAACAAGTCTCCGTGTGCCTAAGACGTTTGTACCATCAACTGGTTCTTTTCAGGTACTGCTTGCTTTAGCTTTCATATGGGCGATACAGCTCGGGTTTTGTCACTTGCCGCTAACTATGGTTTATTTTTCTCTTCAGGCTGTGATCACTCGTGTCTAATATGTGACTGTCTAATGGCACATGAAGGACATTACGTACTCAATAACAGGGTTGAAGCCATATATTAATGATATGATCAGGAGTCTTAATTCATGCTTTTTCATAGCATGAGGCATGCTGTTCTATGTGGTGTATTCCAGTTATTGTGAAAACTTGGGCACATTACAGATTTCAATTATTTTCAACAACTTATTTCTCAGGAGGTGATGGGTTCTCACTATAGTCACATGGTATGATACGTTCTGGATTCATTGTTATCACTTTTTGGACTAAAAGATGATTGTTTTGACACATTATCATTGCACATGGCTCGTCATCTCGGATGCATGCAAGGCACACATCAGTATTTTCTAAAATACGTGAAATTCTCCCTTTTCCTCATTCAGTGGAATTTTCACTCTTATGCTTTATAATCTATACGTACTCATCTTCAGTTCCCCTACATATTATCCCTATTTGACTTTTGATGTTTCTTACTTCACTCATAGTTACCCCTGATGAAAGGTTTTACCCGAAAGGCAGTGGGTTATGTCGTCAATCATTTCCATAAGAAGATTTTTTCAGTATATATTCTATTACCTCATTTCTACAAGTGTGGAGCAATATTTGTATATGCATCACAGAACTGAGAATATTATTTTCTACAGTAAACTAGAACAGTGAAAAAACGATTGTATTGTTTTGAAAAGAACTTGTTCATCAAGGAAAGGTATCAGAGACTGATTACATTTGAAGCTGCAGGGCCAATATAGTAGGGCACTTTGGGTCTGGCCTACTTTTGTTGACCAGCTATTCAATAATTATCTCACGAGCATTGGGCAGAGCTCGTACAAACGCTGCACACTGCAATTTTTATTTATATTTGGATTAGTATTATGAGCATTGTTAACCTTCGTCGATTGATTGTTTATGCTTGAAAAAGTTTGAGTGCAATGTAACATATACACAAAAATAGACCTTTTGCCAGGCCTAAACCTTCCTTATTAATACATATAAGTTACCTCTAAGCTAAGCCCTAAAGTGTCATAGGGCATGGTGCCTTGTATTTAAAAAGTAGGACTTATAGGTTTAAGTTTTACATGTCATGGTCATGAAAAATTGCTAGCATTGTTTTTCACTACTGTAAGGGCCTATATCTCCCATTGACTAAAATGGGGTTACCTTATTACATTCAATACGTGATAACTTTTGATTAGGAGCAGATAGAGAACTGCTGTTTAGACTCAAATGAATTAAAATTAATTTTAAATCCTCTTAAATAATAAAGTCCCCAAGAGGTCCCTCCCTAGGGTCCTAGACCCTTGGCAAGCATCAGTTGAGGTCTTCCTGTGAAAGAAGGCAAAATCCTGAGGATTTGGTCTCTTTGTGACTGCAAACAGGTCCGTTCACACCGAGACGAAGCCGCCTGCAACAAAAGCCAACGCGAAGATCTAGTGAACCAGACTCCTGGCGCTACAGGGATTGCAGGCGACGACTGGCAATGCGATATCTGCACTTCAAGCTACAGCAACAACAGCCCATGATGACCACCAACACGAAGCTCCAGCAACAAATGTCTGTGTTGCTCGACCGACTATTCGTTCTACAAACACAACAGCCTGGGACGCCTAGACTGCTCTTCACGCTGGACAGTGATGACCATCCATGACGCTCTCCCTGCTCGTCACAGCCTCCTCCAATACGAATAGAAATCTTCGCACCAGACTTTGAGAAGCTAGCTTTTTCAGTGAGAAGAACTTGGTTCTTGTATCCAGCCCGCGCTCCATTACGGTCAGCATGAACTTGTTACTTTACCCCGGTCTAGGATGACCAGAAGGCTGTGAGTGGTGCTTTTAGGCGCTATAGTTACCTAAAACTTTAAAATTGAATATCTCGGATTCTTGAATTTTTGTCTTTCTGGAATCATTTTATTAAAATTAATTCTGTTGTTCTAAATTGGTTTGGGATTTTTCTTGGGGTGTTTTCTTTTTTTATTTTATTACTGTTTGTGTGCTGAATAAATTCTTTACACTCCGCCTGACTGCTTTGTGCCAAGCTACCAAAGGTTTATGCACAGGTTAATTTTGTTACTTTGTGGTTCACCCTGACACAGATTTTGGTTGTTTCCTGAGTGGGGCTTCCACCCCCACATTGAATAACCTAATTTCTTACATACACTATTTATAGGCCACAATAAATTTAGTCACAAAATGCCACCCAGATTTGACACACCACACTTTCTGCTAAAAAGAAATTAAAAATGTCAGTATGTACTTTGTTAAGCTGCCCATTTTATTGTCCTTGTATTTTCTCTATGTAGTTATTTAATCATGACATTTTTTCAATTTCATAAGAGCAATATCAGGAGCTCTTTTTAGCAAATTCTGATGCTTTGTTATATTACACAGTTACTCGTTTTGCACCACAGATATACTTTCACTGAAAAACACATACTTACAAACTGCGACAAACCACAAATTCAGCAGTTTAACTCACAACATCTCCTTGGTTGCGTATACCATCACGCATGAATATTAATTGATGACATCCTAGATGACATCATTTATGACATGATTTATGACATCACTCCTTTTGTATTCAGTGTGTTTTTAAAAAAAAATTAAGTGTGTTGTTTAGAGTTTTATTTCCTTCCCTACTTTTTTGCTTTTGCCAATATATAGTTAACAAGTTAACAGCAGACACAACAACCACCATAACGCACCCTGTCTGCCATGCTGCTTTCACAACAGCTCCTTATTGGTTTCTATACTGTTTGCAAATTGGTGTTTTTAGCATATATATCCACAAAAAAGGTTACCCCATGTGAGGAGGCCACCACAGAGGATAATCTTCTTCCAATGAGGGCTCCACTGGATGCAGCCTGTCACCATCCATCCAAGTACGCGGCTCAACGCGTTTCGGGTTTCCCCTTGCTCACGAGCCTCACAGCATAAAACACAGCTACCTTCGATTGGAAACACCTGCTTTATTAAATAGTGACCACCCAGATGGGCGTGTCTAACTCCACAATCGGCATATGCATATTGATGCATTGTGGTATTGGCAGTCCAATCAATCAATTCTACCTCAGTGGGTGGTGTCAATGTTCCATTATACGCAATTAAAATCCACAGTGGGTTGATGTACGGTTAAAGCTGCTTCTTGGAAATCAGTAACCCCTCCATTTTGAAGACCTCTGCTTCACTCTGGCACTCGGTAGTCCAGTGCCTGGATCTGCAGACATGCGGCGGGCACTCCTCGCGACCGGGATAGGACGCCAATATATCCTGGGCGGTCACTATTTAATGGATGGTGACAGGCTGCATCCAGTGGAGCCCTCATTGGAAGAAGATTATCCTCTGTGGAAGCCTCCTCACATGGGGTAACCTTTTTTGTGGATATATTGGCGGCCTATCCCGGTCGCGAGGAGGCTTAAAACACTGTGAACTGTGTACCAAGCCTTTGAGGAAGGAAGTTATTTCCGAAACGCGTCAGGCTGAGAATGATCGAGATGTGATATTGGCTGTTGGATGTACACTGCTGCCCGAGTGCGCCCCTACTTTGAGGACAAATTGAACTTCAAGAACCAACATGCACTTAGTACACGCCCATAAGGGCGGGACTATATAAATACAACCGCGAGTGCAAAACAAGCTGAATAGCTGTTTTTCCACCGCAAGCCAAGCCAGTGATCAAGGGAACTATTCCTGAAACGCGTATGGCGAACATGGCAGACAACGCGCTGGGAGGCCATCACTGTCTTGCTGCTGCCTGCCAAACATTAAAAGGTGAATTTTAAACGTCGCGTGTGGCGTCTTCACTCTGCGAGCAGTCTTCATTTGGAATATATATATGGATAGAAATGTCCTTTTGACACCAAAAGACAATGATGATAACACCAAGAAGAACACTATGGAACTTAGGCTAATTTTAGCCTATAATGCACAAAATAAAAATATCAAAAAAATTGTGCATCGAAATTGGCCCATAGTGTTAAGTGATCCAATTATAGGGGGCAGTTTAAAAAACTCCCTTGGGATCACATACAGGCGGGCTCCATCCATGAGCAGAAGTCTGGTCAAAAGCAGCCCGGAAGTCCTGGACCAACAGACCTGGCTGTCACAAAGAAAGGGTTTCACCAAATGCAAAAGCTGCAAAGCTTGTCAGTACAGAATAAACAAGAAAACATACAGGACACCATTTAGTGATAGGGAAATAGAAATATCATGTTCCCTACACTGTAAAACTGACTATGCTATTTATATACTGGAATGTTCGTGTAACCTCAAATACGTAGGGAGTACTAAACTCCCTGCAAATAAGAGAATTCTACAACACATCCGGGCCATAAACAATCATGACCCGACTTACCCAGTGGCCAGACACTTTCAAGAAATACACAACAATGATCTTAAACACCTCTCATACTATCTCATAGACTCCATACCCAAGAACAGACGGGGAGGAGACAGAGAGGGTAAACTTAGGAGGCTAGAAACTAAATATACCCTAAACCTCGACTGTAAGAGCCCAGGAGGTTTAAATACAACAGAGGATTTATATACATGTATCTAATCTATCATGTGCAATATCAAGGCCAATCCTGCAGGGATATCTGTATTTCCAAGGGGAATCTATATTTATAAATCTCACCTGCTAGCTGATGGTATGTTAACAGTAACATCACACCATAACAAAAGAAAGAGGTGTTAAAATACATTCTTTTGTAAGAAAAGGAGACTGCCAGTCTGACCTAAACCAAAATCATAATGGTTTTTTAAATAAACTTTTTTATACACACCAGGAGATGGTTTTATATATATTGTCTTAGGTCACAATATATATATATATATATTCACTGAAAAAACCATAGGTTTTAGGGACAGTTATAGTTAGTTGGACATTGCACTCGTACAAAACCCGTGAAATTCCCCCGTTATAGTTAGTTCAGCTAACTATAACTCGCGCCCCGCAATGCACTGCTGATGACGTCACATATTACATCACTCATGACATGGTTTTTTCAGTGAATTTCAAAGGTTTTTTAAATGCTAATTTCTAACTATAACGTGTCTGAAACCTATGGTTTTTTCAGTGAATTTCAAAGGTTTTTTAAATGCTAATTTCTAACTATAACGTGCCTGAAACCTATGGTTTTTACAGTGCATAGAATCACCAATGTTATCCTATGGCAGGAAATTCACTTAGCAGGTAAGTAGTGTTATCGTTACTTTTCTTACTCAGTGGTGGATCCTGGATCCAGCACTGGTGCATCTCCTGTAAACAGTTGAAAGAATGCGTTTAAGTTATACAGGCGATTTTTAAGGAATATTTGTAGTTTGTGAAAATCGACACTTTGAAACTTTTCTGCTGAAAACCAGACAATGGATTCCTATGGAAGGAAATACAAGTTACTGGTAAGTACGGTTAGAATTACTTTTCAGGGTCAGTGGTGGGCTAAAAGATGCAGCACTGGGTTCTCTCCTGATAACAGGTGAGTAAATCGGAATTCGTAGTTCGGCTGATTTTAGAGGAATATTATAAAGTTCCAAAACTCCACACTTAGAAGAATTTCCAAGTGAAACCAGTCAATGATATCCTATGGAAGGAAATTCAAGTTACTGGTAAGTACGGTTAAAATTACTTTTCAGGATCAGTACTGGGCTCAAAGATGCAGCACTGTGGTCTCTCCTGATAACAGGTGAGTAAATCGGAATTCGTAGTTCTGCTGATTTTAGAGGAATATTTGTATGTTTCAAAAATCGACACAAACTTTTTCAGCAAAAAGCAGGCAATGATATCCTATGGAAGGAAATTCAAGTTACTCGTAAGTACGGTTAAAATTACTTTTCAGGATCAGTACTGGGCTCAAAGATGCAGCACTGAGGTCTCTCCTGATAACAGGTGAGTAAATCGGAATTCGTACTTTGGCTGATTTTAGAGGAATATTTGTATGTTTCAAAAATCGACAAACTTTTTCAGCAAAAAGCAGGCAATGATATCCTATGGAAGGAAATTCAAGTTACTGGTAAGTACGGTTAAAATTACTTTTCAGGATCAGTACTGGGCTGAAAGATGCAGCACTGAGGTCTCTCCTGATAACAGGTGAGTAAATCGGAATTCGTACTTTGGCTGATTTTAGAGGAATATTTGTATGTTTCAAAAATCGACACAAACTTTTTCAGCAAAAAGCAGGCAATGATATCCTATGGAAGGAAATTCAAGTTACTGGTAAGTACGGTTAAAATTACTTTTCAGGATCAGTACTGGGCTGAAAGATGCAGCACTGAGGTCTCTCCTGATAACAGGTGAGTAAATCGGAATTCGTATTTCGGCTGATTTTAGAGGAATATTATAAAGTTCCAAAACTCCACACTTAGAAGAATTTCCAAGTGAAACCAGTCAATGATATCCTATGGAAGGAAATTCAAGTTACTGGTAAGTACGGTTAAAATTACTTTTCAGGATCAGTACTGGGCTGAAAGATGCAGCACTAAGGTCTCTCCTGATAACAGGTGAGTAAATCGGAATTCGTATTTCGGCTGATTTTAGAGGAATATTATAAAGTTCCAAAACTCCACACTTAGAAGAATTTCCAAGTGAAACCAGTCAATGATATCCTATGGAAGGAAATTCAAGTTACTGGTAAGTACGGTTAAAATTACTTTTCAGGATCAGTACTGGGCTGAAAGATGCAGCACTGAGGTCTCTCCTGATAACAGGTGAGTAAATCGGAAATCGTAGTTCGGCTGATTTTAGAGGAATATTTGTATGTTTCAAAAATCGACACTTAGAAACTTTTTCAGCAAAAAGCAGACAATGATATCATATGGAAGGAAATTCAAGTTACTGGTAAGTACGGTTAAAATTACTTTTCAGGATCAGTACTGGGCTGAAAGATGCAGCACTGAGGTCTCTCCTGATAACAGGTGAGTAAATCGGAATTCGTATTTCGGCTGATTTTAGAGGAATATTATAAAGTTCCAAAACTCCACACTTAGAAGAATTTCCAAGTGAAACCAGTCAATGATATCCTATGGAAGGAAATTCAAGTTACTGGTAAGTACGGTTAAAATTACTTTTCAGGATCAGTATTGGGCTGAAAGATGCAGGACTGAGGTCTCTCCTGATAACAGGTGAGTAAATCGGAATTCGTAGTTCGGCTGATTTTAGAGGAATATTTGCACAATGGTGAAGGGAGGGGCGGGGCCTGAGGTGACATCTGTGCAAACGCGCCCCGTGGCGCGTTTTAAGTTGGGGGATTAAGTCCCCTTGAATCATGAGGGTCCCTGGGGTCCAACTAGCCCACCCTGTACCTCCAGTATGCGCCAGGGAGCTGCGTTGCAGAGAGGTGTTCAGAGGCCACGCCCCTTTTTGCACCTCTGTGCAACGCAGCTCTGTGGCGCTTTCTGGACGTACCTGGTGGGCTAGTTCACCCCAGGGACCCTCAGGATTGAAGGGGATTTCATTCCCCATCTTAAAATGTGCCACGGGGCCTGTTTGCACACATGTCACCTGAAGCCCCGCCCCTCCCTTCACCACTGTGCAAACGTGCCCCGTGGCGCGTTTTAAGTTGGGGGATTAAGTCCCTTGAATACTGAGGGTCCCTGGAGTCCAACTAGCCCACCATGTACCTCCAAAAGCGCCACAGAGCTGCCTTGCAGAGAGGTGTAAAAGGGGCGTGGCCTCTGTACACCTCTCTGCAACGCAGCCCCTGGCGCATACCGGAGGTTCCTGGTGGGCTAGTTGGCCCCAGGGACCCCCAGTATTCAAGGGGAATTACTTCCCTTTTAAAACGCGCCAGGGGGCGCGTTTGCAGACTGCTGCAGGGAGGGGCGGGGCCTCGGCACGATGCCGGTCTTTTTTTTTTTTTTTTCTGCCCAGGGGTCCTTGTGGGACCCCTTGAGCAGACCTAGGGGGTCAGGGTGTTTCTACCCTGCCCCCTTTGTGCGTTTTGCGCACTTGTTTCTTGTGTTTTTTTTTTAATCAGTGGGATCCGCGCACCCTAAGCGCATCCCGCCGATTTTGAAAAAAAAAATGCTTTTCTGCCCAGGGGTCCTTGTGGGACCCCTGAGCAGACCTAGGGGGTCAGGGTGTTTCTACCCTGCCCCCTTTGTGCGTTTTGCGCACTTGTTTATTGTGCTTTTTTTTATTTATTTTTTAATCGGCGGGATCCGCGCACCCTAAGCGCATCCTGCCGATTTTAAAAAAAAAAAATGCTTTTTTCTGCCCAGGGGGTCTTTCTGGGACCCCCTGAGCAGGCCTAGGGGGTCAGGGTGTTTCTACCCTGCCCCCTTTGTGCGTTTTGCGCAATTGTTTTTGTGCCTCGGTTCTACCGAGAGACAAAATGGCTGCCAACACTTCCTGGTTTGGAGTGTTGACAGCCAGCTGACAGCCAATTAGCATGCAGCTCGTGATCGGGACGGTGCGTGCAGGGTGCGCTGAGGGTACGCGGACCCTACTCGGCCATAGATATATATGTGACTTTACTTTTGATTTTCTCAGGAACTACTGAACGGATTTACACCATTTAAGCCAAAGGCACCAGTCTGAACCAAGGGCTACCTCTTTGCCAAATTTGGTGTAATTCCGTTCAGCAGTTCGGGCTGTAGCTGCGACTAAAGGTCGCTATGGAAAAATGAATGGGGAAAACGTGTTTTGGGACCCCCCTTTTTTCTCGGCCCCCGCTTGACGAATCAACTCGAGACTTTCAGGGTCGGAGCGGAGCGCCCCAACAAGTTGGAAACTTTCACGAAGATTCGTCAACCGGCGCCAACGTTATTTCAAATAGAATGTCGCGGATTTCCTATGGATAATAGGTCCTAACTATAACTCGCCAGTAGATAATATATATATATATATATATATATACACACACATACATACACATAGCAGGTGACACAAATTATGATGCGTGTTGTGTGTGTTGTTTAGCATAACTGCCAAACTTCAGTGGTTGTGTGCAGTAAACCATGAACAATACCACAGTTTTAAAATGCTGTATTTCCCAATCCCAATATGCCACGAGGTACTGCTCATTTCAGTAGCCTATCAGCAGGCAATTGATTGAATAAAGGAGTGGCTTAAAACGCTTTGAACTTTGTACCGAGCCTTTGAGGAAGGAAGTTATTTCCGAAACTCGTCAGGCTGAGGATGCTCGAGATGTGATATTGTCTGTTGGCTGTACACTGCTGCCCGAGTGCGTCCCTACTTTGAGGACAAATTGGAGCGTTATATAACACACGGTGGTCCTGCCGTGAGGGGCTGCACCACCGCATTGATCGTAGCGGGCCATGGAGCTGGGAATTGTGTCCAGTTCCGACAAGGGGCAACAGCACCTATAATTATGACCATGCACATCCTCGGGCCCATTGGCGGGCTTTGAATGAACCTCGAGAACTCAGCACCCATTTGGGGACTACAAATCCCAATATGCCACAAGGTACTGCTCATTTGAGTAGCCTATCAGCAGGCAATTGATTGAATAAAGGAATGGCTTAAAACGCTGTGAACTTTGTACCGAGCCTTTGAGGAAGGAAGTTATTTCTGAAACGCGTCAGGTTGAGGATGCTCGAGATGTGATATTGGCTGTTGGATGTACACTGCTGCCCGAGTGCGCCCCTACTTTGAGGACAAATTGGAGTGTATATATATATATATATATATATATATTTATATATCTATATACACACATAGCAGGTGACACAAATTATGATCCGTGTTGTGTGTGTTGTTTAGCATAACTGCCAAACTTCAGTGGTTGTGTGCAGTAAACCATGAACAATACCACAGTTTTAAAATGCTGTATTTTTATGATGTGATTTATTTCCAATTCCGCTGCACTTGGGCAGGCCCGGAGTCCAACCTGCCACTGGTGGCCAACCTCTGCTGCAAAGGTCTTTAGCAGTGGGAAAGGGGGATGGGGGGATGGGGCGTCGCACGCTGGGCCCTACGGCCAGGCCCGCATCCAACCTGCAGCATGTGACTAACCACCACTGCATGCAGCATTCAGCTGTGCGCAGCAGGGTTGGTCTTCGGCCTGACCCTGGAGCCATGCTGCCACATTGTCCATCTGCCGTTTTGCACAGCTTTTCACCATACACAGTGGTGGTTGCATACAAGACCTTGCCTGTGCCCTCGGTTCAATCAAGTGTTCAACTGTAGCCGAACACTTGGTGTTCCCAGCCTTCATCTGTGCATTGCAGGGGCTCACTACATAGCCTGGGCTGCAGCCAGGCCCTGCCTCTAACCCAGGAGTGTCCATTTTTTTGTTCTTTGTTAGCTGTAATGATGTACTCAATGATATCAGTGGTAATGTTATAGGGGATGTCATCAATGATGTTGTTCGCAGAGCAAAGGGATGTCCCGAATTATGGTTTGCACATTGCACCACAAATAGCAAGTTTCTGTGGTTTGTTGCATTTGAGACAGAGCCATAACTCAGTTTGCAACAGTAGATTTTTCAGTGATTTTCTTTTTTTTTTTTTTATTTCACACGTATTTACCATCCCTGCTGTGCATTGCACAGGGGATTTGGCTGCAGGCTATCACCTTCAACCAGACATGACGAATGGGCAACTCCCCACTGTGCACGACCTTTGGCTGTGTACAGTGGGTTTTGAACAGAGGGCCTGATCCTGTGGCCAACCCCGCTGTACACAACCTTTGGCGATGCACAGTGGAGGTTGGGCAGACTTGCGTCAAACCCCCTGCGGCCAACCAATCCTAGCTACGCATAGACCAGGCCTGTGCCCAATCCACCACAGGCAAACCACCAACCTGTATTATTATTTTTATAAGGCCCTATAGTGGAACCATTTAAAAAAAAATATTAAAGTTTTAGTTTTTTTATGTTTATGAAAATTTTGTTAAACCTTTTCCAACTTTTGTTTAACTTGCGCTCCTCTTCACTTCCTCAAACTTGCTAAGGGAGTTTTGAGGTATTTTTTCAGGTGCTGTTTCATTGCATGAGAGATGACAGTATTGCTCATTTCACTGGAACAAATAACTTTTTCACATTAATTGCAGTATGTTGAGAACATCTACAACCTTGGGTCTTCCACCTCCTCTGCTTGAAGCCCCTCCGCTAAAACTGTTTTCCCTTCCCCTTAATCCAATCGCTGCTTTTCCATTTCCACTCGGGAGTTCTCGTTCAGGGGCATTGCTCATAGGTCCTAGATGAGGGGTCTCCAATGTTTAGGTTCGGAGCTACCAGTAGCTCGCCAGTAGGTAACTCTGGGACATAGAGCCCAGCCTTGTACAAGATACTGATGATCTGGAGCTTAGCACCGCTGCCTTGTACATTGTGCAGGAGTCAGCACAGCTGAGTTGCAGAACCTAGAAGTATCAGCCAGCAAAACCAATCACAAAGTCCCATGCGAAACCCACTCACAATGTTGCAGACAGCGTGAAGCCAATCACTATGCAGCAAAGCTGCTTGTTGAAGTGAGCTCCAGTGCTGCCATTCACCCTGTGTACTTAAGATCTGATCTGCAGATTAGCTCCAGTGTTAGACTGCAGAAGCTGAAGTGGAACTGTGTGAGCTAAATGAATATACCTGATGAACACATCTGATCTGGTATTTACTGTAAGGGACGCGCACATAACCTGCATTGTTTCTGCTGCCTTCGCTGGGGTGGGACTTTGCCCCCCAGCAGTCCTGTGGTCTTCTCTTTAGAGGGGGCACTCCATCGCGCTTATAAGCGCTTGACTTTCCCATGGTGCGGGACGCGCTCACAGCCCATATTGTTTCTACTGCTTTCGCTGGGGTGAGACGTTGTCCCTCAGGAGCCCCGTGGTCTTGAGGAGGGTCACTCCATCGCACTTATAAGCTCCTGACTTGGGTGGCCAACTGGCATGGGTGCAAATTCAGGACGGTGAGTGTAAAAATTCAGGACAAAGGGTCAAAATTCAGGACAAAGATTCAGCACAGGAGGTCAAAATTCGGGACAAAAGGTATGCTTTACAGACACATCAGTGGATGTCATGCAATAGTATATAAATAAATAGGCAAAGAACATAAGTACAAGTCACTTCTCTTGCCTGGTCACTTCTCCTACCCGTCACCGCTCCTTCCCTGGATTTCCACTGCCCCGTCACTGCTCCTGCCCCGTTCACTGCTCCTGCCCCGTTCACTGCTCCTGCCCCGTTCACTGCTCCTGTCCGTTCACCGCTCCTGCTCAAGCCTAATCACCGCTCCTGCCCCGTCGCTTCTCCTGCCCCGTCGCCTCTCCTGCCCCGTCGCCTCTCCTGCCCCGTCGCCTCTCCTGCCCCGTCGCCTCTCCTGCCCCGTCGCCTCTCCTGCCCCGTCACCTCTCCTGCCCCGTCACCTCTCCTGCCCCATCACCTCTCCTTTCCCGTCGCCTATCCTGCCCCATCACTGCTCCTGCCCTGTCATCGCTCCTGCGCTTTCACTACTCCTGTCCGATCAGCACTCCTGCTCATGCCCGATCACCGCTCCTGCCGCGTCACTTCTCCTGCCCCGTCACTGCTCCTGTCCGTTCACTGCTCCTGTCCGTTCACTGCTCCTGTCCGTTCACTGCTCCTGTCCGTTCACTGCTCCTGCCCGGTCACCCCTCCTGCTCATGCCTAATCACCGCTTCTGCCCTCACCTCTCCTACCCTGTCACCTCTCCTGTCACCTCTCCTGCCCTGTCACCACTCCTGCCCCGTCACCACTCCTGCCCCGTCACCACTCCTGCCCCGTCACCACTCCTGCCCCGTCACCACTCCTGCCCCCTCACCACTCCTGCCCCGTCACCACTCCTGCCCCGTCACCACTCCTGCCCCGTCACCACTCCTGCCCCGTCACCACTCCTGCCCCGTCACCACTCCTGCCCCGTCACCTCTCCTGCCCCGTCACCTCTCCTGCCCCGTCACCTCTCCTGCCCCGTCACCACTCCTGCCCCGTCGCCACTCCTGCCCCGTCGCCACTCCTGCCCCGTCGCCACTCCTGCCCCGTCGCCACTCCTGCCCCGTCGCCACTCCTGCCCCGTCGCCACTCCTGCCCGTCACTTCTCCTGCCCTGTCACCACTCCTGCCCCGTCACTTCTCCTGCCCCGTCACCTCTCCTGCCCCGTCACCTCTCCTTTCCTGTTGCCTCTACTGTCCCGTCACTGCTCCTGCCCCGTCACTCTCAGTGAACAACATTGGCAAATTACACAAGGCCGCAAGTTCCCCACAGTACTCTGTTTGGGGAAAGCTCCTCTGTAATCACTAACTACGATCTACTGGCTCCAAGTGAGTCACTGGCCTCCAAGGCACTCACTGCACATGATATGCTAAAGGCAGACGGCGCATTGTCATTTGAAAGGGGATAATCAGCCTCAGTCAGAATGACAATGGGCCTGTCCACAGTCTGTGCGAGCTCAGGGAGGGGCTGCTGCAGCCTCTGGAATTCAACAGAGAAGTGCGAGCTGGCCCCTGAGAACTTTTATTCTCTTGGGGCTTCTCGCAGGGGAACAGCACAGCTCGCTGTAATTAATCTCCAAAATTACGGACAAAAGGCGTTCGTAAAAGGAATGATTACGGACAACGGACATCACACCAAAATGACGGACGGTCCGTGAAATTTACGGACGGTTGGTCACCCTACCTGGCGGGTGCCCAGGGCCGGACTGGCCGTAGCGGGCACCGGGCGTTTCCCCGGTGGGCCGCAAGTGTGGGGGCCGGTTTTGGGCCCCTGGGGGCCGTTTTTGTTACATGGCCGTTTTTTCAGCATAGCTGCAATATCGTCCCCTGTAACGAAAACGACCAAAAACGGCCCTGGCAAACAGCTCGGCCACAGTCCCAACCCCCCAGGGTCCAGCCGAGCACTTTACCAGCGCCGGTTTTGGTTCCCAGTCCGGCCCTGCGTGTGCCTGGACAAAGACCGGGCCAAGAGCAGGTTCGTCTGCGCCCGTCAGAGACCGGATGAGGCTGGGGCTGGGCTGGTGGGCTGTGCCCACCCTCTGACATTTCAAAAGCCAAAATGAGGTACTATTAATGCAAATTTAATGTGTCTCTTGTGTGCTTGCTACTTTCTGCTGGAACTTCAATTCGCATAGACTCCGCATATGAGTGTTTTGCCACTGGGATCTTGCCATTCAAGGTGGGACTGTGCTTCCGGGGCATTGTGTACCGCGGCAGTACGGGAACTCTTGTCCACGGACACTATGACTTAACTAACATCGGTGAAGGTGCTATATCTGCGATTGGGAGAGGAGTTTAACTGGACTTATTCTTGTTGATGGATATATTTTGTTTATTTTTTTGTTATCATTTGTCCCTGGCCCCGGGAAGCATTTATATGGGTCATTAAATTACTCCAAACCTCATACCGTGCTGGTGTATCATTGCACATACAATGGGGCATTGCCAGGTGTCTGATGGTTCATTTTTCCATGCATTATTGATTTAGGTGCAGGACGCAATTCATTGAGGTAACTTGTTATTGTCCTGCTCGTGTTGCCTTATTTAGGTTTGGGGGGCGCAGTGAGTCTGTGTTGTATACCTTCTAGCTAGATTCCTGTCCCTATTTAAGTCTTTGCTTTATTGGCAGGGTGTTGTGTGGCGGAAAGTGTTGCTTTAGAAGCACTTAGGTGTGTAATGTGGGAGGGCAGTTATGGGATTGTAGCGCACTAACACGGCCTCAGAAATTCACCAACTTTTCTACTATGGTTAAACGGAAGGCGACCGATGGCGCTCAAATACTTAATAAACCTAATAAATGTGCCAAAAAAACAATGAACTCATGCAGCCTCAGTCAAATTGACAATTTGATTGAGGAGGTTGAGAGTATTTTGAACCCGCCTGCCCTCACCCACACGCAGGCACCAGAGAACAGGAAAAAAAACTAAATATCCGATACTTTTGGGAAGAAGCCAGGTGGGGTACAAGCAGGCAAGACGCACTCTTTGGCAAGTTCAGTGAGTCCGCAACATGCAGTTATGGGAAGGGAACACTCAAGTGATTTTATATTGCAACAACCTCCCCCACTCAAACCCGAACTGGTTTGCTCTAATAAATTTGTCCTGCTGGTTGGAACTACAGAGGGGTTCAACAAACGCTTTTTCATGGGGAGTGGGGGATTTGCACCACTTTACAGTCTCATGATGCAACAACTAACATATGAAATTATTTCAAGACTTGCTTAAAGAAGTGGCAGGATTAAAACGAGTGGTGGAATCTTTAGAACAAAAACTCACTGCAGTAACATAAGTAATACCTCAGCCTAAAGAGTCCCGGGGTCCCAACGCACTCTTTACTAGCTCTTCGCCCCTACCAGACCCAGCCCCCCTCAATTGAGAGGTCAAGGGGAAAATCTGGGTACCCGTGGGTCACAATCTGCTCGTCCGTCCCAACCTGGTAGGTCTCAGGGTGGGGATATAAGGTTTGGCGCAGGGCTGGACCACAGAAGAAGTCTTAAACGTGTTGACTCCCTTTGTGCTGAATGCCATTGTGGTAATGCTGCCTTTGGTTTCTTTGGTGTTCCTACCCTAGGAAGGGCAGGGGGCGGCTTCCCGATGGGAGCCCACAGCCACATTCATAAACGGAGATTCACGTAGGCCCGTCCTGGTGAGCGGTACTTCAGCTTCAAACTGCCCAACATTCCAAAATTGTCGAATGAGGGCCATGAGGGTAGGGAGTCTCTAATAAACAAGGTTTTGCATTAGCTGAGAGGCACTTATAAATGCAAATCAATCATAATGCAAGAAATCACAAATGTTCATGGAAGATCCTCTGAGTCGGGGATGGGCGATACCATTGACGTTGAGGTAGTTTCTAAAGGAATCATAGATGGCTTATGGGCAATAGAAGCCCGTGATTTTCGAACTACCAGTACAGGGCTTCAACTCGCCTTTTGTAACACCAAAGGGCGTGCTCGTGGCCAAAGACTAGAGAAGGGTGGCCTTGGGAGGGAGCAGAATCGGAGCAGCATAGACTGACGGTGTGGCCTTGTGCCTATTGAGGACTCTGTCCCATTCTAATTCGATCCAAGCGAAGCCAGAACTGTTGCACACGTAGGACAGATAGATGTCCCACTAGGTTGTAAATATCCCTTGACTGGCCATGTTATCGAGCACACTGTACCTCACGGCCAGCTGCAGATTCTTTCCTGGAATCTTGCAGCAAGAAGTAGTAACTTGGCCGATCCACTATCGGGTGACTATATTTACTCCTTCCATCTTTTTTTTCCAAGAGACATGGGCACTGGAGCCACTACACAGGTTGGGTTTTGCTACTTACTCAGTTGAAGCACTTCCTTCCCTGTCTGGTCGTTCATCCGGGGGCCTTCTAATTTGGGTAAAAATCTCACTTAATTGGGTTATCAAGCAGCTATCTATTGAGTGGTCTAATGTTATTGGGATATCCATAAGGGCCAGTAATGGGTCCACAATTAATAACTATAACATCTACAATCGCAGTGTGGCCAAGAACAAGGTCTCCAAAACACTTATCACCTTAGACAATCACTTGGAGTCCTTGTCCAACAATCCCAAGATTATTCTCGAGGGGGATTTTAACACTACTTATGAGCCGCTGGACTACAGTACTTTAGCCACTGAATTAGAAGATGAAGCTCTGGCTATTCCACAATTAAATGTGCCCCCTCTAACATCTTGTACAGATGTTGCCACGTAACTAGCCTTATTAACCATCGCTCACAGGCTGCGTGCGTGCAATGGCAGGTCAGGTTCTGATATGGAAAAGGCATATACATTCTGTAGGGGATCCTTGAAAAGTAGAATCTATTATATATTGCTGACCTTAAACTTATGGAACTGCCTGGTGGATTTTCAAGTAACTATCAGAACCGAAAGTGATCACAATTCCCCACACAATGTTGAAAGAGGGATTATTTCATCCTATTTCATTGTTCAGTGTATATGGGAATGTTATTACTACTACTACTAGGAGGGTCCTTAGGTGGCCAAAAACACCATCTTGTACCACGCAGTTAGCTTCAATTTATGATCTTTTAGCCTCAGCCCTTTCGCCATTTGAGGATGCGGACATGTGTGCAATTCCCATTGGAGACATTCATGGCCATATATTTGGCTCATTAAGACATCTTTTTGAGGCATAAGTAAGTGAGATCCAAAAAGATGCCCCATAATCATCTCCCTGGATCACTAAGGAATGTGTACAAGCCAAAGCATACCTGTTGACCGCTATAAGATCCTAGAGTCCTCCACGGATTCGGGATGCAAGACGTTACTATAAAGGGGTACTAGCATTGAGCAAAAAGAGTTGGGTCAACAAAAACTGGCAACATTTTTTAGAAGCTTCCAAGAGGAAAGACGTCCTCATTTTGGCAGATAATTCCCCATGGCAGTGTGAGAGCTAGTACTCTGACTATACATCACATCCAACAGCAGGTACGGGTGCAGCACTTCACCGATCTCTATTCCACACCTCCCATTGGCCAGATGCTATGTAGCACTGACCAGCAACACTTTGGCTAGTAGCGGTTCTGCAGTGCCTGGCTTGGAGTTCTTTTCCCTAACTGATCCCAGAGCAGCGATAGAGTCCCTGAAGCCAGGCAAAGCACCAGACTGGGATCTTATTGTTGTGACTTGCATGGATCGGAGATCAAGATCTGGGCCCCGTATATTAATATCTTGTCAAACGCTATTATGTCAGGTGCTCCTTTTCCTGATTCTTGGAGAGAGGCTATAATAATTCAGATTTATAAAAAGGGGACAAGATCCGATCCTAGTAACTACAGGCCTATAAGTCTAATTGACATTCTCCAAAAGGTGTTCTGTTGCCAGATCCTAGCCAAATTGCAGCAATGGGCCCTAGAAAGAAACATATCTTATCCCCATTTCAGACTGGGTTCAGTACCAAAGTTGGAACAATAGATTAAGTATTTTCATGCTGAGCCTTTGGAAATACATCAAGATCCAGAAGAAACATCTTTATGTAGTCTTCATCAACCTGAGAGAAGCATTCGATTTGGCTCCAAGGGCTTGCCTCTGGGACTCTCTCAGGTCGATGGGGGCTCCATCTGCCCTTGTAGGAATTCTAATGAGACTCCATGAGATGAACTTTGCTCAAGTTAGGTGGGGCAAGGATGGGGATATAACCAAGGGGATTCCTGTTACTCGAGGGGTGTGCCAAGGATGTGTTTTTGCCCAACGCTTTTTTCCTTGTATATAAATGACACGTTCCAACATCTTATTGATGGTACCCATGACGCCACAAAACTCAGTGGCCTCCCCATTCCAGGGTTGTTGTTTGCTGACAACACCCTGCTCATATCTAGAACACCAGCCGGTATTCAGTGCCTGTTAAACAAATTACACAACTTTTGCAGTCTAAGGGACCTAGAGATTAATTTACAGAAAACAAAACTTATGTCATTAAGACCACATAAGTCGTTTTGCAAATATTTACCACTTGGGGACATGGTATTTGTGGAAGTCAATCACTTTGATTATGCGGGAATGAGAATTAGTTATTCCCTGTCATGGTCCCTGCATATTGGGAAATGTACGGCTACTATATTGCATAAATTACCTGCTATTGCGAAAATGCACAGGGCTACATCTCCGAGGGCATTTTCTCTGGTTCTAGAAGTACATAGGCTGCTGTTCAATCAGGTGCATTGTATGGGGCAGAGGTTTGGGGCATGACTCCATCAACTCCGCTTATAACCAGAGAAAATCATTTTATAAGATCGCTATTCAGTCCACCACAGAGCACTCCACTTGTTCTAGTGTATTTTGACCTGGCACTGAAACGGATTGGTGATCTGGCAGACCTTTGGTTTACTGGGTGAGGTTATGGTCTACCCCCAAACTGGAATCCTATAGAAAAGGGCTCCAGGAACGTATTTGGTTGGACATGAATTTGACTTTCTCATGGTTGTTCCACATTAAAAAATGGCCTTTTAATTTGGGGCTGGATGTAATGTGGACCAATCCCATTTTTTATCAATTCATCAGTGAAAGGATTGGTTAAATAACTGTTCTGGGGTACATAAGAGCCGAACATGCATGGAACTCTAAAAGCAATAGCCTTTCAGGAAGGTTTATGGTTAACAAACCTACTCCGATGTTTGAATTATACCTCGAAGCAGTTACTCCGCAATGGGCCAAAACACTCTTTATAAAAGGTTCAGGGTTGGGACATTGTTTCTGAACAGCTACACCTATAAATGGAACATGGGAAACCTGGATGATAAATTTTGCACTTCATGCTCTGATTGAGTGGAAACCATTGAACACGTTCTGTCTATCTGCCCACTGTATGCCTGTGCTAGATCGAGATGGCAAACCCGGCATATGCCTTCAGCTCTCAGAATCCTCAGTTCAGACACAGGTAGAGTAACGGTTCTCTGCCTGAGCAGATATTTATTTGCAGTAGGAGGGATCAGGAAACGATTGGGGCTACCGCTATAGTTTATGACCGCTAGTTTTAAGAAAGAATTGTGATTGGTTGTATTTTTACTGTTGCTCTATTGATTTTATGTACTTTTATGATCTGAACACAAAAAGATCGAATAAAGTTTATAATGGTAATGGTGACAGCTAGTTGCACCTGAGGGGCCAACCGGCTAATTTGCTAAAGGCTTTGCTAGGGTTGAGGCTACGGATTGACACACCGATGGTTCCCCCCGTATGCTAAGTACTGTTTGTTTACCTTTTATTGTTTTACTATATCTGAGTCCATAGTATGTACCTATGGCATTGATCATATGGTCCTGTAACAGTAATAACAGTGTTGTAATACCTTACTAGACTGCATTTTGCATATTACCCTACGATCTCTCTTAAGGGGTTCACTTTTATCTTGTGGAATTACAATTTCAAGTCATGTCCTTTGTTATACCTGTACATGGATTTTATTTGGTTCACTTATGTAACTGTGGAAAGACAATGTCCGCTTAATCATGCCATTGGGAAAAAGGAGACAGTAGCGCAGGGTGCTATAGCGGACCCAGAGAGGCCCTGGTTAACAGTGGTGTTTTTGCGACTCAAATTTTCTTTTGTGTAAAATCAATGCTATATTATGTAATTCTTTAGGCTATTAGAGAGGAATTATTTGTACACAATATGTTTTAATTGCTTTTATGGTCTTTGGACCGAAATAAAGTATATATGACTGACTGACTATAAATTATCATATTTGTTAGTAGCTCTAGATGACTTTCAGTGATCAAAAGTAGCTCTCAGTATAAAAGAGGTTGGAGACCCCTGTGCCAGACCATTCCACTTGTGCCAAAAGAGTACATCCCAGGATCACCATGCTGCAGGACCTAGTAGCACAAATTGCAAGTCACCTTTCATGCATTTACTTTCTTCTCTGGGGTGTGTAAAAACAACCCTAACAAAACAAAAAAGGTTAATTTCTGCACCAACTTTTTGTGGTTGGAAGAAAGAGAAAAAATACATGATGTTTTTTTGTAGGTAAGTGAGAGTGAGTGACAGTCAGTGTCATGGATGGGAAGAGAAATGTGTAAGTCAAACAGTGACTGAGAGAGTGAGTGACAGTGTGTAAAAGTACGTGAAAGGGATTGTGCAGCAGAGGGTAATCACGGGACCTGGCCAGAGGTCAGGCCCTGTGGCAATGCCACCGCAGAGCACCACTTCTAACCTGGTCCTGCACTCACATCACTGCGGAAAGCCAACTAGCACTGCAAACGGCCTTCTGACGTGCAGTGGGGGTTGTCCAGAGGGTCTGGCTTCTTGTCAGGCCTTGTCGCCAACCCTCCATAGACAGCAAAGTCCTGCTATTTATTGTCATCCCCACCATGCACTGTCTTGGGCCTTAAGCAGAGGGGAATAACAGCAGGGCCTCACCACAGACCCAGTGCTCCAGCTACTGTGGTAGGCCAACTCCCACTGTGCATGGCCTCGAGGGAGGCCCTGCGCCCAACCTGCTTAGGACATCCAACCCCCACTGGGCTTGGCCTTCAGCCGTACACAGTGGGGCCTACTGCAGGAAGTCAAGCCCCCTGCACATGGCCTTTGGCCAATTCTTGCACCCAAATCGCCATGAGTTGTTAACACCTGTTGTGCATGAGGCTTGGAAGAGACAACTTGGCCTTTGGCTAGTCAGCTTTTTTTATTTTTTAAATTCTGTTTGTTCTCCGGATTCTCTTTTTCTATTGCAGATCCAAGACAAGCCTTATGTCCAGGTACCACGAACCCAGGGAGCTTCACCAGCCCAAGTTGGTGAAATTTACCTTGGATTCATGGCATCAAGCCAAGAAGCTTTACTTGGAACCGAAGGGAATTTTGGGGCCCCTTGGTTCCCCAATATCTCCATTGTTGACCGGGGTCTGCAGTACCTTTGTTGGTACCACTGACCCAGGCCAGTCGTTTAGATGTTGTGGGGCAGTGATCCCGGAAAAGGTACAGTAGATCCAGTAACTATTTTTTTGTTTCTAATTTACCCTAGATTGGAGGCTTTCAAATTCCCCCTTACCTGGCTTGGGGATCTGGGTCTGATCATCCTGCCACCTTATGTGGCCTTATTTTCTGCCGGACCTGAGGACTCTGCCCTCATACTGAAATGGCTGCCCCAAGAGAAACATTTCTCTTGGGGCTGTCAATCAGAGGTCTCAAATCCGTGGTGTCATCTCGGTAACAGTGGTTCTGAATCGGACTAGAAAAGAGGCTCCCTCATCGAATTGGATTTCTTCATTAACTGAATTTCAGGGCTTGTGGAAGACCCCCAAAGTCTAAACAGCACTGTTATACGAAAGTATTAATCATTTAAAGCCTGCTCAGCAACATTTTTACACACTTATAACTCTAAAACTACTGAACGGATTTAGACCGAACGAGCAAAAGCATGCTTTCTAGATAACTTCTACTTTCATGCCAAATGTGGTGTTCAGTGGTTCGGGCTGCAGGCTCGAGCAAAAGTCCCTAGGGGAGCTAAATTGGGAAAACACATCTTTTTCTACCCACTTCACTCAATTGATTTTCGCCTGCATGGATGTTCACA
The DNA here is from genome assembly GCA_963921515.1 of Calotriton arnoldi. Taxonomy (NCBI): domain Eukaryota; kingdom Metazoa; phylum Chordata; class Amphibia; order Caudata; family Salamandridae; genus Calotriton; species Calotriton arnoldi. The sequence goes on from CAWUFW010008756.1 coordinate 193,153, forward strand.
ATAATTGGCATACTGGATATTCATATCAAGTGTGAATAGTTTATTCAGACCTGTGTGTAGATCTTTCTTTCCTGTCTTGGTCATCTGTCCAGTGTTTTTAGAAAGGTTTTTTTTTCTTTACATGTGAACATTTTGCCTATGATCTGGTATTTAGGAGTCTGCTGGATGATCAGAGTGTTAGATGTGAGCAAAAGGTTAGTAATTTTCAGCATGAGTATAATGGATGGGCATAAGTTTCAGACCTGGGTTTGCTCCGTCATTAATGTGTGTGGAGATATTGGCATTAAGCGTGCTGGGGCAATTGGGCTGGGACTGGTTATTCCACTATAAGTGGGACTGGGCCTAAAGGTGACAGGTGAAGCAGTGATTGGTTTTTTTTTGTCACTGTGGCATTGAAGATATGGCAGACATACTAAGCGACAGACTTTTTTTATTGCGGAATAGTCAGATTTATGCCCCAGTTCTGGGTGTGGTCAGTTGTGTTAACTGTGGTGTTTGCTAGAGGGAGGAGGTGATTCACCACAATGCTTTGTTTGTGCTGCTCAGTCATGCAACTGGCATGTTTAATGACAGTGTAATTAGACTATTATTGATACTGTTGTGCAAAGGGCATTTATATAGTTCTTTACTACCATTTTATGATTTCTTAGGTGCCCTATACAAAAGTATGTGTTCTGACAATCTGATTCAAAAAGAGTAGATATCTGCACCTAATTTTAGGCAGATGGTGTATTTGTATATTGGGAATTAAGAGGGGGACAGTAAAGATATCGATACATAGTGGTTAACACTCTGATCGTGACTCCCTCTTCCCTTTTGATTTCAAATGTGGTGGGCTGTTGTTGTGAATCTTCACTTAGCAGGAGGTGCTTCTTAAGGACTACTTTATTATTATTTTTTTCTGCCTTGTCAATCAATCTTTATTTTCATGTTCGATACTTAAATACATCAACAAATATGTACAGCCAGTACAAAATCTTAAAAACATAAAATCACGAACATTGTAAAACCAAACTGTTACTAGTCATCAACAGAAATTACAGATGTTAGTTGTTAGGCTTATTACTCATACTCAAAATGTTGAGTCTTATGAACCAAGCTGAATGTAAGAACTTTGATACAGCAAAGACTACAGAAGTGCTAGTGTCATTTTTACAGATTCTTTGTGCATTACCAAGATTTATTAACCCTAGGGAGTGACATATGGGCAGAATCCATTCGGCTCTAGGTTGTGAATGTGCAATACAGAAAACAACAAATGTTCCTCGAATTCTTCAGAGTGACAGCATACAGGGCACAGTTTAAACTTAAGAGCAGGGAGCATCCAGGAGAAGGTGAAAGTGGCTGTGGGAAGAATCCCATATCTAAACTTCATGTAAAGCGATCTTGAAAATGAGGGAGTGATAAGATCAAGGAATTACTCTTGCTTCAAAACACTTGTAACAGTCAGGAAAGCCTGAGACGGGCTATCAAGAGAGTCAGATGATTCACTACATTACATAAAATGACCCCAAGGTCACCCCTTAGCAGTAGTGACTAGAGCTGGCCGGATAGATAAACGGTTATGTTATGTTATGTTAATAGGAACTTTTATAGCGCTCGTTCACCAACGGTTTCTTGGCGCTGGAGGAGTTACTTTCCTAAAAGAGTTACTGGTACGGATGGTCCTGGTCTAACTGTAAGCTTGGGTGAAGAGCCAGGTCTTCAACATCTTCCTAAAATGAAAGAGGTCTGACTCAAGTCTCAATGGGGGCGGGAGGGCGTTCCAGAGTTTGGGTCCTAATATTGAGAAGCGTGAGCCTCCTGTTCTTTTGCGTCTACAAACTGGGACCTCTAAGTAGTTCATGTGCATAGATCTTAAAGTACGGTGGGGGATGTACTTGTGAATTTTTGATGAAATGTAATTAGGGTCGGTCCCATGCAAGGCTTTAAAAAGAATACAACCGGCTTTAAACTTGGAGCGTTGCTCCACTGGAAGCCAGTGCAACTCTTTTAGCAGCGGCTTGATGTGACATGGTCTGCCTTGTTGGAATATAATTCTGGCTGCCTGATTTTGTATTAGCTGTAGACGATGTATCTGATTGTGCTGAAGACCTAGGTATATAGAGTTAGCATAATCAATTCTTGACATATCAAAGAGATGACAATTTGGATACATGCCTCTCTACTGAAGAATCTTCTGATTTTCCTCAGTTTCCGCAGTTGGAGGAAGCAAGCGGAGGTAACTGCTCCAATCTGCGTGTTCATGTTTAGGTCTGAGTCAATGTGTATGCCTAGGCTTTTTATCGAGTTTTTTAATGCCGGAGGCGGGCCTAACTCGGAGGGCCAGTGGGCGGGGGTCCAATGCTGGAGTTTATTGTTGGGGATAATGATTTCTGTTTTTTCGGCATTTAGTTTTAATTGATTTTTGTTCATCCATTTCATGATGAACAGCATGGATTTTTTAAGAAATTCCTGGGACTCTATAGATTCATTGATGGGGAAGACTAGCTGCATATCATCAGCATAGTTGTAGATTTGCACTCCCATCTGTCGTAACGCAACGATAAGAGGACGGATATATATATTGAAAAGATGTGGGGATAGGGATGAGCCCTGTGGCACTCCACACTTCAGATTTACTGTGCCCGATTTGTACGGAGAGAGCCAAACTGACTGTTTTCTATCTGCAAGAAATGATTGAAACCATTTCAGGGCCGTGCACTGAGACCTGCTGCAGCCACACGGTCCACCAAGATGTTGTGGTTGACGGTGTCAAAGGCTGCAGACAGGTCCAGGAGAATCAGTGCTTGAGTGCTGTCAACATCTGCCTTCCCCTTTAGGTCATCCCTTACAGACAGAATAATGGACTCCGTGGAGTGGGCTGTGCGGAAACCAGCCTGATGTGGGTCTAGGAAGTTTGTTTTTTCAATGAAGGAGCTGAGAGTCTTTGCTATGTGTGTCTCCAACACCTTAGCCGAAAAGGGGAGGAGAGATATTGGCCTATAATTGTCCAGCCTCTGGGGATCAACTCCCTGCTTTTTCTGAAGTGGAATAATCACTGCTTCTTTGAAAGCTTGTGGGACTGTCCCTTTAGTTAAGGATAGATTCAAAAGAGAGAGGGTGATCTTAGGGAATGCTTTGAAAATGGATTTTTGTACTTCAGGTGGACAGACATCATTTGGGGAGCCCAATTTTATTATGTTTAGGTACTCCAAGAATAGATTTTGGTCTATGCACGGAAAGGTAGTCAGGATATCAGTGTTGGTATTTACAACCCAACTTTCCATCTCCTGATGTTTGGTATCTATGGATTCCTGAATTTTCTCTATTTTTTCAATGAAGAAATTGCTTAGGTCATTGCAAAGTTTCTGAGTAGCGGGAATTGGTGGAGTGACACGATCAGGGTTAGATAATTCCCTTACTGTATTAAAAATATCTTTGGTTTTATTAGTTGAGTTCAACACCTTGTTGGAGAAGAATTGTTTTTTTGCCTCCATTATGGCGTGTTTATATTTCCTGAGATTAGTTTTATAGTGTTCTTTGGATTCAGGTGAGTAAGAGTTGCGCCATTTCCGCTCTGCCTGGCGAGTTTGGAGTTTGGCTAATCTTAAGTCTTCCATAAACCATTTAGGTGCTTTGTGTTCCCTAATGCGTGAGGTTTGAAGTTTTAGGGGAGCATGAGAATTGATAGCTTTTCTTTGCCAGTCTGCAATTTCTCGCTCCAGATTATCTACATTATCCTTAGTTTTAGGAGGTTTCTGTTTTAAGGTGTCACATAATGCTTCCAAGTTAATGTGGTGCCAGTTTCTCGATAGGGTCTTTTGAGAAGGTGTTGTTCTGGACATGTAGATATTGCCTATTGCAAACCTGATTATATAATGGTCAGACCATATACATGGTTGTATTTCCAAATTATGGAGGGTCAGATTGATCGACCATACTTGGTCAAGAATGTGACCTTTGTTGTGTGTTGGTGCTTGAAAATGTTGTTAGAGATTCAGGCTTTGTAGGGCGTCGGTCAATTCCCTGGCACTTTTTCCCCCTGTTTCTTCATTTACCCAGTAATTAAGATCACCAATGACCAAGACCAAGACAGTTATACCACCAGTCACTGAAGCCTAGGCCAATTAAGGACGTTGTGATGTAATTAAAAGAAAGAATGCTATAAGCCTTAGGAAAACTGATAATATTGCTAAGCGCGTCTCTGTATGACATCAACTCTTTGGAGTGCCAAAGGCAAAGACAATACAGTACAGGCATTAATTTTGCAAGCTCTGTGATGGACTTCAGGGCAAGCTCTAAGCTTAATAGCAGTAATATGTTGCCCTGAACTACATTCAGTAGGGACCTAATAAAGTTATTCTCATCTACCCCTAACTTAGATGCATCACTGTAACCCCAGAATTCTGTGCCATAAAGAGCAACAGAAGTAGCTTGAACTTTATTAATTTCAATAGCCTGAGAAATCGAGTAAAAGGGTGCCCTCTTTGCAAAATTAAGTAACTCTGAAGACCTGTGCTTAATCAAAAATGAGCTCCTTGTAATTTGGGACTCCCACAAATTGGAACCAGTTAGTCTAATTCCAAGATAATCAAATTATTTTACCCTCTTAAGGAGGTTCTGACATAACCTAATGTTCCGCCTAAAGTTCTTCCGGCAATTAAAGGCCATGACTTTAGTTTTCTGAGTGTTAATTTCTTTTTTTTTTAATAACATTTTTAATGTCAATTTTGAAAATACAAACATACACGAAATAAATAAAGCATCGAGGTTCGAGGCCCCCCCCCCCCACCCGCCCCCCTCCTTCCTAACCCTCCCGGTCCTACACAATCCAACAATAAGGGTCGGCAATCAGAAAATTGTCCATTTTGCATTAAAACAATCCATCATATTGAAACCTTCGAGTTCATATAAAGCAATAATAAGGCTTGTTTCCTAATGCGTTTCCTCGAGCCCTGGATGGCCATAAAGTGCAAGGTGTGAATAATCAGTTTCAAAGATACATTCAAAGATATAAAGTGACCCGTGCAAGGTGCAATGAAAAGTGCAAAAGGTGCGGGAAAGTGTTTTAGTAAAGGAAAACATTCTTCGGATCTCGTGTGAATAGGCTGTCCATGATACACAAATAAATAAATACAGTGAAACATTTATAAATTCCTCTTAGGATTCACCAGCCAAAGCTCGAGGATAAATAGCATTGTCCCCCTCCCTCTATTTATTGTGAGTTTGTCTGGCAAAGCCAGCTAGATAATGGTTCCCAGATTACCAAACCCTTCCTTTTAGCACAGATGCCCTTCTTGGTGTAGATAGCTTTTTCAAGATTGTGCATTGAAAATAGACGAGCCATCCACTGCTGAAAAGCAGGGGGATTGGGGTCCAGCAAAGCTGGAGCGATACATAGCCTGTATATTGCCATAGCGATAAAAATAAGGGCTCCTTCACTTTTTCTGTCTATGGTTTCTTGCACTCCCAATAAAACGGTGGTAGGAGTTAGCAGAACATCTTGAGCTAGAACTGCCTTGAGGAAGCGTTGAATCTCTTCCAACAGATGGCCAAGCTTCTCACACGTGGCAAACATATGTGTAGAGTCTGCGCTCCATACAGAACACCGGGGGCATTTAGTGCCTCTGCCGGTTCCCCATTTTGCAATTTTACTCGGGGTATAATATAGAAAGAAGCACGTTTTGTAGAACTGGGCTTGCAAGTTGGCTGATAGTAAATCGCTTTGAGCAGTTCGAAGAGCTGACTGGAAAACGTTGTCGTGATGTCTAATTTCAGTTGTAATTTCCCGGAGATCCTAGCCAAATCATCCGGCAGTAAGCTGCTAAAAATGCCATAAATGGTCCCGATTCGAGGGGTATTTGGATCTGTCAGTTTTTTTAAAATAAATTCGCATTTAGCAATCCCCGAAGGCCCGCCTGCCGTCCGTGATAAAAAATTCCTTATAGCTAGGTATATAAAAACCTCTTTATGGCTTAGACCAAATTGTGTTTTACGATCTTCAAATGCCAAGACCCCTTCAGGAGAATAGAGGACCCCCAGTTTGTTGATGCCGGCGCTAAGCCAAGTTGAAAAGTAAGAGCCGCCGAATATATCTGGCAGATTCTCGTTGCAACTTATAGGCGTAAAGTGGTTCATTCTCCCAATCCCTAATAGTTTACGGACAGCGGTGAAGACCTTATAGGTTCCCATAAGGGTCTTGGACCTTACTTTCTTATAGTACCCATATTCGAGCTGACGCCATAAACATCCCCAAGCTTCTGGGCCGAGTAATAGCTCGAATGGGGAGGGGAGATCGGTCGTTCGTGCTGGAGGCCGGTCTTGTAGCTATACAGTACATATCTGCATGATAGTGGCCCAATAATATATTTTTAGGTTCGGGAGCGCCCAGCCACCTCTCTCCCGGGGAAGAGACAGATACTTGAGGGACCTTCTTGGCTGCGAATAAGCCCATATAAACTGCGAGAAAAGACTATTGAATTTCTTTAGCATTGAGTTAGTAAATTTGAGAGGGATAGCTCTGAAGAAGTATAACATTTTAGGGAAAAAAATCATTTTGAGAACGTTGCACCGGCCAACTAAGGACAGGTGTAAGTTATTTAGCCGATGCAATGCCTTCTTCGTCTCTGAAACTAACGGGACTAAATTTTCTCCAACTATCAAATCAGTATTGGCCACGATATTCACCCCAAGATATCTGGCTTTGGTGACGACTCTATTGTCTCTCCAGTTAATTTTGTTGTTCACAATTATCTGGGTTTTTCCCTTATTTAATGCATATCCGGAGACCTCCCCGAAGTTCTGGGCCTCAAGTTCTATTGCTTCTATTGCCTTGCCAGGGTCCGAGGTCACAAATGCCAGATCGTCGGCGTAAGCCATGATTTTAGTTTCAAATCCATGTCTGTGTATAGCGGGAATCCCTTAGTTGTTTTCAAGCTTCTTAATAAAAGGGTCAATGTACATTGCAAAGAGCAATGGGGAACAGGGACAGCCCTTGCGTGTCCCCCGTGTTATTGCAAATTGCTCTGTCAATATCCCATTGATCATAACCCTAGCCGTAGGATTTATATACAGGGCTTTAACAGCCTGAGTGAACCCGGGCCCAAATCCCATTCTCTGCATGATGCTCCACAAAAACAACCAGGAGACCCGATCCAAGGCTTTTTCAGCATCAAGAAGTATTAGAGCCATCAGGTCGCCTGTGGACTGTGCCCCATCAAACAGAGTGATAGAACTCCTTATATGATCGGTGGTGCTTTTTTTGGGAATAAACCTGTGTTGCCATCTAGAGACGAGTTTTTCTATGACAGCCGATAACCGAGAAGCAAGGATCTTGGAATAGATTTTGGAGTCTCCATTGATTAGCGTTATTGGGCGATAAGAGCCCATTTCCAAAGGAGGTTTGTCTTTTTTGGGAAAGATGATAATTTTAGCTGACAACCAGGATGAAGGTGGGGTCGTGCCATTAAAAATTTGTACCAGAAGGGATTTGAAGATATCTTTAATCTGGATAGAAAAAACTTTTTAAAATTCTCCCGGGATGAGATCGGTGCCTACCGCCTTGCCGTCAGGCAAGCTAAATATCGCCATGACAATCTCCTCACAAGAAGGGGGATCCTCTAGATATTCACGATCCTCCAAGCTGAGGCGCGATATCAGAATTGGATCTAAGAAGTTATCTATGGCTTTTTGTCTAGCAGCTGGAGGACCGGCACCTTCCTCAGTATACAGATCTTGATAAAACTGGCGGAAGGCTGTTTGAATTTTATCCGGCTTGGCGGTTATCCCGACAGACGGGACCCGGATAGAATATATGCCGTTATTCGTAAGATGTTGCCTAGTTCTCAGAGCTAGCTGGTGGCCGATTTGCTCGCTAAATTCGTAGACTTTTTCCCGAGCGGCAACCCAGATGACGGCGGTTTTTGTCAGCCAAAATTGCGCCGATTTCTGCTCTTACCGCTGCGACCTCTAGTTGTACTGGTTCGATTTGCTCCCCCTTCTGGACGGCCGCAATGAGTTTTTCCTCAGCCTTTGCTAATTTGTTTTGAAGCTCTAGGATCTGCTGTTTTTCTTGTTTGTTCTTTCTAAGAGAAAATTGTAGTCTCCCCCCATATACACGCCTTTAGGGCGTCCCAGACCACCCCAGTTGGAGCAGAACTGATGTTTCTATCAAGGAATTCCTGAATCCAGCTTTTCATATGATCTTGGTATTCCTTGTTAAACAGCAAAGACCTCTCAAAGCTCCAGGTCGGGACTTCTTTGCAAAAGGATGTTCCCTAGACACTAGGGGGTTATGATCTGACATAAATCGAGGAATGAGATCAATACTAACATCCTGGATCAAAGAAAAAGAAACAAGGAAATAGTCTAGTTGGGCATGTGATTGATGGGGCGCGGAACAGTAGGTATACCCAAGTTGATTTCGGTTTTAAACGGGACCAAACATCAATCAACCCATGTGTGTGGAATAGGTTCCTCAAGGCCTGTAAAACTTTGGGTTTTCTACCCGAGTAATGCCTTTGAATGTCCATATCCCAGTCACAGGGTAAGTTAATGTTCAGGTCCCCGCATATTATAACTGGGAGAGGCCAGTGAGCTAACTCCCCGGTAAGCCAGTTGATTTCCCCGGGATCGTCTACTGTGCTCCCATATATCGAGCATAAGGTGAAGGAGGGCTTAGATGATGGCCTACACTCTACTAGGACCCATCTCCCAAGGGGATTAGCTTTAGTTCGAATAGTCTGAAACAGGCTGCTGCACCGGGTCAAAATAGCTACCCTTCTAAGGCGCGCACCCTGTGATGTCCCTCCAATCAGGGAATATCCCATTGTATTAAGGAGATTAGTCTGTGAGCCTTCAATGTGTGTTTCTTGGAGGCAGACTAGATCTGCCCCCAGCAAGCGTAAGCCCTGCGAGACCTTCTGCCTCTTCCGGCCATCATTTAGCCCGCAAACATTAAGAGAAGCAATTCTGAAATGCATTAAATTCGACATGCTAATTCAACACCAATTCCATTCCGTAATATCAATATGGACATCAGTAGGAAAGCATAAACAAAAAAAGGAAGGCAAAGGAATGCAAAAGAAAAAAACCAACCAGCAGCAAGAGACCATAGGTCTAAAATACAACAGCACCAAATTCCTGCACTTTTTAAGCCAACAAGACAGTAGCACATTCTCATAATGACAGCTAAACAAAATGCGTGTAGGAACCAGCATGACGTTCCCAACCCTCCCGCACCCCAAACACCCCTTGACCCTGCAACCCTGCAACCCTCCCACCCCCTCCCCTGAAAAATAGAGCAATCAGGAATAACCTGAATGATGGACGCCAATAATATGTCCACGCCACCCGACCCCATCGCGTGATCTAGGGAAAATTGACCCACTATAGGCCAAAGAGAAAGAAAAAAAAACGTGTCCCGCAGTGGTACCGGCTACGGTCGAGACCCCCTCTCCTTCCTCCTCTTCACCCTCTTAAGAAACACCATTTATTAACTTCCTATAAAAGGAAAAGGATTTAGAGGAGCCCGATACTGACCCAGATTTCTTCAAGATATTCTTTGCTGTGCCCCTTCCTAGACTTGATTTCATTAAGATAACCCTGGGCCTGATTTAAGATATCCAACTACGGGAAGAGCCATTTAAGTTGACTTTGAGCTTAGCAGGGTTCATGAGAAAAACTTGAACGTCCAGCTGCTGAAAAGGGGCAAACAGTTGGCGTAGACGCCATCTGCGTTCAACCGTAGAATGACAAAAATCAGGCTTTGCGAAAAAAGACACCCCCTCAAACATTTTTGGTGAGTTCGGCTGAGCATGTTCATAGACCAATTGTCTGAGCAAAAAATTGCAGAAGAACACCAAAAAGGCTCTGGGTTTCTCTCCGCCATTAGAATGCTGCTTCTTTAGTGTGAAGGGGAAGAGGTGAGTCCTCTGTATTTCCTGATTCCAGTTCCAGTCTGAGTGTTCGGGGAAGGGACCTTTCAGAAGCTTCACGATGTATCGACGGGGATCTTCTCCTTCTGGAATCCCCAGAAGGCGGAGATTGTTTCGGCGCTGCCTGTTTTGCTGATTCTCCAATTTCCACATGACATCAGTCATGCAGGCACCATGGGTGGAACTCTGCTCTTTCAGGGAGGTAACTTCAGCTTCCAGGCATTCGGCATGGCTTTCAATCATCGTGACCCATTCCACAATGTCTGAACAGGTCTTGTTCAGCTTTCTTAATCCACCTTGAAGTTTTTTAGCCGTCCGTTTTGCTTGCCTATTGTCTGTCCGCACTTCCTCTTGAAACTGCTTGATAGATAATAGAATGGCCGTCAAGGAGAGTTCTTCAGCTAACTCTGGTGTTGCCCTGGTTCCTTCTCATCCAGAGGCCCTGCAAGAATCTTCACCGCAGGGAAAGGTAAACTGTGAGCCAGAGTAATCCCCTTTCAGCTGGCTGTGGCTTTCATGTCGCTTCCCTTTCCGCTTGTTGGAAGTGGTCTTCTGGCGCAGCACAGTGCCTGCTTCCTTGGTGAAGCGGCCTCAGTTAGAGTCTGATTGGTCCGCATCGCTAGAGGAGCGGGAGCTCCCCCCAGCGGAGGAGTCCGAGCCATCGGAAATCGAGAAGAAGTGCTCCCCTGCCGGCTCGGGGGACAGAGTCGCCTGAGGAGGCTGTCCGCCAGCGGCCTCACCCTTTTCAATGATGATAACATTAGGGGTATGTGCTCCCTGCTCAGTCAGTTCCAGGGGTATCCCAACCTGAACACTGGAGTCCATTGCAGTGATAGTTGAAGAAATCGTAGAGCCCAGGGCTGCCTCCAGGTTACCTGGGGCCAGAAAGTTCGCAATAGCACCAGGAGGAGCCCCCTGCCTGTCTTGCTCCATGGTTAGAGGCAGACTTTGACAGTCCTTAATATCAAAATGGGGGGCCCCAGGTCAAACTGGTGCTCTAAGCTGGCTAACTCGGGGTAGTCGTTGGTAGTTTCAGGGGGCTCAGTAACTACCCCGCTCCGTCAGGATTAGTCGATCTCAGGGAGCTAGAGGTGGTAAACAAGTTTGCTATAGAGGGTTGAGAGCCCGTGCCCTCTTTTAACACACCTCCCCCTGCAGCCTTCAACATCGCTTTCTTGCTACCCCCACCAGCATCCTGTTTACCTTTTGCGCGAAGGTCCGGGTCTGGGGCCGACATAGCTGTGCTTGTTGCTCCAGTGTTTATAGGGGCAATCCTTCCATTGGACCCCCTCACGCCGCGGGCTGCCATGTTCAGCCCTTGTTCTGAACCTTTTACCCCTTGACGGAGCCTGCTGGGGTTGTAGAAAAGCCGCAAAGTGCAAATGGGAAAGTGCGGCAGCAGACAAGAGGCAGTCCAGTGCAAACGTGCGAAAAACGCTCAAAGCGGCTCCGGACCCGTGAGGGCAGCGTCAGCGTCTTCCTTCGAGGAGCAGCAGTTTGCGGAGCAGCGACCGCAATCCAGGGTACATAGCCGATGGCCAAAATCAGCTCGCGTCATGGGTGACGGTGGTACGGAGAACTACTCGGGCGCCATCTTGCTCCCTGGTACCTGTGTACTTAAGGGCTACTTTAAATCCTTTCGTGTGTAGTTAAATCTGCCATCACCAAGGGAGAAGCAAGCCCATGAAGGGGAGTTAATGATAGTGGCAGAAAAAAACACAACTCTGTGTTCGAGGAAATGTGGTAGTGTGGCACAGACGGAGGCTCGCGAGGTAGAGGGGCATGGTGATTTTAATGGATGGGAGTGGAAGTTTTAATTTATTTATTTTGTGAGCCTGCCAGGTAAATCAGTCTAAAACAAAGTGAGTCTGAGATACTGGATGCAAACAGAAGAGAAAAGAAAAGACTTAATTATGTGATGTGATATCCATTGTTTATGACTGCAGAAGATTGGGTGTTTTGTAATTACATTGATAAAGCACTTCATACTCCAGACCAATCACCGAACCACATTTGCAGACAGGTAGCACAGTACGCGTTGAGAGTTCTATAAATGATACTGTCTCTGCGTCATATAGCCTAGAAGAGTAGTACTTTGGTGTTGTTTGTGAGGACCCTAAGTGTGATCGTATTGTGTTTTGTTACTGCGACTTAGCATGAATTGAAGCGAAAAGGAGTCTAAGTGATAATGTATGGATGGATGAATGGATTGATGGGTAGAGGGAGCAAGTGTGTCTGTGTGTTTTGATACTGTTCAAGTATGGCCTAACTTGGTCTTCAATGGGGCATCATAGATGACTCCGCAGTCAATCGCTTTGCCTTGTTCCTTTCTAGAAATTATCTGATCCAACACCACCTGAGACCAACCCACGCAAAAAAGTCTTGTTTACCTGTAACCTACATTGTGAACATCAGTTAACCATTGACCTATGTCCCACATTTTATAGACATTCTGTCATTTCTTGCTCCTATGTGCTGTTTGCTCACATCCCCTTTTCTTTGCTGATCACAAGAAACACAAGTGTGTGCTCAAGGTCTATAAAAACACATGCTGTTTTTCCAGCTACAAATAGCCTTGTGCAAGTCTATACGTAAACCAGACAATTTGTAATTTGCTCATGATTATGTATTCAGCTCTCCTCCTGCAGTATCCAATATGTGCCTTGTGATAACAGATGATTGTGACTAATGGTATGCTCATAGGAATGTTCAATGCTTACATGTAACTTTGCAAAGGTGTCTTGCCCTTTGTACCTGCGAACAGATGTATAAATATCTGTGTGACCCTGTGCCAGGCAGAAAACTATGAGCGAAGCCATGCTGTTGTGTTTTCTCCACTCGAGTGTGTTTACAATAAATGCTGTTGCAATTCCTCGCTCTTTGGTGGAGTCTTATCTGTTTTTAGAGTTCCTGTATCAGATGGTGGTGGTAACCCAACAAGGAGAATATTTTCTCTCTAACAATCTGTCCTGGACTTAAAAATACACAAAGGAGACCATCTCTCAAGGGAAGAGCCCACAGTGGTAGATTTGTCTGACCATTATCTTATCCTTTTCTGTCTGCTGTTCACGCATTCCCTGACCCTGGGCCAACCAAAAGGGAGATAACTTGGTTTCGTGACAAGAAGTTCAGAATCACTGCACAGAATTTACTACTGTATATCGTTCCCGGCAGAGATATCAATCAGTGTCCAATATTTTGACTGTCCACTTCAAGAGCAAAATGAAAACATCTAAACGTTATGTTATGTCTCAGCTATCTTAGCGCTGCTGCCAACAATTCTAGAATGAAGGGGATAGTTCTGAGGTCAGAGGGAACTGGACATGGCTGGATGGAGAACGCTGTTAGCAGCAGTGGAGGCACTGGTGCAACTGACTCTTTCAAGTATGAACTTTCTCTTTTATTCATGGCCCTGCTGTATACCATTGACAAACTTAACACTAAACCATCGGCTCACTTGTTCAATAAGACTTGGTAGGTGTAAAGAAGATTGCTGGAATAGAAATAGAGACATCGCCTCCTACCACCAAACCCATACGACTCTGAAACGCATCATCACTATAAGAAAAGGAAAATGTTCTTTGCGAAAGCAACCCATTTTAGATCTTTCAGACTTAGCCAAGAACTGGCCTAAACAACTTTTCAAACTAGACAAAATTGATAGCAGACCGCACGATTCTATACCTGGACTTATAGTTGACCGAAGTTTCTTCCATATTATATACTCAATTAGACCAATTTCGGGCTCCTGGTACAGACTCCTGTATATCGATACACCTGGGACACTGCGTTTTTCTTCGGAAGAACAACTAGAAGAGAGAACAAAATACTTTATTTACTGATCAGGATTCCAGAAGGACTACTTATGCAAAGGTGCTGCATATACTTACTTTGATAAACAGGATTTTATGCCCTGTTGAGAAAACAAAAAGATAGAATAGTAACTAACCAAAGTGCTGCAGCATTTCTCAATGTTTCTGTATTTTGTAACTGTGGCGGAAGGACTTGATAAAATTGACAGACCTAGGCAGTATTTAACATAGAAATTAACAAAATGTCAGTCACAGCCTGGGTAAACTACTGGGACCTGGCACTGCCACATTACACACACACCTGTGCATAGTGCCTCTGCACTTATCTGGGAATGATCTAAACCCCCAATTCACCACGGGTACACCTCATGTGACCTGCAGAGGCCTGATTCTCTTGTGTTCCATCAGCAGCTTTCCTACCACTTAAGAGCCATCAAGCTATCCTCAAAAGCATAATACTTTGCTTTTAATGCAAAAATAAATTTCTTTCAATTACCCGGCGATCAGAATACCATCTAGAAAAAGCCCTGAATGAAGTCTTCCGGAAAAAGGACACAGGAGGAAACACCATTAAGCCAGTAAAGGCAACTGTTGCAATGATGTATGCACACAAATAAGTTCCAGTTGTTTATTTCACGTATCTTTGAACAAGGATGTACACAACCATCCCAGCTCTGCAGCACCGTCGCTAACTGATGCCCAATATATATATATATATATATATATATATATATATATATATATATTATTCCATCCTGACAGCGTCAATCAAACAGGCACCGACTCCGTGAGAATTTTGGCACAGATGGCGATTTATTCCAACAAAGGTCAGACGCGTTTCGGCGGCAAGACCGCCTTGTTCACTGCATAAAAAGCTCTGCCATTTTATATCTTAAATACATGTTCAACATTCTCCCAAGGTTGCCGTAGCAACCGGAACCAACCATAGACATAGAAGCTAATCTACGGCTGTGTACCATGACAATGCAGAATAAAGCAAAAGAAATAATATACAAAGGTTTTACAGGTAACGAAAATAAAACACATTCTAATTTGAGTTTAAATATATCACTCAAATGTATCTCATAGTGAGAAAAATGAAAAGTGTGTGCTGTCACTAATTCCCGACCTGCAGACATGATTTGATCTTGCTTTGAGCAGCACATAGAATCGAGTGCCATGGACATAGAAGTGACAAGTTGAATTGTGAGATACACCTCCGTTTTCTCCATAATTACAATAAAATCGTGTTGGCCTCACATACAGTGACGAAAAAGAATAGCACTAAAATAAAGGAAATTACATCCATCATTGATGTTGCCTTACTGGGAGTGAAAATAAACATTCCCAGGGCATATAATAGCTGTGTCTCCCTGCGCTTGCGTGTAAACCCTGAACTGTGTCTAAGGTACAGCCTGCGCTGATGCTGATATATATATATTTTAGACCCCCCCAACATTCTACAGTTCCACAGATTCCATTTAAAGAGAACTACCCACTACTACACATCCCTTTCCCTTAAAAATAAAACAGCACCCCTTACCCCCTTTTCTACAAAGACTAAAACTTTTTTTAAAGTAACCATTATTCGCACACATAACTAACATTTTAGGTTTTCTTACAATTCTTTCAAATGCACTCATCCTTTCATCTTGATCACTCTGATCCGCTCTCCTGACTTCCTGATGCACCTTTCCATTCTCTTCAGCAGTCTCTTGCACACTGCTTCCATCCTCAACCCTGCTGTTCTCCTCCAATCCATTGCTCTGTGACACTTCCAACCACCAATACCTGTTCACATCCATAGAATCCAACCCAACTTCCACAATTCTCTCTCTGTCATTGCCATGTTTGGCTAGGGCAATGCGACTCCTGTGGCAAATACTGCCAACTTCCAGTTCAACTGTATTCTTCATAACTCTTATCACCTTTTTAGGACTACTAAATTTGCTTTCTTCCTTGGCCACTTTCTTGACTAACTTCATACGAACCCATTGACCTTTTTTATATGTACTTCTCTTACACCATGTTTAGCATCAAAGTAAGTTTTATTCTTCTCTTGCAAGGCCAAAATGCACTTTTTTACATCCTTAGCATTCCAATATTTCTTACCTCTTTTCATCCACCCAGGATTCATCTTGAAATATGGTAACCAGCTTTTCATCAATCCAAACAAACTTTCACCTACTGTGTTGTGTGGCGTCATTCTATATGACCACACCATTTTCTTTAATTCATACTCCCAATTTTTCTTTCCCTTGCTTGTATTATTCCTTTCACTACTCTATTTGCTCTTTCCACTACAGAATTTCCCCTAGGATGATATAACGCCGTGGATTTCTGTTCTATGCCTGCTACCTTGACAAATGTCTTAATTTCTTCCGATGTGAACTGTTCGGCAATATTGACCCGGAAATCCTTCCCTAAGAAACACATCCTCAAGAAATGTAATCACCGTAGCTGTATTCACCTGCTCAACCACCTCCAATTCAATCCATCTTGATAATATATCCACAAGAACCATAATGTCCCAACATGTGCCATCACACCATGTAACAGGATCCATGATGTTCAACGCTATCTTATCCCACGGCATATTGGGACACCCCAACGAGGACATAGGAGGATTTAAAGTCTTCTGAGATTTATCTGCACTCTCACACTCAATACATTCTCTCACAAATCTCTTGGTTTCTTAATCCACTTTAGGCCACCAATAAAACATTTTTATACTGTGTTTGGTAAGCGTAATGCCCGAATGTCCTTCATGACCCATTGGGACTTCTGTCAAATACCACTGGGAGGATTAAGTTTCCCATCTCTGCAAATAAACATGTCATCCATTCTTAATTCACCTTGTACCTCCCAGAAGGCTTTTATTTCTCCAGTTACTACTCTTTTACAAGAAGTCCCTCAACCATTCACAGTCTTGTCCATCACCTTCTTCAATACACCATCCATACTGTATGCTTCCATCCACTCCTCCCTTTGTATACTAGTGGTACTCTCATCCGTAAAGATACCAGCCACACAACTTTCATTCCAGGGATCCTGGTTGATTTCCATAAGAGGTAATGACATTCTACTTAAGAAATCAGCTGTAACATTTTTAACTCCCGGTACATATTTCACATCATACAAAAAGTCTTGTAGCTTCATGCATAATCTTGTGATTCTCGCCGATGCTCGACAGCCCTTCAGTGGTTAACAATTTGGTTAAGGGTTTATGATCTGACCTCAACGTGAACTTTCTTCCTCATATGAACTTTCGAAAACGCTGTAATGCCCACACGCACGCCAATCTCTCTCTCTCTATTACTGATTATTTCTCCTCCATGGGAGACAAGGAACGGGATGCAAACACAATCACAACCTCTTTATCCCGTTCATTCTTCTGGGTCAACACAATGCCTAACCCTTTCCCACTGACATCAGTGGTTACAAATGTATCTGCATTAGGATCAAAACCCTGCAACACAGGAGCATTGCTTGATTTCTATCAAATGATCTCTGACAACCCTCATCCCACACATACTTGGTCTTGTTGTTTAATATAAGTCTCATATCATGAGTCTTCTGTGAGAAATTTTCCAGGAATTTTGAATAAAATGCAGCTAGGCCCAGAAAAGATCGAAGCTCATCCCTGGACTTCGGAGATGGAGCACTCATTATAGCCTTCACCAACTTCTTTTTAGGCTTTATCCCTTCATCGCTGATTTCATTGCCTAAATATGCAACTTTTTTCTGTGCAAATCTTCACTTATTACCCTCTGCTGACAATCCTCTTTCCTTCAGGATACATAATACTTTCCTCAATACTCATTATGATGTTTTCTGTTTTTTCCCATAGCCAAAATATCATCCTGGAAGAAAGTAACTTCTGGAATGTGCCCCAACAACTGTGCCATTAACCTCTGAAATACTGCTGCGGCTGATACCAAACCAAACGGTTTGCATCTGAATGCGTTGTACATAACGTGGTGAGACATCTGCTGCTAGGATCTAACACCACCATCTAACAAAACCATTTAGCTTGTCTAGTCAATGACATAATTTCATCTATCCTAGGCAATGGGAACTGATCTGCCACTATGTTATTATTCAGTCCCCTCAAGTCCACACACAGACGCACCTTGCAGTTGGCCTTCCTAGCTACGACCAATAGAGAAACCCACTCAGAGGCCGCCACTGGTTCAATAATCTGCAACTCTAACAATTTCTCTAATTCTTTCTTTACTTCATCCCTGACAATGAAAGGGATATTTCGTGCTTTATGAATTTTAGCTACTGAGACCTGTTCAGCGCTATTAGGATCTAAAATTATACTTCCAACCCAACACTGAGGGTCTCTCTTTGGCAACGTAGTTTACATAATGCATGTTTATTTTTTAACCGAAAAACTAACTGTCTGAACACCACAATATCTATTCTTTCTACTGTGTTGCTCTCTGGAGAAATATCCGGGGGTTCCAAGTAATCGCTAATCTTACTGACAAAATACTTCTCCCACTTGCTTTCTGCCATAATAGTTTATGGGGACCCAGAATCAGCTCAATAAAAACACCCAACACAAAGGTTTACTGGTCCCTCCACCTGCAATGTTCAGCACTACCTTTTTACGTCCTTTGTGGCTAACCACCTCCTTATCTTCCTCACTGTCATCTGAGGAAACCTCCTCTTCACTCTCTCTCGCACACGCTTCTTTAGGTGCCTTTTTTCTTCGCTGTCTTTTACACACTCTAGGATAATGTCCTATTATGCCACACTCCAAACACTTCGCCAATTGATGTACTGCCTCATCTGAAACAAACTATATTAATGTTCCTTGCTTGTTCCACATTGTTCCCTTTTCTTCTATACTTTCTTTGGCTAGTGTGTCGCCCACTGGTTTGCATACTCCTCTGTTTACTATCTGACACTTTATTCATAGATGCTACAACCTTCTTTTCTGGTGCAGATGTAGCTTTGGCGCAACGCTAAGACAGCTCAGCCTTCTTTGCAATTGCCACAGTGTCTTTGAGATTAGCCTCGCCTTCTACCCATAACCTCTCTGTGGGAGGGCAGGCCGAACAAACAGACGAGGAGGCTGTATATAGTGTGCCAGCTGGCTAGTTTTATTCGCTATCAGGGAGTGTCTGTCCTTAGGGTTTGTTTTATGGGTTCTTGGGAGGGTCTTCCGGGTCTTCTCCTGTTCCTGCGGTTCCTTGTTGCTTGTGGGCGGGGATCCTGGTCTCCTAGTGGGTCGGTTCTCCCAGGGAGGCTCATGGAAGAGAGGAAATACAAGGAACCGTCAGTCGCATCGATTGATCATGCTCGTAATCAGAGTGACCCGTAACCACACCCGTTCGGTGCTCTCAGCTATCCGGGAAAGGGTATAGTGTCTTCTGGTTTCGTGAAGGGAGAGGGGTTGCATGCAGGGAGGGTGTGTGGTTTGCTCAGGGAACGTAGTGAACAGGGAATAAACAAATTAAAGAAAGCGCCTCTTACTACTTTTGGGCGCGCAAACAGTCACTCGTGGGGAGAATAGTAGCTATGATCGTGACACTCTCCCTTTTGTGGTGCTCCCATAGACCTCCCGCCACCCTGCTCTAAACCCTCAGCCCTCCCGCTCCCCGGTGCCCGTTCCCCTCTTTCTTGATCACTCACCGGCCCCGCCGCAACTCTCCCGAGCTGCGGCCGCTCTCCAGCCTCCTCCTGTGGGGACCACCAATCCTCACACCACGCTTCGTCCTCGTCTCGATCGCCGTCCTCTCCGTTCCGTCTTTCCTCGTTTCCTCCGTTCTGTTCTCCACTCTCGCTCGACTCCTTCCTTCCACCGGCTTGTTCGCGTCTGCTTCCTGTTTCCTTGGGCTTCTTCTCTTCCTGCGAGGAACCACATCCGGGGTTAGTCCCTCCTACTGCCGCCTCTGATACGTGAGTATCGAAGCACTGCCCGGGCTGAGGCAAAAGGGGAGGGGTTACTGTTACGAGTACCGTAGACCTGCATCGGGACCTGTTGGGATACCGTCCTGCAGGTAGGGTTTTGGGACCGAGTTGTTGTGGCGACCCTGGATATCGGCATGTCAGGGCAGGGGTCCTCTCACATCCCCTTTCCCTTGCTGTCTTTCCAGGGGGTTCCCCAAGGGGATATCGGGAAAGGAAATCCGCATTTGTCTGGTCCTTTCCTTTCCTGTGCTTAGTATGGAATCTGTAGGGTTGTAATGACAGGAACCAGCGCAACACCCTTTCATTGTTCCCTTTGTTGCGTGCTAACCATTCCAAGGGGGCATGGTCTGTATATAGTGTGAATTCTCGTCCTTCCAGGTAATATTTTAGAGCGTCGATGGCCCATTTAATGGCTAGGGCCTCTTTTTCAATTACAGCGTAGTTACGCTCTCGTGGAAATAGCTTCCTACTGATATACAATATAGGTCGTTCCTCCCCTGTTGGTTTCTCTGGGACAAGACCGCCCCCAACCCTTGATCCGAGGCATCTGTCTGAAGGATGAAGGGTAAGGAATAATCGGGACTGGCTAATATCGTGTCTGAGGTAAGAGACGTCTTCAGTGCCTCGAAGGCCTGGAGCACGTCAGGGTCAGGGTCTCTCAATTTGAGTTCGGTTTTGATGTTTTTCTGTAGGAGGTCAGTAAGAGGGGCTGCTATCCTGGAGAACTGTGGTATAAACCTTCTGTAGTATCCGAGCAGCCCCAAAAATGCTCGGAGGGCTTTGGCTGTACGTGGAAAGGGTATCTGGGATATGGCAGTCAATTTATTGTCCTGAGGCCGTATGACTCCTTCTCCCAACAGGTAGCCCAGGTACTTCACGGTCTGGGCGGCTAAATGACTCTTCGCTGGGTTGATGTTAAGTCCGTGGTTACCTAGGGCTCGGACTACGTTACATAGATGAATTAGATGCTGTTCCCAGGTTTCGCTGTAGATAATGATGTCATCTATGTAAGCGCCGGCATAGCTCTCATGGGGGCGGAGAACGAGGTTCATGGCCCTTTGAAAAGTAGCCGGTGCTCCGTGTAGCCCAAAGGGCAGCATCATGAACTGGAACAGACCATCCGGAGTAGAGAATGCTGTTTTCTCTTTGTCCTGGGCTCTTAGGGGATCTGCCAGTACCCTTTACACAGATCAAGGGTACTAATATAATTGGCCTTCCCTATCCGTTCTACCATCTCGTCTACCCGTGGGAGGATACGTATCGAATTCTGACACCTTGTTGACCTCTCGGAAGTCAATGCAAAAACGTACCGAGCCGTCTGGCTTCGGTACGAGTACTATGGGGGAATTCCATTCGCTTACAGAGGGTTCTATGATACCCATCTGTAGCATTTGCTGAACCTCGGTACGAATAGTATGTCGACGGGCCTCTGGTATACGGTAGGGTCGGAGACGTACTCTTGCCCCGGGACGGGTTTTTATGGCGTGTTCAACCAACGTAGTTTTTCCGGGAGTTAAGGAAAACACACCCTGTAGGGGCAACAATTTATCAATCAGAGACGTGGCCAAAGGGGACGGCAAGTCAGGGTCTATACACTGGCAGTATAAGGGACTCTTAGGTCCTATGTTTCCAACCAAGGAAGGAAGGGGTCCCTCCCATTTCTTTAAAAGGTTAACATGATACACCTGAGTAGTGCCTCTTTTTTTGTCTAGTTCGAGCCTGTAGGTGACGGGTGTCACTTGTTCCAGCACTATATACGGGCCCTGCCATTGACCCAACAGCTTGTGATCTGATGAAGACATCATCAACAATACCGCATCTCCTGTTGAGAAGGACCTCTCTTTGGCTTTTTTGTCGTATTGGGTTTTCTGTGCCCCTTGTGCTTTTTCCATGTTATTCCTAACTATTGCACGTATTTGTCCCAAATGAGTCTTTAGCTGGGTGACATACTCTATCAAAGGGGTAGCATTGTTAGGTTCTGTTTCCCAGGTCTCTCTAACCATATCCAATAGGGAGCGGGGTTGGTGGCCATAGAGTAACTCAAATGGAGAATACCCAGTGCTCTTTTGGGTTTGACATCGGATTGCATACAACGCTAGGGGTAACATGTCCTCCCACCGCTTAGATTCGAGGGCAAGAAGTTTTTTTAGGGTGGTCTTCAATGTGGCATTATAGCGTTCAACGAGCCCGTCCGTCTGGGGGTGGTAGGCCGCCGTCCGTATTTGCTTAATCCCTAACTGGGAGCACACTTGCTTCATCAGTTTTGATACGAACGGGGTCCCCTGATCTGTTAAGATCTCTTTTGGGAACCCCACCCGGGAAAACACCGGTATGATAGCTTTAGCTATGCTGGAAGCGTCGGGGTGTTTCAGGCGATCGCCTCCGGGAAGCGGGTGGCGTAATCTACAAGTACCAACACATAACGACACCCGCTACGTGATGGCAACAGAGGGCCTATTATATCCATCCCCACCCGACTGAAGGGCTCCTCGATGATGGGTAATGGATGTAACGGGGCTCGTGGGGGTTTGTATCTGCTATTCTTTTGACAAACGGGACATTCACGGCAGTATTGTTTCACTCGTCCATACACGCCGGGCCAATAAAACTGTTTCGTTATCAACTGCCCTGTTTTTTCCTCTCCGAAATGCCCACCCAATAGATGACTATGTGCCAAATAAAGTACCTTGTCCTGGAAAGGGTTAGGAACCAACAGCTGAGGGGTACTATCGGGTTCTGCTTTCCTGTACAATAGTCCATGTCTAATAAAAATAAGGACATACATGTATTGGGGCTTTTGGTTCTGGGCTTGGTTCCAAGCCTCTTGTAGGACCGGGTCTTCTCTCTGAGCCGTGTGGAAATGTCTGTTGTTTTCCCACGGGTTCTCCACCGGGGTGACAGGGAAAGCATGAACATAGTTTCCTTTCTCCTTACGTTTCTGGTTTTTGGTTTTCCTCGGTTTGGAGGGGGGCCAGTTGGGGTTCTCTTCCTGAGCGAAGGGAGCTATGTCCCACCAGTCACTTTCTGCGGTCGATGTGTCTTGCAATAGTTCGGGTAGGTGGGGGTAATCGTTTCCCAATATGATCTGTTCCGGTAGACGGGGAATGAGGCCGACCTTCAACTCCGAACCAGGATCCTTGGCGTTTTGTATTCGTACATATGTAGTGGGATACCTCTTTGTATCCCCATGGACGCACTGGATATGTACGGTACCATCGACAACCCCAATACCGGCTCCCAATTCTTGAGGACGCACCACGCTTTGTCGACAGCCCGTATCAGCAAGGGCTGTCATCGGTTGTCCGTTTATGGTCACGCCACAATGGTACGGGGGAGGCGTTCTATCCTGGGTGAGGCAGCAGTAGTTTCTTGCAAGGCCTATCTCCATCGGTGCCTCCTTCTGTGTACAAAAGCGAGCTATGTGACCCAGTCCCCCGCAGTTGTAGCACTGAGGACCAGGGGGAGGGGTTCTCAAAAGAGAAGGTCCGGGACCCCGAAACAAAGGGGGCCCTGGAACGAGTGTTACAGGATCGGGTCTTCGGACCAAAGGGGGTCGGGAAGGACGGTGAGCCCCGCCCATGCCTGTTCTCCAAGGGTGTCTTCGCGACCCTTTGGACATCTTGGGCTCTACTGTAGGCCCCTGCGATTTCTACGGCCGACTCCAAGGTGAGATGTGCGTGTTGTCTCAACCCATCTCTGTATGGGTGGGTGGAGGGAGGCCAAGTACTGTTCCAGGTAGACTTTGGCCATGATGTCTTCCTTTGTGGCGGTGGCGGGTTTTAACCAACGGTCAGCCATATCCTTTACCCGAAAGTATAGGGCCCTCGGGTCTCGTGGAGGTCCTTCCTTGATCTGTCTAAGTCTCATCCTATAGGTCTCATCGTCAACCCCCAGGCGTTCCATAATACACTGTTTTATGTCCGCGTAGGGGTTACCCCTAAGATGTTGGCCGCTTGGTAGGATGCCTGTAGTTCTCCTGACAGCAAGGGCCCTAGATATTGTCCCCATTTATCAGCCGGCCATGCCGCAGCCAGGGCCATCCGTTCAAAGTTATTGAAGAAGTACTCAGGGTCTTCTCCGCTGACATACTTTTGTAAGATCACTGAGGGGAGAGTACTGGGACCTCTTTGTTGTCCCATGGCGTCCGTAAGCCTCCCTATGGCCGTGTCATGGGTCTGACCCTGCACTGTCATAGCCTGCTGTAGCTTCCCTCGGTCCTCTTCCACCACGGTGAGGAATCTCTCCATTGCCTTCCCTAGGCTTTCCTGGCTTTCCGCCATTCTGGCGATCACAGCCTCCATGTCTTCGGCGAATCCCACTTCTGACACCACTTGTGGGAGGGCAGGCCGAACAAACAGACGAGGAGGCTGTATATAGCGTGCCAGCTGGCTAGTTTTATTCGCTATCAGGGAGTGTCTGTCCTTAGGGTTTGTTTTATGGGTTCTTGGGAGGGTCTTCCGGGTCTTCTCCTGTTCCTGCGGTTCCTTGTTGCTTGTGGGGCGGGGGATCCTGGTCTCCTAGTGGGTCGGTTCTCCCAGGGAGGCTCTATGGAAGAGAGGAAATACAAGGAACCGTCAGTCGCATCGATTGATCATGCTCGTAATCAGAGTGACCCGTAACCACACCCGTTCGGTGCTCTCAGCTATCCGGGAAAGGGTATAGTGTCTTCTGGTTTCGTGAAGGGAGAGGGGTTGCATGCAGGGAGGGTGTGTGGTTTGCTCAGGGAACGTAGTGAACAGGAATAAACAAATTAAAGAAAGCGCCTCTTACTACTTTTGGGCGCGCAAACAGTCACTCGTGGGGAGAATAGTAGCTATGATCGTGACACTCTCCCTTTGTGGTGCTCCCATAGACCTCCCCGCCACCCTGCTCTAAACCCTCAGCCCTCCCGCTCCCCGGTGCCCGTTCCCCTCTTTCTTGATCACTCACCGGCCCCGCCGCAACTCCTCCCGAGCTGCGGCCGCTCTCCAGCCTCCTCCTGTGGGGACCACCAATCCTCACACCACGCTCGTCCTCGTCTCGATCGCCGTCCTCTCCGTTCCGTCTTTCCTCGTTTCCTCCGTTCTGTTCTCCACTCTCGCTCGACTCCTTCCTTCCACCGGCTTGTTCGCGTCTGCTTCCTGTTTCCTTGGGCTTCTTCTCTTCCTGCGAGGAACCACATCCGGGGTTAGTCCCTCCTACTGCCGCCTCTGATACGTGAGTATCGAAGCACTGCCCGGGCTGAGGCAAAAGGGGAGGGGTTACTGTTACGAGTACCGTAGACCTGCATCGGGACCTGTTGGGATACCGTCCTGCAGGTAGGGTTTTGGGACCGAGTTGTTGTGGCGACCCTGGATATCGGCATGTCAGGGCAGGGGTCCTCTCACACTCTCCTTAATGGACTTGTTCTTAGCATACATCACAATCTGATCACGTATAAGTTCATCATGCAGATTTTTGCATGTGATCGCCAATTTTTTCAAAACGGAAACAATCTTCAATACTTTCATGTTTCTCTTGTTTCCTTTGGAAAGAAAGAGTGTTGTGTTACTGCTATACATACTGTGGGTGAACAATGTTCATCAAGATCCAGGATTGCACTTTTGAACACATTTATATCACCTGTGTTTCTTTCTGGTTTCTGAAGCTGGTTATAAATGCGTAGCCATTCTGGCCCTAGGCAGTACATCAGAACTCTTTTTGTCTCTCCGCTGTCAAGGGACCACTACTATCTTCCATGTTAGCTATATAGTTCAGGAAGTACTCCTTCCCCTCACTCCACTGGACAGCCGGTTCCCCAGGAGTTGCCAAAAACTTCTTGGGTGAACTTAAATGTAGTGGATGCAGGGCACAGTCCTAAAAAAAGAAGAGGGGGGACTAACTTAGTTAATCAGTATGCAAGTGGCATCACAGCGCGTGACATCACGGCGCGTGACATTGCGGCGCGTGAGGCACGTGACATCACAGCGCGTGACATCACAGGAAGTGGCATCACAAGAAGTGACATCAGATCTTAAGCCCTCACATATATGTTTAGCAGGTGTATCATGAGTACATTTGAGCACATTTTGTGTACTTGCAAACCCTCCTGATTTAGGCAGAAGATTCACACTTTGTACGCTACACATAAAACAATTTTGCCTTTTGACAGCGTAAAGCTTCCTCTACCCATAGTGCTTTAAAAGAAATAGTGATATTTAAATTATTACAACGCCTCCTCAGGGGTAGTAAGCGCTATATAAATGCTATTTATTTAGTGCAAATACTGGGAAAGATCAACACATCTGACGTTCTTACAGTGCATGAATATCTCCTAAACAGGGTGTGAGAAGTTGGCCTGGTATATGCTGTCCACTAATTAAAGTGGGCACCTTGTACCAGTCCAAACAACCCCTTATGGAGATAGGTTAAAGACAACCTTTATTGAAAGCTATCCTAGTGGTAGTATGGAGAGCAGCCTTCAGGCTAAGTCTTGAAGGAATGTAAAGCAGCTTGTTTTACCAGTCTATAATCTCTTGAGTGACCAAATGAAAGAGGACCACACCAGGTATATATATATAAAATATATGTATTTAGTCTTAAACACACCCCTCTAGTCTCTTTATGAGGCTAGAGTTCGAAGTACATAGGTGACAAGTCAGTTATCAACAGTAATAGCACAAATACACGTTTGGGCCCTAGGGGCGTACCAAACCATATACCAAAAGAGTGGTATAAGAACCACGACTGAGCTAGACACAAGGCCTAGAGCCTGTAGAAGTGCTTGGACCACAAGGAACCACCCAAGGTAGTGACACAGGGGACCCACGGGGGACGCGTGCAGTGTGGGAACACAGCCGCGAATCACCGTTAACTTCTATGGGGAAAGTCGCGGTTGGATTTTTAAAAGAAAAGGACACTTAGAAGAGGACTTGGAGCAAACCCCTTTAGAACTAGGCAGTTCTAGAGTCAATACCCACGGGAGCACCGGAGTACTCGAGTTACCTCACCCAGGGAAGCCGGGTGCATAGGTGTCTTTTGGAGTCGGGTTTCGTCGTCGATTTCAATGGCGATCTGCTGCAAAGTGCTGCTGGCGACCAAGTCGAAAGTGTCCGGGTGGATCCAAGGATGGATCGGAGATCTGAAGAACCTGAAAGCAGAGGGGACAGAGTCTGGGTCACTAGCCAGTGACCAGGAAGGCGATGAGCAGATGTCCACCGATGTTGGGTGCTTCAGGTAGGTTGATGGGTATCTTGACTCTTCAGCCACGAAGTCCAGGAGGCGTCGATGATGACCAGGAGCTGGATTCGACGTCTGTGTCGGCGACCGGATTGGACCCAACAAGCCTTGGCAACGGCAAGTCTCGTAGAAACAGAGAAAGGACTTTGGTGCAGACCAGCAAGGTCTGAGGGACTCACCCAGCGAGGGTAAGTCAGGGCACGTCTGGAGCAACCAGGAAAGCCCAAGCAGAAGAAGAGTTGCCTTCGGGAGGACCCACTAGCCAACGGACTAGCGATCGCGAAGGAGCCTCGAGTGGACGCACTTGGAGCTGGCTCACAGGACACTCGTGGAGTGGAGGCCAGTGATCTTCGGTGCAGTCGGTGCTCGTGGCGGGGGCTACTCGGAGCCCAAAGCACAACTTCGAGGGAGACCAGGAAGAGGATGCACTTGCAAAAGTTCTCGGTGTCCAGGGGTCACGGTTCCACGTTACCCACGACAGCTACGTGCCTCAGCTTCGCTGGGGTCTCAGGGCAGCCTCTGGGAAGTCTGGAAATCCACCTCTGGTGATGCAAAGACTTCGGCGTCCGGCGGGAGCTTCAGCGATGCAGACCGGACAGTTGCTTCTTTGGTGCCTGCCAAGCAGGGGAGTCACTCCTTGACCCCAAGGGAGATTCTTCAGTCCTCTAATCTTAAAGTAGAGCGTCGAAGGTCCAGGATTCACGTTCAGAGTTTCGTCCAGGGATAATCTAAAGTCCTAAGGACTGGGATCCCATACTTATACTAAGTTAGGGGGTTGGACATACTCTGGGGACCCACCTATGTGAGGGTCAGGGAAGAGGGGTGGTAACACCCATTCCCTTTGTCCAGTTTCGCGCCAGAGCAGGGGCAGGTAGCCCCTGCAGCCGGTTTGAACTGGCTTATGGACACGGACACCAAATGTGCCCCAGTGCAGGACTTCAAAGCACTAGAGAGTGCTCCCGCCCAGCCCCAATACACACTATCCTGTCTGGGGAGGTGGTTACACCTCCCTGTGACAGGAAACCTATTGTCCAGGCCTCCCCTGCCGGAGTTTCGGTCAGCAGCAGTAGGCCAGACCCGTGTCTGTGGCAGCGGCATCCATTTTGTGATGCCAGGGCTCTGAAAAGTTAATACCGGGTATGCCGGTGTGTACATGTCTCTCCCTCTAGAAGGGTGGAATGCTACCCCGCCGCCAGAACTGGCGGGGGGGTAGTATTCCAAAGTGTTTGACACCAAACACGACATGTTTCCGTGCAGCCATCCCAAAGTTAGCATTTACCGCGAGGTTATAATGCACTTAAGAGTATATGGTCAGGCTGCACCACAAACAGCACCAGAGGATTGACTCCGAACGCTGCAGAGGGGCTCTGCTCATGCAGGGGCACCCTCTCACATAAAAACCAAGCACTCTGCCTTCAGGATTGTTAAGGCCTGCCATAGGAGTGACTTATAGGTTTATATGTGTGTGCAATGGTAGTGATATAGGTAGCCTATACCACAGTAAGGGGTGCATGCACCACCTTACCCAGGCTGCAGTAGCAGACCTGTGGTGTCTTTTGGAGGGCTTCCCAGGGGTGGCATAATATATGCTTCAGCCCCTGGTAGGCCTCTGGGGTACCTATGCCCTGGGTACATAGTATACCATATACTAGGGACTTATAAGGGCACTCCAGAATCCAATCAAAGATGTACCTAAGGTACATGGAAACCATTTTAGAGAGGAAGCAGCTAGGCTGGGGTTCTGATTAGCAGGGCCCCAGCCAGACTAAAGTCGAAAAACAGTGAAGCATCAGCAAAAAGTGGGGGTACCCATGTGAAGCAGATCCTACTCTCCTACACAACCCCCCCAAACGCAGGGACATTAAACTAACCTTGACCAGTTGAGTCTTCATGTTCTAAGTGGAAGTACCTAGAGAGTCCATCTGCATTGGCATGGTTACTCCCAGGTCTATGTTCCACTGTAAAGTCCATCCCCTGTAGGGAAATGGACCACCTAAGCAGTTTGGGGTTTTCACCCTTCATTTGTTTTAGCCATAAGAGGGGCTTATGGTCTGTCTGAACAAGGAAGTGAGTACCAAACAAGTATGGCCTCAACTTCTTCAGAGCCCAAACCACAGCAAAGGCCTCCCTCTCAATGGCTGACCAACGTTTCTCTCTAGGGGTCAGCCTTCTGCTAATGAAAGCTACTGGCTGATCCTGACCTTCATCATTCAATTGTGACAGTACAGCCCCTACCCCCAATTCAGATGCATCTGTTTGGACAATGAACTTCTTGGAGTAATCAGGACTCTGTAGAATGGGAGCAGTGCACATGGCCTGCTTCAGGTCATCAAATGCCTTTTGACAGCTAGCTGTCCACTGAACCTTTTGGGCATTCTCTTGGAAGTTAAGTCATTCAGGGGTGTCACTATTGATCCATACCCCTTGACAAATCTCCTATAGTACCCAGTCAGGCCTAAGAAGGCTCTCACCTGAGTCTGGGTAGTTGGAGCAACCCAGTCCATGATGGTCTGGATTTTGCTCTGAAGTGGTTGAACCTGGCCTCCACCTACAAGGTGGCCCAGGTATACAACCTGACTCTGCCCTATCTGGCACTTGGTGGCCTTGATAGTGAGGCCTGCCTTTTGCAGGGCCTCCAAAACATTCCTGAGGTGGACCAGGTGATCCTCCCAGGTGGAGCTAAAGACAGCAATATCATCAAGATAAGCTGCACTGTAGGCTTCCAGACCTGTGAGAACTGTATTCACCAACCTTTGGAAAGTGGCAGGTGCATTCTTCAGACCAAAGGGCATTACCACAAATTGATAATGCCCACTAGGGGTTGAGAATGCTGTTTTTGGCTTTGCATCATCAGCTAGCCTGATCTGCCAGTAGCCAGCTGTTAGGTCAAATGTGCTTAGGTACTTGGCTGAGGCCAAAGTGTCTATTAGCTCATCTGCCCTGGGTATTGGATGGGCATCAGTCCTAGTGACTGCATTGAGACCCCTGTAGTCCACACAAAACCTCATCTCTCTTTTCCCACCACTGGTGTGAGGTTTTGGCACAAGGACCACTGGACTAGCCCAAGGGCTATCTGAGGGTTCAATAACTCCCAAATCCAACATTTTCTGGACTTCTGTCCTGATACAGTCCCTGACATGGTCAGGTTGCCTATAAATCTTATTTTTAATAGGCAGACTGTCCCCAGTGTCCACTTCATGAGTGCACCAGGTGGTCTGACTTGGTGTCAGAGAGAACATATGCCTGAACTGATTGAGCACCTGTCTGCAATCAGTTTGCTGCTGGGCAGTGAGGCTGCCTGCCAAGGCTACACCATCCACTGACCCATCATCAGGGTTCTGTGAGAGCAGGTCAGGGAGTGGGTCACTCTCTTCCTCCTGTCCCTCATCAGTAGCCATGAGCAAGCCCATGTCTGCCCTGTCCACATATGGTTTCAATCTGTTGACATGGAGAACCCTGTGGGGACTCCTGGGTGTTCCTAGGTCTACCAAATAGGTAACCTCACCCTTCTGCTCAACAATGGTATGGGGTCCACTCCATTTGTCTTGGAGAGCTGCTGGGGCCACTGGCTCCAACACCCACACCTTCTGCCCTGGCTGGTAAACAGTCAGTACAGCCTTTTGGTCATGCCAGGCTTTTTGTAGTTCCTGGCTAGCCTCAAGGTTTTTAGTTGCCTTTTTCATGTACTCAGCCATTCGGGAGCGGAGACCAAGTACATAGTCCACTATGTCCTGCTTTGGGGGCTTGAGAGGTAACTCCCATCCTTCCTTCACCAGACACAATGGACCCCTGACAGGATGGCCAAACAAAAGTTCAAAAGGGCTGTAGCCAACCCCCTTTTGAGGCACCTCCCTGTATGCAAACAAAAGGCAGGGCAAGAGTATGTCCCATCTTCGCCTAAGCTTTTCTGGGAGCCCTTTAATCATGCCCTTTAAGATTTTGTTGAACCTCTCAACTAAACCATTGCATTGTGGGTGATAGGGTGTGGTGAATTTGTAAGTCACGCCACACTCCTTCCACATTGCCTTTAAGTATCCAGACATAAAGTTAGCACCCCTGTCTGATACAACCTCCTTAGGGAAGCCCACTCTTGAGAAAATTCCCAGGAGGGCTCTTGCCACCACAGGTGCTGTAGTGGTCCTAAGGGGATTAGCCTCTAGGTACCTAGTGGCATGGTCCACCACCACCAGGATAAACCTGTGCCCAGATGCTGTTTGGGGATCCATGGGACCAACAATGTCAATCCCCACCCTTTCAAAGGGAACCCCCACCACAGGTAGTGGTATCAGGGGGCCTTTGTAGTGCCACCTGCCTTGCCACTGGCCTGGCAGGTTACACAGGAGCGACAAAACTCCTTGGTGTCTTCAGACATGTGGGGCCAGTGAAAGTGAGGGACAATTCTGTCCCAAGTCTTGTTCTGGCCCAGGTGACCTGCTAGAGGAATATCATGGGCTAGGGTCAATAGGAAGCCCCTGAACTTCAGAGGTATAACCAACCTCCTGGTGGCACCAGGCTTGGGGTCTCTACACTCTGAGTACAAGAGTCCATCATCCCAATACACTTTATGGGGACCACTAGCATTCCCAGCAGCCTCAGCAGCAGCTTGCTGTCTGAGGGGTTCAAGAGAGGGGCAGCTCTGCTGCTCCTGGCTCAGATCTGCCCTGGAAGGGCCCCCTGTCCCTAAGAACTCAACCTGATCAGGCTCAAGCTCCTCTGGGACAGTTCCTTCTTCAGGACTGAGATCATCTCCCTCAAGAGACTGATCTTCCTTCTGAGCCAAGGGGGAAGGCACTGCCTTAACCCTACTACTCCTCCTCTTGGATGGCACTTGGTCCATTGTTCCAGGATCCAAGGCCTGTTCAGTGTTAGTCATTTTGGCCTGTGACCTGGTCACAGCAAACACATCTGCAGGGATGCCCAGCATTTCTGCATGGGTCCTGAGCTCCACTTCTGCCCAAGCTGAAGTTTCTAGATCCTTGCCAAGCAAGCATTCAACTGGTAGGTCTGCACTCACCACAACCTTCTTAAGGCCAGTTACCCCTCCCCAGGAGAAGTTAACAACTGCCAGAGAATGGTCTGTTCTGACATTGCTAGCACTGGTCACTTGGTACATTTCACCAAGTATAATTTGCCCAGGATCCACAAGATCTTGTGTCACCATGGTGACACTTGCTCCTGTGTCCCTGAATGCCAAAGCCTCTTTTCCATTTATCAATGGCTGTTGCCTGTACTTGCCCAGATTACTGGGACTCACAGAGGAGGTCATATCCATGCCTCCATCACAGACTAGGACAGCCTGAGTGGGTTCTCTGACTAGGCCAGAGCCCATCTCAGTACCCAGGGTCAACCCTACTAAACCCTTGGCTTGTGTACTCCCACCACCATTTGTAACTGCACTAGGGGGAACAGGTGCCTTAGGGGCATTGGTGGGGGCTGGAATAGAGTCTTTGGACTTGGTGCAATCACTGGTCCAGTGTGTCTTTTGCTTACAGACTTTGCACCATGGTTTCTTTTGGCCTTTCCCTTTGTTAGACTGTGAATCCCCACCTGAAGAAGATTTTTGGGGGCCTTGTGAAGACTTCTGGTCTTTACCCTTCTCCCCACCCTTGTCAGAGTTTTTAGAATCTTGCTTCTTTGGGTCACCACCTTGGTTCTGTACCTTCTGCCTCACCCTGGTTCTGACCCATTTGTCTGCCTTCTTTCCCAATTCTTGGGGAGAGGTCAGATCAGAGTCCACCAGGTACTGATGCAACAGCTGATTTTGACAGTTATTAAGAATCTGCTCCCTCATGATAAGATTGTACAATCCTTTGAAGTCACATACCTTACTGCCCACTAACCAACATTCCAGAGCCTTAGCAGATCAACAAAGTCCACCCAGTCTTGATTTTGTGCCTTTTGGGTATCTCTGAACTTTACCCTGTATTGTTCAGTTGTTAGGCCAAACCCATCAATCAATGCACTTTTTAAGACTTGATAATCATCAGCGTCCTCTTCTCTAACAGTGAGGAGCTTATCTCTACCTTTGTCTGCAAAGGAGAGCCACAAGATTGATGCCCACTGCTCCTGAAGGACCCTCTGTACCTTACAGGCCCTCTCCAGTGCAGTAATCCATTTGTGGATGTCATCCCCACTCTGGTAGGGACAGACAATCTTGCTCAGGTTTCTATGGTCATAAGACCTTTCCCTACCACTAGGGAAGTTGCTGCCACCATGGGACGCTAGTCCCAACTTTCTTCTTTGTCTATGAAGCTCTAGGGACTCCCTGTCTATAGCAAACTGCTCTCTTCTGATTCTCAACTGAGCTTCCTCATACTTGAGCAGTCTCTCTTTCCTCTCATGAGAGGATTCCCTCATATGAGAAGAAACAGAGGTCCCTACTGAGGTGTCAGAATGGTTAGACTCCTGAGAAGGAGATCTGGACCTTCTAGGCACACTCACAACTCTTCCTGGTGGGACAAAGGGGAGGTCATTCTGATCCTCCTCCTCATCTACAGGAGGAGCTGCATTGTCCAGGGCAGGATCATTGTCATCCTCCTGGCCAGTTTCAGAGGTCAGGTCCTGGGTATTTTCACCCATGGTCCCTTCCTCATCTTCTGCCCCACCCTCTCTGCCTACCTTAGCAGACCCCATGGGTCTTCTGAGACCATCTAGCAGAAGCATCTCCATGAGACGTTGGGTGTTGGCACTTTTGCCTGTCTTCAGCTTCATAATCTTGTACAACTCTCTCAATTCCAAGAATGGGAGGTTGTCATATTTGGATGCAGGAGCCCACTGGTTCCTGGCAGTGAAGACATTACTAGTGAGGTGTGGTGTATGCACTACCTACTCTAGTGTGGCCTACTAAATCTCTTGAGTTGTACAAAGGGTGTGCTAAGCCCTTAACACACAACTCTAAGTTCAGTAGAACTTACTGTATACTAAGCTTGTTTTTATATGTACCTAAGGTACCCTTAGTGGTTTTCAGTTGATCAATTCAATTGAGATTATCTGGTAAAACAATACCAAGCTGGAATCCCACTGTTGCCACCAATGTGAGAAGTTGGCCTGGTATATGCTGTCCACTAATTAAAGTGGGCACCTTGTACCAGTCCAAACAACCCCTTATGGAGATAGGTTAAAGACAACCTTTATTAAAAGCTATCCTAGTGGTAGCTATGGAGAGCAGCCTTCAGGCTAAGTCTTGAAGGAATGTAATGCAGCTTGTTTTACCAGTCTATAATCTCTTGAGTGACCAAATGAAAGAGGACCACACCAGGTATATATATAAAATATATGTATTTAGTCTTAAACACACCCCTCTAGTCTCTTTATGAGGCTAGAGTTCGAAGTACATAGGTTACAAGTCAGTTATCAACAGTAATAACACAAATACACGTTTGGGCCCTAGGGGCGTACCAAACCATATACCAAAAAAGTGGTATAAGAACCACGACTGAGCTAGATACAAGGCCTAGAGCCTGTAGAAGTGATTGGACCACGAGGAACCACCCAAGGTAGTGACACAGGGGACCCACGAGGGACGCGTGCAGTGTGGGAACACAGCCGCGAATCACCGTTAACTTCTATGGGGAAAGTCGCGGTTGGATTTTTAAAAGAAAAGGACACTTAGAGGAGGACTTGGAGCACACCCCTTTAGAACTAGGCAGTTCTAGAGTCAATACCCACGGGAGCACCGGAGTACTCGAGTTACCTCACCCAGGGAAGCCGGGTGCATAGGTGTCTTTTGGAGTCGGGTTTCATCGTCGATTTCAATGGCGATCTGCTGCAAAGTGCTGCTGGCGACCAAGTCGAAAGTGTCCGGGTGGATCCAAGGATGGATCGGAGATCTGAAGAACCTGAAAGCAGAGGGGACAGAGTCTGGGTCACTAGCCAGTGACCAGGAAGGCGATGAGCAGATGCCCACCGATGTCGGGTGCTTCACTTAAGTTGACGGGCGTCTTGACTCTTCAGCCACGAGGTCCAGGAGGTATCGATGACGACCAGGAGCTGGATTCGAGCTGTCCCACAACGTCTGTCGAGTGCTGGGGTGTCGGCGACCGGATTGGACCCAACAAGCCTTGGCAACTGCAAGTCTCGTAGAAACAGGGAAAGGACTTTGGTGCAGACCAGCAAGGTCTGAGGGACTCACCCAGCGAGGGTAAGTCAGGGCACATCTGGAGCAACCAGGAAAGCTCAAGCAGAAGAAGAGTTGCCTTCGGGAGGACCCACTAGCCAACGGACTAGCGATCGCGAAGGAGCCTCGAGTGGACGCACTTGGGGCTGGCTCACAGGACACTCGTGGAGTGGAGGCCAGTGATCTTCGGTGCAGTCGGTGCTCATGGCGGGGGCTACTCGGAGCCCAAAGCACAACTTCGAGGGAGACCAGGAAGAGGATGCACTTGCAAAAGTTCTCGGTGTCCAGGGGTCACGGTCCACGTTACCCACGACAGCTACGTGCCTCAGCTTCGCTGGGGTCTCAGGGCAGCCTTGGGGAAGTCTGGAAATCCACCTCTGGTGATGCAAAGACTTCGGCGTCCGGCGGAAGCTTCAGCGATGCAGACCGGACAGTTGCTTCTTTGGTGCTTGCCAAGCAGGGGAGTCACCCTTGACTCCAAGGGAGATTCTTCAGTCCTCTAATCTTCAAGTAGAGCGTCGAAGGTCCAGGATTCACGTTCAGAGTTTCGTCCAAGGATAATCTAAAGTTCTAAGGACTGGGGTCCCATACTTATACTAAGTTAGGGGGTTGGACATACTCTGGGGACCCACCTATGGGAGGGTCAGGGAAGAGGGGTGGTTACACCCATTCCCTTTGTCCAGTTTCGCGCCAGAGCAGGGGCAGGTAGCCCCTGCAGCCGGTTTGAACTGGCCTATGTACAGGGACACCAAATGTGCTCCAGTGCAGGTCTTCAAAGCACCAGGGAGTGCTCCCGCCTAGCCCCAGTACACACTATCCTGTCTGGGGAGGTGGTTACACCTCCCTGTGACAGGACACCTATTGTCCAGGCCTCCCCTGCCGGAGTTTCGGTCAGCAGCAGGAGGCCAGACCCGTGTCTGTGGCAGCGGCATCCATTTTGTGATGCCAGGGCTCTGAAAAGTTAATACTGGGTATGCCGGTGTGTACATGTCTCTCCCTCTAGAAGGGTGGAATGCTATCCCCGCCACCAGAACTGGCGGGGGGTAGTATTCCAAAGTGTTTGACACCAAACACGACATGATTCCGTGCAGCCATCCCAAAGTTAGCATTTACCGCAAGGTTATAATGCACTTAAGAGTATATGGTCAGGCTGCACCACAAACAGCACCAGAGGATTGACTCCGAATGCTGCAGAGGGGCTCTGCTCATGCAGGGACACCCTCTCACATAAAAACCAAGCACTCTGCCTTCAGGATTGTTAAGGCCTGCCATAGGAGTGACTTTTAGGTTTATATGTGTGTGCAATGGTAGTGATATAGGTAGCCTATACCACAGTAAGGGGTGCATGCACCACCTTACCCAGGCTGCAGTAGCAGACCTGTGGTGCCTCTTTGGAGGGCTTCCCAGGGGTGGCATAATATATGCTTCAGCCCCTGGTAGGCCTCTGGGGTACCTATGCCCTGGGTACATAGTATACCATATACTAGGGACTTATAAGGGCACTCCAGAATCCAATCAAAGATGTACCTAAGGTACATGGAAACCATTTTAGAGAGGAAGCAGCTAGGCTGGGGTTCTGATTAGCAGGGCCCCAGCCAGACTAAAGTCGAAAAACAGTGAAGCATCAGCAAAAAGTGGGGGTACCCATGTGAAGCAGATCCTACTCTCCTACACAGGGACTGAACAAAGTGAAAAGCTGCCTCTCTTAAGTATGTGTGAAGTGCTAACAAGGCGTGAGCCTTTGTTTCCCCTCTGCTGCATTTGCATCTGGGTGTGAGGCTCCTGACTGATGCCAGCCAGGAGACTTGAACAAAAGGAGGCCTGATCACCCCTCAAATTCGGCCTTTGTTATGGGCCCAGCAGGAGTTAGAAATAAGAGAGCCCCGTCCCCGCCTGCATGCTGTTGCGGATCGAAAGCAGACAACAACGTGCAGGCCCTGTTGAAAGTGTCCCGGTGTTTGGAAATTACACCGGGACGAATTCAGCATCTTTTTCAGTGTGGCCCAACTTCTTGGCAGGGTGGACGGCGTCCGACCTGTGAAAAAAGTGGGTGGACGCCGTCCACCCGCGTGTACACCCGACTCGTGCCCTGAGTGGATGTGCAGCCCCACTGCTTGAAGCTGCTGTAGCCTCACTACATGCAATGCTGGCTTGAAGTGAGTACAACCCAGCATGCAAAATAATCCCAGAAAACAACATTTTATCACTTACATAGATGCATACATCCTTCTTAGTCTTGCTTGATAAATGGTGCTCCTTACTGAATAGCCAAACACTTGATGCATCACAGCTCGTTGTTCACAGCACTCCTGCTACTAAACAGGCTGAAGACTCGAGCGCTGTGCTCCAATAGCGTTTACGCCGCTTCCGACACTGAGAAAGAAATCACAAAAAGTTATGCACGCTGTACTTTCACTCTTCTAAACATTTGCATGCCATTAATTTCAATTCAAACCCTCTCGACGATGTAAAATGACTGCAGATGCGTCGCCAAGCTTTGTTTTCCAAAGGAATTAGTTAGGGCTTGATTATCAAACGTGCTGAACGGCGATGCACGTTGTTTTTTACAGGAATTCCACTACGCTGCAGTCACAAGAGAGAGAGAAAGGATCCTCTGCACGTGCTGCTAACGTTTGCGTACACTGGCAAACGATATTGTCCAGCAGCTAATAGTCTATTTTAAGTCACATTAAGCACATCGCTTTTCCGGCATGCACAAATTCTTGTTCCGTTTTCCTGGACAGTGCACTCTACCCGATAGCTGATTATAGAGAATTAAAACTGTCAGAATAAGAAAGCCCCGTCTGCGCCTACAGGTTGTTGCTTGTTGCGATCGAAAGCAGATAACGTGCAGGCGCTGCTGAAAGTGTCCCGGTGTTTGAAAATTACACCGGGACGAATTCAGCATCTTTTTCACTGGGGCCATCTTCTTGGCAGGGTGGACAGCGTCCACCCTGTGAAATAAGAGGGTGGACGCCGTCCACCCGCGTGTACCCCCAACTCGTGCCCTGTTCTGACTCCTGCTGGGCCCATAACAATGGCCTATTCTGAGGGGTCATCAGGCCTCCTTCTGTTCAAGTCTCCTGGCTGGCAGCAGTCAGGAGCCTCACACCTAGAAGCAAATGCAGCAGAGGGGAAACAAAGGCTCACAGCTTGTTAGCACTTCACACATCCTTAAGCGAGGCAGCTTTTCACTTTCTTCAGGCTCTGTTTAGGAGATATGCATGCACTGTAAGAACGTCAGATGTGTCCATCTTTCCCAGTATTTGCACAAAATAAATAGCATTTATATAGCGCATACTACCCCTGAGGAGGTGTTGTAATAATTCAAATATCACTATTTTTTCTTTTAAAGCACTATGGGTAGAGAAAGCTTTACGCTGACAAAAGGCAACATTGGTTTATGTGAAGCTTACAAAAGTGTGAATCTTCTGCCTAAATCATGAGGGTTTGTAAGTATACTCGAAATGTGCTCAAATGTACTCATGATAGACCTGCTAAACATATATGTGAGGGCTTAAGATCTGATGCCACTTCCTGTGATGCCCCTTCCTGTGATGTCACGCGCTGTGATGTCACGCGCCTCACGCGCCCCGATGTCACGCGCCGTGATGTCACTTGCATACTGATTAATTAGGTTAGTCCCCCCACTTCTTTTTTTAGGACTTGTGCCCTGATTTAAAGACACTCTTACCCATCGTAGTGAGTCCTTCCTCCAAACGGTCAAACAAAAGGTCAACTTGCCGATAACAGTTCCCGCTCGTCGCCAAAATACTGTTCAAATGATGTACGCACACAAATAAGTTCGCTGTTTATTTCACGTATCTTGGTTGATGGTACTGCAGAGATGAGATGGTTGTGTACATCCTTGTACCAAGATATATATATATATATATATATATATATATATATATATATATATATATATATATATCCTTAACATTCTATCCATTCTACAGTTCCAAAGATTCTATTTATTGTATTGTATTGTATGTGAGACTTCTATACCACACGGGTATCCTGGCGCTTCAGATTACTCGGTAGACGCTATGTGTGGTACATTGTCATACAGCCAGATGGTCATAGCTGCAGCATGGTTAGACTAAACCCTAGGGAATAGCCAGGTTTTTAGCTTCTTTCTGAAGTTTAATAGATTCTCCGTTGGTCTAAGATCAAACGGCAGGCTATTCCACAGGCGTGAGGCTGCAGAGCTAAATGACCTACCACCCATTCGGGTTTTGTTGAAGCTAGATGTGCAGACTAGTTTTGCTGATGTAGAGCGAAGGTTTCTAGCTGGGGCATACCAGAGGAATTTTTCTTGCAGTGGCTTAGGGCCCATTTTATTTATTGCTTTATGGACGATGCACAGTGATTTAAAGTGTATCCTTTGCTTGATTGGCAGCCAGTGCAGATCTTTCAAGGCTGAGGATGTGGAGGACCTAAACTGTCTTTTGAGGGCTAGTTTGGCTGCAATCGTCTGAACTCTCTGCAACTTTTTAATCAGGGTCGCCGGTGCCTCCAATAGCAAGGCGTTGCAGTAGTCTAGTCTACTCAGTATTACACTTCTAACCACCTGTGCTCTTGTAGAAGGTGGCAGCAGTGGGAGGATTTTACGTAGGGCTCTTATAAGACCCATACAGGTACTGACAGTTCTGTTTACCTGTGAGTCCAACTGTAGATTGCTATTGAATAGCACCCCCCGGTTGCGCACTGTATTGGATGGGGTCAATTAATTGTTAGCAGGGGTAGGCCAGAAATTGTCAGGGAGCGGACGCTGAATTTTATTCGCGGCCCAGTGTAGTATTTCAGTTTTCTCCCCATTAAATTGTAGTGAGTTATTCTTCAGCCATTTCGATGTTTTATCCATAAAGTCATGGAAACTTTCTAAGGAAATTGCTTTGGATCCTTCTAAGGAGAAGACAAGCTGCGTATCATCAGCATAGTTCACTACCTTGATTCCAAATGATTTTAATAGGGAGATCAGTGGGCATAGGTATATGTTGAATAAAATTGGGCTGATTGCAGAGCCCTGTGGTACTCCATATCTGATGGGTATATTTTTGGATACAAAAGGAAGAATAGTCACTGCTTGCTGTCTATCCTGTAGATAGGACTGGAACCAGTTAAGAGCCATGCCTGTGATTCCACATTCCTCCAGCCTGTTAAGTAATATCCGATGATTGACTGTGTCGAACGCGGCTGACATGTCCAATAGTACTAATAGAACCTCGTGGCCAGTGTCAGCACGCATTCTCAACTCGTCCAGGACTGTTACCAAGGCTGTTTCTGTGCCGTGTGATGACCGAAATCCAAATTGGATTTCGTCTAATAGTAAATTTTCCTCTAGAAACTTAGCTAGCATTTTGCTAACCAGCCGTTCTAAAATCTTTACTGGGTATGGCAACAGGGAGATAGGTCTATAGTTTGCTGGGCAAAGAGGATCAAGTGTGGATTTTTTTAGTAATGGGATCACCATCGCTCTTTTCCAACAGCTTGGGACCGAGCCGCTGCCCAGTGACTGGCCGCAGAGTTGATAGAGTAATGGAAATAGTTCTGCATTGAACTCCTTCCATAACCGATGTGGGAGGGGGTCTAGTGGAGATCCAGAAGAGATGCTGAGAGCTATGTTATTGAACTCTTCCTGTGTGGGGATCTGAAACAGTTTTAAGGTAATCTGTTCCCCTTTGATTTCACCCTCAGTCTGTTTATTACCTTTAGCTACCTCTGATACATTACTCATGGTATCCCTCTGAGCGTTTTTGTCTAGTTTTAGGCCACCAATAATTTTATTGATTTTTTCTTCAAAAAAAGTTGTGAGGCTATCGCAGAGCTCTTGAGTAGCTATAATGTTATTCTGTGTACTATCAGGTTTAGATAGCTGTTTTACTAAGTTGAAGACAGTTTTTGTTCTGTCGCTGGCCTGCAAGATCATTTTCACATAATAATCTGCTTTTTCCTTTGCTATTGTTATTTTATAGGAATTTAATTTCGTTTTCAGGGCTCTTTTGTCCTCTTCCTCATACGTTAAAGGAAACTTCCCACTACTACAGCAACATAGAATTTTTAGAAACCAGAGGATGT
This sequence comes from Calotriton arnoldi, assembly GCA_963921515.1. Classification (NCBI taxonomy): domain Eukaryota; kingdom Metazoa; phylum Chordata; class Amphibia; order Caudata; family Salamandridae; genus Calotriton; species Calotriton arnoldi. The sequence continues at coordinate 234,201 of CAWUFW010008756.1, forward strand.
GTCTTAGGGATTCTGCTCATATGCAGAGCTATGCCCAGGATAATAGGACCTCGGAATATAGTGGTGAGCCAACCATACACCTTAGCACCTAATACCCCAACCCAGCTAGCTGTAGCGTCTCATCAGCACCAGTGTCACCAATGATTAGACAACCCAGAACACGGTATCTCTCTCTCAGGACTCGCAGAGGCAAGAACACCCTTTCGTTACTCACTCATACCTGTCCACAACGCGCGTAATAAGAGACACGGTTTAGTGAAATGTATTTATTTTACTAACGTGCTCTAAGATGCAGTACACGTGTCAGTACTATCAGCAAAATGCATAAAAATAACATAATCAGCATAGTTACAACTCCATAGAATACAAACGGGGAAAGCATGGCATAAAGCAGTGGATGAAGGGCTAAATGACCTTACCACCCTCCCCGTGCTCAAAGCTAGTTTTTTATTAATAATCGAAGACCTCTGGGCTTTGACTAGCGAACCCCCATACCTCAGTCTCTAGATGCAAAACTACATCAGCAGACAATCACAGCTCTTCTCTCTGGAAAGGTTTTCTCCGAGTCCCTAAAAGCGAGCAAACTGCAATATTAAAGGCACATAATTATCTCCATGGCAGCTGTACATAATATTATGTCTAGGTGCGAGGGACTGGCCAAATCAGCAAGAACAAGGAGACGCTGTTATTCGACCTTGTACATGTTGTGCAGACTGAGCCCAAAGTGAACAGGAGAAAAGGTGAAAGTCAGAAAATGCAGACAGTTCTAAAATAACTTGGCAAGAGCAGAGGTCGACAGAACAACGTCTCAGAGTAACGTGTGCAAAAAGACATCATGGCAGCCAGGCCTAGGCCAAGATAGCAAGGCAGGCCAGGAGGCCACAAACCACAAGACACCCTCCCCTGGGCAGTCCAGCGGCCAAGACAAAGGACGAAAACAGAGTCCAAGTCAATCGAGCAGAACAGAGACGGCAGGAGGGGAAGGGAAAAAAAAGATATATCCAGTGCATTAGAGCACAGAGGGCGAAAAGCAAATCAATCCAATAGTGTGTAAGTGCAGAAAAGCGCCACACCCTCCAAGAGGACATCATTGGAATCATCAAAAAACATCGATCCCATCCAGTCCAACAAATCAAAACAGCATGGATGCTCCTCGACAGGGGGACCATCCAAAAGCAATGCGGGACAACTTGCGTGGTATTCAAGAAAACTTTGTTGTAGGAGTTCCTGAGCAGCCGCCCAGATATCCCATTGTGCCAGAATCCCCAGTGCAGCCGCACGTGTCATATAGCCTGCAGCGGAACAGTCCCGTTCATGGGCCTCTAAGGGACCCATCAACTGAACAAAATCCGGAACCGACAAAGACGAATTGGAGAGGCAATAATCCATAGTCCAGGAAAAAGGACAGCGGATGCAAGACATCACAGGTTGCACGCAAGTGAAATACGCAAAGCGAAAAGAAAGTGTATAGGACACACTCAGCGTCGCCAATGACAGCACACCGAAGCTCTCGAGGAGCCTGTCACGGAGCAGCTGGAGCCGATCGTGGTCGAGCAGGACCCATCGGAGAGCATCCATTGCGCAGAAAACAAACCAACAGTAATACACCAGCCGCCAAGGCGAGGATCAATGGGAAGCCACCAAAGACGCTGGAAAAAATGGAATGAATAAAAGCCGGTATCACACCAAAAATAGTTTGAAAAGAGGTCACAAGGCCGGAGCCCACAACCTTAAAAAAGTGTACCAGACCTTCAGTGTTAGATGCATTAAAAATACGATGAATCATTTCACCGAAATGGTGTGGGAGGTTAGTGTTCAAAAGGGCCTGAATCTCACTGTGGGTACTCGCCACCTGGAGAATGAAAGTCTCCCGGGCGGAAGTGAGCATAACCTCCTGGTTTAATAAAAGCGCCTTTATTCTGCTCAATTTATTGAAATCTGCCTTCAGGGTCGGAATGGAAGGCCAAATGGAACTATCTACGGTGTCGTCAGGGGGAGGAAAAAGCACATTCTTGCAGCAAATAACCCTGTGTGAAACTGTGACAATATAGGGAATGCCGGCGTGCAGGCCACAGCAATTCTCGTTATTTAAAAGTAAGTAGCTACCATTAGAAAGCAAGGTAAAAGTAGGAGAAATAGCAGGAGCAGGAATACCCTTCAACACACAAGCTAAATTGGGCGCGGAAACGCTACAAGCGCCGTGTAATTTAATATGTTAGCAAATAAGGGAGTGACCTACAGTAGAATCGCAAGACTCCCCCGTGAGAAAAACCTCCTTTCCGTCTCTAAGGCATCTGCACATGAAAGGGAGAGACCAAAGTTCATGCAGGAAGGCACTACCCAAGGGCTGGAAACGGCCCACAGGAAAATGCTTCATGCACAAACTAAATTCAAATAGAGAAAAAGGCAAGGCGATAACCCCATGAACGAGCCACACAGCAGAATCCAATTCCGCCACAGAGAACGGCAAGGGCTCTATCTTTTCAATATGTAACAGTGTGTAAGCCGCATCCTTCATGGACATGAACTTTTGTTTGTCAGTTAAATTAAATGGCAGAAATAAGGCAGAGGTGTTCAAAAAGTGCCAAGGAACTTTACCTAACTTCAGGGTCTGTAAAGTCCATGCAAACTGCATAACTGAGCGTAACTGATTTTGACCATGATACAACACAGACACATCATCCTGTACAATATCGACAACAGAGGACACAATATTCTCCAATGTGTAAATGCGGGAAGACAGGGTATTAATACTATTATCAACAACGGCAAGCACCTTTTCTAAATTTGCTTGGTCTATTTCCCGCAGACGGGAAGCAGCTTCAATTTGCGAAAGCTTCCAAAGTTCATTGTATGTTTCATAAATGAATCTCTTTGGTCGGGGACCATGAGGCCCCAACAGGAAATCGGACAGATCAATGGTGCCTGACAGGAGGGACAAATGTTGTTTAACAGAGTCTAGGGAAGAATGCTGCAACCATTGTTTACATAATTTACCCACAGAATAGGTGGTGACAGTACGGGAGCCAGAAAACCTGGGGTATGGTCTATCCTGTTTGTAGCCCACGACTGAGTCATGAAAACGGAGTTGGCATGCGTTAGACAAAATGGGCCAACCCAACCAGGGTGACTGAACAAGCGTAGACACATTAAATGAATTATTCTGCAACAAAGCTTGCAATGTCGTAAGAGACATATTAAAGTGCATGCTTACATTGTGAGTGGAAAACAATGCAGGAATGGAAGGAGCATTTAATTGTTTAGACGTAGCCAAACCCCAACACGTAGTTTGATATATGGAATCATTCAGAAAGAAAATCTGGGCCGGGATAAGGCAAGCACGGTGCAAGGCCTCGGTACCCTGCACCTGCCAGGGCTTAGAGCCCCAGATTGATTTCAAGTCCACAGTGTCTGTCCAGTATTCATAACCACCCACCGTTAAGGCGTTCAAAAAAGAACCTGAATACAGTAATTTGGTGTGGGTCAACATAATCTTTCGAGGTGATGAAGCATTTAATTTAAAATAATAGGACCCAGGGTTCGATCTATTAAAATCTGTAAAATAAGTGAATTTATGACGAAGAGTCTGGGAGCTGCCAGGTAAAGGTGTAGGACAATGCTCCCATAGGGTATAGTTAAAAGGGGCACGCAGCACACTCGGTTTATGGATAAAGTGGTTACCCCAATGCTGGTAACAATACAAGTCAGCATAACTGGCAGAATTCATATACAAATCCTCAGCATTAAAAGCAGCGTAATATTTTAAATCAGTAAACAACGCTTCAACAGCATGCACATCCCAATCATCAGAATGAATATTACTCTTTACGACATCACCCATCGAAACTCGAAGGACACTGGGTACATTAATAATTTCTGTTGGTCCATGAATCTGATAATTTACTGCATCCCATACGATGCCATCAGCAACTGGAAAAGCCGAAATGTTCACAAATGTGTGGTCACGCTTCATGATGTGAGACGAAGAATGCGGAGCCAAAGTTCCAGCAACACTGTTCACAGCAGAGCGTTCAGGTAAATAATGACCATTGATGAGCAGAAAAAACACTGTGACAAATCCAATGGACATGAATAAAAAAATCAGGAATAGCACCAACCAGATATGTGTCCAGGGGGGAATCAAAAAATTGTCTCTGAACCAGGACACAAAAATACTGAACTTGGACGGGACAAGTGATGCGGTGGAATCCGAGTCAAAGGAATAACGTGTTGGGCTCAGTGGCGTTGTTGGAAGGTGTGCCACCGACTCTGTATCCGGATAGGTATACTCATTTTCGTCGCTGCAGGGGGAGACTGGGTGCTCGAGTATACTGACAGGCAAATTAACCATCTCAACTGTAACATCTGTAACCGTTCGGGCAGGAGGGCCACGAACACATGTCCTATAAATGGCAGGACAAGAGACCGCTGGTGTAACACTATTCAGGATCGGCCAGATGTTGTAACTTGACATGTTCCACTGAGATGTATCTGTTCTCCTTGCGACCAGGAAGCGGTGGTAAAATGACAGTACGAGTACCCTTCAAGCCAAGGACTGGAACCGGTGCACGATAAGAGGGGCCAAATTCTTTTTTGTTCTCCACCTTCTCTCGAACCAGATCGCCAATCTTTGGAAGCCAGCCGGCCACCGGAATCTGCAACGCAGGGTCTGTGGCTGAAGGTAAATGTGCAATCGCAAGCTTGTCTCGGGCTTCTTGTAAGTCCTGTAACATAGCAGAATGGTTATCGACATCAAATTTGGCGGTCTGCGCCACCATGTCTAGACCATCAAGGTCAGGCACAAACATTCTGATGCCAAAGAGCATTTCGTATGGGGTCCGCCCACCCAGAGGTCTTCTTGGGAGATTATTAAGTGCACGTTGTACAGTATACAAGTGGGCCAGCCAGTTCCTGCCAGTACCTAAGACTCTAGCTGTCACGGATTGCTTTAAGTCACGGTTCATTCGTTCAACGATCGAATTGCCCTCAGGCCGATACGGAGACGAAAATTTCACCCGCACCCCCAGTGAACCCATTGCGTCCTTGTAAGCCTTAGAGGCGAACGCTGGACCTTGGTCTGAATGGAAGGTGCCACAGGCGAAAATTCCCACAAAGACACGCAAATCCCTGATGACAGTTCGAGCGTCAGCACTCCGTTGTGGCCAGACCCAGATGAAACGTGTGCACGAATCCACCGCCACTAAGATATATTTGTAGGCGGTGTCTGAAGAAAAGGGACCGCAGTGATCCAGGTAAACACACCCAAAGGGCCTGTTAGAAATGCAAAGCGGGGTCTGTGGTGGCCGGGTAACCGTGGAAGGCTTAATCTGTTGACAAACGTCGCAAGAAAGCACATAAGCACGGGTGTCTTTATACAAACCACGCCACCAGTAACGCTGCTGCAAGATGGAAACTGTCGCAGACACACCAGCATGGGCCGAAGCCATGCCTTCATGTGCTGCCGTTATCAAGGAAACCCTGCGGTCCGCGTTGGGAATCAGCCGATCACCAACGTCGGGTATTGTTACATAAGGCGCCTTCTCGGGACCTAATAGATAAGAATATTTGGAAGGAAAACCCCTAGGGTAATTAGCACCTTCCTTGGTTGCAGCAATAGCCGCAAGACTATCAGTATCAATTTTAGTCATGGATCTGGTAACTGCTGCAACTGAACACGTGACTACTGCGGATTTGGCTGCTTCATCAGCCAGACCGTTACCCTCAGCGTGTGCGCCCACCCGCTGATGGCCAAGTGTGTGAACCACCTGTGTGAGGGGCAGATGTTGTTTTAATTCTGCCACCCGAACCCAAAGCGTTTTATGCTTAATTGTGCTACCTTTCGCGTCTCTATAGTCGTTTTGTGACCAAAAGAACAGATTGTCATTGAAAGACTGAACACAGTAGTAAGAATCACATACAATAAGAGTGGTCACATCAGGAGTAGCGAACTCAAGCGCAAGCACCAATGCGCGCAGCTCGGCTAATTGTGCAGTACTGTCTCCGAGTGCCTGAGTGTGCACTACAGTAGACTTGAACTTGCCGTTCACAAAACTTCCTGCCACAATAGCACAAGCAGCTGAATAAGCATGCTTGGATCCCGTGGCCGGTTGAGCCGAACCATCGGTATAGATCACGCATTCGTAATCCTCAAGCGGCAGCATAGACAGAGGGGCAGGATGAACGAATTCATACTGTAAAAACTCCTGAGTCTGTAGCGAAGAATCGAAAATGAAGGTGACGTCCTGAGACGTCAAAGAAGTTGCCCATTGAATCCAACGGGGGTGCAATGCTTTAGAGTTTGGAACACTTGCCTTTGTCACTGCCTCTAGGGCAGGATATGGTGTTACCACCAACATGCATTTTCCCTGTGCCAGTGCGTGTTCTTTTAGAATCGCCATTTGCACTGCAGTCAGAACTTTCTCCACAGAGGAAAAGCGCATTTCCGCGGAAGTGTAAAGATGTGACTTGTATGCGATAGGTACTGTGTCTCCTTCGTTAAAAGTTAAGTAGGTGAAACCCACTGCCCCTGGAATGATTCTAATTACCAGGTTTGTGTGGTTATCACGAGTCAAAAGATATTTAGACTCAAGCAAGTCTGTCTGCAAAGACTGCAGAATGGAGGTATGCTCCGGAACCCAACATGACTTCGAAAATGTAGGTTGTATCAAGGCATACAGAGGCTTGATACGCCGGGCATATTCGGGAATGTAAGTACGTCCGAAATTCAGAAAACCCAGCAAAGACTGAAGTTTTTTCAGTGTAGTAGGAGGGCACAAGAGTGCACATTTCTCCAGGAAATGGGGGGCTAAGCCCTTACCTTCATTGTTGAGCTCATAGCCCAAGAACAAAACGGTAAATTCAGCAATATGGGATTTGGCAAAATTAAATTTGTATCCCATGACCGCAAACTCTAGGATAACGCGGTCAACTCGGGAAAGATGCAAAAATAGTTTGTCGTCTGTCAGATAAATGTCGTCAACGTACGAACAAGCATCAGGATCAATGCCATCTAACAAAGAGACGACACGTGCAGCGAACACCCCAGGGCTGTTTTTGTAGCCCATAGGTAAACGCCTGAATTTGAATAATTTACCACCGGAAGTAAAAGCGCTCCATTGGCCGCTCTCCGGGGCTAAGTTGTGCGTGTAGAATCCATTGGAGAGGTCAAGCGTCGTTTTATATTTTTTACGAACAAGACTATCTACAAGCGCAGAACTGTGTGTATTTTGCACTGCAAAGGTCCGACAATGAGAGTTCAAATGTCGGTAATCCAAAACTAAGCGGTACGATCCATCGGGTTTTGAAACCGCGAAAAGGGGATTGTTCATAGGTGACACGCATGTTTCGATGACTCCCTGATATTCCAACTGTGTCCGAATTTCGGAAACGGGGCCCTTGGCTTCCCGTTTAATGGGATATTGGGTTGTGGCTGTGGAAGGGACCGCAAAGGTATTTCATGGGGGGGGGAGAGTCTTCATCCCACCCTACGTGGTTGCGGTATAACGCAGGAGCCAGGGCCACAGCCCACTCAGCTGCCAGAGCCTCCGCTTTGTCCGTTGGGACATGTCGAGAAAAGCTCGGAAGGATTACCTCCTCCCCTCTACGCGCAGCAAGTACGAATGGGGGTGGCCAATCCGCCTCTGCTAACAAAATGTTGTACGAAGAGGTCAAATTCTCCCCAAAAATCCCTTTTACTACACGCTGTATGTCACCCTCAATTTGAAGAACAATATTATATAGTCTGTCAGGGGGAGCCACTCGGGTGTCTGCTGTCTCGACAGTAATGAATGTTTCAGTTGCTGTCGCCTCCATATGAGGACGTAGCGCCTCCCGCACTATGGTAACTTCTTCGGCGCTGTCTAGGAGGGTCACTGCCCACATCCAATTCAGGAGTCTCGTTCTCACCGTCTGTGGCATATCTCGCCGATACGGCGGCAACTTTTTTCTTCTGAAACTGTGGGCGAGAACGTTGAAAGTCGTCTGCTTTCCCTCTAACTTGTTGTCGAGGTTGGTCTCGTCCCTGGGGAGCCTCCCGGCCCCTTCCTCTATCCTGGCGATCTCCTCCACTGGCTTGCGTAGGTGTCTGTGCCTGTGAAGAACGAGGAGAACGCGTATCAGGGATCTGAAACCTATCCGGAGATTTAATTCTTGCCCTGTCTCACAAATCATAAGTGCGTTCAGAAGAAACCGAAACCGGGGATGCACCTCTTGACCCCGGCTTCTTTTGTTGCTTACCCTGTTTTTTCAACCGCCAGCTCTTTTTTGTAAAGACTGGTTTCTCATCTTTCTCAGATTGAGTTTTTGGTTGTTGTTGTTGTTGTTGCGACTGTGTTTGTGATTTAGCAAAAGGCTTGACGCCCAGGCTATTACGACCAATGGTCTTATAAGCTTGGGCAATAATTTTTGGTAATTCGCGCGGCCTGTCCAATTCTGGGACCAAAGCCAAAGCATTAGCTACTTGAAAATTCACTGCATCGCCCTTGACATTTGCAAGGATTAACTCAGCTACTACGTCGAACACTCCCACCAGTCTCATCCCTAATTCCACAGCTGCCTCAGGGCCATGTTCATCCTGTACACGTTTAATTACAGCGGGGAGAACCGTCATGGAGGGGGTGCCGAAACACTTCGAATATACTGCTGCGAATACCCTACCCCAGTTGTTGCAAGAGTTCAAATCGGGGACTAAGTCTTTTGGCAAACTAATCGTAAGGATCCTGTGTTTGTCTACAGGAGTGGTATTTAGAAAAACCGCCTCCAACTGGTCAAATTTTTCCGCAACCCAATAAGGAAGATCATCCTTATTTTGTGGGCACTTGCCCATCACTGAATTCACCATGACAGGACTTATGGTCACACCGCCTGCACCAGCTGGAGGTGCGACAACACCAGGCGGGGCTACCTGGATGTTGCCTGTAGTATACTGCACTAAGGCTCTATGTACGCGTACCAAAGACGCATACATATTGCGCAGTTCCGCGTGTGTTACCGCCATATAATGCGGATGTGGGGTATACCCGGCCAAGACAGGCCAAGTGGCCCCATCAATTGATAAGGGGCCTAAACGAACCGCGGTAACCGGTTGTGGGAGGGCGCCATCGAACCGCACACGGTGCTGCCAAGCCGTGAGCGGTACTTCGAGTTTCGTGTAAGGTCTATAAACTAAAGGAACTGCGGTGGGTTCATATTCGTGGAACAGGCTATCAGCTCCATCCGCCGCAGGAAAGGTGATCCAAGAGTAAAAAACCTCAAAGCGGTAAGCCGCATCTGCTTGTACCACGAAGATCAGTTCGACACCAGTGTCAGGCACTCCATACACTGCTAAGTGTGTTCGGAGCGCCCCTCGGCTATGTGCCGGTATGTTTACACCCGTCATTAAGACTGGGTTTTTTCGACAACCTAATCAGAGGTAGCACAAATATGGGTTTTCGTTTAGAACCTTTTTACTACTTCAAGCTTGAATGAACCTATAAAAACGTAAATATAGGAGGTATCCCCGACGCATCCGCTTCCGGAAGCGGCTGTGAAGGGAGTTGTGGACAAGCACAAGTACTACTCAAGTGTCTCGCAGATAAGCTGCCCCACTCGTTGGTCGCGCCATGTCTTAGGGATTCTGCTCATATGCAGAGCTATGCCCAGGATAATAGGACCTCGGAATATAGTGGTGAGCCAACCATACACCTTAGCACCTAATACCCCAACCCAGCTAGCTGTAGCGTCTCATCAGCACCAGTGTCACCAATGATTAGACAACCCAGAACACGGTATCTCTCTCTCAGGACTCGCAGAGGCAAGAACACCCTTTCGTTACTCACTCATACCTGTCCACAACGCGCGTAATAAGAGACACGGTTTAGTCAAATGTATTTATTTTACTAACGTGCTCTACGATGCAGTACACGTGTCAGTACTATTAGCAAAATGCATAAAAATAACATAATCAGCATAGTTACAACTCCATAGAATACAAACGGGGAAAGCATGGCATAAAGCAGTGGATGAAGGGCTAAATGACCTTACCACCCTCCCCGTGCTCAAAGCTAGTTTTATATTAATAATCGAAGACCTCTGGGCTTTGACTAGCGAACCCCCATACCTCAGTCTCTAGATGCAAAACTACATCAGCAGACAATCACAGCTCTTCTCTCTGGAAAGGTTTTCTCAAAGTGCCTAAAAGCGAGCAAACTGCAATATTAAAGGCACACAATTATCTCCATGGCAGCTGTACATAATATTATGTCTAGGTGCGAGGGACTGGCCAAATCAGCAAGAACAAGGAGACGCTGTTATTCGACCTTGTACATGTTGTGCAGACTGAGCCCAAAGTGAACAGGAGAAAAGGTGAAAGTCAGAAAATGCAGACAGTTCTAAAATAACTTGGCAAGAGCAGAGGTCGACAGAACAACGTCTCAGAGTAACGTGTGCAAAAAAGACATCATGGCAGCCAGGCCTATGCCAAGATAGCAAGGCAGGCCAGGAGGCCACAAACCACAAGACAGATGGACATCCTGATTCCTACTTTGGAAGATGGGCTTAGACTGGTTCATCAGGCTAGCCCTGAAGGTTCCAAGGAACTCTCCCTCAACCTGGTGTCTGTGGAATCAGAAGAGCGGAGCCCCTCTCCTACAGTAGGTGTAATGAAACAGATCGATTTGCTGAAAGCAGGAGGTAGGCGATTGTTCATGAGCCAATACCCCACAAAGCCATTTAGAAGATTCAATAGTGGTTTGACAGACCAGAGATAGAACCATGACCACACAGTTGTCAGTGCTCATAGAATTAAGACCACTCAAAGTAAGAATGCACACATTCAAAAACGTGTTGAAGAGACCTCTTTCATGGGGCGTGGCTAACTGCCGAACATGGCGGCCGCACCATAGCGGAGCTACTGGCCGGGACCCGAATCAACTTGCTTTCTACGAAGGAACCTGGGGCATTCTTCCCTAAATCCTCCCTTCCTGTGCCGAGGTTGCGATGGGGATTGACTGAGCACAACTGCGGCTCTGATAGCCCTCGCGGTTGATGAGAAATGCCGTGAGGATCTACCCCTGAACGACGCGATCTACTCCGGCTGAGGGGGCGAGGCTTCCCGAGAGACCGTGCCCGGAGGCCTAACACTGTTACCGGCTGAGAAATATCGGAAGTTGACCCGGAGCCGCCCACTGCAGGCCTGCGGGCAACTCACAGGTGTGTGCCCTTCATACTGCCATCGGGAGCGGGACCCTGGGAGATCCGGAGTCCTGAATGCCAACTAATTACGCCGAGCGCCCAGTGACGCACTTCTCCCCACTGGGTACGTGACTCCCCTCTGGGACCTCACACTGGCATAGTCACTGCTGGACGTACTGTACATTGCGGACTCTTTTCCCCCCCTTATATATATATTTTTTTTTTATCTTATTTTTGTGCCCAGCGCTCCTTTTTAACCGGCCAACGGACCGGTGGCCCACTGCAACTTTGACCTGACTCTCCTGCGTCACTGGGCCTAGTGACAGAGATGTGCTCCCTGGCCGGCCGTGAGTGCCGATGTGATCATAATCACTCAGCCGGATCTTTGAGGGGGCTTGTCGGCTCCCCACTGACTTGCTGCCACTGTTGTGGTGTCTGCAGTGTTCCGTTCTTTGCTGGGCCGTGTGTAAGGGAAATCACCACGGCGGGCTGGCTTAAAGGTGAGGAGACAGGGGCGGCCATTTTCCTGTGGAGGCCTCATCATGTTCGCCATCTGCTTCTCCTCTTAGCCCTAATTGTTGTAACGGCCAGGGCCTGTAGGCTTTTCGAGTTACATGAGAGTCTGAAGGGGCATATCTGGAGGCCGCAGGTTGAACCGGTTACTTATTGCCCTATGGTGCATGCGAAATTAGGGCCCTCGCACATTACAAGAAGTGGCAGATTGGACACTTTTCCTACTTCGGATTCCGAGTCCCTGGGGTCCCCTGGGCCGGTTCATATTGCTGAATTGACTGGTGAGGCACACATGCCACTAACTCTTTTCCCGACTGTATGGTTTCTTGCCTTTTATGAGTGGGCCAAATAATATAGGGCGGCATCCTTTTGCGAACTGAGTTGATTTGGTGTCCTTGTCCTCTGAAGGGGGCCTTCTTGCTGGATAACTGTCGGGGGTCCTGGGTGGTCTGGCATATAGAGCTTGCCCTATCAAATATATGCTTCGCCCCGGCCCTGCCCCCATATTCATGGTCTGGCTGGTGGCCGGCTTTGCGGCGTGAGCGCCTTCTCCCTTGTACTGCTGAGTTGTCTTTGGAAACAAGCCGACACACTTCTTCTACTCATTGGACCCTGGACCTGCTTCTCTTCATCCCGAGGGGCTGACCTACTCAGGGTATTCGGCTGGCACGTTGCTCGTCTCCTGGGACCATGGGAGTCCCCTGGTTTGACCTGTAGACATCATTGGGCCTACCTCGACGCCTTGAAACCTTACTTGGGGGTCTTTTTCTCCTCATAGTCCTGTATTTCAACATCATAATGGGGAGCACGAAAGGGAAACATTCCGGCATGCCCTCCACGGACGCACCACCTCAGGGGGATCCTGAATCGGCCTCCCAAGCACCCTCAATCAGTTGCGTCCCGCCATCGGCCTTAACGCCCCCCCCCCCCTTACAAATTGGATCAAATACTTCAAGAGATGAGGGACTCCCGCCAAGCTATTGAACACTAAGTAGGTACTCTTACTACAAACCTCACCCTACTGCGTGCTGATGATACCAAACTCTCCGATATCGTCAAAGAACATACACAAACACCAGGCGACCTGGTACCTAAGCAGAAAGACCACTCTGACCAGCTATCAGAAATGCAAAAACATCTCTCCACCCTACTTGATAGAGTGGAGGATGCAGAAGGGCGGGCCAGGCGCAATAATGTCCGCATTATTGGTATGCCGGAGCGTTCAGAGGGACCTGATGCGACTCAGTTTGTGGAAAAATGGCTTAGGGAACACGTGGCTCCGGAAGGTCTGTCCGCCTTTTTCTGCATGGAACGGGCGCACCGACTACCTACGGGGAGACCAAAAGCAGGCATGCCCCCTAGACCACTTATAGCCCGTATTTTTAATTACAGAGACCGAGACTATTTATTACAAAAAGCTCGAGAGAACGCCCCTGTGCAGTACGAGAACACCCGAATTTCCCTCTATCCGAACTACACTATCCAAGTGCAACGTCAAAGAGCCTCCTATCAGCCACTAAAAAGGAAGCTCCAGGCCCTCAACTTGAAATATGCCTGGTTATTTCCGTCACGACTAAAAATTATCTACGACCAGAAGGCCCACTTCTTTGAATGTCCTGAGGCAGCCAATGCTTGACTAGAATCTACCCTGCCTCCCCAGTCCTTAGATAACATTGATCAGCAGTTGCGGCGTGTGCCATTACAACAGGACAGACCAAGATCCCGTCGCATCAGAACAACTCGACCATTCTCCGTTAAGAAGCCTACACCGGCTCAGGCCCTCATGTTACAGGAATCAGCGCTGGTGGTGGCTACCTCCATGCGCGACCCTACACAAGTCACATCCCCGGAACAATCAGATGACAATACATTCCCATCAGACTCTGAGAGTAATGATAATTTGTTCTCTTCGATTACTCCGCAGGTTGTGAAAGACTTATTTGGTTGATGCTGTCGTGGGGTCTCCATGGTTTCTTCACAATTGTTACAGTACTACTTTTCCGTCTTTATCTAATGCATGGAAGTAAGAAAGTGTACAAATATGTTTAAAATGTGCTTTTTTCCCAGGTTCCTGTCTAATTTACATGTATCACAGGGTCCCGCCTTGGACCCAGCTCTGTTGTCCAATGTTTAGTCATGCTCTCTCTGGGGCCCGCACCCCCTGCAGTTACTGCATTGTATAACCGTGTGGACATAGTAAGTTTTAGGATATGTTTGGACCAACTTAGTTCGATTGTTGGCCCTAGTATTGGGTGTTATCTTTTACGAATGGGGTTGTGGTTCCTGGTCCAGATTACGCTATTCATTATGTTGTGGTCCCTAGACCTCCTCCTGACACTCTGTTGCAACAGTCAATTGCGATATGGCTATTTTAGGTAAATATAAAATATTGACATGGAATGTTCGAGGAGTGGGGTCTGTTCATAAACGTCATCGCATTTATGCCCAATTGAACAGGCGAAGGGTACACATAGCTTTCATCCAGGAAACTCATCTCACCGAGTCAGAAATTACTAAAATGCGAAGGAAATGGAAGGGACAACTTTTTAACACTTCTTACTCTGCCTTTGCCAGGGGGTCGTTGATTTGGGTTCGAAGTGGAGTACCCTTTATGTTAGTAGAACGACGAGTAGACCCTGAGGGACGCTATGTTCTCTTACAAGGCAAATTAGACTGTGTCCCAAATTATGAACAGAATGGTTATCTCACAAATCTGAATACAGTTTTATCAGACTGGGCTCTGTTTCCTTGGGTCATTGGTGGGGACTTCAATTCTGTCCTAGATGTTCACTTAGACCGCTCACACCCCCCAATACGGGGAGCAGTGCCTAGTAAACATGCAGACTTTTTGCGGGCCTGGGCCATGGGATGGATGTTGCAAGATGTGTGACGTGTACATTATCCCAATAGTCGGGAATATTCCTTCTACTCCCCACTACACCAATTGCATACCAGGATTGATAGAATATTCTGCTCCACATCTCTGATACCCCAAATGACCGAATCCACGTATCTTGGGAAAACATTGTCCGATCATAACCCGCTTGAAGTACTCCTTGAATGGGGGAGGGTTCCCACCCGGTTCCGACCTGGCGGCTCTGGCCACAAACCCTAGAGGACGCGGTCTTCCGAGATACACTGAGCGCCACCATCACTAATTATTTTAAAGAAAATGATAACACTGCATCCTCCTGTTTAGTGGAATGGGACGCATTTAAATCTGTAATTAGGGGGACAGCCATTGGGGCCACTGTGGGAGCTCGTCAGGAAACGCATAAGAATCTCACTACAGTAGAAGCCTCTCTTAATAAGCTCGAAAATGCAGCTCTCACTAACCCGTCACAACAAGCGCAGCTTCAAGAAGCCAGAATTAAACATGCTGAGTTGTTGGAACAACTCAGTTTGATAGATTATAGCGCATACACCCAATACAGTCACAAAGATGCAGATAAGTCGGGGTCTCTTTTAGCACGCTATTGTAAATAATTCTCAAGAGGCAGCAGGTAAGAATTATGAGTCTTTAATAGCAGTCATCCACTCTCCGTATGACAGGTCACACAGAGGCAACATTCCAAGGCGAACTCCAGGAACGTTCCAAACGGAGAGGGGAGGAGGGAAGGTACCAAGGGCAGGGGAGGAGAGGGAGAAACTACAACACACGCCTTATACGTAATATTCCTCCCCGTTTCGATAACAGAAATTTCCCTCCCGGATTACTCAGTTGCATCCACTCAAGCCGACATTAACTTAGCATTCTACACATACTATCAAAACTTATACAGTGCTCCAACTATTACATCATATGTCGACATAGCTGCCTTTCTTAGCGACCTAACATTCCCTAAATTGACAGAGGGCATTCGATCCGAATTAGAAGCCCCCATAACTAAAACCGATATTAAAGAAGCTATTAAGGACCTGCCCAGAAATAAGACTCCAGGCCTAGATGGCCTACCGGCAGAATTTTATTCAATATACGCCGAAAAATTGGCTCCGCACCTTGAGAGCGTTTATAAGACAGCCCTAGAAAAGTGCACTCTTCCACTAACGACCATGCAGGCGCTGGTGACTTCTCTCCCCAAGCCTAATCGAGACCCTCGTGATATGTCTGGCTATCGCCCTCTCTCGTTACTATCCACTGAGTATAAAATACTCAGCAAAATACTGGCCAAGCGTCTCCTGCCCTATCTCCCAAAGTTAATCCATATAGACCAATGTGGCTTTGTTTCGGGCCGCAGTACTCACTAAATATACGGCGATTTCATTATATTATGGAAACGGCGGCAGTCCATTCCCAAACGGCTGGATGTATTTCCCTTGATATGCAACAAGCATTTGACACTCTTGACTGGCGATACATGCTGGCCTCCATGGAAAAATTTGGTGTCCCAAAGGGTTATTTGCAGTGGGTTAAATTATTATATACTGCTCCTACAGCGCGGGCCAGAACTGGATCACATATTTCTGCGGCTTATTCCATAGCCAGGGGTACCCGTCAGGGATGTCCCCTATCGCCTTTACTGTTCGTCCTGGCGATAGAGCTCCTCCTCCTTAAACTCCGCAAGGCAGCAGTGGATCTAGGGATATTGATTGACAAGACAACGCATATAGTGTCAGCCTATGCGGATGACCTTATCCTTTTTATTAAAGATCTAACTACCACCCTTGAACCTATCCCGTCTATTTTTAAACAGTTCGAACAGATATCGGGACTGGCTATCAACGCTGCTAAATCTTATGCCTTTTACATGCGTCATAAAGACACCCCAGATCCAATATTATTCGGTGATCAAACTCTTAAGACCGCCCCTGACACGTTTAAATATTTAGGCATACAAATGTATAGAACCCCTCAAGACCTCATTGATGGCAATATATTGAGGGCTATAGGTTCACTTCGCATGCAGGTCTCTTTTTGGACTTCCTTGCCATTATCTGTGATGGGCAGAGTTGCCATCTCTAAGATGGTGATGCTTCCTCGACTTTTATATTTTTTCGCTAACATACCTGTTTTGATTCCGGCCACAATCTTCAAAACACTCAATACACTGCTAACGGAACTTATTTGGGGTAGGGGACGGAGGAGGGTGGGCCTGGCAAAATTACAGCTGCGTCCCGAGGAGGGAGGACTGGGCGCTCCAGATTTTAGAGCCTATTGTATGGCCAGTCAATTACAGTGGCTATCCTATTGGTTGGTGGGCCGACATATTCAGGAAATAGATTATACACCCCGGCTTCTGCATCAAGGCACCTTACATAACTTATTGTTACCGACTGCTAAGATTCCACACACGCTTCCCCCTTTACTTAAAACAGCACTATTATACTGGAGGCAGACGCTAAAATATACTAGGAAGGTATCTCCATATTCTCCCAACATTCCCTTACTCGGGATCCCCACTGCAACCGGCTTAATTTCCAACAGAATGATATCCCCATGGACACAAGAGGGGGTTTCAACTATTGGAACGATGTTTATAGAGGGCACACTAGCAGATCACAACAATTTTCTCCGTGCTCAGGGAGTCCCCCCGACGTTATTCCTCCTCCATGCCACAGTCACTCACTATATCAAACTCCATTGGGCCCCTGATGGGACCGAACCCTCCACACATGAGCTAGTCCGTGCTGTACACCTTATGGGAGAAGGACGTCATCTTACTCGTTGGTTATATAGAGGTATTCGAGCACACTCCGGCACACCCTTAACTCCACTCCGGGCTAAATGATCATTAGAATTGGATAGAGAATTTACTGACAAAGAGTGGGCATCTATGCTGGAATTTCCTAAGAAAGTCTCCCGTAATGCCAAATTCAAATATATTCAATACATGATTCTACATAGAGCATATCTCACACCGCACCGTCTCAATAGCATATACCCAAATGCTCAACTCTCCTGTCCCAGATGTCAGGAGGCGGACGCGGATCTATTCCACATGTTATGGGGGTGCCCGCGCCTGCGATTGTTCTGGCACACTATTTGTTATACTATACAGAAGGTTACTAGCACGACTGGGTGGGTATCACCGGAAAGTTGCCTATTGGGCCTACACCATCGCCCTAAGAAACAGAAAGTCCAATTTAGATTCGCAGATTTGGCGGTGCTCATAGCCAAACGTGCAATTACAATGAGGTGGAAGTCTGCTTCCCCTCCTACACCACTCACCTGGCATACAGAAATGATTAGATAGGGTACTGCCGAGAGTATAATAATGAGGCAAGAAGAATTTCGGGGTCTGCGTAATATCCCTATCTCCCTGGATTGGGATCAAATGTTGGAGGCTTTCAAAGCTATGGACTCACTAACCCCCCAACGTCACCAGCTGGGCATATCCCACCCACTACTCCTACATCTTCCATAGCTCACCTGACTATACACTATAGCGCAGGTCTCACTATGACTGTATGTACGACTGTATATGATTTACACTGATTTGTTATATTTGTGGGATCACGAGATATCAGAATGTTATTGTGCACACTGAAGGACCAGTGAACCGGGGGTAGGGGGGGATGTTCTTAATTTTTTCTCTTGTTTGTAATAGATTAGTAGTTAGAAAATACATAGTTAATTACGAATTCTTCGCCATTTATATTAATCGTCTGTATGCCTATGCATAGGTCAGATACTGTTTATTATTATACATTATTTGCTCCATGGCATTTCAGATGACCAAACTCTTTCGCTTTTTGTACACCTGCATTTAATACTCCATCGGTGTTCGTGAAGTGTTATTTTGGCAAGTATACTAATTTGTTCCTTAATGATGTAATACCGATATGAGTAATGTTCTATGCACATCGTTGATGTCGAAAACTCAATAAAATTATGTTTAAAAAAAAGAAGAGACCTCTTTCATTCATGTACGTGAGGGTCCTAACAAACATTTATTTGATGCAATTATTAAAGGCCCTATCATGTGCCCTACGTGTTCTAATAATGGTAAGCTGGTGGGCACTACCTACTGGACTGGGTGGTCTTACTGCCTAGAATAAAAATGAGAGCAAATATCAAACAGTAGCAAGGAGGAGGCATTACCAAGAGAAGATTCCAAGGAATGCAATCACATTAAGCACAATGAGTACAGGGACCCAACAGTCACAGAATATCAGCACATGGTTTGGGCCTTGCAACACCGAGTAACCATGAAGAACTGAGCCCATCTACTCTTTAGGAAAGAGAAATTAGGTGTGCCCACTGCGATACAGGTTAGGCGCAAAAACTTATCCTGTGTCACCCTAGTGGTGACTACAACTTAAGAGGAAAAGGGGCACATAAATATACCTTGAAGCAAGAAATGTACAATTATGTGTACTATACAGTAAATCATTCGAATGTCAAGCATAAAAGTAAGCAGCAACAGAATAATTACCTTTTGGATTAATTTAGGAGACTGTAATTCAAGACAGGGTTTTAAAGGAGGGCAGACCGTATTAGAGCTGGGGGAGTTCTTCGTGCCAACTTGCCTGTTTCAACCACTCAATAAAACCAACAAGAAAAAAAATTTGGCCTTTAACATTTATAAAAATAACTAATATCTTTTGTGAATTGGGGACGGTATTGAAACAAAATTACCTTAAGCGCTAATTATAACCTGGACGATGTTGAGATACTCAGATTCATTGTGGTGAAACCTCCAACTGTGAGTTCTCATTCAATCAATCAATCAATCAATCAATCAGGGGTTTGTAAAGCGCAGCTACTCACCTGTGAGGGTCTCAAGGTGCTTGGGGGAGGAGAGGGGGGCGGCTGCGTTGGGTGCTGGGGTCAGCTGAAGAGCCAGGTCTTGGGGTCCTTCCTGATTTGGAGCAGTGTAGGTCTTTGCCGGAGGTGGAGGTTGTTCCAGGTCTTGGCTGCGAAGTAGAAGGACTTTCCACCGTTCTCGTCTTGTAGATGCGTGGGATGGTGGCAACAGAGAGATCGGAGGTTTCTCTTGGGTGCTTGGAAGGAGAGGCGGTTGTTTAGGTATGCTGGTCTGATGTTGTGGAGGGCCTTGTATGCGTGCGTGAGCAGCTTAAAGGTTATTCTTCTTTCGATGGGGAGCCAGTGGAGATCGCAGAGGTGTTGAGTGATGTGGTTGTGACGGGGAATGTCTAGGATCAGTCTGGCTGAGGCGTTCTGGACAGTCTGGAGCTTGTGAAGGAGTTTTTTGTTGATTCCGGCGTAGAGGGCATTGCCGTAGTCCAGGCTGCTAGTGATGAGGGCGTGTGACCGTTTTTCTGGATTCATGAAAACACACAGTGCTCTGTGCGAGGCCAGAAATGGAAATGAATCCTCAGATCCATCCTGAAAGTTTCCAAAAAAGTGTGTAGCCTTTAACTGGGCGTATACTGTACCCAAAGCAGCTATTGACTTAGAATTGTGAGCCATACCTTGCAGCATAAATTGAATCTTTTGAAGTCATCTCAGATTCCACAGTTGAAGAAAACAATGTATAGCTGCCTTACCCTTCCATGGAATACATAACAACAATTCTGGGTAGGTCGTGCCTGGTCTTTCTATTCCTTCCTTTACCCGTTGCGTAGATGTTTTGGTTTCAAACCTGCTTCATGTTTACTCATAGAACAGTTGTCAAACGAATCCAAATCAAGGCTCTGGTACCGAAGGCTGCATGGAGGGAAAACCTACCTTTCACAATGATGTATCAGGGAATTCAAAGTACCAGATCTGAAACGAACATGATTACATATTTCTATGATGAGTAGGCGTGTCCGCTGCAGACTTAAAGAGGGAAAACCACACAGGATACATGGGGACCTGTGAGAGGCCTCAGAATGACAGCCATGTTGGGCCACACAAGTAATTCTTACCTAGGACCAATAAATAACAAAGGGACTTCAGTACGTGAAAGGATATATATGCCCAATTATGGAAGGGTGTCAAAAGCGTCACTGTGTGATGGCAAGTTGGATGTCCTTTGGAAGCAGAGGCTACAAATCCCTTTAGTGCTTTAACCCTGTACACAACCGGTACTGGTACCAACATTTAAACAATCGCAGATATAAAGACTGAAAAAACTATTAATTACCGCACAAAAACGATTAATGACCACACACACACACACAGGAGTGGTTAATTTCATTACACTTTTTTTCCATAGTTTTCAGGGCCCGTGGAAGCTTATGAGGATCCATAACATCACTAACTGGATTTGGGCCATCTGGCATTGTTGATGACCAGTATTAATAAAAATCCCGACTCAGTATGGAACCCTGAGAAAGGTTTTACCAAGGAGTCCGTGGGATGATGTGTCTCTATGAAAATGAACATTATAGAATGTAACACATGCTCTGCTGTTCGTTGCTTGATATATCTCTGCAGCATCTATCTATTCCTCATCAGAACGAGGCATTGCACCCTACCAGCCAAGTTCAACAATGTCTCCTTTCTCTGTCCAATCAAAACACCAGAACACCCTACCGATCAGTGTGTGTGTGTGCGCGCGTGCGTGAAGTTTTTGTGTGTGGGGGGGGGTTGGTTGATGTTGTGCCCGAGTAGAATTTATCTGAAGTTCAGGGCCGCCCATTTCTATGCCTCATGTCTGAAAGTCCAAGTAATGTTAATTTCATGCTTTTATGCTGCCTGCCCCCAACAAAACAGAGGCCTTTCGACTCCAGTCGACAAGACCTGCACTTCGCCATCTTGAGGAGGGTTATAACTCAGACCCCAATCTCACTGCACACAGAAATACAAAACCTTAAACATTAAAAAAAAACAACAACAAAAACAGAGTTCACGACTATTGGCACCCACTATAATTTCTATTTCTGGATCGCACAAAGCACTGTGTGTTTTCATGAAATAGAAGGAGCGGAAAATGTGTTTGTTGGGGTTTCCAGTGGGAGTAGGGGGGTGGGACTGGGGATTCAGTAGACCAGGGTTCCAGGCTCGGTGGGGGTTTGTGTGAGAAATGTAAATAGGAAATAAAGGGAGAGGAACAGTCTCTCCCATGATCGTAGTAGCCAATATTGCCTTTTTAAAGGGAGTCTTCTGCATCCTTGACTAATAAAAATGTTGCTGTTTCTACTTAACCTCCTTCAGAAATTCCATCGACTGTCACCCTTCATCGCTCTTCCAGCCTCACACTATCTCTCAGGGCTTCTTTCTCAAAGCCCCACATGGAGCGGACAACCACCAGAACATAGTGGTTGTCTTGCAGCCTCCCTTACACAAACAGCAGGATGGAAGCCCTTACAGATTGATTCTCATTTGTTTAGAAAGACCAGTTGAAAAGAGACTCAACAATGAATCCATAAAAGCTACCCTTTCCTGCAGACTGCAGTGGATATTATTTCAAGACCGCTCTTATTCACTGCAACTATCTGTACTCAACTCTGATGCAATGAAAAATACTCATCAAGCCCTGAAAGGGGAACCTCTCACCAAACAAATTCGCTCCAACAGTCCATTCAGCAATCACGTAAATCAAATTTTTAGAACTACTTTAAGTGGGCACAACTGATTTAGTACTGAAGAAAGGTTTCATTATAATAGGAAAAAGTTGACTAACACATACACTGCAGCCTGTGTATTAATATTCAATTATTAACTTTGTGTTTTTCTCTGCTGTTGTGAGGGATTTGGAAAAGATGTGGCGCTTCACCCACCTTGAGGAACTCTAATGAGTCTTGCTCCTTTAGCCTGGTCCCGGCATCATCCAAAGTGTTCTGGAGTTTTTCGCAATCTTCAGCTATCGTGGCCAGTTTTTTCTTCATCGCCTTTTGGTTGGCGTCGTAATGGCTCTGGATCTCGTTTAGCATTTCTGCCTTCTGGTCCTTCAGAGCCTTGTGTAGCTTATCATATGCTAAGGAGATAGCACTTTTGACGTTCAGTGTGTCCCACTGGAAGAAAACATCCATTTGAATAAATACATGACTACAGAATAAAGAGCAAAGATTTATCTTTATTTTTATATTGTTGACATTTTTATGTACGAAGCCCTAGATTTCAGTGGGTTGGGATGCAACCCAGAATGATGCCAGTGGTTTAGACTCTTTGAAAGCATTCCTCCCATCACCTTTTGCATGTTTGAAGTAACACCCTAATTGCCAGGGGTTTTGCTCAAGAATGGGTGGGTTCCTTGCTCGCTGTACCTCACTGATGAGGCCTAAAAAGACTGAAACCAATCGGAGGTTGCTTATGGTGTATTCTGGATGAGTCCTTGCCTAGCAGATTGGGATGGACAGGTCCCATGAAAAGCAGGGTCAGTACTGATCTGCTTACGGTGGGCCTCTGTCTTGAGTGGCACAGTGGGAAATATGATGGGTTGGAATGCTACCCAGAGCGATTACCAGTGGTTCAAACTATTTGCCAGCACCGCTTCTTTCACCTTTTGAGTGTTTGCCTTACATTCTTTTACAGGTTCTCCTCGGGCATGGAGAATATACAGGATATATAGGAGAATGTGTATATATATATATAGATATAGTGGAAAGAATACCCCCGCACTTCAACACACAATATTCCATATGTGGGTAAAATCCAAACAGTAAGGATTAGTCTTGAAGTCAGAAGATTTCTTTATTTTATTTGCAGGTCAAATTTATCCAGCTTTCCATATACTGATGACAGCCGACACGTGTTTCATCACACAGTGACTTTTTCAAGGTTTGAGTAAGACTTGTCCTCAGAAAGAAAAAATGAAAAACTTTTTGATATCAGGTAGGCATTTCTTATGGTTGCCTCTCACTAATCATGTAGCTGATGTAAACAAATGCCTTCTCCAAATGTAGCCATTCAGGAAAATTTCTGGTATTCTATAGTAAGTGATACGTCCTTAACTGGAAGAGTCAAATGTTTCTCAATTAACCTTCACACATTTAAGAAGTATAGCATCAAATCACATCTATTGAACAATGTGGACGTGTTAAAAGTAAAGTGCCCGGGACCTTCTTAAGCCCATATCCGTATCCAGCGTGTGTTCCCCCGAAGTGTGTAGCTTAATTGGGAAACATTTGGAGAGTATGCTAAAGCAGTATATTATATTGGAAATGTGACAGTGATTGCTTTTCTTCACAGTTCCCCTGGAAGCGCATAATTACACCAAATCTCAGCAAACGGTAGACCCTCGAGCAAAAGTGGTGGGCGGAGCCTCAATGAGTCCTGGAAGGGTTGCGATCTCGTTCAAAAAACGGAAGTCTTCGGGCCTATAGACAGACCGGCTACAATGAAAGGAGTCTCACAAAGGGGCAAAGCAGGTGTGTTTTACAAAATGTTGCTCTAAGAGAACCCTGGTGCATTTTTGTATCAAGCATCGTCTTACTCCAGCATCTAGTAAGGGCTATAAAAAATGTAAAGCAATAGTTAGACACACAGTTACAATCATAAGGTTGTAAAGCGTTGTTCAGGCTTTTTTTCTCTTTCTAATGTGTAATTTTTTTTGTTTCTATCGTAGAGTCATCACAAAATACAGGTGCCGGAGTACCACAAAAGCTTAAGCGCATGTCAACGCAGGTAAAGGACATCACACAGATCCGTCCAACCGACCCAACGCCAGCAACCAGTGGGAAATGCCATGTGCGTCATAACAAACCATGCACGGACTTATGCAAACGCAGGCCTTAGAGACACACGTTACTTAACCCCTATAATGCTTTACCAGTAAAACCCACAACGAGTACAGTGAACTCGGATACAGGAAGACCATTTCTGGCTAGGGGTGTAGACCTCAAAGGGTGCACACTTCCAGCCACAGACACACAACAGCCATGGTCATGTAAAAACCAAGAAGTAGATCTCATGCTAAAAAAAAACAAAATTGAGTCGTCTTTCCTTAAAGAAGGAAAAGAAACCCACGGTCCCGGACCTACAAACCGTCCCTTTAAATCTATCCTTAAAAAACACTGTTACTGCACAGCCATATCCCCATAATCTTCATGCATGTAAATGTTCACTGTTTGAGACGGTGAATGTCGATGTGCTCCCCAGAGGATTCCAAAACAGACTATAAATATCTCACATAGGCCTTGGCGAGAAGGGCTTGAAAATGATCATCCCAAAGCGGACACACCTATAAAAATCACACGCACTCTATTTGGCAAAGGGCTTGAAAATGATCATCCAGATCTGGACCCGTATTCTGCATGTATAGGGCTTCTCAATCCGCATATAAAAGTCTCATGAACCCTAGTTGATGAAGAGCTTGAAAACAACCATTCCCAAAGGGCCACATCTTATGTAGGTACAGGGTTTCTCAAGGGCCTGACAGGGGTGTCAGCAAGTTCAGAAACACCAGCCAGAGCTGCAGCCACTCAGTGTTCCTTCTAATGTAGACCCGAGGGGCAGCAGCCACCAGTTCCCAACCCCAGCGCTTCCCACACCTCTACTGCGTAGAGCATTTATGACCAACATTTATATTTACCATACCCTATGTCACCGTTTACACCTCCAGGCACGTACGATCCTACCAGCCCTGCCTCAAGTGTAAAACCTCCATCACCCGCCTCAACCTACCCCGACAGCAGTACAAGATGGAGCGGATGTCATAATCGGAGCTTTGAAACAGAGTATAGTGGCGAGGCGTCCTCAGGAGCAGACGGCAGATACTCTACTGGGAACCGCTTTTTGATCCCCCCAATTCCAGACCTATAGAACAGTGTTAGTTGGGGTAGCCAGAGAGCGGTGTTTGGGGAGATTCAGGTTAATATACACCCCACCCCTACTGTCACAGATAATGCCCCGGAATATGGGTTTCTAGCCCAAAAAGGCTGTTCCAGGGTCATATATGAAAGACATGCACCAGGTTGTCAGAAAAGTAAAATCCAATCTGTAGAAGACAGAAGCCGAGAACCGACCCTTGAGGATGTACAGAGGGAGATAATCCATGGGATACAAAAGGTGTAGAAGAGGGGTGTTACAATCTTGAGAATCACCTGTTGCAGACGTAGAGGTTATTTCATCATGACGAGGTCTGTGGCGCTCCCTAAAGAGCGGAGGTTCCAGCTTTATTAATAACTCAGTATAAAGTCTCAAATATAAAAA
Organism: Calotriton arnoldi; assembly: GCA_963921515.1. Lineage (NCBI taxonomy): Eukaryota > Metazoa > Chordata > Amphibia > Caudata > Salamandridae > Calotriton > Calotriton arnoldi. Next base: position 259,867 of record CAWUFW010008756.1, read on the forward strand.
GAGGGTACAAGGCATCCGTACTAAAGCACAATGGTTCTTACGAGTCTTCACGGCCAAAAAGAAGTTAGACCCTGCAGACAGGGCCTAAAACTTCCAAATACCATTACAGTGCATTCTAAAATGGCATGAATTAGACCCCCAAACACAAATTAAGAGAGGGCCACAGATGCTCCAGGCGTTTCAAGCATTCACGGGGCAAAGCTGAAAGACCCAGATACACCGAACACAAAGACAATCTCGAAGTAAAGGCTGTAGCCGGGAAATCGGGGAGGTCATCTACAGCAAATACTCCCGAGACCGCTCAAACCGGCTCTGGGGGGCTACCTAAAAACAGGTGGGCTGGTAAGAAACAATAGTGGGCAAATAATGCCAAGCAGCATAGGCTTTTAATCAGTAAATTATAGAAAGCTAGAATATGTGCTACAAGGAGGCTTAAAATACACTGTCTCAGAATCAGTCAGCCCCCCCAAAATGATTAGCTGGAGAGCTCAACATCCAACAAAAACCCTCAATCTGAGGATTCAGTGATGGTGTTTTTAGAGAGTGTCAGAAGGTACAGGTGAAATGTACAGACATTTAACATTACAGAGTATCACGAAGAAATCAGGCTTGTTAACTTAGAACGCATGAACTCATCTGATCATGGGCTTTTAGCCATTTACCAGGCCGTACAAATGCTCATAGAGAGGTTGTTACACAACGGGGGGCCAAATTATTTCTTTCAGCTCCGCTTCCATGGGCAGAGTATTGACAGCCCCTTGTTCATCAGACGAACGCCTGGTGATGTGTTTGACACTGTGGAATTTTTAGAAAACCTCTGTTACGAAGCAAAGCAGAAAGAGCAGCATTTGGGACCTTCAGAAAAGTCACCATTGTTGTTCGGGGTCACGCCGGGGGCGATTCCAGACCTTTAAAAAGCATCTTTTACAGTAAAGTCATTGAAAAAACCAGCGGTGGTTGCTCAATTTTAATACCGGTGCAACCAACACGTGTCTGACGGCTAGCATCACTCGATACTAATGATTTGCAGCACTCCCAACGCGACTGTCCTGTCTAGAGTGGTTGAAGCCCATGCTGCGCTTCACATACCTCAAAACAGACTGGTAGACTTTGGAGTACTGGGTCTTTTTAAGAACTATTTTGCAGTTGCAGTAAAAGTTCTTTACTACAGCGGACAGTTGAAATACTTCACATCCAGACAGCCTGTGAAAAGTAAGACTGTTTACTTTCTCCATCTTGAAAATCACCTTTACAGTATCTTGAACCTGAAGGGTTTTCTAGGAGTCAAGTATGTGTGCACTCATTGCGATCACATCTGCAACACACAGACAGCTCATCAGTGTGAAATGCATTGTTAAATGTGTCAAAGGGACGGTTAAATCGTAGTCGCGGATCAGAAGGTGAGATGTCCTAGATGTAATCTATTCTGTCGCTCACAAAACTGCTTGAGCATACACACTGGGGTTATTCAGTGCATCCCTAAAACAGACAGTGCAGGGTGCAGGAGCTACACAGCCTCCGATCACAATAGCAAAGGTATGAAATGCCCTGGTGTAAGGCGTCTTTTCTTCTAAGAACAGAACACATGTATTACATGACCTGAAGCCGGCCCCAGACCAAAACAGAAGACTGCATAGTGTTCGATATAGAGTGTACCCAAGAGACCGGAGTGATCCAGCCAAACTATATTTTCACTCAACATCTAACTTCCGATGAAAACTGGTAGTCTGAAGGCCCTTTTTGCATGAACGAATTCCTTAGCGCAGTCATGCAGACAAAATTCAAAGGGTATACCCTGATTGCCCATAACTCAAAAGCGTAGGACTCTTTCTTTATTTTGCAAAATTGAATTTGTGAAAAGATGCCTGTAGAACTCATCACCCAGGGCTCCAAACTGGTGCTGCTAACAGCTGTACCTTTACATATAAGGTTCATAGATACTTTGGACTTACTGCCCATGAAATTGAGCAAGTTGCCAAAAGTCTTTGGTGTTCCAGGTTGTAAAGGTTATTTCCCCCCCTTTTTTAAAACCTGGGCGAGTCAGAATTATGAGCCTCCACCAGACAGCTACGATGTTGAGTATACGATGCCAGAGGAGAAAGAGTTTTCTACAGTGGTATGGTGAAAACAGCGAAAAGAATATTCATTTTCAAACCGAGTTTAAAGTTTACTGTCAGGTAGATGTAATGAGTTTGAGAAAAGCTTGCAATTTCTTCAGAGACGTTGTAGAGATGACAAAACAAGAAAAAGTTCTGAAACCCAATACCTCCAAGATGACAAAATCCATAGAGTACATCGACCCTTTTCAACTCGTAACACTGTCTTCCATGTGTATGTCTAGCTACACCACATGTTTTTTCAACCTGAAAGCATAGCTCTAGTGCCGCCCCACCTCTATAACGGTAAACAGCAGCATTATTCTACCCCCTCTATTCAATGGCTCATGTACGCCTCTGACAAGAAAAACATCTTCATCCAACATGCCTTGCAGGGCGGTGAATACCATGTGGGACCTTATTTCCTAGGGGTACACAGTAATTAACGGCATGCCAATGGACTTTGAATACAGAGGTTGCTTTTCTCACAGTTGTCCCCACTGCTACAAACCCAATGAGTTTAATAAGCTGTTGGACACCAAATTTGGACACTTGCACAGGTGTTCTCTGTTAAAGGTGCAATATGTTGAAAACTGTGGTTTTGTTCGGAGATCCCTCTGGGAGCATGAGTGGCTAGATATGTTATCATCAGATGTGGAATTCTGCTCCTTCATTAGGAGCAGAGTTACCCTGAACCTTTGGAGCCCTGTGACGCCTTATTTGGGGGTCGTACAAATGATATAAAGTTGAATAGGGCCGTGGGAGAGGTTGAGAAAAATTCATTACTACGACTTAATGAGTCTGTATCCGTTTGTGAACAAGATAAAGTTATACCCCTTAGGTCACCCGAGCATCATATATAGGGACATTAAAGCCATAGACGAATAATTTGGGTTAGTTAAATGTCAAGTCAACCCATCCTGGAGGCTTTAATTCCCCTTACTACCGTACAGAGTCAATGGTAAGTTAATGTTCCCCCTATGTCGAACATGCACTGAAAGTAAAGAGGCTAGCGAGTGCAGACACACTGATGAGCAAAGGGTGCTCACTGGGACTTGGTATAGCACTGAGGTACAGGCCGCCCTAGAGAAAGGATACAGACTTGGAAAAATACATGACATTTGGCACTCTGAGAGGTCTACAACCCAACTCTTTTCTGAGTATATGAACTTATTTCTATGAGACAAGCAGAAGGCATCCAGGTTTCCAGAAAGGTGCATTAACGAGGCCTCAAAGCTAAAAATCCATTGATGATTACTATGCTCATGAGGGTATATACTTGAGACCAGAGTTCATCGAAGTCAACCCCGCCAGACACCAGCTAGCCAAGCTCTGCCTCAATTCCTTATGGGGAAAATTCGTACAGCATACAAACTTGTCAAACACGACCATCATCACAGATCTTGAAGAACTGTTTATAGATGACAAGACTGTAGAGCTATGTTGGAAATATACAAGAGTCCCCACAATTTGTAACAATATAAACATCTTCATAGCCTTTTTCACAACTGCTCACGCTCGTTTAGAGCTTTACAATGGGATGGATAAACTTCAGTAACGGTGTCTGTATCACTATACAGACTCTGTTTTTTGTGAGCAAATTAGGGGATGAAGATCCCAAACTCAGTGAGTATCTAGGCGATTTTACCAGCAAGCTAGAACAGGATGAGTACATAGTCGTGTTATTGTCATCCGGACCCAAGACCCATTCTTACAGAACTTCTAACAATGCAGTATGTATGAAAGTCAAAGGCATCACCTTAAATGTTAACAACACTGTCAAAATCAATTTTGACAGTCTAAAGGATCTGGTGAACGAATACTCTAATTTGAGCAACCGTGAAAATGATAAAACAATCGTTATAAAACAACCTAGCCTAGTCCGGTCCAAAAAAACGGTGGAAAATTACAACCGAGCCATTGCATAAACCTTGGGTGTAGTGTTTGATAAAAGGGCTCTAACTGAAGACTACAAAACTCTACCATACGGTTTTTGAAGGTGCATTAGAGTCTTGCAACCCCTATTATGGACACCAAGTTGCAGCACCCCTTCTCCTGCGTTTTAGCAGGCCCCTCAAATTGGGGTAAAAGCTATTTTATAAAGGAACTATTAGAAAATGCTCCCAGTGTTTTATCCCTAACCCCTAACAATATTGTTGGGCTTTATTCGTGCTGGCAAGATCTTTATACAGAACTATCTCTAGGGTTCCCACACATCAAATTTATAGAAGGCATACTGAATAATCTCAATGATGATGCATTGTTACCTATAGGCCTTGTAAACATGGCGATTGTAGACGACCTTATGAGTGAAGGTGGGGATCACCCTGAGATAAAGAAAGCTTTTACTCAATATTCACACCATCACAATCTAAGCATATGTTACATTGTGCAGAACTTGTTTTACAAGGGTAAGAGCAGTCGTTCTATAGCTCTCAACACTTCATATCTAGTTTTATTTAACCCCCCCGTGACAAACAACACATATCCATTTTAGCTAAACAGATATACCCCGGAAAAACACAGTTTTTCTTGGAAGCCTTTAACAACACTACCGAGAAACCCCACTGTTACTTACTGGTAGACTTAAAACCCAATACTCTAGAAGACTACAGACTGTGTACTGGTATTTTCCCACCCGATCTCCCTGTCACTTACACACTTAAAACCAAGCCCAATGCCTATAAAAAGAATCGTTCGAGTCTCCCCAAACATTTCAACTCTAGACCTTATAATACACTGCATTGACCATGTTGGCGCGTCTACGCAGTAATCTAGCCCTTTTAAAAATGCTAGTCACACCTAGCCCCAGCAAAGAAAGGCCATCCTGTATGCAGACGATTTAGTGGCTGCCATTTCAGAAATCACCCTAAACACCCTAAAAGGTAATGTCACTATATCAGAGCGCCAGTTACATGTTTTGAAGAAGAAGCGCCACCTTATCAAGAAGCTCAGTAATAAAAGGACTTCCCTCATTTCAAAGAAGAAACTGGTAAAGCAGTTGGGAGGATTTATAGATTCTTTGTTGGGCATAGCTATACCGCTAATTACCAGCCTCCTAACCCAGAACTTATGGATTACGCCCAAAATATGTACTTGGTTCCACAGCAGCAGATGGAACAGTTGGGGAAGTCTAAGGGTGACGCCTGGGATATCCGTAAAAATGAGACTCAGTGCCTGGAAGCCGAGATTAAAGACATTTTGAACCGTTCTGATTTAAAACCTTATGACAAAGCAGGTCTTTACTCAAGCACTCTTCAAAACTTAAAAATATTACAGGCAGGGGAATGCTGAAAAGAACAGGTTGACTTTATATCCCCATGACTTTGAACAGTCTCCACCACCCCATTCAATGCCTCAAAAACCACCACCATCCACAGACATCATTGTTGAAGAACGTTTAAAAAAATATAAGTCATAGGTACAGAGGGTCCGCGCAATTGTTGCTATGTAAAATGTCAGCTTCTAAAGACCTGTCCTGATGGATTGAGAGAGGCAAATTCCTCTACAAAGCACAACCGGTTCTTGGATCCCACATGTACGACCTAGTCAAAGGTCTTGTACATCCCAAAACACTATCGCTCCAGAAAGCGCCTAGAGGTTGGGAATAGTTAATGCAAGCCTCTGCAGAAATTAACATTCCTTTGACGATCGTCAGTAATGCTGAACACAGGTAGCTGTTTGAAAGTTCCAACTTACAGCCCCCCAAGTACTCCAACATCTGTTGTTTTTAACCCTGACCCTAAGATGCCAGCATCCCCTTTCTTTCCCCGCTTATCCCCCTCTTGAAACACTGAGGCTCTGCCTCTGGAACCTAAAAAAAACAAAAAACAAAGCAAAATGAACACATGGTTAAATGGTTGATGTTTCTTCTGACTTTTGAACCTATGTATATGTGTGTCTGTATTTGTGTGTATAGTTTTGCCATAGTTAATATTTTGAAATTTTTCTTCTTTTATTTCTTTATTAAATTTATCAGCGTGTTGCTTGCACTACGAAAAAAACTTATGTAAATTAACCTTTCAACTTTTTCAGTGTTTCTGTCATCTTTTAAAAACGCTTTAAATGTGTGTCCTTGCGTCCGAATAAATATACTGAGTCTGCATTCAAGTTTTTATTCATTTATTTTAGACAGTCCACATTACACATAAGCGGTGTTACACATCTTACACTTTTGACAAACTACGTATTCTGTTTTAACAGTGCTTGATGGAGACCTAGCGTTTTCTTTCACAAATTTCATAACAATACTATCATTAACTAGGTCAGTCGAATATAGATTTTAAAAAATTCTAAACACCATACCCTCAGACATTTTACTAATACAATATATACAATGCTCCACGCATGTGACAATGAGAGAATCCTGTACCTGTATTTTGTTATACTCCACCTTCGCAACAGCTTTTTGTACATACTCAAATATAGGTCTTGTAAGATGCTATGCTCGGGGAACACCACTGCTCTGTCAAACACTGTAACCTTGTCTTTATCTAAAAACAGGGCCTCCCAGTGAGTGCCTTCCATGTACTGCAGATTTGTGTTAAAGACAAGCGTGCGGAGTCTTTCAGACCCTATTTCACCAGGTAGAATATTGCTTGGAAAAAGACCTAAAAAGTATTTCTTAGTGTATTTATGGCAGCTTAAGAAATCCTGAATCTGAACAGTGTCCATTTTACAATATTTTAAAGATAGTCAAACAAAATCTGCCGGGCGTGGTTGATCTGAATGACGTTGTTGAATACAGAGAATACAACCATGTTCACAGTCGTAGCCAAGGGCTGACTAAAACGTATTTCAGCTTTTCGATTTCCATTTTTGATCAAGCCATAGTGGTTGCCATCTTCCATGTCAGGGGTCAGATCGAAAGCAAACAGCGTGTAGTCTGTCCCATATCCTTCTCTTGACACGACGACACCTGAGTCACGCAGATGCTCATTGGTTATCAAACCCAAGCCCAGATATTCCCTGATAAAATGAGTGTCTCCAAAGCTGGGTGTGTATGGTTTTGCAGGAATCACAGCCCCCTCGTGGAACAGCGCAGCATAGTTGATGTCATAGTGTTTGAAATTGAACGGGTTTGAGGTATATGGACCGCTAAAAGCTGTGTTATCGACAAAACCCTAATAAGTTTTCGTAGTAGCCCCAAAAATAAATTTTGCTGATGGGTAATCTGGTAACACTTGGGATGTTGAATATCTTCAGAGCTACTCTTTCAACTGCATATTTGGCGTTCGATAGCTGTAAAGCTTCGGCGTGAGGCAGTCTGATGTTTGGGGACACTTTCTTTACAACAAACTAGTGGACAGTATAACCAGTTTATACTGCTCCGCCTTTCGCAAAACTATTCCTTGTTGCAGTTAAGTTTGATCTTAAGAGCGATACCGTTGATAAGCAATTTATCTTGGAAGAAGAGGTCTGTATGTATATGCCCGAGGAGGTCAAACTGTCTACCGCCGGCAGCAAAGCTTGCTCTTTTTACAAAACCTTGATTGTCATCATCCAGCTCCTTGTCTTGAAAATGTGCATAGGTATCCTTGTAGAAGAGCCCTGCTGAAAGCTGTGTCGCCAGGGATTCTTAGCTGTAATTTAGAATACTCTTGATGTGGGCTCTGTAGGCATACATGTTATCACTTTGCGTGATGAGTAGATCACCAAGGGTAATGACCACCTGATTAAACATGATCACGATTGGGCAAGCGATCATCGCCACTTTAGTTGCGGCCGGTATGTTGGCACCATCCGCTTTTACTATTTTACAAACAAGATGCAGCAGAGTATTGTTGAGATCCAGATGCATATCTGTGGACCCTGACACAAAAACCATCACCGTCAAAGGGGCAAGAGGCGATACTTCCATGAAAAAACAGCTTAATATACTGGGCTTTAGGGAAACATGTCTGATTTAGTACATTCTCCCGATGCTCAATGTACAAAGACCATGTTTCAGGTTGCGGCATTTTAAAAAATATTTACGCTAGAGGGTGGTCTCTTGTTCTTCGAGGTTCTCTTCTTTAATCTTACTAATCTTCTTTTGTGAGTGCTTGTTGAAGATCGCCTCCTTTTCTTTTATAAGGAGCCGGCGGTCCCTACTTGTGCTTGACCTGTACACAAGTCCCACTCCATCTTGAGGTTGTTTGTTCATGCGCTCATGCACAGACCCCACCACATCCTCGGCAATCTTCGAGGTCGACGCTTTAACGTGGTGTTTTGCAATTTCATAGCTTCTTCTCAAGAAAGGCATAGCTCTTCTAAACAAACTACGGAAAAAAACTCCAAGTCCCGCCCCATACACAACAGGGGCCCCTTGAAAGAATTATGGCCCTCCAAATCGAGCCTGGTGAATGTAATAGTCCCTGTAAAGAGCGGGGTCTTCGTAGGTTTTCATGATCACCAGGATGACTTCTTAATATTCGCTGTCGCGCCCTTAAATGAAGATTACCAATAATTTTCCCATATTTAATGGACACCGGATCAGCTTGATCGTCGAAGATCATGACCGTAGTCAGGTTTGATATGTTGAATATTAGTCACTGTGTTATTTTCCCCCTTCTGCTGGACCCATCTTAACAATGGTAACTATCCCCGATCCTCTGTGGCTCTACAATGTCACTATACACGTAGAGTGTATAGAGCCCTCCGTCAATATCGGGGCACGTAGGGTCCGACTCTTCCATGCATTTTTTATGTTGTACTGTGCCTAAAATCCTTCTTAATTTACCCGTACAGCTAAACTCTGTATCACAATTTGGAGCCTGAAGAAACACCTTCCTTCTAACGTTATCTAATACTAGCTGAATATTCAAATACGTTTCGATGCTGACTATGGATATGTTCATGGGCTCGACAACCGCTGAGACGCTGGGGTAACAGCAGTAAGGAAAGCCAGCGGATGCTCAAGAGGTCCTGATCACGCTTTATAGTAAATTTGGCTTTAAGCATTGTAAATGTATTCCATGTTCTTGGGTATTGGATTTCAGTTAGGGCTACCTTCCAGCTCCCTTTTAGGTTTAGCCAGTTTCACTGTATAATTACACATTTGATTGTCAGGAACATGTCCTTCAAGGCGTTGGATGATAAGGTAATATAAAATGATGTTGTCTCCATATTGTCGCCTTCAGAGAGCCCCCCGTTCTCACACACCCTGCAGGGAGCTGGCTAGCACCCAACTGTTACATTTCTTGGGACACCCCCTCCATTTGATAAAGGCCTGTCTGTTAGCCTCGCTACCTTTCTGTTTCAGAATCTTTTCAACCCTGTACACCTGGTGTGGATCATCGGTACCTTTTGTAACTCTTTGTTGTAAAAGGCACCCAACACTGTTTCTCCATCGTAGTCCTTTAGCCTACAGATATATGTAACTTCTTTAAGCTCCACAGTCTTCACTATAAATATTCAGTCGCTAAAAGTCTGCTGGTAGCCCTTCGTTAAGAACCCTTTCAACTTTGAAACCCTAACATGATCGCCTTCTTTTAAAAGAGGCTTCTTTACTTTGGCAGCGAAACTGCTCCTATACACCGTTCTCCTCACCTCTAAAGAATTATCGGTTGTTACCTCTACGGGAGAAGTTTTGATGGTTCTGTGATAACTGGTGTTATAAACATCTATAAACGCGTGTAGAACATCCACATATCGGTAGGTGATGTAGGCTGTAAAATATCTCCACATCTTAGATTTTAAAGTTTTATCAAAATGCTCTATAACAGCAGCTTTTACATCAGTGTGCGTTACAAAATGATGAACATCGTGCTGTATTAATAGTTTCTGAAATAGTTTAAAAATTCCATTCTGGCGTCTGTCTGCAGTTTTTGAGGGGTTCGCCCTTTCCTGAAGATGGCTTTAAAGGCAGTGGTGACACTAGCACCACTTTTATCGATTAGCGCTTCTGCAAAGGCATACTTGGACAATACATCTATTACCGTTGATATATAACGAGCTCGGTTATTATGCTTGGCTAGATCTTGAAGACTGATTATGTCCCCCTGCCAATGAAAATCTAGCTGTGCATTAACAATGGTTTCCTCTTAAAATGTCTCCTGACTGGCTTGTGGAGTGAATACACCTCTTTCCCAGATAACCAGGTCTTCACCTTTGCTCTGTTTACTGGCTCATTTTCAACTAGAGCCCTTCTAAACAGAGCTTTGCTGCTTCCGAAGCTCCTGACCCCACTTGTATCGTAATAAAGCTTCCTTAACCCGTCCCCCGACATGATATCAGCCCCTGCATCCCATGAAATGAAAGACAATGGTTTTGTGTGAGGGCATTTTATTTAAAAAAAAGAATGTTAGCAACACAAACAGATCATACTTTATAGTTTCATGGTACATGTCTTGTCATTGTTGTTGGACAGTTTGCTGACTTTTCACTATGTATATATAATATGACACATGCTACATACATTACTAGGGGCCCGGCCGATAATTTGCCTCAGCATCACGTTTTGATATTTTTACAGCTATAGACTTAACGGCTCTAAACAGGATTACCCATTCACCCCTCCTATAACTTTGTACACTGAGGATACTGACGGCATTCAAAAGATCGTACAGTTCTCTGTCGTACAATACAAAACATTTATTTCTGAAATAATCTTCGGTCAGAAGCTCCAAAGCGATATGTACGCTGGTTATCGGTGCTAATATTAACTCCCTCATATGGCATTTGTACACGCTGCAGTATCCATCTGTTGTAGGTAGCCACGCATTGATACACCAGTTGGCTATGCACATAAGACTGTCACACTGCATCGCTGTGGGCGGCTCACCAAGCCTCAGCTAGTGCAGAGTTACAAGTTGTATTTCAGCTATTCTTTCTTTAAGCAACACATATACCAATCTGGCAATACATATGCATCCTGGCTGTAACTCAGAAGCATCTTGCGCACCGACATTCTGATGCTTTTCCTAAATGGGAGTAAATATGTAACTTTAAATTATACAATGACATGCTACCGGGGGCCACTTCATTTTTTAGAACAGTTTTCGGGGGGGGGGGGGCAGAAGAGCTGACTCATCTAGTTTTTAAATAAATGTTGTCACATACGTCTTTCTATAACCCTTTCTGCCAGCCTTCTAACAAAATAGGTGCACAAATCATGCATACAACAGAGTTTTGAGCTTGGCTCGCTTGAGCATCAAATCTCTTTGAGCGTGGTCGACAAGACCTTAATCATATAAGGGTGGGCATTTTTCTTTTGCTCGGACAAGCCATACACCAACCTTAACATATTTATATACTTTTTGCAGGTCTAGCAAACTACATATATGACGGATTGTTCTTGAAATTTAGGAGTCGTATAGACACTCGGGAGTCTCCTGCTGCAGATCATTAATATTATGGCCGTAAGAGAGGTTATAATAGTCACTTTTGACACACACGTTCAAAACAATTGCAGCAAAACCTTTAACAGACCATATGGGGTCGTAGGGTGCAATATTACAGGTACAAACAATTTTTTTACTTTGTTTTGGATTGTGGAACTTTGTCTGTTTTTAACAGCATAAGCAGTAACAAATGTACGGCGTTAACTTTTGGCAACATACCTTCTACCATGGCACTTTTTTGCTGATGCTTTCTACGTTTCAAAACAGAAAGCAAGCAAGACAGCCTGTTACTTAAAAATAAAATATAGTGGGGGGCATGGCTTCACCACCGAACGGAATGGACGCAAGTTAGCCCAGCTCCGATACACCCCGACCCTACTGTATTATCCGGGACACAGATCCGTGTTTAAACACAGCAGCGGCACTAGAGGCTCACTGGGCACCGACGAGCCGAAAACGAGACTGCTGCTGCCTGTGACCACGAAGAAAACTGATGCTGCGTGTGGCGGCCTGCCGGAGCTCAGAAGCCAGGGACTTGCGTGCACGGAGCAAGTGAGGACGTGACGTAGGGAAGATATCATTGCAAGAGAGGCGGACCCGGAGGCTGCAGCCGTTGATGAAGGGACGCGGCGCGGCAGGAGACACTGTTACACCCGGTCCCGGCCTGATTGTAATTTCCTCGATTTCAGGGTATTGCGCAGTGAGTACCGGAGCACATATCGCTGTTGTGTTTTGGGTCAGCTGAACAGACCGGCGGGCCCTTGGTGCGGGAGCGGTGTTAGGGGCTCCACTGTGGCTGCGGACGCCTCCCCTGACGCATGGGAAACTGCTGGTGGACTTCGTGGACGCACGTTGAGCATGTGTGATTATTGGCCTGTAAAGAGAAACTGAAGGTGCAGAGGAGGTGCAGGCGATCAGCCGGGACAGGGAACACTGCCATATACCGGAGACATTCCGGCTGATATTGTCCCCACTGCGGCCCGTGAGTTTAGAGATCGTGTGGGGCTGGTTTGCGGACAGACGTTGCTGGGACGGCTGGGCCTGCATAGTGGCATTACACCTGCCCATGAATGATGATTCACGAGTGGCAGGGCCAGAGTGTGGACGGAAGGGCACCCAACAAGGTCGAGAGTACGCGGGGAGCCCGGGGCCACTTAGAGTACAGCCGTTGGCTGCCCTGGACTATAGCGGCTCGGCGGGCCTCAAAGATCGCAGTATTAGGCAGCGTGTACCTCCCTCGGCACCCTAGCTGTGTATTGCGGTCGCCGGGTGCTGGGCGACACCGAGTAGAAGGGCGCAACCTGGTAAAATCCTACATTACGAACACCACCATTTGTAGTAGGAGGCTGGTGACTCTGGCACCTCGTCGCTGCCTGATAACCAGTGGCTTCAAAGAGATCAGAGACAGTGAGTGGCATAGGGTTGGCGTGCAGCGAAATGTCAGGACCCAGGGGTTCTAAGGGCTCACAGCAGACGAAGTTGGACAAATTTACGGCACAGAGACCGGCCGATCCGGATTACACCGCCAAAGGACATGCGATAACGGAATCTGAGAGCGCAGTTTCAGATCCGACCTTGAAAGATATCATGGCCGCCATCTCAGGGGTTCGTACGTCACTAGAACAAAGAATGGACTCAATCACGACGGAGGTTACCCTGATTAGAGCTGACCTATCGAAAATGAGAGAGAAAATCAAACAAATGGACACGGTTGCAACGGACCTGCTTGGAGAATCCAAGCAACTCAGGCGGGATATCAGGGAGCTGCAAGCCTTTCGGAAGATGGCGGAAGACAAGCTGGATGATTATGAAGGCGGAACTCGGGGGAACAACATACGAACAATTGGAATACCCGAACGAGCGGAGGGCCCTGCAGCTGAACTATTCGTGGAGGACCGGATTGTGAAACAACTGCAGCCTAAAGGTCTTTCCAACTTCTTCACCGTCGAAAGGGCACACAGGGTCCCCGGAGGACGGCCGAAGCCGGGAGCCCCACCGCGACCTATGTTGGCGAAACTCCTTAACTTTAGGGACCGAGACAGCATACTACATGCGGCCCCTATGGCCCCGCCGCTAAAGTACCAGAATAGTGTGATATCCTTCTTTCCGGACTTTACGTTGAATGTCCAACGACAGCGGAGAACATTCTTGGGCATCAAGAAGCAACTAAGGGACAAAGGACTCAAATACGCGATGTTGTTCCCCGCCAGGCTCCGTGTTGAGGCTGAGGGTAGGGCTGGTTGTTTGACAGTCCAGAGGCAGCAGCAGACTGGATGGAGACATGGAGACTGGCAAAGGACCATAATGCACGGAAAGGTCGAGAATTAGGACCATCGGGAATGCCAGAACAATCCGAGTGACCTATGCACTACTGCTTGGGTGAAACCAAGGAACAGTGGGGTCGTCTGGTGCTGAAGAGGAAGCTGTGTGACAAACGGACCATATCATCTATGATCACGCTAAGTGCCTTATTGTATGGTTGAATTACTTTGTATGATCCTATTGTAAGGTATAACTAATGGGTAGAGATCGGGGTGGAAGAAAGCCCCCCTTGGAACATTCTATGTTTAGTCTACTGTTTGGGGCGACAGGCACTCTGCATAGTTGGGGTCATGGGCAGTTCCACGCCCAGAGTGCAGGGGAGCAGGGTGGGGGGTAGTTGGGAGGGGGTTGTTTTGTGTTTGATGTTTTTATGCGGTGCAACACTATGTTCTGAAGATGGGGGGGGAGACTTTGACAGCAATAATAACATTGATGGGCGCACCATGTGAAAAAAGGTTTAGGTTACTCTCTTGGAATGTCAATGGTCTGGGGGACAAGTTAAAATGAAGTATTGTTCTGCAATTTATTAAGACACTCTCCCCAGAGGTGGTGTTGCTCCAAGAAACCCACCTCATCAGTAATACATGCAAGGCATTAAATAGGTGGGGATATCGTTTAATTGCCCATTCAGGTTTTACTTCGGGGTCCCGGGGAGTTGGAATCATGATGAAGAACTCCTTCCCCATGTCATCTGAAAACATCTGGACAGATACGTTGGGCAGATATGCTGCTGTTTCCGGGAAGTGGAGGGGTTGATGCTCACAATAGCAACAGTTTACGCCCCGCCGGGACTACAGAGACACTCATTCAAGGACTTAGGCAAGATAAAGCTCACCTTCCCGGAGGGATGCCTCGTGGTGGGCGGAGACTTTAACTCTGTCGTGTCTGGGATGGTAGATCTATGTCCCCCCAGGAGTACGGGTCCAACGCAAAGGTGGCTTCCTGACCTTTTAGAGGCAATGGGGCTGGTTGATGCGTGGCGGATACTACACCCAAACGATTTGCAATTCATCTTCCACTCAGGGGCACATGGTAGCTTGTCCCGAATCGATTATCTTCTTACCCCGGCTGCCTTCATAGGAAACATACAAGAAGTCCGACACCTGGCTCGGGGTATTTCGGATCACTCGCCTCTACTGGCCGGATTGGTGGTTGGTGAAAGGCGGGTGGGTAGAATAGCGCCAATTAACCCTTGGTATTTCCACAACCCAGTAGTCAAGAAACCGATATCTGTAGCTGTACTCAATGGACATCATTCTTAAATGCAGTGGATGTGCAGTTTCAATAAGATTCTACACTTAGAACACAAGAATTTCTCCAATGCGAGCAAATGTTGCCTATAGCTACAGAAATATTACCCATTGAGAGGTAAAAGAGTTTGATCTATATGGATGGTCCACCACAATGAGCTGGTAGAATAAAACAAAAAAATTAAACAGCCAGCCCCCTGTGCAGAGGTGCATGGAATAATTAAAGATGGTAAATTTGAACAGCAACACATCTAAACTCAAACTCTAGGTCACAGCACCGCACAGAATAAAGAAATACATGTTTTATTGCTCGCATTTCAGAGGACTGAGCCATGAGTTTCCACACTAATAGTGTCTCACTCTGCTTTCTGTATGCATGCCCACAATGTGGATTTACCACATTGGAGAATGAATTGATTCAAAGATTCAAAATGAAAACTAATTAAATATAAACAGCTCTAGAGAAACGTTGTCATTTTAAAAGATGCACTTCCACTTATCCATGTGCGACACACATTAGGACACCAATATGATGGAATTCATACTTTAGGGAACTCTGCAGCTGACTCCGCAGCCAAGGCAGTGGTGAAGACTGTACAAATAGCTGCTGTGACCCGATCTCAAATAAGAATCGACAAAGACATATTGCCTGCCATTGAGGCAACCTCAAAGGGTAAAGTACCTCCTCATAAATACTCCTACACGCTTAGTTCAGAAAACACTCTGATAGTGTGCCTACCCGGATTGGTAGATAGAGGGATGCCTACACAACTGTCTATATTAGATTTAATTAAGGCAGCACAGGTGGGCTTTGCATCTGCACATGCTGGAATGGGGGCTACAATTTAATTACTTCAAAAACTTTATTTGAAGCAGGGATTAGCCAAACAAACTAAAGATTATGTGTGTCAATGTGATCTTTGCCAGCAAATATACCACCATTAAGAGGCCAGAGCAAACCCCATTGTTGATTTCCAATAAACCATGACAGATTTTTGTATCTGGACCATTGTGGTCCTTTACCATCTGATAACCGCTTTAAATATATTTTAGTGGCTGCAGATTCATGTTCTCAGTTCCTATGGTTGTGGAATGAAAGATCTCCCAATACTAGGAACATTATAAAGGATTTGCGATGTCCGATTGCTGCAGGCGGGTACACACATTACATTTGGACAATGGGCCAGCTTTCGCCTGAAAGGCTTGCTAGGATGTAATGAGTTTGTTGGGAGTCTGTCTCCAATTTAATAATCCATTCAAAAGTAATATGAAGGGTTTAGTAGAAGGCTCCAATTACACGCTTAAGCAAGCCCTAATGGCCTGGGTGTTGAGTAAAGGTCTTAGTTGGGTCCATCATCTGTATGGAGTCCAGAGAGCATTAAATAACTTGCCCAAGAGGAGTGTTGGGAGGTAGCACTCAATATGTGGTACTCTTCGGAATACCTATGTATGTTCTGACCTGGACAGTTCTGGGAAGGTGGCAGAAGACAATGCTTATGACCTAGACCAACCTCGGACTCTTCTGCAGAAAATACAAGAGGACAGAGACACACTTTTGAATGTCAAGCATTCTGATTCTGCCACAAATGAAGAGGAGGTTTTGCAAATCACAGAAGGGTGGAAATAGGTAATCCGGTTTGAGAAAAGATTCCAGACAAACAAGTGTTTGAACCATTATATCGACCACCCGTACCGGTATTAGGGGTAAAGGGCACACGCACTGTAGTCTTACATTCCCTGCCTGGCTCAAAAATAAAACAGACAAGTAGCAACTGATTACATCAAAAAGCACTATGAGGCAGATTATCTACAGTCGCCCCACTCAGACACAACAAAGGAGGCCTCAGGGTAGAACTTCTCATCCTCTCCCAACCCTGCAGGAGGTTCGTCTTGATGAGCTCAATAACCAAGAGAGCATGAGTCCCAGGCTGAGGACATCCGGGACTGTTGACACTTCCATTTTACATGCATTAAAATCCATGGAGGAGTTTAATGACTGTTTCTACAGGAACAACTGCACAATCAAATGCTGTGGTATATTATGAACCAACTATAAAGACAACATCTGAGGAGATGCTGCCCATCAGATCCAGAACCTTTGGTGAGACTGAGTCCAGATACATTGTAATTTCCTTTTCATCAGATTTTTCAAACACAGCATGCCTGAAAATTTCTAAAGTATGGCACTGGTTTTGTGAAAGGTATTTGATACTACCATGGTCCGACGTTTGGATCGCTACAGGAGTGTTCTTTTTTATATTGTGGCTTGTTATGATAACTATTGTGTTATTATTGTTAAATGGACATCATAATTCGGACAGAACTGTGTCACAGGTAGAGTAAGAAGAACTACAACCACATTTTTCTTTCAGAGTTCTAAGAGACTTGTATGCTGTGAACATTACGACTTACCCTATACCAGATGGTATGGTTTTGGAGACGGTCCTTTACCAGATGAGGCCTACTGCGATCCTGAAATTACCGTATATTATAAAGCATATAATATAATTTTGGGTTCAATTCCAAATGGTTCCATTTCAAATTAATGCAATATAGACCCAGTAAAAAGTATGTTTGATTTAGAAACATATACTACTCTTGATATCCTTATTTGAATGCTTATAATTATAAGGAAATGCATTATCACTACGCACATCATTACCATCATAGAACCAGCTTCCCAGTGAAATATACAATTACACACAGTAGGAACACTGCACAACACATCCTGTGGAGTGCTCAGCAAATTACTTGTAAGAATGTCCCTGTTGTGAAAACAGAGCAGACCCCTCTGCTTTTTATTAAAAGCAGAAGCCAGAGGCAGAGAGAAAGCATATTTTGACAAGCTCCAAAATGATTTATTATTATGAATTTAATAGAAAGCTAAACATACAGGTTTTAAGTATTGGAAAGAAAATGTAGATTTAAAGAGTGTGTGGGGTACCAATTTTTGACAAATACAAGGCAAAGAAGCCCTATTTAGAGCATGCATTATACCCAGGGAAATACTTTTCCCACATAAAACGTTTCAGCAAACTACCCGTTTAGGGTTTGGTAGTATGAAGAATATTAGAAACCCCTCCATTCCCAAGGCTGCATGGCTCACAGATTGGGAGCTGAAAATAAACATGTCTGAAGACACGATAAATGACATGATTAAAAATTGTACCTATAATCAATCCATATTCTATCCAGAAGACTGAGCTTTATGGCCAACAGACACAAATGTATGCATGGATTGGTTCTTTTCCAACACTCCTGGTTTCAAAGCTAACCATCCTGATCCACGCTGTGAGAGCGGCGATATACCTGTAATTGTCACCACTTATAGTGTAGGCAAATTATGTCAACAGTAGCTACAACACTGCAGTTTACAGGCTGTTAAACAACATTTGTCATAGATCAGAAAGAATATGGATATTCCTGACTTTATTTTAGGAGCATGTGCTCCTAAAGTAAAATGCACAATATATGTTGTTTATAATGAGTTACAGCAAGAAGCAGCTGAACGAATTAGGCAAATTGATAAAGAGAATTTAGAAAAAGCTTTACACGTAGTAGACAACAATATGAATACTTTATCCAGAGGTGTATATTCCAGGGGCGGCTCCTCCATGTGGGCGGAGGAGTGTTGCCCCACTGCTTTCTCGCAGTGCGAGAAGCAGAAACATAAAATGGTAAAACTACCATTTTACGTTTCTGCTTCTCGCACTGCGAGAAAGCAGAAGTGTTTGGTTGGGGGCGGGCGGGCGGCTCGGGAGGAGCGGCTTGCCCAATGTTACGGGCCCTGCCTGTTTGGTCGGC
Organism: Calotriton arnoldi; assembly: GCA_963921515.1. Classification (NCBI taxonomy): domain Eukaryota; kingdom Metazoa; phylum Chordata; class Amphibia; order Caudata; family Salamandridae; genus Calotriton; species Calotriton arnoldi. The sequence goes on from CAWUFW010008756.1 coordinate 278,662, forward strand.
CCCAGTCATGCGCACTCTCCCATTTAGGCATGCAGCCTACAAGGGCAAAATGGCCTCCCCATAGGCGCCCGGCTGGGCGCCGTCCCCACCAATCACAACACTGCCATTGCAGCGCTGTGATTGACTCAGGGGAGGGGAGGGGAGGGAGGCTGGCTGCCTGCTTCCTGTTCAGCAGCAGAGCAGGAAAACGGGACCTGGCCAGGAGCTGCAACGGCACGGGACCCGGGAAGGTAAGTTTCTTTTTTTTATTTTATTTAACACCCCGCGCGCAAGTCATGCCGGCTGCGACTGGTATATTCTCTGAATAAAATAATGTCATCTGTGAAATTGACCTAATACAATCTGACTTGGGTACGTTGCGACATGGCCAGGCTCAATTAAGAGCAATAATCCAATTTATTTGGGCACTACAAACACTACGTGCTGGACATGTTCGCTGGCAGTTTCAAACTATTTCGGAAATTTTTGAGCCAAGCAATTTAACTCTTACACAGAAAATTATGGGGAAAAAAGTCGACATACACTTTAATAAAAATTGAGCAATTATAGCAAATACAATTTTCAGTGGCAGGCACACCATAAATAACGTGGATTTTACACAGATTGATTTCACTCCCCATTACAACATCCCATTTTTGTAACTGTCGGAAGTATAGGTCCTTGGGATGGTATGAAAAAATATTTATGATAAATTTCTACACCAGAGATAGTAACTCCCCTTTAAATACAAATGGCTAAATGAAGACAAAGATGTCTTTATAAGTGCACAGCTGCAAATAGCCACTCAGACACTCGTTGCAGTGTGACTCGTTATTACTTTATGGCCTCTGTGATGGATCTATGCCATGTTCAGATTGTTTTTTAAAAGGGGCTCCTACATTAAGCATTGAAACAAAACACATCATTGTTGACGAATGGGAGTTATCGGAATTTAACTTCCATAAGTTGTGGGATGAGTGACTGATTACCGTATGTGTTAACTGTATCAGAGGCGATAAAATGTTGTGAAATAACCTATCGCCCACCTATCCATATCATCGAAGGTATCCCTTGGCTTGGGATACAAACTCAAAGCATACATTTTGTCAAGATCAGCAAATTAATTGCAGTACTCCTACAAAGAGACATGGTTCTTATGTCAGCGGAAGAGATGTTTAGATTTGCAAACTGCTCGTACTTCTTCAGAGATACAGACATTGCTCAGGACACAATATCCAACACACTTTGCTGACCTGGTGCACAAAATTTGTAATGTCTCTACTGCAAATGGAGATTATTTTTTTGAGAGCATTGGCTCTTGATTTGGAACTGGATTTAAAACTGTGTTTGGAATGGTACCCTCATTTTTTCCATTCGTTGTTCTAAAGTATTATTGGAGGGTTTACAATACTACTGCTAATCATTGGCTGTGGAATTGTCATCATCCTGGTCGTTCGAAATGGATGCCATGCCGGAATGGGGAATGGAGACCACAAACTCGATTAAGCAGCTGTTGGCAGACTGGCGAGCTACTTGGGCGATGAGTACCCTGCTGAGATAAGTGATAATTGGCTGTTCTCCACTAGGAAAGTGGACCTTAGTGGAGTAAAACCAATGTTTTGGTGCAAACACTGTTCCTTCAAAGTATGTCTGGAACTGCATCTTCTTCTCCCACAACCAATAATGGATGGTGTAGATTTGAAATGAAATTAAAATGTATTTTATAAAGCGAGCTATTGCCTGAAAGCATCTTGGCACTGCCAGAAACAGAAGGGAAGCAATGAGAGGACCAAAAATTTAGAGAATCAAAGAATCCAGAATATCAAGACAGGAACCTATTGATTAAAAAGCCCGGCTTTTAAAGCTTTCCTAAAAGTAAGAAGGCTGGCACTTTTCTTTAGGTGAAGCGGAAGCAAATTCCACAATTTGGCAGTGCAGACAACAAAGCTTCTGCCGTCCCAATCTGACCTTCTAAATTTAGGAATGACCACATTGGTGGCTGCAGAAGAGCACAAAGAAAGACCTGGATGGAGTGTCCCATGAAAAATTCCGTTTGAGATAGTCGGGCCTGAGTCGTGGAGAGCCTTGAAGGCAATACACAGAGCATTAAAATCAACATGCTTCCTTACTGGTAGCCAATGTAGCTGGATTAGGGCCTGTGATGCAGACTGATGCTTAGGGATCCCAAGCAGCAGGCGAGCTGCAGCATTCTGCAAAACCTGCAGTTAGTTTAACAGTTTTTGCTGCATGTTGGTATATAGAGCATTACAATAATCCAGTTTGGACAGCACGAGTACAGTGACAACCATCTTCTGCAACTCCTGAGAGAGAAAAGGAAGCACTTTACTCAGAATTTTCAAAGTGAAAAAGGACGAGGCCAAAGCATTAATTTGATTTTCAAATGACAATTTGTCATTGAAAAGAATCCCTCAGTGTCTAACTCTTGTGATGGGGATTGGCAGAGTACACAGTTCCTGCGGCCACCAACTTGGGAACCAAAGTGAGGGGTTATGTAGAAAAAGAACATAGATTTTTTCCGGAGTTCAATTTAAGACAGTTGTTAGACACTCTTTTGCCTATGCGTAGCATGCAGCTGTGAAATCTGCCTGCAGTGTCCTCCGGATCACCAGACACCGAGACCACAATCTGGGTATTGTCCGCGTAGGACACAACCAAGATGCTATGGCCCAGATGTATCAACATTGCATTTTGCGAGTCTATAATAGCGAATTTTACCGATTCGCTATTAAAGAATCGCAAAATGCAATGTATGTAGGTTTTGCAAAACAAATTGCGATTCCTACATATTCCTTAATAGCGAATCGTTAATTGCGATTTGCTATTAAGGAATGCCTTCCCATTCATATGGGGCTAGAGACCCATAGGAATGAATGGGAAGACATTTGCAATTTGCGATTACCAAATTGGTAATCACAAATTGCGAACGCAATTAAAAGGGTGATAGTGGGCCAAAAGGCCACCCTGATTCACCCCCAAAAAAGGTAAGTGTGCACATATGGCGCACATACATGCCCTAAGGGCATGTGTATGCGTCACATGGCACTTAGAAATTTTCTAGGAATTTGCAAATTACCTCCAACTTGCAGTTGGTGGCAATTTGCGATTCCTTAAAGCCAGGTCGCAATTTTTAGCTGCTTCCTGCATTGCATTTAGGGAATCGCAAATTGCGATTTTCTAAATGCATTCGCAAAATAGGTAATCGCAAAAATTGTGATTCCCTATTTTGCGAATGCCTTTTGGGATGATACATCCCAAAAGGCATTTTACAGTACGCAAACAGGCCGATTCTGCGAATCGGCCCGTTTGCGAACGGCAAAACACTTGATACATCTGGCCCTAAATGTTTTTAGGAGCCTAGCCAGAGGAGTGACGTAAAGGTTAAACAAGCATTTGCAATGCAATTGGTCTCGCCTTTGGGACCTTACATGTATTTAGCTATGCAGCACATTAGCCTGGGTGCTGAAACATGGAGGGAAAGCCCAGAGGTGGGTGCCGTGCTCACTATGCCACAGTATTAAAGCTAGCCTGGCTGATATGGAGTGATACCTGAAACCGGTCCTAGGATGCTTGTTTCCGGTCCAGGGAGGCCCTCGCCTCGCAGTTTTGGCTGGACTGTTCCCATGGGGAGCAAGGTCAAGACTGATTTGCATATCGCTGGGTCTAAACTGGATTGGCATGGTAGGCAAAAAAAACAATGTATTTAGGCCCAGATCTCTGTATTTGAGGTGAATGTTTGGCATTCAGCATTCGGTCCATCAATTGTTCTTTTTACAGGAGTCAACATGAGTGAGCCTGAAGGGTGAGAAGGGGACATTGTCACAGGGCGCGGTGCATGACGGGATAATGGAAACCAAGGGCTCTCTTTCCAGCACACCAGGGCTGCACGACGGGCTGCATCAGACTGCTGCGCAGCTGTAAGGTAGCTGTTGACACAGCAGAGTGTGGAAAATGAAAGGCCTGTGTGATGTACAGCTCGGATGCCCTGTGAAAGAGGGCTCTGCCAAGCCAGGCCCAATCACACCAAGGCAGCTCTTCCGTGCATTCAGTGGCGTGGCGCAAGATGGTGCCCCCTGCAACATGAGATGAGAGGCCCCTGAGTCTCCCCTATCTCTGAGATATCCAATGGTCTTGTCCGAAAAAGGACCCACTGGGGGGTTGAAGACCCCTGCGCTGCAGGGCCTGCTCTACCCCCCTGCGTACATTCCATGTTTTCAAGACAGTCAGAAAACGCCCATTCTTTCTCATAGCAAAGGAAAACTTGGTCTTTCAAGAAATTACTTTGGATAGGATTCTAAATGGATGGCAGAGAAATAAAGGCCCCATCACCACAATTTGAACTCGTGCAATTCAAAAATGCCAGGTAATAAAAAGTAGCCATTATCAACTAAAATTACAAGCAGCCGAACCAGTACTAATACTTTCCAAGAAGGCATGGGGCAAGTTATTCCTCGGTGCTTCAGAGGTTAAAGAAATCTTCTAATGCTGCGCATCTGCTGGCAGCGCAGAGCCTGCTCTTTACTGGTAACCAAGCACCCAAACCCAGAGTCAGCTGTTCCGCCTGGCACTGGGAAACAGAGAGATGCATATGTCGAGGCATAATGCAATAAAAACAAAAATACGAAGAAAGAACAAGGAAGGCATGCGCTATTACGGCTAACATGAAACGACTTGAGATCTGTGTAGAAATAACAAATCAAGACCGCGTGTGGTGCGCACGCAGCCGAACCAGTACTAATACTTAACAAGAAGGCATTGGGGCAAGTTATACCTCGGTGCTTCAGAGGTTAAAGAAATCTTCTAATGCTACGCATCTGCTGGCAGCGCAGAGCCTGCTCTTTACTGGTAACCAAGCACCCAAACCCCGAGTCAGCTGTTCTGCCTGGCACTGGGAAACAGATAGATGCATATGTCGAGGCATAATGCAATAAAAACAATCTGCCGAAGGTCACACCGAGTGCCAGCTCCTTCATTAGGAATTCAGGACAAAAATTCGAAAAATACGAAGAAATAACAAGGAAGGCATGCGCTATTACGGCTAACATGAAACGACTTGAGATCTGTGTAGAAATAACAAATCAAGACCACGTGTGTCGCACGCGCACTGAAAGGAATGTTAAGTATGCAGCTGGCACCAGGCCGCGCTGCTGCTCGCTTCTGAGAACCGTAGGCCATGGGAGTCAACATTTAGAGAGAAGGCGGGACATGATCCCGCCTTTGGCCAATTGCGGGCTTTCAATTTTTGAAAGCCACACGCAAAGGCCAATGGAATGTGTGGGAGGAGGTCGACCCACACGGAGAAGGCTCTTGGAAGTCTGAAGTGATTCCAAGAGCCCTCTCCTAGAGCAGCCCATGCGCGCTGCGCTATGCGAGACCTAAAAATGGACATCTTGGAACGTCTTGTGCGACTGCAGAGGTCTTTACAGAGGCTTCACTGAGCAACCATGCTGCCAATTGTACAGAAGGCCCTCTATCATGGCCCGCTATCGCTTTTTCAGTCATTGCCAGACTATTGGCTTGAACAAGCACTGCCATTGGTGATAGCACCACCACCATCTCCAGTATGCCCTCTATGCATTGGGAGAAAAGAAGACCCATATGCAGGTTCTTCCAAAGACTAACTGGAGCCAAGTGCTGAATCGCCAGGTTTATATGCAGCGGATCCAGGGCAGTCACAAGTTGCAGTTCACATGCAATCTGAACATTTTTGCGTAGCATGTGAGTTCCCAAAACACCACAACCCTGATGTGACAATTTCTGATGATGACGAACTTTAAAACAACATGGTTACAGGGTTGCAACAACTAAAGATAAAGGAACGGTTTTTGGTGACCTGACGTCCAATGACATGGAGATTCAGTTGGAGCATTATTTCCTCTGCGTCTTTTGGTTCTATTTTTGATCGATTTTTAAGCCGTTTTTATTTTTTCTAATTGGCTCATTAAAATATCATGCCTAGTTGGCTTAGAATGACAAATTGCATCTTTTATTAAGCCTAATTGTGATCACTTTTATTACAAATGCAATGTTTTCTTTAATGGAATCGCTAGAAAAATGCAAGGTTTTCCAAGTAATCATGTTCCTTTGATGCAATTATAATTTGAAATGCATATAAAAGGCTTTCATAATCATAAAATGTATCCAAATTTATGCATAATTTTATTATGCATTAATATATACATTTTTATGTTCTTATATATATATATATATATATTCCTATACATGTTTTTCTGAAATAATTTTTTTGACAATGACAAAGAAGTCACCGACTTTGGAGACCTACCTTTCCAGTGCCATTCAAAGAAAAAAGCTGGGAGAGGTAATGCAAAAAGGATATTTATGGAGGCATGTTTTTTTAAACAATTGTATTTTTTCAATGTCCTTGTTGTTGAAAAATTTTATTAGCTATAAAGTCAAATGTCAGAGTGTTGTAACCACAGGGAGTAGAATTCTCCTTACAGAGATTTTTGAGGGTCAATGATTTCAACATGCTTATGTGCTTCACGACCAATTGCTAGTGAATTTACATTCATCAGTTTCAACTGTGCAGATATAAATATCCTATAATGTTTTCCTCGGGGAAATCAAAGTTTGGGCAGTCCAAAACGCATTGTTCCGAAAATCCCTACCTAATTAATCATAAGCTATTATGGACTGCGACTGACTGGATTCATGATTCAGATGTACCTCAAGAAAATAGGATGCAAACTCTCTCCACACCAACTTCTGTGCATTATTTCATCTTTGGGTTGCTCCTCATCTGGACCCCATTCCAGGTGAAACGGATGGGCTCCATGTTTCTTGTAGCGCTTTCATCGAGATCTTTTATAATGAGATAGCAATGGAATCCGCAAGACAAAACAATAAAATTACCTATAGATTTCAGAGACGTTTATTGTGGCCATCCATAGTAATATTACAATCTAAATGGGGATAAGGAAAGATGATCAGTGATCCTCCACCCAGCTGGTTAACATGTTTCAGCAGTCTTGAAAGGCCTCATAAGAGGTCCCCGGCTTTCTTTGGGACCTAGAACGCTTTTTTTCTGCTTCTGCAGTGTTTCACCACCTCCAGGGTCTGTACAGAACAGAAAGCTTGAAGGAAAGACTGAAAAATAGGAACCCCAGAAAAACCTAAGGAGCCTCATTTTAAAGGAAAACCAACGTTTCTAAAAGAAAGGGAGAAGAATTAAGTAGGAAAACCTAAAACTACAAGGGACGCTGGTGTTGTTTCAGTTGACGACTGAGTGGGACTTCACTGTCCACAATACAGTTGGGCCCCTAAGGAGGAGAGGGGGCTCCTACGAACTTGTGCTTCTTAAGCGCTGGACCCTCCCTGAGTACGGGACACCTGTTTTGCTTCAGTTGGGGTCTGAGTGGGACTTCATTGTCCACAATCCCTTGGCTTCCAGGAACCGCCAGGAAAATCCTTGTCCAGGCTCTCATACCCAGCCACCAGGACTATAGGAAGGCTCTGTTGACATCAGTAAACAACACCTTGCTGTCCAAGCTGCAGGTGGTCCGTAAACTCTGCAAGACGGCTAATCAGCAATCGTCTCTCTCGCTCGCCCTCTTTCCCGATTCTCAAGAGGCTTCACTGGCTGTCAATTAGAAAGCGTGTGATTTTTAAACTATGCTGTCTGACACACAAGGCACTCCACAAGTCCCACCCAGCATATTTGTCTACTATACTACACCTTACCTGCCTCCCAGATGTCTAAGGTCTTCGGATAAGGCACTTCTGGTGATCCCACGCATACGCGCCTCAAGACATGGGGGCAGAGCTTTCTCTTATACAGCCTTTTACCATTGGAACAAACTTACTTTTAGTCTTCACTCCTGCTCAGATTTCACTTCCTTTAAGAAGGGGTTGAAGATTTGGTTGTTTAAGAATGTTTTATCCTCATTTCGAGCAGCGTAGTGCCAAGATAGTCCTCCGGGAGTGAGTTGTGCGCTATACCAAATGCCAAATAAATAAATCCAGCTGAGCCCCTAAAGAGGAGGAGGGACTTCTACGAACTCGCACTATGTAATCGCTGGAATCTCCCCATGGTGCGGGACACCTGTGTTGCTTCAGTTAAGGCTGAGTGGGACTCATTGCCCACAATTCAACTGAGCGCCTATGTAGGAGGAGAACGGGCCTCTACAAACGTGCACTCCACTCTCCTCGCGGCACACGACACGCCAGGTCGCGTGCCCACACCAAGAGCAAGCCCTTCTACGCCCAGAAGAGACTGGGCTAGGCCATCCTTTTTTTATCTCCACTATCACGTGTGGTCCTTTAAGGTACTGAATAGTTATTTGTTTGGTCCTTGCTACCCTATAAGTACCCATTTACGGGCTTGTCTAGCTCTATTGGAATGTGGAAACACAAGGCTGCGTGCAGTAGGTGTCATTAGTAAGGAAACTGAACTCGCGGAGAGCCGTCTGTCTTTTACTCCTACTTTACCAGTTCATCCTGACTTTCAAACAGCAGAGGCTTCAGCATCTGGGGACTCTTCCATCACTAGAGACTCGGAGCTCTTTTCTCCTGCCCCGGTGCATTTGGAGTAATTATTAAGCATATCCACTTCTACAGTTAATGGCCAGCCAGCAAAAAGGAAGAGGGTTCATTCATGCACCAAATCAAAAATGACCTGCTCTTCAACTGCTAGCTTCAAAGGGGACACAGTTAGCTACGGCGAGGCATTTACTGCTGAGGCAGTGACGTTTCTGTGAAGCAAAATATGTGTCCTGGAGGCGAAATTAAAGCAATTTTTCAAATGTTTGGGGGTCATCGAGGCAGAACTTTGAAAGCTGAACTTAGCCACACCGCCTCAGATCTCTAATCTTTCTCCTCCCGCCACCTCTGGTGTAGGTGCAACTCCTCCTTCCAATTGTTTGGCCAATGATAATTATAACACTAGGCAGGCATTAGTTATACTGCCCTTCTGTAAGGATGGGGCACAGGCCAAAGAATTCGACCGATTTTGCCACTCTAGGCTGAGAGCAGGATAGCCCCTGTGCCGGAGGGAGAGAAAGAGGAGGAAAGGGCAATTGGGGGAATGGACTTTCCACTGTGTCAGGAATCGCATCTCCCCACAGTTAACCTCTCTCCTGAGGATTGCCCATATGTGGCAGTATTAACAAATGTTCCTCACTTGGCACCGCACAGTGTTGAAACTTTCTGTATTCACTGGGATCTGACATTTTGATGGTTTGTAGGGTGGGCCCTTTGGATAAGAGCTTGACTGGAGATTGTGTAATTGTTAATTTCAGGTATCCTGCCGCTGTTCTGAAATTGCTGTTTAATTACCAGTCTTTCTGTGTGTCCCAACTAATCACCCTTCACCCGCTGGGCTACTTCTATCGACAGTTGCAGCCGGTGCTTTCCCCAACCATCACCTGTCACTCCACACCTTATGTAGTTCAAGCCCACATTTTCCCGCATGCCGAGCAGCACCCAGCTACTCCTTCTAATTCCTTTTCCCCTTTGATCTCGGTATCAAACATTGCAGCTGTTATGAGCTGGAATATCACTAGGATCAATTGGAAATTAGAGGACTTGGAGTGGGGCCAACTCATAGACCATCATGGAATTTGCCTTTTCCAGGAAACTTGGGCGATTGAGAACGCCTTCAGAAGTAGTGTTGAGAGCTATTGTATTTTGGCTATTAGGCCCTCAGCAGGATGCCCCTTGTGTGGGTTGCTTATTTGGGTGAACTACACGTTGTCCTATTTTTTAGTGGAGTCACTCATTGCGTCATTTGATATGCAAGGGTTAGTCTTTACTTTCATTAAGGGAACCCCTCTCCTTTTGCTTAATATTTACAAACTGGAGCTTCAGTATACTTGTGTGGTTATTCAGTGGCCTCAGAGGTAGGTACCTGTAAAAGTTTATTTCAGGCAAAGCAGTGGTTTGGACTTGAGATATGCCTTTTGGCAACATCAAGGTATAAACTTAATTAATTCGAAGTGAAAACCATGTGATACATCACAATATGGGCCATTAAAAACACCCTACAGCAAAAGTATGCTAAATTATATGAACCCATATTAGGCTTATAGTCATGGTGTTGTCCTTAAACTACTGGGGTAATCGTAAAGGCCTCTTAGAGGGGAGGGCACAAGGGTTCCTTCTGTGTTCTCACACTGAAAGTCTTGGGTTTCACCTGAACGTGTGAGGGTCTCTTACAGCAACCTAATACTAAAGGATACTCTGACCCCTTTCAGCTTGTGACTACAGAGGGATACCTCGGTCCATCCCCTCTAATGGGCAGTTAAGATTAAATCAAAAGGGTTAGGACAACATATATGTAAATTGGACAAAAACAACATATGAATCAGGACCGAGGCACTAGCCAGTGAGAGCATGTGGCATATAAAACAGATGATTGCAGCAAAAACTATGTTACTCACTGGTTCAAATGAGAAAGAAACCCACTCACCTCTTGGTGTTGAATTAGAGCTTCTTGTTCCTTCTTGACATCCTGAAATTTGTTTAAAGTGGCCCTTAATGGTTCTAAAGCTATAATCAACTGATCCTGAAATACAAGGTACAATAATCATCAGAATGTGAAGAAACCCAACCGAATACTGTCCAATAAACTGTGGCTGGCATATACTAATGAGCTATGTTGTTCAGTTAGGGCTTAGTCTTGGAAAATATACTGTTCCAAGTAAAAGAAACAGCGATACAGTAATAAGTGACCAAAAAGGAAGACTAATGAAGAGACAGCCTCTAGCAGCAAGAAAGGGGACTTGGGAGGAGAGAGTCCGTGAGAGCTCTGCAAAGAGAACAATGACCTGTGTAGGAGCAATCCATGACAGGGAGCATGCAACATTTCATCATTACAAAACCGCCTAGTATCGTTCTTGACTTTTTTGAAAGTTGGTATCAGCCCATTTTTGCTGCCAGGGGAGGCTCTGTGGAGTGGTGGTCAAACAGGTGGTCCCACAGTACCCTAGAGTTTATGGTAGTCTGGTCGAGAAGACACTGTGATATTATATGTTTAATTGTATTCCTGTTTTTGTTTTAAAATTGTGGCTGCTTTAATATCACCCAGTGTCCAAGATTCAGATTTGACTCCTGGGCACATCTTTTAACATCAGTATATTCTGTTGTTTTGTTTCCCAGTCTTTTTCTGAAATTACATCAAGTTCAGGATGTTAATGACATCAAACACGTGGTCGTCTGGTTCGTCTAGCAGTCCCAGGCATCAACACAGATGGTTACATCATAGTTAAAACCTTTGGAGTTGCTCTATAGTCATGCAATACAAGACAAATTACTTGATACAATGTGAATTGAATAATTGTAGAGTGTTGATTTGTTTTCTTCATGGTGACCATAAATTTCTTAGCTGTCCATCAGCCTACAGCCACAATGGCATAACTTTCCATGTAGCTCATGAAGCTCTTAGCTGAGTTCCGCCCCCCTACAGGGCTAATACAGCAAAGATATCCAGGCAATTTTTAAATCTTTTCATCCCCACAAGATAAGGCTATTAAACTACTCAGGATTGTGGATTACCCTAGAGAGAACTGATAAAAATTAGAAACATTTGGGGGTTTTTTTGTTTGAAAAAGGGCTATGTAGGATAATGCGCCCGTTTTATTTTCTAGAAACTGCATCTACAAAACGTTTGCTGTGCTAATATCAGGAACTGACTCGGGTTTAAAAGGAAAAAAACTGTTTACACCACAGATTTTGCAATTTTCTAAGTAGTCAATATTTCCTATTTTTGTGTTTCTACCTACTTGCACTTTGCGTGGGAAAGAGGTATAATACCCTTGGATGACGGCGGACAACAGAATATTTCTGAAAAGTAGACAAAATTCAGAAAGGGGTGACTTGTGTAGCTCACTTATTGTTTTCTCAAACAATCCGATTGCTGAAATCAAAAACTAATGGAAGAAAAACTATAAACGGGTGTCAATGTGTTCATCCGTATTTTTTTTGTTGCTCTAGATGGCCAATCTACAAAAGTGATATACCGTTACATCCTTGACTCTTTCAAGCATAGGGATATATAGTGTATAAAGGTTATCCAAAAACAGGTGATACCCAGAGCCATCAGACAATCTGTAGGTTACGGTTTTTCAATGAGTACGAACAAGCGTTAATTCATAAGGTAAATTCATATGAATGAGAAGCCGTTATTAAGAAAAGCTATGCATTTTTAAACGTGCTCAAGCATCTGAGTTTAGGAATAGTGGTTATTCATACAACTCTGAATTTGGGGGGGTGCACAAAATATCATGTTATTCAGGTGGTGTTTTGCAAAATGTGTTACTTCTTTCATGCTTACTTATATTTAGAAGCCAAAAATAACGAATGTTCTACTCTGTGTTCCCGCACTTTTCTCAATAAAAACGGTCTCCCATTTATGTGGGTGGGCCCATCATTTGCAATACGAAAGGCTCCAAAATGCAATATGGAGACATCAAGAATTTTCCATGGAAAGTCAATATTTCAGAAGAAGTGGGTAGTTGCAGTATTTTGGGCAATGGGCCGGATGACACACCGGGAAACCTACCAACAAACAATGGTTCTTCAAGCTGGGTTTGGAAGCGCTATGGAACAAGCCTTCTGATATTAACCCTTCTAAAAAGGCTCTTGTGAAGAATGCATACTGGGGGTACATTAAAAGTGAATGCCTGCGTAAAGCTGACAGCAACACCCTTAAGGGAATGTTCTTGTCTAAAAAATCCTCTCCCCAGTTTGAGCCTTAGCTCGATGAGGTTGTTCTGCAGTGGGGCAAAACGCTTTCTGGCAAATTAGGATAGGGTGGAGTCTATAGAGCATATTATATTGTGTTGCCCACTGTATCCATCAGCACGGGCCAAATGGCCGAAACCTTATTGCCAGAGTTTGGCGTTTTGGCATTATGCACTCGCTTTTTGAATCCTCCGTTCTGACACCAGCAGACTGTCTTCTGCGTTCTCAGATTTTTATTGGCGGTGGGTGTGATCAGAAAGAGATTTGGTCTTCCATTATAATATCAGAGTTATACATCGAGCTAACCTGCAAGTGGGATTGTTTAGAATCCCTAATGGTTTCACCCTCTGCAAATTAGCATTTGCATTTTATTTAATCTGGATGCTTTGTGGGACCCTCTAGGGCAGTAATTTGTACCTGTGTTATGAGACGAGAGCCACCACCACCTTCTGCTAGCTATGCTAATTTTATGTGGTTATTTTTTAGACAAATGATGTATGAGCTTTTAATTGTACTAATTGACGTATCTCCTTCACTTAATTGTTATATGGTCTGTGATTGCACTCAATTAAAATTTTTACTCATACCATGTTATGTATGAATTTTATACTTGGACATTGTGGACCATTTGGGGTTTGTCTCTGGTTGTGCATTTGAACTTTTCGTTTGTAAACCAACCTAGTGGAGTATTTTTCGTAACTTTTCATGGAAGTTTGTTTTACAGTTTTACAAACCAATGTATTGTTTTTTAATTTGTTTTTGTGTTACTTTAATAGCCTATGGCCAAATAAAGTATTTTACTACTACTGCTACCTATCAACTCCAGACATTTCTGAAACTAGACGCTCTGGGCAGTCCAAGGTGGTGGGGCTTTCATGGATCACACTATTCTACTTTTGGCTAAATTCTGAGAATTTTTTCACATTTCTGTGACAGAAAGTTCCCACACTTGTCTCAATAGAATCCATGCCCGTGACTCGAATCGGTCAAAACTTTGACTTTGTGAAGTCAATGTAGTGTCATAGTTGTCTTCACATAGTTACAGATTAAGTTCAAGCCTATGACATGATAGGTCTACCCACACATGAGCAGCGTTTATTATAGGGAGAACTGTGCAAACGCAAGGTGGGAAGACTTCAGCCATAGGCTGAAAGTGCTTAAGATTTCAGTCACACAAATATTTGAAGTACAGGAAAATAGTTGTTACGGACCTATACTCTGATATTATCAGGGCATTCTAGACAAGAAAATGTGCAAGGATCCACACAAGCCACATGTGGATTCTCCTTGGTCTCCTCGTTTCAGAAATCATAAAGGCTGTTTGGTTTACGGGAATGGGGTGTGTGCCCAATGCCAAAACAGACCACCCCCCTTTTAAAAAAGAAAATCCTCGGCCTGAATTAAACATTGGATACATGGTCTCTCCACTGCAAGCACCCTTAATTAGGTGCACCCTGTACAGACATGACATCGTACCCAATTACCAAAAAAACACGGTCTTCAGCGCACTCTGACAGTTCACTCCAGTGCTGACAAGATGGCATTAGTGAAACACATAGCTACAGGTTGAAACTATAGCTCCATCTTTTACTGGATGCAAAACAACTGCTCTTTTAAGCAAAGGAAGCCTGCAGGGTCCTTTGGGCCTCTGGCCTCCCTGCCTTTGGGCACCCACGAGGGCTGCACTGATTGTGCACCAACCCTATGTGGAGCATAGCCCACAGTGGTGGCTGGTGACTCTGGGAAATGGTGGGCATTAGCCCGTCTGACATTTAAGGACAATGCAGAGAGCGCGTTGGTCTCGGTGGGGGGAGGAGAGGGGGTGCAAACATGAAGTTAAAGTTCACACGGAGTCTGTCAGGCGTACGGCGCTCTCGTGGCACTAGTGAATACAATCATGATTCACAAACACAACAGCCTAGCGTGCGCTTTACACCAGCATAATTAACAAAAATAATCTTACCTCGGCGATGCTCTTTGCTTGGTGGGTCGACTTTTCAAAATCCACCCGCACTGCGCACACTGCCTGGCTGCACTTGAAGCATTGAGCATTGCGGGCATGCAGAAACTAGGCATCACATATCACGGCCAATAAAAGCACTGCTCTCATGCTGTTTATAATAGTAAACAGCATACGAACAGTGCGAGTATTGGCTGGGACAGGTGAACACTGCGCTCCATCGGAGACCGATGGGGCTATCTCTCTGCTTCCCAGCTCTTACAGCGATGACTGGGGAAGCCTGAACTACTCATGTCAGCCTGGCCACAAGCAAAATACCAGCCAGCCTGACACACACAGTTCAGACACACAGCCCCAGCTGGTCGCGGCAGTAAACCACGCCTAGGAGCACAGTGCGCCTTGCCTGCCAGAAGATAGATAAATAAGGTATATGTGGGTAATGACTTGCAGGTCGTGGGTCAACGCTCCTATGGTGAAACCGCCTGATAGTCCATTCACCTTCCATGTTTTTGCCTCGGAGCCCACGTCTGTAACATACTGAAGGTGCAAAGGCAAAGTGTTACCTCATTTACAAAGAGCCATGTCCCCATGCGATGAGGGAGCACCCTTATAATCCCACTGGGGTAGGACGAACACAGGCATCAACTATATTGTAGAAGGGGCCGCACAAGAATCAACAGCCCCTTCTACAAACCAAGTGCCCTGGGGATGTAGAGGCAAGGACTTTTTTCGACCTCCACCCAATTGCATTTTCCTTACATTTATGCCTAGTGTCTAGTGTACATTTTTCCCATGTTGCTGGCAGCCAATTAGATCCTGTTCATAGTTGAGGACCAAAGAAAGTCATGTGTTTCAGGGATGCAATTTCTTGTTTTATTTCATTCAAGTATTCATTTCTGTCTTTGGGCCATTCAAAAACATGTCCTTTTCTATTCAGTTCTCTGCATTGCACTAATGGTGGCAGATTGTAGTATATATATCAAGCACAGTAGCTTGCCATACCCAAGAACAAATAGACATCGGCTGTATCTTTGGGTACTTCTGCTTTACATATGGTGATCACCTTTATTGCATTTGGATGCATTCTTTGCTAGGAAAAAATATGACCAAAAATTCCGCCTGCCCCAGTCGAACTCAGGCGACCTGGAGGGCGGGGGAACGACACTACCAGCGATATGGGCTGGTGAGGGAAGATTACCTAAGCTACACCCTTATGGAAGGGAACATTACTGCCGGAAGTTGGAAAGCTCACTGAAGTGAACAGATTGGTATAGAAGCACTAGGCAACATACTAAATGGTGGGGAGTTTAAGACATGTTGTGTTAGTCCCAAAACATGGATTTCAAACTCATTTTTACGGTTGTTCCAATCATCCATGGGGTTTCATGAAAAGAATTCTGCTGCAGATGATATTCCAAAATTCAGCCTTTTGTACTGAGAGTCAAGAACACAGCGATATAGTTGGACTGTTTAACTCACGTTAATGATATCGTTTACAAGATCTAGTTTTAAGACAGTTGATGCTCCATTTGGGCAGCTAATGCCACCTAGCAATGATAAACGGTGTAATTTTTATTCAGCAGCTGTATTTGGTTGGCGCAAATAGACATAAATGAAAATGTCTGTAGCTTTATTGGGTATGGCTACAATCGGTGACATTCAGGACCTTGGGCTGACACGTTTTATATTATGTCTTTTTCTAATAGGCATGAAGTTGCTCTTCCACTTTCTTTTGTGGTCCAATGATTTTGTGCCACAGGTCGAACCTTGTCATTGATATTTAATGGTATTTGTGAGGTTATCAATTTTCTTACACCTTTAAATAACATTGTGAAATTTTCTAGTATCATGTCTTTGTCAGTTAACTTGAGTGTTATGGCCTAAAAAAACTATGAGCTTTGCTGTTAAATTATGCATGTATTTTACAACATTTCTTCTTGCATTGATGTTTTGCCATATGTGACAGTTTCTTGAAATGTTCCCATATTAATAAGTGGATCTGATTGACCCCCTGGAAATGTTTAGGGTTGATTGCTGAAGTTTTGCTTGACAATCTTTTCATATTATATTACAGGTGGCACCTCTATCAGGTACAAAGGTGGCAGCGTGCAGCCCGATTTTAGCTATATTGAATCCATTTTCTTTATTTTCCTACTGCCTAATATGTTACTTTGTTTAGTTTCATCATATATAGACATTCTGTATCATTTCTTTCTTGTGACAAATCAGCTTATTCATTTAGTTCACTGTGTTCCATTTGTCTTCCATATTGTACATTTTCTTATTTTCCATACTTTGCCTTTTTTTCAAAAATGTAATCCTGCTTTTCTTACAGTAGCAAAGTGATTATACTTGGCACATTTACAAAATTTTGTTTCAGGGCTGGACATGACACAGAATGTGGAAATACGAATCCATATGTATTGCATTATTTACGGTCCTGACGCTTTCCTTTCCTTTAATTTATATTTGTTGCACTTTTCTATGTCTATTGAATGGATTTCTGCTCTCATTTCTGTTCTTACCATCAGTGAGATCTTTTGTAAGTCTAAGCACTACTTTAGTTATTCAGTTCTACATGCAGTTGAGTGACCAACTTCTATCCTTCTTAGCCGTACTACTTATTTATAGTTGAACCTGTGAAAGTCACAATGAGCTGCTAATTTACAAAATGTAACTGCAAAACCATCCATGAACATCTCCTTGACATGCTATATTTAATGTAGTTTTCGAAGTCAATATTTCTTTGCAAGTGAAAGTGTTCATTTAAACGTGTAATTATACCTTCACATATTTGTCTGTGATATGGCAGATGTGCTAACAGCTCTTCCACCACACATCTTATTAGATTTATCGATAAATCTCATGCTTGCTCATTAGTGCATCTTATACAGGTTGCTTGAGGACAATGTTCAAATCTAAGTCTCCATTTTCCCCATCTTTGACCTAGTGTTTGTGTAATTGACATGCTAAGAGGTTATGGTTGCTTGAAGACTGAGCTTGTGATATTCTCCACTTTGCCTGCTTGAGATCAGTTGTGAAGTTGCGGCTAGCGATAGCATGGGTGGTGATGTTTTTGGCCGTGCTGGCACAGTTACTTACTCAATTGTGTGCCACACTTTCTTTTCTTTAAATTGCCGTATTAGCTGCATTATTTTGGGTCTTTCGTGAGGGGGATTTGTTGATTTGGGTCCAACTGTATTTGCTTTCCTGGGAAAACTGTCTTCAAACATTTTTTGTACACTGGGGTGCACTTTTCAATACTTTTTTAGTTCGGATGAAGAAAGTTGAATACTTTAATGATGGATTTTCAGTATCCAACATGGTGTGGTGTTCTCCAAATATCTGTGTAATAATGAAAACACTAGTTCAGATCCATGTATCCAGTAGGGGTTCTTTGAAGTTAATTTGAGTTTATTATTAAACCAAAGTCTAATATTGAGTTATATATATGTGTGTGCGCGGAGGGGGGGTCCGTACACCTGTCGTTTATGGACCTCTCAAGCACATTTGATATGGTTAATCGCCCAGTCCTGTGGACCATTATGAATAAACTACAGTTTGATAAACTTGTTGTACAGGATGCATTTAGACACCATGGTGAAAATATGGTATGGGATTCTCCGGAAATCATATCCAGGATGGGGGTGTGGCAAAGCTGCGTCATGGCCCCTCTGCGGTTCTTAATTTAAATAAATGGCTAGGAGGAATCGCTTTGTGGTATAGGGAAAGATCTACCCACATTTAAAGATCTGTCAATTCCTGTTCTGGTCTATGCAGATGATGCTGTGCTGATCGCACGAACAGCTACAAGGTTGCAAACCCTATTAGACGGGTTTAAACATTTCATTGATATTATTGGTTTAAAAACAAACTGACGTAAATCTTTTGTCATGATGGTGGGCCTTTAAAAGAACAAGAACCATGAAAGTTCAAATAGGCGGCACTGAGATAGCCAAAGTAAATAGTTTTACTTATTCAGGAATTGAGTTGATTCTAAAATGAGTTGGGATTTTTTATTTAGATCACGCTCCCTCCACTTTCAGAGATCGATTGATTCAGTTTAAAATTTTGCTTGAAGGTTGGGCCAAAAACCAGTGAAGGAACTGTCTGCAATTTATAATTCTAAATGTGTTACGATAGCAACATATGGAGGAGTGTGGGGTTACAAGAAAATAATGCTTCTCTCCAGACAATCGAAAATAAATTCTTGCTTAATCTATTGGAAGCACCACAGTCGTTTTCTACTATAGCGTGTCATGTGGAACTTGGTGTTAATTATTTGGAGGACAGAATTAAAATGTGCCCACTACTTCTATGGGCAAGAATCTGGTTGACCTCTGAAGCTACTCTTACAAGGGTGATCATCCTAGACTGCCTCCGTTTGGACAACGCTGGGCTATCTCCTGGCTGAAATATGTCAAATCAATTTTTAAGATCTTGAGAATTGAGGGGGTACTACATAAATCCAGACACTATCACAAAGGGCACAAAAATACAGATGAAAGAGCTGTTTTACAATTGGAAAGAAGCAGGCCGCCAGAGAGATTTTTATCAATCTCAGACAGCTCTAAACTATCTTCCCCTCAAATCCTCATTGGGCTTGAAGTTTTATCTGTCACTAACCCATAATGGAGAGTATAGATTTGATCTCACCAGGATTCACTTTAATTTAATTCATTTCATTGTAGTGTTCCCCTGTCAGGATTCCTGGTTTCCTAATCTCCCTCATTGTCCCTGCCACTCAGCTGTCAAACAAAACACTGCACTTTACGCTGTTCTGTAGTCTGTACTCTTCTCATAGGAAGCGTTTCCTGGACCCAGTTCTCAGTGCAGCAAATTGTAAACAATATAGGACAACTTTTAATATGCTGCAAAAGCCGGATACCCCACAAACCTGTCTTGCCATGATTAATGTTATCAAATGTACCATAGCTACATGGAGAGATATGGCCAAGCACCAGATACATAATGATTATTGCTGTAATTAATTTTATCAAATGTGCTTTAGCTGTAAATAAGAGATATGGCCGATTCTCGGATATATAATGATTATTAACCATGAAGATATGCTCTTATAATGTGTAGGGTAGTTTTATGTCTTATTTCTGTATACTGTATTTTCATGATCATTTTAAATAGGTTTACTGTATTTTATGCTCTGTGCTTTTATGACTGAAATTTCAGTCAAAAAAGGTTTGATGATGAGTCATATTTGGCTATCCTTCTTTGTTTTAATTATTAATGATTTTTTGTGGACGATTGTTGTCATCAAATTGGGAAGTTTGCAGTCATTTTTCTGGACGTGAAGACAGTAGGAGAGGTTCAGCAAGAGATGATTACAGCTTGACCCATGGGGTGTAGAGAGGTCAAGTCATACAGCCATTGGAATGCTTGGGATAACCTCATAAAACGTTGGTATGCTTGATACCTTCTCACTTTTTCCCTATGTAATTTCTGTAATCAAATATTTGGGTATTTCCTTTTCCTTAATAAAATATTCAATATTTAGTTCAGTACTTTGATAATGGATGGTTTAAAAGGTAGTGGTAGCATTCCGATGGGATACCATTTTGGATGGGATAATTGATTTGAAAGTACCAAGTCTGCGACGCAATGAAGGGTTTAGACGGGATTACATCAGTGCCTTTTGTTTTATTTCTTCTAATCTTTTAGATTGCATTTTGTTTGGAATGACAGGCAGGTTGTTTGTGAAAGAGAGATCCAATTTATAATAGTTGTGAGGTTCCACTTCAATTGATAGTGTGTAATGTGGGGTTTTAAATCTATTTTAGAACGTGGAGGGACTTCCAATTTATCCTCTTCAAGCTTGTAGCCAAATACCTTGGCATATGAAGATAGTTCCTAGGGTAGGTGTGGAATGGAATTCTCTGGGTCATTTATAAGCACCAAGGGCCAGATATACGACCCTAAATTGCATGCGCAAACAGGTTTGCAACCCGTTTGCGCATGCAAAATGTTACAGGGCCATGTACAATTCCTAAATAGTGAGTCGCAATTTATTTGCGACTCACTAATTAGGAATTGCGAGTCGCTATTAGGAAGAGGCGTGCCAAGGGCGTCCCTTCCTAATAGCGAGTCTCTACCCTATGTAAGAATGTTTTGCGACCGCAATTGCGGTCGCAAAACACTCGCAAATTACAGCCCTCTTCAAGAGGGTGGTAATGGAGTCGCAAAGGGGACCCCTCCCCCTTTGTAACTGGCTCTAAAAATATTTTTTTAAGGGCAGGCAGTGGTCCCAGGGACCACTACCTGCCCTTAAAAAATGAAACAAAAAGTTTTTTTTTGTTTTTTTTAAATGCATCCCGTTTTCCTTTAAGGAAAACGGGAGGCATTAAAAAAAAAAACTGCTTTATTGAAAAGCAGTTCCAGACATGGAGGCCTGCTGAGCCCAGGAGGCCACCATCCCTGGGAGGGCCAGCCATTCCCAATGGGGTCGCAAATTGCGAGTGGCTCATTAATATTCATGAGCCTCGCATTTGCTTTTGCGACTCGCAATTTTTCGCAATTTACGAGTCGCAGAAGCAAATGGTCGTACATCTGGCCCCAAAAGTAATTCACATACAGTGCAATTTTGTATTAATTGAACCAATGTTTATCTCGCACACCTTATTGTTTGTTCTTATTTTCCCTAGCAAGGGGTCTAAAGTCAATAAGAAAAGTAACAGACAACAGCAGCCATGTCTTGTGCCTTAATCTAGGCAGAAACTGTGGCATCGACTAGTAGGTTTGCTTTTGGTTTGTTGTAAAGCACTTTAACTTTGGTGGCAAAGCTTGTAGTAGCATGCAAATAGAGTGCTTCAAAAAACTATGACCATTTGGGTAGGTGAAATACCTTTTCAGCATTAAGTGCAACTGCACAATATTTTCACACCTTCTCAGCAGAGGCTATGATGTTTGCAAGAAGTGTTGTGTTGCAAGCCGATAACCTCCCTTTAACAAAGCCTCTCTTCTCTGCTTTAATTGACTGTGGAATAATAGGTCCCTGACAAGAGGTAAGGATTTTTGTGAAGATCTGACTATCTGTATTTACTAAGGAGACAGGGCTGAAGTTTTTGGTGTACTGTAGAGCTTTTCCACTGATGGTCACATCTGTAAACCACCCTAGTGGTGGGCTTGTTATGTATCTAATAGATAAATAAACGTGAGTCTTCGTGGTAATTCTTTAGTGAATTGTTGATAGAATTGATCAGCAGGTCCTTAAGGGGCCAGAACTTTCTCTTTTCCAATGTTTTAATTGCCATAGCAATTTCCCTTTAAGATAGGTTTGCTTCTAGTGAGGCCAAGTCTAGTTTGGAAAGTGATTTGGTGTAAATGTTCTCAAAATATATTTTAAAATAATTAGCTGATGGTTGTGTTTCCCTGAAATATGGGCCTTTGTAAAAAAAAGTCTTAAAATGCTCCTATGAACCTCACGCCATTTTTGTCTTCGGCGGAAGTTATTTTTTGTTTTCTCTTTTTTGGTCTTAAGGTAGTTAGCTAACAGACTGTTGCTTATGTTTCCAGTTGTTTGATATTTTCTTTGCTCATTAGCAAGATGTAGCGTGGCATGTATAACATTTCTTGTTGTATTCAGCCTTCAGTTTAATAAGGTGTCAGGGTGTTGCTGGATCCTTACTTGTAATAAAGAGGTTTTTCTGTTTTGTTGTTAGTTTTTTTTCCCAGTCTTCTCTACTTGTCACCCGGGATTTTGATTTCCCCACAGAGTATGACTTTGAAGGAATCCAGTATAGGATCTGGGGACAAATCTGGAATCTCAATTATACTGAAAAATTATTTTGTAAAGTTTTGCATAAGTGTTCGAAACAATTTTTTGTAAGAGTGAAACGTTGAATCTTGAGCCTTGGGTTGTTTGTTGCAGGTTTCTGATTTTTTTTTTTAAATGCAGTGGAGCATGATCAAAAATTACGATGGGGCCAATATAGATATTGGCTATATGGTTCAGCAGTTTCTGGCTGACAAAAATAGGATCAGTGCCCCTAATGAACATTATGGGAATGAGAGAAGGCAGCATTTCTCTTTGGTCTAGGGTGGCAATTCTCTAGGCATCTATCAAGCCTTCTTCTGAAGATTTTCTGGAACTTGTTCGAGATGAGTTTGATTTATGATCCAATATAGGACCAACAAACAGATTAAAGTCACCACCACAATCAAGTTGACATTTGTTGCACTGTTTCTAATGATATCTTATATTTCATTCCAAAATCAGTGATCCTCCAATGCTGGTGCAAATGTATTGAGAATGGCGTAAGTTGTCGCTAACTGAAGTATGGCTTTTATGTGTCTTGCCTCTGAATCAGAGGAATCAACCTGAAGTCCGATTTTTTTAAATTATTAGAATTGCAATATCACTATTTTTTTCTTTTAGGCTTACGAAAATAGAACCTCTCCTATCCATTTTTGCTTGAGTTTATTGGACTCCTTGGTACAGAGATATGTTTCTTGTATATAAGCTAGAAGATCGGAATATAATTCAAGCAAGAGTAAGCATATGGAATTGAGTAGCTCTGTTATTCAATTGAAATGCCCTAGGACACAAGAGGAAATCAGCAGTAATCACATTATATACTGCCCAATAATAATTGAATGCCACAGAACCCAGAGTAATGCCCTCACACAAGTCTCCTTCTTCTCCTCCTTCAAACTGGAAAAATACACAACCAGTAAACCCTTCCTGGCTCAAAATTTTTTAAAAGACTCTGGCAAGCCCTGCCAAAATAAGTGCTGAAGAGTCACAAGTGACCCTATTATCTCTCTGAAAAACCACAAGTCAACTTCAAGAGAAATTAAAAGAACAAGTTACTTACCTTTGGCAATGCATTATCTGGCAGGGACTATCTAGCCACAGATTCCTTACCTTAGAATATTCCCCAGGCATCAGACTGAATGCAGAAATTTTTGAGCATTACCTCTGCGCACCGGTAGGTGGTGTCGACTGGCTCCATGTCGGCCGCACCGGTTGTAACGTGCGTAGTGCCTATATAGACACCACCCTAGCATGCTGACATCAGTTTCTTTTCGGGAGATTTTCCCATCCGAAGCACAGAGCCACATTAGAACGCTGATGAACCACTGAGCAGAGACTAAGACCAACAGGAACATTTTAAACATAAAAAAAATCTGTGCTCAGAAGCGAGGTGTATGGTAGGATCAGTAAGGAATCTGTGGCAGCTAGACTCTCTATCAGATAAGGCATTACCAAAGGTAAGTAATTTCCTCACCTGATAGAGACTTCTGGTCGCAAATTCCTTACCTTTGAATGAATAGTTAATCAATACCTCACCAGGGGAGGGTCTGCAAACAGATTAGACCAAGAAGTCCTAGAGGACCAAATGAGCAAAGTGTCTGTCACAACAGACCGGACTGTCGAGGCAGTAGTGTTTGGTAAACGTGTGCAGAGATGCCCACGTAGCAGCCTGACAGATGTCCAGGATAGGGACTCAACAAGCTAACACAGTAGTCGCAGTCTTTGCTCTGGTGAAATAAGCCTGCAAGCCCTCAAGGTGTTGCTTCTTGGCTACTGCATAGCAGATCCTAATGCAGAGCACAATCCATCTGGAGATGGTTCGTTTCTGCACAACATTACCTTTCTTTGCTC
Source organism: Calotriton arnoldi (assembly GCA_963921515.1). Lineage (NCBI taxonomy): Eukaryota > Metazoa > Chordata > Amphibia > Caudata > Salamandridae > Calotriton > Calotriton arnoldi. The sequence goes on from CAWUFW010008756.1 coordinate 302,937, forward strand.
TGGCGAATCCAACAAAGAGTTGATCATCTAAAAGGTGTTCTTTGGTGCGATCAATGTAGAACTACAATGCATTTTTTGGGTCCAGGTAATAGAAACTCTCCTTCTCTTTAGAAGGATGAGGCGAGCAAAGAAGGTAAGCAGAGTGATGCTCTAGCCGACATAGAAAGGCGATGTCACCTTCTGTAGGAAAGAAGCAAAGGTGCAGAGAACCAATTTGTGTGGGAAGAAGTCAGTGTAAGGAGGGAGCACAGAGCGTGCCTGAAGCTCACTAACCCACCTGACCGATGTAATAGCCACTAAGAAGACTATTTTAATGGTCAAGAGATGCAGAGGGCAACTGAGCATGGGCTCGAAGGGCGAGCACATCAAAAATGTTAGATCCAAATGAAGGCCCCATTGGGGCATAGTGAAGGGGGGAAACATATGTTGGAGTCCCTTTAGGAAACAGGTCACAACTGGTTACTTGAACAGGGAGGGCTGATCCAGTAACCATAAGACCCTTCTCCGCCTGGTCTGTTGCATTACCACATGTAGCGGTGTTCTCCGTGAGCAACTGTCCCTGCCTTCCTCTGATAGTGGGCAGGAAGGCCATCCACATCAAGCGATCGCCCTCAACTCCAACAAATTGATGTGGATTCGGCTTTCTGCCATAGGCGAAATTCCTTTGATCTCCACCTCTCCAAGACTGCCACCCCGGTTTGGAAATAATGCATCCATCACTACTGTTAAATATAGGTGCGGTAAAGAGAGGGTCTGCCACTAACCCAATCACGGGCTAGAAGCCAATGCTGCAGATCTTTTGCAGTCTCCTCCAAAATCTGGATACAGTCTGACAGGTTCCACAGGTAATGTGCCCACTAGAACTTCAGATCCCATGCGGAGCCTGCAAATGCCATCTGGCATGTTTCAAGAACAGGATACAAGAGGCCAGTAGTTCCAGTAGCCTCAGAGTCATCCGCACAGAGATAAAAGATAGAAGCTGGAAAATCTGGATCATTGCTGGAATGTCCTGGCCTCTGCTCTGGGGGAAAGGCATAATATTGTACTGTATCCAGTTTTTCTATGATATATGGAAGCGGCTGTGAAGGAGTCAGGTGTGACTTTGGCACATTGATAGTGAACCCAAATTATGTTAGGAGATTCACCGTCATCTACCACTGCCTGGGGCGAGCCCGCCTTCAACAGCCAGTTGTTGAAGTAGGGGAAGACTGAAACCCCCAAATGTGTGCTGTGACCACCACCATCACTTTCATGAACACCAGAGGGGCACTGGTGAGGCCAAAAGGGAGCACTGCAAGTTGAAAATGCTCCTAGCCCACTGTGGGCAGCAGACAGTGCCTGTGGGCCTGCAGGAAGCGGATATGAAATAAGCATCCTGCAGGCAGGTCCAATGCTACCATTCAGTCTCTGGGGGTCTAGGACCGACAGGACATGGTCAATCGTGAGCATCTTGAATTTTGTCCTTTCGCAGGAAGGAGTTGAAAAGGCGAAGATCTAAAATAGGACGAAGGCCTCTGGTACAAGGAAGAGGTGGGAGCAACACCCTGTTCCTACTTCCAAGGCCGGGACACACACTATGGCCCATTTGGCCAAAAGCCCCTGCACTTCCTCCTATAAGACAGGCATGTGGTCCTCCATCAGCCACCCTGATGGTGGTGGAAAGTGCAGCGGGGTAGAAAGAATAGGGAGGGCATAGTCCCACTGAACAATTTGGTGAAGCCAGTTGTCTGAAATTACAGCTATTCACCCCTGGAGGAAATGACGGATCCTGCCTCTGGCAAGGTGTCCATGTGTCAGAAAGTACACACTAAAGAGGTTTTGTGCTGCAGTTGCTGGAGGGGGAGGGGACTGAGCTGCATATTGTCCTTGATGCCCTGGGTGTTGTCTTTGCAAACCATGGCCTCTGCCATGAAAGGGCTTGTAAGCTTGCTGAGCAGATGGCAGGGTCTGACGTTGGCAGGAATGAAGGCCCCTAGCAAATCCTCACAGGGGTGAAATTGCTGATGAAATTGTCTGGTGGGTGTAGAGAAATCCAAGGAACGTGTTATGGCCCTAGTCTCTTTAGGCAGAATCCGCTTTTTTTTTACCAAAAAAGCATATCCATTATGGATGCCTTGATAGACCCAGAGACCTAATTGAGGCATGGTGCTGAAGCACCACAATTGTGCAGATCACCGGACCTAAGCAATCAGTCATGTCAAAGTTAGAGTGGATCACGAACTGCATCACGCCCATCCTGGATTTTTTGTGTTGAGGTGCACGGAGATAATCTGGAATTACTGGAAGAGGAACCTTGTCCCACAACACACAGGTGTCGCAGCCGAGGAGACAACTGGTGTCAGCAGAACGCAAAGCAAGTCTTGCAGAAGAGAACATACGCTTGTCAGAAGTCTCTATTCTTTTGGACTCATGGTCAGGTGGAGTGGAAGGGAAGGTGTTAGCATTCACTTTGCTGGTATATACCTGAACCGCCAAACTCTCCAACGTGGGATGCTGTGTGAGAAAATCAGGGTTGCGTGATGCTGGTCTAAAGTAACAAGCGACCTGCTTGCTACCTGGAGGTTCAGAGCATGGTTTTGCTTCAGAGGGTATTTTTGATGGCCTCATTAAATGACGAGAGAAGTTCGGTAGGTGCCTAGGTAGGCTGGAGAACCTCTGAAAGGACATTAGTGTTTATCTCCATAGTAGGAAGTTGTAAGTGAAGAACTTATGCCAGCCTCTGCATAAGAATAGCTAAGCAAGCACATTCCTCTGTTGCATGGCTAGGACGAGGAACAAGACAAGGACCCACCCGTAGAGCTCTGCAGATCCTTGGGGCACAAAGGCGTGCCAGAGACAACTGGTAAAGTGTCAAAGATATGCTGAAAGGGCTTCCTAAAGGCCTCTACCTGCAGCAGCATCCCCGACGGCCCTGGAAATTCGGGGTGCATTGGGACCAGGCTCGGAATAGGCTCCTCAAGAGATCGGGAGCAAGACTGGGTGGCACCGGGAAAGGGACAATTCCGCTTGGATTTCTTTCGCTTCTTTTTGGATTTACCTGAAGACTTTGACCACAACAAAGGTCTGCCACAGAACGACTTCGGAAGCAGGAACGGGACCTTCCTTTCAACTTCAACCAGTCACGGCATGGTGTCTTCCGATGTTTGGTGAAGAAGAGTTTCACCTCATGGTCCCGTATGGCCTTCGGAGTCATCTGGCCACAGTCATTTCAGGGCCTGGAGTTTTGTTCTGACCCCAAGCACCACAGGAATGTCTTGTGAGGGTCTGTCACAGACATCTCTTTACAACAGTCCCTACATGGGTTGAACCCTTTTGTCTAGGGAAGGGACATATTTCCCTAACACAATGGAACATTTCTGACAATTTTTTTTTTAGAAGTCTAAAAAAGACTGAGGTGTACCTTCGGCTTCGCATCTGAAGGCATGGAAAGAAAGGAACTAACGTCAGTGCACGTGAGTGGTGCTTATATGCGGCTCAACTCATCACTTCTGGAGCAGAATGACATTTGTAAGGAGCAACACGACTACACCTACCTGTTCGCAGGTGTACTGTTTTAAAGTTTCCGATCCACTGTGACGCAAGGGCAATATTCATGATGTGAGGAATCTGCGATTAGAAGTTTCCATCACCAATCTGAGTTCAAGAGTCTGTGCAAATTTCACAAAGCACTCCAGAATTGAATCCTGGTCATTGAGTTTAGTTGCAATTCACCAGCCTAGGTACAAAAGCTTCCATGATAGCAACATGCATGTTAATTCCACCACCATCAGTAACTGCACTCCATCTATCTAGAAGACCAGAAGGAAACTACACAAGACTCAAGAGAAGTTTGAAGATATGCTTCTTCTTTTCCGTCTTCTGCCAGAATACATTTTGTAAAGTTTTTACACATGTCCCACCGGTCAATTGCCTAAAAGTGGCATCTCGATCTGCCAGCCATGGCTGATGCCAAATTTACGTTCTTCCTCAAACAAAGGTGTTTCCACAATGCCTCCATTGTCAAGGAGGCAGTTTATGGAGCCAGACCATTGCAGACTTCAACCGAAGCTAATAAAGCATTACAGTCTTTCACTATAGCCTCCAGGATACCACAGCAGTGTATTGGGTTTTTTCGTCAATGCAAGTGATATTGTAAAGGACGGAGGTGTCTGAAGAGAGTATGTGTGAGACAATGTTTGTCGGCACTTAGAGTGTGCAAGAGAATGAGAGCTTGTGTGGTCATTCAGTTCAGCAGGTGTGATGAAGTCACAATGTATGACATCACAGTGATGGTAAGGCTGCTGGCCAGTGACATGATGTGACTGCTGGTGTGGCATACATGCACGGCTTGTTTTCCTGGAAACAGACATGAAGTGCCACGGAAAGTACTTGCAGTCCAGGATGTGCGATGGAAAGTTTTGTGCAATAGGTATGAGCTTGGAGCTTTCTTCTGCATGTGTCTACTACACCCTCAGCTCGAGGAATTGTGATGTGGAATCAGATAAGGAGATGAAATGTGCAGATTGACGTTTTAGGTATTTGTGTCTTGGTATTTTTATGATTTAGAGGAGTGTTGCTCCTCGACTTCTCAGCTTCTCGGTCTATAAATGAGAGGTGATTTTCTCTTCCCTCAGTGTGCTTTGTAGTGGAGAAGGAAGATGTGTAGGGTCTTTGCTTTCCTCAGTATATATCTGTCATTACATTCAGCTCAACACAAATGTGTCAAGTCAGAATGAGGTCCTGGTGGTTGCCAAACCACAGAAGACACAACTGCTCCTGGTGCAGCATCTTATGCCTAACGAACTAAATATGTAAGAAAACTATCTTTTTGTAAATGCCAGCCTTGTTCCTTGAGATGAGGTATCTGACCCACAACTGTACACTTACCCTATACATACTCACTGCGTCTTGGATGGGCAGGAAGCTATGGTTGGCGTGCTTGAGCGCATACCGGCAGATGACACAAGCCAGGACTCCATCGTCCTTACAAAAAAGCTTCAGTTTCTCCTGGTGGACCACACACTGCTCCTTGCTGCACTGCTCTCCACACTCTTTCACGTCTAGGATTGCCCCACTCACTCTTTCCACCAGGTTGGCAAGAGCCGCAATTGGAGTGTAGCTTCCCGATGAGAACTCTGCTCTGCAGATTGGACAGGAGCTGCTCCCCTGGCCTTCACTGGAGCCATCAATGCAGACGCGGCAGAAGTTGTGTCCACACTGCAGGATGACGGGGTCCCGGAAGAGCTCCAAGCAGACGGAGCACGTGAGCTCCTCGGTGAGGTCATCGACATGGACGGCAGAGCCCACAGTAACAGCCCTTTGTGGCTCCTTTGCTTTGTCTTCTTCTTCCATTGCTACAAGAATGCAACAGAACTAAGTATATGGCAAAAGCAGCGGTATTATAAAAGCAAAGAATTATATAAAGCTGACAATCCAGTGCTCATTCGCAGATTTCGTTTAACATTCCGGTTTTAATGAAATAATTCAACACAGTGGGGCAGACACCAGAATGAGGAATCGTTCAACATATAGAAAGAATTAAAGGAGTAGCAGTCATTAAATCACGTACAACATCTACTTTTGTAGGTCAATCAAATTAAATTGAACTCAGTATTTATGTCTTAATTTAACTGAAATACAGGATGGTAAACAGACTACAGAAGACTTAGAATGGTATAGGGAGAACCGACATGTTTTCATGCAGTTCTTCATCCAGCTTTTTATTTGGCATCCGGTTGTAGCTATGCTTTGAATGTGCTTTCTTTATGATTGAAGAAATTCCTTTTTCAAGTGATAGATTACCATGTATTCCATCCCGTGATGGGGGCATTAATGGATTTACTGATTTTTAAGCTCAACGTCTAATCAGATACTGTTGTGCAGTTCACCCATTGAAAATGAACAACATTCAATGCTTTGACTTACTCATTAATGCTCAGCACCACCAACAAATCCGACTGGGTCACTGCTGCCTGCAGTGCTGGATTCATCGCTCAATCCCAAAAGTGCAGCACACTTACATAGTAAGATTTGAACACTTTATCATCAACGGGATCATGATATGTTTATTAGGAACAAATTCGTTTGTTGGTTTTGTATGGCAATTATCACTCACTCCTCCATCGTCCATGAATCCAAACGGTTTTGGTGGGGCAAATAGATACAGGAATTGTGCAACTTGATTTTGAGCATTGAAAAATGGGCCAAATAGCAGTTTTTGACCATTTTAAATAGCTACTTAGCAAAGCTATTTCAAAAGTCTGTGTTTGTTTTTTTTGTCAATGTACAGCTTTACCTAAGGGTTGAAGTGGGCGCTCGAAGGAAAACAGTTGTGTTGCTGGTTCTCTGTTTTGTCATTGGTTGCACAAGAGGTTAATTCAATCATCCACCTCTTGTATCAGTGTATTTTTCTAGAGCCGCTCCTGGCCCAGGAACTTCAGCATCGGCCTTCACTCGGCCTAATTGCATTCAAACCATTTTCTCTAAGTCTATAGTTTGCATCCAGCCAATAAAATGTAGGTCTCCCTCTCTTGAGGTGATGTCATTGGGCTCATTCCCCATCTGTATCCTATAGAGGGAACCAGCTGCTATGTTGTTCTTCCCTTACAAGTACTGTGGTATGAAAGGTTATTCCTGCTGGTCCACTATGAGCTTCACAATGTACGGAGTACTTTTGCCACTCTTAGTAGCTTAGTAGTTAGGTAGGAAATTCACGAGAGATGTGTGTCTTAATTCCCCCCGCCCCAAAAAAACACAGGGTAACTCTGAATGCGTCATACTAGGGCAAGCAGTCACAGGCTTTTCAGGGAAGTAGTGGGGGAGGAGGCACGAGTTAAGGGCTCAACAAAACAACCAACAGACACAATAACTTCATTATGCAGCCAAGTACTTGTCTTTTAAAGAAAAACTTTTGAACCCAACGCAGTACTACTAAAACAGTCCAACTTAGTATAGAAGACAGAGCTCCTGGTCACAATTCCCCCTTGTGGCGATACACCCATTTTGTTCCCTCATGATAATCCCATCCTAGGTAACCCCCTTAATGGATGGACCGAAGCTTGCCCTCCTTTCTCCCCACCACCCAAGTAGCGGGGGCAGAAGCATGAATCAGGTGCAGTCTCAAATATCCCACGAGTCAAATGTGCACTCAGTTCACATTTTTTTAATTCTCTTATTTCTGGTAGTGTGGTGGGTAATATGATATTCTATTATGCTTCCCTTGGAGTGGATCCAGTGGCCTCATAGTCCTTCCCACAGGCAGTGGGTGGTCTCATAGCGAGCAATTGGAGGTGCTGTCGAGTAGGCCAGGCGCGGCCTGTGTCTCCATAAAGGTGGCCACTTATCTTAACTGTGCAGTGCAGCAGTCTTGGTGCTACAGCACAGGTCCAGGCCCCGCTACTGAGGCTCCAGATGACCAAGGTGTGGGGTCAGCTCCAACTAGGCCAACAAGCCAGAGCAGGTCCAGGCCCGTTCCAGGCCAAACTAGTCACTCCAGTAGCTGCAGCCCAAATTAGGCCGACACAAAGTTGCAGCCTTGTTCGAGCAAACATTATCAACAAGGCAGGTGCAAGTAGTTGGATTCCTAATTTGGCTGATGTAGTCAACACAGCAGGTATAGGCCTGATCTGGCTTACATCATCCACACAGCAAGATACAGCACTGATCAGGAAGACGCGGGCACAGTGCATGAATTACTGAGAGCTCAGGGGGATCCTCTGCACCACAGGGTACTCCTAGCTAGCTCTCAGGAAGTCAGCTTTCTCTAGATGTCCCTCAGTCTGGTGACATGCTGGGCTTCTCCTCCTTGATAGCTTCTTCTACTGCAGGGCTAGGCAACCCTTTCCCTCTAACAGGCATTCAGTCTTCTAGGAACCTAGTCAGAGTCTCAGCTTATCCAGCAAATAGTGCAGATTTCAAGTGATGCTCCCCTCACCTCTGGGACACTGGCTGTCAAACAGACACCAGCCCTGGTGACACAGAATGAATTTGAGTATTCTGCAGAGCTTTCGCACCCCAAATGACTTGAAACTGGAAGAAAGTGAGGTGATCTAGAACCCACATCTATGCGCACTTTCTGGACAGAGGATGTAAATTCACTGTCACTGGGTCTCTTTCAAACGTCCTTTTCAAGCTGCTCTATACAACACAGCCTTTGTGTAGAGAGATACTTTTCACAGCATGTAGCACTAATCAGCAGCCCCTTGCTAAGAAAACTCCTCATGGAATTTCTAAAAAAGCCCAGTCTCATCACTTCAGTGTCTGGATCTCCGCCCTCCAGCCACTGGAATGCAGGCAATACACTTGCACTCTCTGTGGTACCTGGCCTCATTCTCCATCTTGTGCCATGGCAAGACAGAGTATCCAAAATTAATCCAAAATTGATCCCATTGGCCTCAATACTCAGGCTCTCTCACACACAGCGCCCCACTATTGCACGTGTGCTATACACATGCTACAGAAGCACTTGACCCACACACAGGATGCCAGCTGAATTTTGTAATGAGGGTCTAAGTGTGAATGGAATGCTCCAAATGTACATTCTAAAATATTGGTACTCCGAGAAGCACACTGAAAGTTCCATTTCTGATACAGAATAATTCAGCTTTGCATCCTATAAAATTTGGAAGAGAAGTCTATTGTGGCCCCTGCCAACCAAGGGCAGGTATTGATTTAGAGTTTGGCAGAGAGTATTCTGTCGCAACAGTGATTGAGTGCAGTCTCCTCCAAACTCACAGTCCGAAAACCAGATTTAGTGGTGGGCGGATCCTCAGTATGTCTATGATGAAACCTACTACCATCATGCTCCTCTGACGGAGTACGCTCCGTCAGTAATTAGCCATCTGACCATCCGCCAAATTTCAAGTAGAAGGTAAATACAGGAGGCGAGGGATAGTTAAAATAGAACACATTTTTAAAAAAGACCACTGCACCGCAACCATGGAAAAAACGCCCATGGTGTGGAGGTCAGTAGTTTTACTGTTTTCAAAAACAAACTCCCACTTTGGGAGTTTGTTTTGAAAAAAGTAAAACTTTCTAAAAGTCCGTTGGCCGTCAGTCAAGTTTGATGGAGCTATCTGTTAAACTTTCACAACACTGGCAGTAACCAACATGACAACAGTTCCTGCCAGTTTTAAGAGATGCACGTGGAGCTGGCACACATCTCTAAATTTGGGGGATAGGACGTGCATGAGGGCAATGGAGTAATTTACTCCGTAACCTTGACGGACATTACTCCATCCTCCAAACTCGCCAACAGGCCCCAAGTGTTCTACTTAACAATGCAGCTAAATCATAGGCACTTGCAAACTTATTAACAAATTAAACATGGGCAATATGGGGGTCTTGGAATGTATGTTGTGAGGACCTTGAAAACAGAGTCACTTCTCCCATTGACATTACTTCCATTCTTCTAGAATTCATATAAAAGTAAGTATTTTGTTGGAAAAATGGGGCATGAAATTAGAGTAGTGTCCATACATCCCTTCGAACTATCTACTCCATGTCAACTGGTAGCAGTGCACTGCCCACCACTGCGCCTGGACCTTCCTCCATATGCATGCAATACTCCTTCGCCTGATACAACAAGGCCTAAATAAACACATGGTTCCAACTCAGCATTTGTTTTTTTGTTTTTTACTATGGAGTGCTTTTTCTTTAAATGTGCAGTGCTTACCATAATCTGTCATGGAATATACTTTCATGGCCCAATAATTTATTTGTACTGCTCACAGTTGTTTATAGTTACACAACATAATAGGAAAAAAAGATGTCGGCAGAATATTCAAATTAATTTACGCCACTGTAAAACACCTGAAGCCACAATCCAATCCATTTTTTTGCCCATTAGGCTACTCCTGACAGGGACCAGACATATGCAAATAAGACGTTTCATCTGTAAAAGGAACAGTCCAGTCCGAACTACCACACCATTTTGCCTCCAGGCAGTAACACAATGAAGCCCAGACTGGTTTCGGCCTTGTTGGGCCACATCAGCGAGGTGTAGTACGAGCCCCAGTGAATATACAAGCAGATCATTTGCCTATGTCTGCCATTCTTAAGTAAGCCAAACAGATGGGTTTTTTTTGGATTTCAAAACAAGTTAAATGTTCCTGTGAAATTACAAAGCAGCTCAGGTTTGGGCCAGTAAGATCCATTCAAAACCTGGGTAATGGAATCAAACTGGCCTTGCTGGGTCTAAGCATAGCATGTCTGCCCGTCACTCCAGGCTGCTTTAAAGCTCAAATTCCTCTGGCTCCCTGGATACACAAAGGTGCAACGAGCTCTTACCCAAACTTTGCATTTTCCTCCATGCTTAGTTTTAGGTCAAGCAAATGCGCCAGTAATAACCATTACTCTCTCATTTAGTGCCTGGCTATGATTCACTGAAAGCATAGTGGTTCTGGAACCTGAAGACTCAACGGAAGCCTTGATTCTGCATCTAGGGGGACCTTTTGAACTACACAAGAGAGTGGGCCAACCATTCCCTCCAGGGATCAACGGGGGGGATCTTGTATGCTTCTGATGCAGGGACACACAGGAGCCTCAGAGTGCTGCAGGTAAACCGGTGGTTGCGACACCTAACAGGACTCTGAGACCTCAGATCCTTCTCATCCTGTGAAACTTGTTACTGGGGTAGTAACTGTAATTTGGCACTGACAATAGTGCCAGTTCCCCCCAACCACTGACTCAATTGTATTCCGCCAGGATAATCACATTTATCCCTTTATACACGTGACTTACTAAGGGTGGCTAGGCCGAGCAGTCACGGTTTATTCCAGGAGGTTGCAATAGGTTTGGGACTCACGCTGTGTGGTACAACAAACCAACTCAAACACCAGATAGAGCTAATACTTACAAATAAAGTAATAAAAGGGTCAATATTTACATGTTTACATGTTGGTATAGTACGGCAGTTAAAATGATGATCAACAAAGAATCCAGGTGGTTCTAGTATTTCCTGGAGCCACAATATGACCACAGTTTTCAAAAGCTTGCACTGTAAGTTGGAATAACCACCAACGACGTTTAGGTTTATAGAAAACGTTCTCTTATTGGCTGGGCTACAGAAGCCCTGAGCAGACATCAGCAATACTCAGGTGCAGTTCTTTCATTATGGGGACCAGTCTCATTTACTCTAGATACCAAACAGAATGTTGCAACGTTTGAAACCCAAGTTGTCTGGACCACACAATCATATTATGCAGGAAGTATTGTACATATAATTTATAAAAATACAAAAGGTTTTTATTTTGGCACTGAATAAAGAAATTGACATTACCACAACACATTGAGGTCCTCGCATTCAAAGTGCATAAAATAAACCCAAATGTGGTGTACGATAACTGACAAAATGAACTCAGACAGTTATGTTTTATGCAAAGAGCGCAGTTCGACAGAAACAGGATGTGTTATTCTGTTATCATAATAAGCACTGCCAATACAGACAACATGTGGTTTGTCACGATGACTTCTTCAGGGCTGTAATGACATATAATATATATATATTGGTCTAATTCTGCCAGTTGATACACTGTGAGGAAGAAAACTGTCAAAAGCTTGTGTCTTTCCCCCGCAACACAGTTTTGACTGGTGGATAGCCCTGCAACCAGGGGCAATCTTACCATGCAGCAAAGTATATGTCCTAAAGAAGAAAGAAAATGCACATCTGTGAAAATATCTTAATGAGGACCTACGGAATGGTTTTATCCAACAGTTGACATCTTCGGTGCTTTCATGCCCAACTATGTAAGCCCCTCATCAAAGTCAACAGATGTCTGTCAATGATGATTCTTCTAGGCACAGCAAACTGACAGCGTTGTCGCTGTTGCACCCTTCTCTGGGGGATATTCACAAGAACGTGCGATAATCATCGCCAAAATAGGTTAACGCAAGTTTTCATATCGCCGTCTATCGCGGGAAAATAACACCGTGTTAAAGTGGCATTCACAACACGGCAGTAACATGCGATAGTACCCCGATAACGCGGCAAATGTCTGCGATAACACTAAAGGGACGGCGATAAAAATCTCAATCCGAACATGAAAAAAGATGCGATGTGCCCAACCGCGATAAAAAATCAAGCGAGAAGCAGCGCCAGGCCTGCAAGTCCCACAAGTCAGGCTGCAAAAAGCACAATAAAAGCGGCAACACAAAACACAAACAACTGCGAAGCACCATGGAGGTAGCCGGAGCAAGCACAGAGGACAACCAGAACCCCACAAGCCCCACGGAGGACCAGCCTGGGACCTCGGGGTCAGGGAAGGGCAGGGAGAAGAAGAAGAGGAAGACGCGGTTCAGTCCGCAGGAAAACATGATCCTGATCACGGAGGTGATAGAACACCATCAACAACTGTACGTCACCTCCACTGTGTCATTGGCAACATAAAATACAATATGGCAGTCCACCCTGGACAAGGCGAATGCAGTCGGAGTGCTGAGGAGGACAATGGACAAGGTCAAGAGGCGCTGGAATGATGTGAAGCGCAAGACCAAGCAGAAACTCGCAGACAACCAGAAGGCAGCAATGCAGACTGGAGGTGGGAGTCCAGCGCCACAGGAGGAGCTGGATGAGATGGAGGAAATGGTGTCCACAGTCATCAGTGGGGAGACGGTGGCAGGAGTTGGGGGACCGGACACTGCTCAACATGACCTGACACAACAGCAACAGGGTGAGTAACGACCAGGGACTGGGGGGACGGGGGGAGATGGGCACAATGGTACACATGCACAATTAAGTATAGCACATCTGCGGACAAACCATGCCCAATAGTCACAACCCCGACCAAGAGCCCAAGTTACCCAAGTCTGCAACATCTCAGCACTGTATAAGCACAGAAGTCAAAGGCACACCGCCTGAAAGGGACAAGGGGCAGCAAAATCAGAGCTGCAGGGGCGACTCTCCCAAAATGCAGCACACACACATGACATTCAGAGCACATCAGCATTGACAACAATGTGCTACAAACTGCAACACGTTTACAACAGGACAGAGGCCCCATAGGTGCCACTTGTGTGTAGAAACTGGCCAATCACATTTGGCATAGCAGGGAAATGTGAGATGACAATGTACCAGTACAAACACATATCCGTGATGTCGACGAAATGTCCACTGCCCCGCATCAAATAGGCAGCTCCTCCTAAACAGTCACAATGTACATTGTCATGCACTCTGCATGTGAACTTGCACAATGCGACAACCTACATGTGAACACAATGTAATACTGCATCTCCCCTTCACATTGCAGAGAGAGCATCAACACCTCCTGCAGAGCAGCCCCAACAACTCTTCACTGATGACGATGAGGACATCCCCGACATCGACCCCGAAGCCCTCCAAACCCACTTCGACAGCTTCGGCCCCCACCTCCAGGAGTAGGTCAGCCCAGCTGCATCGAGGAGACCCCACCCCCTGCACAGACCACACCGTAGGAAGCACCTACCACCCCGTCTGTCTCCCAGGATCCCACGAACAACACTTGGCCTTCCAACGCCGTGTGTTAGAGGTCCAGGAGAAGATGGCTGATCAGGTGCGGGTGGGGTTCGACCTCATGTCATGGGTGTCTGAGTACCATCAGGGACCACTTACAGTCCCTAACGGACACCCACAGTCCGCTCCATGCTCTCCAACAATCCATGGCTGACATCGCTGGAGTCATGATACTGAGACAAGAACAACTGTCCAGTCAGAGTGGCTCCAGCGATGTCAGCCGGGAGTTGGGACAGATGCGGGGGCTCATGGAGAACATGGAGTGGATGACGGCGGAAAAAATGGCTGCCACGGCTGCACACCAGCAAGATGTGGCTGGGACCTTCCATGCCCTGCAGCACATCGTCATGGCATTGCTGCCTCAAGGCCTTGCGCAGATGAATGCTGCTGCTGCTTCTACATCCATATCTCCGCCCCTTGATGTGTCAGTGCCTCACAGTGCGGCAGGCAATCCACCACCACCCACGTGTGAGACACATGTGACATCAGAGGACGAAGATGCGGGTGAATCAACCTTACTGGTAAGGAGGCAGTAGCATTCATCTCCGCCATATGGCCTGTTTCTGCTTGGTTCTGCCCTTTGCATCATCACCTTCCACTGTCCCCCGATACACTCTACGACACTCACCTTGGACCTCGACATGGACTGCCATTTTCTGTTTGGTTACCAATGATACAGCGATCAGACTGCGGACTGAACTCTTCCTCTTCCGATGTACTCGTCATTCCCTGAAGGACTCTGGCTGGCCCTCCACGGGCCAATAATGTGAAGTGGGGTTTGCATGGCCCTGTACTGCTCCAGCTGCAACACTCCAGTGGATGTGAATTAAACATTCAGAATCGCACAGATGTCATGCCTTTGATCATTCAAGTATGAGAGTATGGATGAATGTAGGGTCAGTGATTCCCCCTTACGTACATGTTGCCCATGTCGTGGGACTTGAGTCACAGGGTGCAACATTGCCGATTGCGGTCCGGGTGGCGTAGACACTACAACAGAGACACAAGCATTGGTTACTTCCTTGTCCAGCCCAGAACTGAAGCACGCCCAGAGCCCCGGGCTCATTGTTTCCACCCTTACGCTGGCCTGCCATACGCCAGGTCAGTCTACTCCGCTTACGCTCAGAAGGGGGGATGACAAAGCTACATGCCCCAGGTCTTCCCTGTAGTGATCTGCTGATCACTGGTCTAGTTGTCAGCATGCCACAGCCACTCCCTGAGGGCTGGTTCACACCCACACCACACCCATCCAGCACAGGCGTCACATGACATGTGACCCTGCCAATAAAAGGGGCCTCGCACGTCACATTCCCCACTGCCGGAGATGACATGATGGCGTCCGCAACACGCGACCCAATCATGAAGGGTCCATGACTTGTGGCGCACTGAGTTGGTGGCACCGGCTGCACTGCGGCCGGCACGGGCCTACCGCCACGGGACGATGACTTGCGGTGCACTGAGTTGGTGGCACCCGCTGCACTGCGGCCGGCACAGGCCTACCGCCACGTGACGATGACTTGCGTTGCACAGGGTCAGTGGCACCCGCTGCACTGCGGCTGGCAGGGGCCTACCACCACGTGACGATGACTTGCGTTGCACAGGGTTAGTGGCACCTGAAGAGCTGTGATGGAGCAGGGTAAATGAAAAATTTTAACCTCCTAATATTTGTGATAAATAAATTAACACCACGGTTTGTCTTAGTAAATAACCAACCATGTACGTTTTACTATAAGGGGTTAAGATTAACATGCTATACATGTGCAGACTAATCTACTTACAGTTGTTAACGTGAATAACTTAAAATTAATGATTTGCGTACTAATTGGAATAATAATTGCATGATTCGTGCTTTAAAGTAAACTGTCTGGTGGCAAAATAAAGCGGTTGGTAAGTAAGGAAAAGCTTTATATGTCACTTTGGCTAGGTAATACCTAATTGGGGTACGTAGAGTGACGGGAGGGAAATGAAAAGGCTTATTTTCTTTATTCTTAACTATGCTTTGTTTATCTTTTTAATAGTTCGCTTAAGGCCCGTTGTGCTGCGATATAAAATGGCTGCCGAAGCAAATAACTAGAGTACGCATGTGCAGAAAATGACTGCCGTGAGCGAGCAAAGCTGTGAACAAGGGAGGTCATTTGACTGTCCCAAAGCTTCGGATGGGAGCGTGGTCAAGGCCGTGATGACCTTATTACCCCAACGTGTGCCAAAGAATGGCTGAGCGAAAGGCGTGAGAAGCTGCAATGAACAAATGAATAGACAATGAACTGTCCAATTTAAAAGTATCGAAAAAGATACAAAAGAGACTAATGTGCGGATGGGTAATGTCATGAACCTGTGAGAAATAGCCGAAGAATGAACTTTTACAAGGAAACGAGATAAAGCCAGGATATTCATAATGAGATGTATACCGACCCAAATGGACCAATTAGAGAGAATCTCGCCCACCAAGATGTAACATTTTCACTTAGTAAGCTAGTATTAGGGTATAAGAAGGCCTACTTTGGGGAGGGGAATTTAATGCTTTTTTGAATGCTTTTTGGGATGCTATTTTGCCGCTGATGCTGCTGCTTTGCGGATACTGCTTTTGATGCTGACCGAGGGAGGATTTGCGGTTCATATTTTTATTGAGCACAAGACTCCATCGCTAAGAACTCTTTTATTTTTCATTTTATTATCATAGAACTTTTATTCTTAAAAGACTCTAAGAAAAAGATAGGGATTGTGACGGGAACCCCATATAGGTGGTTCATCGGGAAGGCTTGTTTTACAGGACAGATAGACAGTGTTTCCGGGAGTTTTATGCTGTGATCTGAATTCTTTGCTGTGACGAACACTATTTTTCCATCTAATGGGTATGCATTGCAATTTCAATTTATTCTTATAATAATGACAAATGTAATAATCTGATTAATAAATTTGAAGTTATTTCATGCTTCTAAAATTTAGATAAATATTATTACTTTTAAACCAATGAGTCTGTGGTTCTTTAGCTCAATAATAAATGCAACTGTTTTAAAAGGTTTATAGTGATTGAGTTGGTCTTAATCACCATCAACTGATTCCTACTAGTTGGTCCATCGACCAATGAGCGGAATACCTTAATATCTGAGAAGATTCATGTTGTTTTAAAAAGAAGGTATCCCGTCTCCTTCCAGCACGTCATTGTCCGTTTCTCCTAAGTAAACGGACGAATTCCAGGGAAATATATGAGAGTGTGTGAATGGTTATGCGGTGTTATGGGCCCCACCGTCATATGAATGTAGTTGTGGAAAAAGGGATATTTGTACCTGGACGTTCAAAGCAAATAGGAGAAGAAATTTTATTGATAGCGCTGGATCAGATTTCTTGGTAGCAGAGTTATGGTTACTATAGATTAGTTTGGTGATTATTGATTATTGGTTATTTTATGTATAACACTTCATGTTGTATTGTATTGCGTTATGTGTAAGTCGAAATTTTGAAACTTCCGGGAAGTAGGAAGTGGACACGTGTGGCAAGAGAAGTCACACGGAATAGTGCATTGTCTGAATTCATATTGGTGATAACACAGGTTGTGTTATGATAGGGACATTTTCCGTACAAAAGGTGTGAGTGAAATTGCAATCGGTTTTCTTGTGAAACTCTGGCCTTAATTCTCAGGAGCAGTGTAGTCTCCACATGTGTTTTATCCCCAGAGAAACGGGTTTACCTTTTGCTTGAAAGAAGGGTAAGGTAGAGGGAAGTGCTATACTTATCGAACGAAACTGTATTCTTGTGAGATAGAGTAAAACTGTCACTTTTGTTAGCGAAATCAGACAATGGAAATGTGTTTTTAATGTCGTAACTAACCAAAACAGTTGAAAAATAAATTGCCGATAATTTTTGTAAAGGAGGGGTCAGGAGCAGAACTGACGTTGACAAAAGCCGCGCTGGGATTGGACAGTGCATTGGTTATACAGAAGAAGCTCTGATTGGTGCATTGGTGTGAGACGCGCTAGGAGTGGTTGAATAGGCAGTGACGTAGAAGCTTCGGATTGGAGTATTGGTGTGAGTCGCGCTGTGATAGGTCCGAATAACGAATAGAGAACAGTGTTGAATTGCGGACTTTGAGAAAGAGAAAGATCGTGAATTATGGCTTATTAGGAGTATGGTAGAGAGAAAACGTCATGGATGGCGAAAATTAAGAACTTCTTTAAGAAAGACAAAAAGGTAGTGACTAGAGAGGGACAAGTAATTCCTCCGCCGAAATCACCAGCTTCACATATGATGCTGAAATACGGATATCATACTTGCATATGGTTAGAAAATTGGACTAAGTATACTCAAAATGATGGAGTATTAGCTTTTCCTGAGAATGGTTCATTTAACGTAGCTGTACTTCGGAATTTAAGGGAAAAGATGACGGTGCTTGAGCCTAAACCTAGACCAACACAGTTTGAAGCTCTAAGTGAATGGGAAGATGAAATGTATGAGCGAGAAAGAAGTCGAGGATTTAAGAATCATGATTTTGTACATGGAAGGTTATGGGGATTGAATCATGAAGACAGGATAAAGCGTTGGAGATATGCTAATATGACAGGAGGTTTGTTTCCAGCTTTCACAGCTGAAGAAGGAGCAAGGAGAAAATGTACAGAGAAAAAGAAGCATCTAGTTACTGAAAGGCACGGGTATGGTGGTAGTGAGACGGATGATGAATTGCTGGAAGATATTTTAAACAGTAACCCACCTCCATACCAACAGAATCCTGCAGTGGTGACACCTAATGCACCGCCAATGGAAACTGGGAGGAATAGAATGCCAGAACAGAGATACGAAATAAATAGGTCACAAGATCAATTGAAAACCCCACAAAGCGAGAAAGTTGAGAGTGATAATACAACCGAATTAGCAAAAACCACAAAAGAATTGACTGAAAAGATAAGAGAATTAACAATGAATATGGAAGCTGTAACTGTACCGGTAACGATAGGTCCAGTAATACCAGTTTTTGAAAATCAGAAGATAGAAGAGCATTCTTTAGTCATTCCTATGAATTTGAAAAGAAGAAGAGAAGGTATGGAACTAGACAATGAAGATGCAAGAAATCTAATTAGTTCATATAGACCAAGCCCACCTACTAATTTGACGGTGAATGAGAGTGAGCTTAGAAGAATTCTTATGGGAACTGAGTCTGCGTCAGAGACACCAGAAAAGAGCAGAAATTGGATAGAACTAAATAGTACACCTGTAGGTCCGACTCCAGATGAATTAAATGAATGGATGAAGACCCTGCAAAAGAAAGAGACAGAACCAAAACCATTAGATGTAATTAGGCTAAAAATAGATTTGATAAGAATTAATTTTAGGGACGATTGGTACAGAAAAACTGAAAACTTACCAGGACGATGAGATGTTTTTATGTAAGAGCATTACATGGAGAGCTAGGAATTTGCATGACAGATTGGAAGAAGTAGCTAGTGAACTAGGAGTAGAATTTGTAAAAGTAAGAAGCTTGCAGAAACCATACAGAGTAGACTTTTGTGAGAAAGATATAGAGAATTTGAATACATCAGTACGATTAACTCAAATAAAAGAATTGATTGTTTTATTGAGAAAATGGGGTGATGTGGATAGGTGGAGAAGCAGATGGACTAAAAGGAATGAGAAATCGACAGATAAAGCGTCATTGGCTTTTGCAGTGACAGAAAAAGAGTCAGTTATAAAAGAGTACCCGATGAGAGAAACTCCAGGAGGTAGTTATGTGCATGTCCCATGGTCTAGACAAGATATACTGTCATTTACAAATGACTTCCCAAAATTGAGAGAAAAACCTGTAGAATGGTACAGACAAGTGGAGAGGTTTGTTAAGGTGTCGAAGGTATTATGGATAGATTTGGATGGATTATTTGACATAGTAGTACCAGCTGATTTGTGGACAGAGTGTAAGATTACTATTGATTGGCCGACTGTAGAATATCCAAGAGATGCAAAAACAGGAGCGCCAGGACCAGAAGTGATGAGGAAATATGATCAAGTTATTACCTTTTTGAAAAATAAAATCCCACCTAAAGAAACAGAGTGGGTAAAGATAGACAGAACTACACAGGAGAATAAGGAATCTGTACATGATACTACGAGAGACTGCTGTTAGTTTTTAAACAGTATAGTGGTTATGAGACATTAAATGAGAAAGATATGAGTCATTTTGTATATAGATTTGTTTATGGGTTAAAACCAGAGATAAGTGAAATGATTAAGCAGCATATGATAGGTTGGCAGAACAGCACAGTGGACGAAGTTTTGAGATATGCGAAATACTGCAGTGATGACATTGAGAGTAGACAGCGTAAATTAAAAGAGAAAGCAATGTGGGCACAGGTGAAAGTTGCAGAGAAACAAGAAGCTCAACTAAGTAATCAGGTTAACGAGACAGGACAAACTAAATCCAGACCAAATATAGGTAAAGGAAAAGGACAAATGGGTATAGAAGAGGCAAAGAAAAAAAGTGGCCATGCCATAATTGCGGAAAGTTAGGACATTGGAGAAACGAGTGTAAATTCCCACCAAAAACGAATGCGGAAAAATCAATCATTAAATCCACAGGTGCAGAATGAGGTGAGTTTCCAACAGCCACAGCAACCACAGGTAGTTACCCAGCAAAGTCAGGTGCCTCAACCACCACTTCCCAAGAGTGTAAATCCACAAAGATACAGTGCAGAAACAGGATTCTACGGAGGAGAGCAGGTAACGCAATTGCCGCGCGCAGCTGCGATATCTCAATACTGGTTGCGACAGGATGGAAATGAGTCGGATGAAAGTTTGTGACGGTGCCTAGGAGAGGAGGAAGAGTGCGTGCTTGGCGCAACTCTAGAGGTAGATCAAGCAGGTCCATTTGTGGATGGAGAAGTGAATGGTGCGAATGTAACATTCCTTGTGGACACTGGAGCTACCCGTTCTACTGTTAGATCAGTGGAAATTCTGAACCTTCCTCTCTCAGGTGAACATATCCAAGTAGTGGGTGTTTCGAATCAGCAAATTAGGGCGCCTCTTACCAAATTAGTAGAGGTAAAAATTGGACCATTCAGTGAAATGCACCGATTTGTGGTATGTGATTGCAGTCCTGTGAACCTATTAGGAAGCGATCTACTTTGCAAAATGAACTGCACCATCTATTGTACTCCAGATGGGATTGCATTTCAAACCCCTGATGAAGATGTACTGTATAAAATGATAATGGTGAAATTAGAGTCAGAAGTGAATGATTTATTTCCTGTGTTTGATGTAGAGAAAATCCCAATTGAGCTAAAAGAAACAGTGAAACAAGAAGTGTGGGATTTTACAGGTGAAGATATAGGGTTAATGAAAGGAGTAGACCCTGTTAAAATTTCTGTAAAAGAAGGAACAAGTTACCCGAATACGCCACAGTATAAATTGACGCCAGAAATAATTGAAGGAATAACACCTGTAATAAATAAAATGATTGAACAAGGGATTTTGAGAGAAATAATGAGCAGTCCATGTAATTCGCCAATAATGGGACTGAAAAAGCCGAATGGAACATATAGAATCGTACAGGATCTGAGGAAGGTAAACAAAATTGTTGTTCCTTGTTGCCCAATAGTACCGAATCCTACTGTAATTCTATATCAGATTCCACGTGAAGCAGAATGGTACACTGTCATTGACTTATGCCATGCATTTTTCTCTATCCCATTGCATTCAGATAGCCAGCCATTATTTGCGTTCAGGTTTGGAGAGCGTATTTTGGCATGGTGCCGAATTCCTCAGGGGTATACAGAAAGCCCCTCAATCTTTAAATCAGATTTTAAAGAAATCGTTGGAAGATTTAAAAATGCCAGAAAAATCGGTGATGGTTCAGTATATTGATGACCTATTGGTGGCATCAAAAACAAAAGAATCACATGTTACTGACACCATTGCTTTGCTGAATCATTTAGCAAAAGGAGGACATAAAGTATCCCCATCAAAATTACAGTTTTGTCAACAAGAGGCCCAATATTTAGGGCATAAGATTGAAAAGGGAGTGCGAAAAGTAATGACTGAAAGAATAAAAATAATTCAAGGAATGAGAGCTCCAATGACACAAAGAGAAGTAAGAATGTTCCTAGGAATGGTTGGATATTGTCGACAATGGATAAGTGGATTTTCATTAATTGCAAAACCTTTACAGCGATTGACAAGGAAAGATGTTAAAGATCCTTTTGAAATGAATGATGAGGAAATGAAAGCATTCAAAGAACTGAAAACAAAACTGTGTGAAGCTCCGGCATTGGGAATGCCTGATTATGAAAAAGATTTTGAGTTGTATTGCAGTGAAAGAGATGGGTGTGCATTTTCAGTCTTAGTACAGAGACATGGAAACATGAAAAGACCCATTGCATATTTTTCAGCCGTCTTAGATCCAGTAGCAAAAGCGTTGCCTGGATGTTTGAAAGCAGTTTTGGCTACTTGTGTGAGTCTGGAGCAGAGTGAGGGTATTGTGATGGGATATCCACTGAGAGTATACGTTCCTCATTCTGTGGAGATTCTTTTGACCAGAATTAAAACTCAATATATGACGCATAGTCGGCTGACTAGGTATGAGAAAGTAATCTTAAGTGCAGACAATGTCACCATTGACAGATGCACAACTGTAAATCCTTCAACATCATTGCCAGATGAAGAGAGTGTGATGGATGAAGTTGACCATGATTGTTTGAATGTACTGGAGTATTGTACAAAACCACGTCCAGATATCAAGGATGAGCCTCTAAAGGAATCAGATTATATTATGTTTGTGGATGGCTCATGCTTGAGGACGGACGATGGAATTCTGAGTGCAGCATATGCCGTATGCACAGTAGCTGCTATAATGGAAGCATCTTGTTTGAGAGGAATACGTTCTGCTCAAGTAGCGGAGCTGATTGCTCTAATTCAAGCATGTAAACTGGGAAAGAATGTTCGAGTCACAATAATCACGGATAGCCAATATGGCTCTGGAGTGGTTCACGACTTTGGACAGATCTGGTCCCAGAGAGGTTTCTTGACGTCTGCAGGAACACCGATAAGAAATGGTGAATTTGTGAAAAAGTTGCTGGAGGCGATACAGCTGCCTAAACAGATTGCGGTGGTAAAGTGCAATGCACACAAGAATGGGGAAGACTACATAACTGTTGGCAACAAGTTTGCTGATGAAATAGCTCAGTACTGTGCCAAAAATGTAGTTTCTTTAAACCGAACCAGAGAAAGAGAGCATATTTCATGTCCTTTGCTTTTTACTAACACTGTCGAGACATGGGATGAGGTGAGACAATTACAGAAAGCAGCAGATGAGGAGGAAAAAGATAGCTGGATAAAAGCAGGATGCAGAAAACGAGAGGAAAATGATGTTTGGGTGTACAGAAACGAAAGACCAGTTATGCCTGATAGTATGATTTCTGACATGGCACGGATGTACCATGGACAAGCACATATTGGGAGAGATGCAATGATCAGACTTTTTAGACAAACATGGTATAACCCAAAATTCAGAGCCATAGCTGAAAGTCTTTGTCAAAGGTGTCTTATTTGTCAACAGCTGAATCCAGAAAGAAAAACAGTAGTGAGTCTAGGAACAATAGGACGAGAGGGAGGTCCTTTCACAAGAATGCAGATGGATTTTATAGAAATGCCCCCAAGCAATAGACTAAGATATGTTCTTGTAGTCGTCTGTTTGTTTTCCCGTTGGGTGGAAGCATACCCAACCAGAAGGAATGATGGAATTACAGTAGCAAAACTTATGCTGCGAGAATTCATTCCAAGGTATGGTTTTCCAGTAACGATTGAAACAGATAGAGGAAAACATTTTCAAAGCGAACTAATTCAAATGATTTGTGAAGCGCTTAGTATTAAACAGAAATTGCACTGCGCATACAGACCAGAGGCTTCTGGAGTAGTAGAGCAGGTGAATGGAACAATAAAAAACAGGTTAGGGAAAATGTGTCAAGCCACAGGACTCAAATGGCCAGATGCATTGCCATTGGTCTTAGTGACTATCAGAAGCATACCTGAAAGAAAGACAGGACTCAGTCCTCATGAAATAATCATGGGACGGGCAATGAGACAAGCACATGTACCTGTCAACAAACTACTGACTATAACTGATGATCTCGTGTTGGATTATTGCAAAGGATTGGCTGATGTGGTACGTTCTGTGTTTCATCAGGTTGGACCGGATGCGACCACTCTTGAGAGAAAACCAGCTCATGACTTGAATCCAGGAGACTGGGTCCGCATAAAAGTCCACAGAAGAAGAAACTGTTTGGTTCCTCGCTGGGACCAACCGCGACAAGTAATCCTGGTGACAACGACCGCAGTCAAGTGTGCAGGAGTAAAACACTGGGTGCATGCCAGCCACACCATCAGAGTTCCAGATCCTGAAGATCGACCTGTGAGTCGACATCTGGAAATATCGGATACCAGTTCCGCATCTGATGCAGAAGAAGAACCGAACAGGGCTCCAGAACCTGAAGATCGACCTGTAAGTCGACATCTAGAAGACCCAGGTACCAGTGCAACAGCAGGAGGAGAAGAAGAAATAGCAGAAATTCCAGAACCTGAAGATCGACATGTGAGTCGACATCTGGAAATATCAGACACCAGTTCAGCATCTGATACAGAACATTCAGATTGTGATGAAAGTTTGAAAGAGAATTGGAAATTTGATATCATAAAAGAAGAAACTGAGCAAAAAGACAGTAACGGTGAGAAACCAAGTACAAGTTATGGTGAAGATCATCCTGAAATAATATTGAGAGACGAAGAAGGGATAGTTTCAAATAAAAAGATAGAAAAATCTGAAGATTCTCGAGGAGCAATAGGGACAGATCAACGAACAAGCGAACAGGGAAATTCAGAAACAGATAGAGAGGTCGACACAAATTCGGAAGAACCTCGAGGAGGGACAGAAGTAGGTGATAGAAGAAAAGCACCAGGAAGATCGAAACCAGATGAAGAAAGAGAAATAATAAAGTTCAAAATAAGAGACAATCAAGAAAGGATTGAAACAGTCAGAGGAAAGTGGAGAAGAAAGAAACCAGAGATTAGAGTCAAGAAAAAGAACTTGGAGAACAGAAAGAGAGGAAAAAGAAAGTGAACCGAAAAGGCCAAGAAAGGGAGATAATTGGCCCCACGAAGTTAAAAGATTGAGATATAAGATCATACGAGTAGATGGAAAGGATGCAGAACAAGTAAATGAAATAAGTCAAAAGGAGCAAGAGAAGCAAGGTGGAAAACACTTACAGAAATCGAAAAGGGTAAAGAAAGCGAATTTGAAATATAAATCACCTGAATGGATATATATTGCATTGACTGATATCGAAGAAGAAGAGAACACTCACGAGAACCCGGAACAAAGCTACAAGCTAGTGGGTGAAGGTGAAGTGCAACAAACTTAAAAAGATCTGAAGAAATTTTTCTACTGGACTGGACAAAAACACTGGATAAGTCAAGGAAGAGTTCTCAAAAGAACTAAAGAAAGTACCAAACGAGACAAAGTGGGAAAGTAGGGTGGCTAAAAAGTCATTCTTTGAGGTGTGGTGACACATTTTTTGTATAATAATATAAATATAGTCAAATAGGGCAAAATGGTGGATCCTAGAAAAAGAACCAGTAGATGTGAGTTCTTGCGGAGATGGTGCAAGATGTGTTTCATTTGCACTGGATTAATAATGTTTGTGTGGCTAATTTTAGCAATCACAATTCCAATTAGATTAGCTATAGAAGAAACTTCCATATTAAGGAATAGTACAGAAAATGATAAGGGACCTAACATGAAGAAGACAGACAAGTTAGAAGATAATATAGAATTCCATAAAGACAGGTCAATAACAGATTTTTCAAAGAATGTTTTCACTAAATTATTGTATGAATATGTAGAAACCATGGATGTGAGAGATTGCTATGTTTGTATGCAATTGCCTGCGTCTGTTGCTGAAGCTGTGACTTATCATCACCTTCCTTTGACGTATGGAATAACATGTAGTGTTTTAGCAAGTCTATTTTACAAGACAGGGAGATTGGAATATTACTATACTGACATAGATAAGATTTTTGCAGAGATTCCTATAGTCTCTGAACTAAATAAAGTAAAAGAAGCAAGGATGTTTGGCAAATACTTTTTAGAAGATAAAATTCTAACATTAGATGATATAATTAAAAACAACCTTACCTGTGAGCTAAGAAATGAAGAAAAGGTATTTTTAGAAATGGTTGAAGATAGTAGGGTAAAATTTCAAAGAAAAGTGATTGAAGAGACAAAAACACCTCTTTGGGCGTTTGAGGAAGAAAATCATGACAAGAAAAAGACAAATGCAGCTATGACTCTGGATTGGCCCCAACAGGGAAGGTTGTGCATTAGAAGAAACAAAACAAGATATGATAACTATTTCGTGGGTTCCAGTGATTGTCAGGACAATTATAATATTCTAGCAGGTTGGGGTTTCAAAGGGGGAAAAGATCCAATATTTCCTGGGATCTATTATATTTGCGGTAACAGAGCTTATTATAGGTTGCCGGACCATTGGTATGGATCATGCTACTTAGGCCTGGTTTTTCCAAAGATTTTTCATGTAGATAGAGCAGAAAAAGGAACACACAAAATGGGAAAAGCATTTACACGTAGAACAAGGGAAAGTTTTTCAGAAATAGTAGGTGATATATTTGGAGCATTGATACCAGCAGTGGGAATATCTTTGAATGCATTTAAAATTCGGAAATTATCCACAGTAGTAGATCGTTTATCTACTGATACTGCTGGAGGGTTCTTGATGGTAAATACCGAAATGGTTGCCATGAGAGCTATGGTGATGCAAAATCGACTTGCCCTTGACATGCTTTTGGCAAAAGAGGGTGGAGTCTGTTGAATGCTGAAAGTCCAACACTGTTGCACTTACATTCCAGATAAAAGTGAGAATATACAAAAGTATATAAAGAATATTACAAATTTGCACAAAGAACATGTTCCACTGGAGGTTGAGAGTGCCTTGGGAAGACTTGGTAAGAGTTTTTCCTCAATATTAAATTGGTTTACTAGAATGAGTAGATTAATTATAGGGAAAATTATAATAGTAGCAACCATAATAGTCATAATAGTTCTAGTGTTGAAATTAGTTATCATATGTATAAAGAGAAGAAAAAGACAGAATAAAATAGAAAAAGAAAATAAGAAAAATAAGGAAAGGGAAAGAGAGATGGGTGAAATAGAGCTGGAAGAAATTAAAGAAAAAATGTATAAGAAAACAAAGAGACGAGATGAAAGAGATACTGTAGTGTAAAGAGAACTAACAAAAGTAAAATGGTCAAGAAATATGCTATCTGTCAAAATTGTGTAACTTGGGTTTTTGTGGTGATGTTAAAAATCACCAAAGGGGGGAGTTGATGGAGCAGGGTAAATGAAAAATTTTAACCTCCTAATATTTGTGATAAATAAATTAACACAAAGGTTCGTCTTAGTAAATAACCAACCATGTACGTTTTACTATAAGGGGTTAAGATTAACATGCTATACATGTGCAGACTAATCTACTTACAGTTGTTAACGTGAATAACTTAAAATTAATGATTTGCGTACTAATTAGAATAATAATTGCATGATTCGTGCTTTAAAGTAAACTGTCTGGTGGCAAAATAAAGCGATTGGTAAGTAAGGAAAAGCTTTATATGTCGCTTTGGCTAGGTAATACCCAATTGGGGTACATAGAGTGACGGGAGGGAAATGAAAAGGCTTATTTTCTTTATTCTTAACTATGCTTTGTTTATCTTTATAATAGTTCGCTTAAGGCCCGTTGTGCTGCGATATAAAATGGCTGCCGAAGCAGATAACTAGAGTACGCATGTGCAGAAAATGACTGCCGTGAGCGAGCAAAGCTGTGAACAAGGGAGGTCATGTGACTGTCCCAAAGCTTCGGATGGGAGCGTGGTCAAGGCCGTGATGACCTTATTACCCCAACGTGTGCCAAAGAATGGCTGAGCGAAAGGCGTGAGAAGCTGCAATGAACAAATGAATAGACAATGAACTGTCCAATTTAAAAGTATCGAAAAAAGATACAAAAGAGACTAATGTGCGGATGGATAATGTCATGAACCTGTGAGAAATAGCCGAAGAATGAACTTTTACAAGGAAACGAGATAAAGCCAGGATATTCATAATGAGATGTATACCGACCCAAATGGACCAATTAGAGAGAATCTCGCCCACCAAGATGTAACATTTTCACTTAGTAAGCTAGTATTAGGGTATAAGAAGGCCTACTTTGGGGAGGGGAATTTAATGCTTTTTTGAATGCTTTTTGGGATGCTATTTTGCCGCTGATGCTGCTGCTTTGCGGATACTGCTTTTGATGCTGACCGAGGGAGGATTTGCGGTTCATATTTTTATTGAGCACAAGACTCTATCGCTAAGAACTCTTTTATTTTTCATTTTAATATCATAGAACTTTTATTCTTAAAAGACTAAGAAAAAGATAGGGATTGTGACGGGAACCCCATATAGGTGGTTCATCGGGAGGCTTGTTTTACAGGACAGATAGACAGTGTTTCCAGGAGTTTTATGCTGTGATCTGAATTCTTTGCTGCGACGAACACTATTTTTCCATCTAATAGGTATGCATTGCAATTTCAATTTATTCTTATAATAATGACAAATGTAATAATCTGATTAATAAATTTGAACTTATTTCATGCTTCTAAAATTTAGATAAATATTATTACTTTTAAACCAATGAGTCTGTGGTTCTTTAGCTCAATAATAAATGCAACTGTTTTAAAAGGTTTATAGTGATTGAGCTGGTCTTAATCACCATCAACTGATTCCTACTAGTTGGTCCATCGACCAATGAGCGGAATACCTTAATATCTGAGAAGATTCATGTTGTTTTAAAAAGAAGGTATCCCGTCTCCTTCCAGCACGTCATTATCTGTTTCTCCCAAGTAAACGGACGAATTCCAGGGAAATATATGAGAGTGTGTGAATGGTTATGCGGTGTTATGGGCCCCACCGTCATATGAATGTAGTTGTGGAAAAAGGGATATTTGCACCTGGACGTTCAAAGCAAATAGGAGAAGAAATGTTATTGATAGCGCTGGATCAGCTGAGCGGGTGTGCAGCCTGTGATGATGCATAGGCCTCGATGAGCCGTCCTGCTAACCGTGGTTTGATTTGAATTGTGAGTCCTGCTGGACCGTAGTGCACGCCAAAGGCAGCAGTCAGCACACACATGACTCCGCGCAGGGCCGGTCCTAGGATTTGTGGGGCCCCGGGCAGGATAGGAACATGCGAGGCCCCTCTAATTTGCATAAGGTGTAGTATCACAGCAGGGTGCTACACTTACATAAGTGAGCACCATATACTGAGCTAGCCTCTCACAACACCCCTTTTACATCAATTGCTCTGCTATCCCCAGCTTCGTCGCTTCTCTTTCTCGTTATGTCCCTCTTATATCCACCTTTCTCCTCCATGCTGTAGGTCTCATCTCTCCCCCTGCCTCTTACTTTTCTCACCAATTCTGGCCTTCTACATCCACCTCTCTCCATTCCCACTCTCTTCTCTGTGTAAGGTTTCTTGATTCTTCAGCCTCTCTTACATCTATATACCCATGCATGTACTGCCCTTCACCTCTCATTTCTTCCTCCAGCCTCCTAACATTTTTTTGCTGCTCTGTCCCCTTTAAATCCACCTCTCCTATTTGAGCCCCCTGCCTCCTACCTTGTCTCACTGTGTCTGCCTCTTATATCCACGTCTCCCTTCCATGCTCTACACTTCACTTTATCTCTACTATGGTCTCTTAGCTTTCTCACTAATTCTCTCTCTATTACACCCACCTCTTACCTACCTGCTAAACCCTTCACCTCTCATCTCTCTGCAGTCTCTAACCTTCTCTCTAGATCTACCTCCCTGAAATCTACCTCTCCCCTGCCTCTCTCTCCCAGCCTCGTACCTGCTCTTGGTTGTCTTGCCTGTTACATTTAACACTCACCATTCCCTCTCCATGACACCCAAGTTATCCTAATAGTTCTGCTTCTCTTATATCTACCTCTCCTATCCAAGCACTGCCTTTCACCTTTCATCGTTCTCGCCAGCCTTAACTTTATTCACTGGTTCTGCCCCCTTCATGTCCACCTCTCCCCTCCATGCTCAACTCTTCATGTTTTATCTCTCTCTCTCTCACCTCTTACCTCCATTTGCTGTTTCTGCCCCTGTAGCTTCCGCTTCCCCCTACATGCGCTGCTATTCACCACTCTTCTCCCCGGCCTCTTACCTTGCTTCAGCTCTTGTGCCAGGACGCAATACAGGCCAATGCAGCACAGATGGGCCCACAACAATTCAGAGGGCCCCCAACCCATCAGGGGGCTCCCATTCAGCCCAGGGCCAATGAATATCTGTGAGATGTGGGAGACTCAGGTGCCCATTATCACATTCTGCAGAGAGAGACCCCATCATTTTGTGTTACACCACTGCTCTTATGTAACTTACAACATTCTCTCCTCTTCCACCCTCTCACTCTCCCCAAGCCTGTTAGATTTTTTTGCATGCTATTCCTTTTGCCTAACCAACATTCTTCCCTTCTTTCATTGATTCTGCCATGACATACACATCACTCCTTCCCCATCTCCCTTTCCTTAAGCGTCTTGTTCTAAATAGCTGTTTTGCCCCTTATGTTCAGCTCTCCTCTCTCTGCTGTACTCTATCTCCCCCACCTCCTACTTTCTTTTGTTTCTCTAACCCCTTCTAGATGTGCCTCTCCCTCAATCGTTTTATTAAAAGCTAAAGAGAACACAATACCTCCTTAGATGTACCCAGGAACACAGGAATTAGGGATTTCAGATGTGATCAAACATGATGCCAGGGAGTAGTGCTACCTTTTCAGATGTGCAAAACAAGGAATGGTGTGTGGTTTGACGGGTTAAATAGCTTGGGTGTATCTTAGATGGTTCTTTGCACTCACCTCCGGTGGTATGGATGGATGTGGGGTCACCCCTCCTTCCCTCCTACCAACTCAATGTTATCATCTCCACTATTCTTTTACAGACCCAATTGTTCAATATTCCTTTGTTTCTTGTAAATTACATAAAATTAAAAAACAGTAAGCGATTATACTCGACTGCAGTCAGGGCCGGCTATAGTACTGGTGGCGCCCTGTGCGACAATGTTTGCTGGCGCCCCCCCATCCCCCATGACCAACTTGCCACGGATTCCCTCACTACCACCATTTGACAATGCCCCCCGCCCCCAAGTCTCCATAACCACTGTCGCCTAGATTCATTTTGTTTTATAGCGCCAGTCATACCAGTTTAAGGTGTCAGAACACTAACATCACACATACTTTGCACGGAGACAATCATAAGTGTGTAAATAAGTGTAAAGGAAATGTTACATAAGACAGAGGCCTACAAGGTGTAGGGGTCCCATGTCATCCATACTGGTAGGCAGTATAATTTAAGAGTCCTTGGTTTCGAAAAGCACAAATTCAGAATTTAAAATGTGACACCATTGTTAGCGGTTTTCCTTTATAATAAAGAGTTGATTTCTACCCAAATGAACTCTTTTTCTTTTGCAATATTAGGATAAGGAAAGACTGGGCAAAAATACATGCAGCTGTAATATATTCCTTGCAGTTTGCATGCAGCTCTTTGACGACAGTTAAGAGCTCACTGCTCTATATTAGGACTTTCAATTTTAAATTGCAAGTAACAAAAGGATCTCTCTGACAAAAGCGATAACCCATTGACCTATTTATAATGTAAGCACTTTGTGATCTGAATGGGACATGTTCTTTGCAGTAGGCAAATTAACTTTCTGTGCTATTATGAGTCAAAACTTCCTCTACCAAACAAAGCTCCGGTCTCTCTCTGCAGGAAGAACATTAATCACCGGAGTTATTGTGACATTTTTTATTGATGCTTGAAAATTGCTGGGACAAGGAACGTGGCATCTGGTGCTTTTAAAACAATAAACATGGCGCCCCCACCCCAAGTCAGCGCCTGGTGCAGTGGCACCGATCGCACCGCCCTAGAGCCGGCCCTGACTGCAGTTACAATTTATGTTTGACTCTGTTCATTTTACTTTTGGATGTACATGCTTGTTTGGAAAATAAAACAAAACAGAATTGTAAAAAAAAAAAAAAAAGAATAACAACCTCTCTCTCCGTTTTCTGCTCTTCTCCCTTTCCCTTCATTGGAAGTGAGCAGCAGCGCCCATTCTGATGTGAATTCACTCTGTTTTTTTGTTGTGAGCCCTGCAGGATACTCTGCGTTTCATTCATGCAGGGGCAGGGCTCACTTCACACCTTATGCCAGTCCAAGCATCTGCCTAACCGCTGTTATCATGCAGATGCAGCGATTAGGCTAAGAGAAAGAGATGCAGGGAAAGCTATTCACGGCCACAAACCCTGCCCTGCCCAGTCTGCAGCACCTCAAAGGGATGCGGTGTCATGTTGCCGTTTCAGCCCATGGCAGCCGGTTCACCATGACCACGAATCCAAAGGGAGGGGGGCTCCCCACCTGTAACTTGTACAATGGCACCATTTGAAAAGCATGATGGACTCGTGGGGGGCCCCATCCTAGTTAAACAGCCGCGGGGCCCTGGGCAGCTGCCCACACTGCCCATACCTAGCGCCGGCCCTGACTCCGCGGTGCGGTGCCGCAGGGTGCGCTGGGGGCCTGTGGCGCGAAATCCAGCGATCGCCTGAGGCGGATACACCGGTAAGTGGTGGGCCCTCTTGGAGACACGCCGGTGGCAGCAGGTGAGCATTGAGGCCTGGGTGCGCAGGGGCGGCCAGTCATCGCTGGGCGGAGGACCGGTCTGGGGACCAGGGCTGGGGTGCATCATGCGCACAGGATCGTGCAGGCACAGCCGGTCATGGCGGCGGACTCGTGGCTGGGTGGGGGGCGCCGCCAATGCTGACACGACCCTGCATGCGATGATCGTGATGTGCGTGGGTTGGTTTGTGACGTAGCTACCTCGTCTCCAGTGTGAATGTGCCCGTTGAAGGTGGTCGTCCACGTGTGTGTAGGCCTATGGGCAGGTTGTGGCGGAGACTGAGACACACGCAGTAGTCACTTTGGTGGTGGATTGGTGACGTGTGCATTCCCACAGGTGTGAGTTGGGGGATTGTGGAGTTGAAGGTGTGTGGTGTGTTCAGTTGGTACTTGCCGAAGGGCAGTGCATTTCCATGGGGGCCATCCTCAAATCGCTGGTTGGTGGCGGACTTGCAGACATGTGGGGATCATGCACACTGCCTGGGGAGTTTGCGACGACATTGGTGGACAGGCCACGGTGGTCCACTTTTGTATGCACAGTGATGGCATGCGTGTGGTTGCTGTTGCGGTGATTGTGTGCAGTGTCGGCAGGGGACACAAGTCATACACGTGTGCTGTGAATTGCCCCCAACACTTGCGTGACGCCAGCTATGGCGTAGTTCCCTTGCGTTGTCTCAAGATGTTCCTGCGCAGTGTGGGGGGAGTGAGGGGCAGGGGTACCGAGCTGACACACACCGTGATGCTTTCAGGTATGATGAGTCCTGCATGATGTGACCGTAACAGCAGTTCGTGTGGTGGTTACCTTCCTCTTCATTCCTACGACGGTTACGGCCACACGTAGTTCTGTTACAGTCTTCTCATGCATGGTTTATCAGGCCTGTGAGCATTCCGGTTTGTCCGAGTGCAGTACACTGTACCAGATTATGCATGTGACTATACGGAAGTTTGACCATTCTCACCATTTCTCCCACAGGTTTCTGAAGACACATTGCCCTGTTGAAGTTCCCGTTGGGAATGGAACGCGTTGGCTGAGCTTTTCGTTTTGTTGATTTATGTATTTGTAATAAAGTTCTGTTTTTAAACTACTGTTGACTACTGGACTTCATGACCTGGCGCACCCACATTTCGGTTACTACGATCTTGGGTCTGGGGCACGGAGGCGTCTAGCACGGCTGGCGTTGGGGTTGGTTGAGTAGGTACACTACGAATTGGAACTGTTGTGTGGTGCAGATACAGGGGCCCGCCGTTGCTTTTGTGGATATGCATTCATGACATGTGTGAGGGAGTTTGATGGGGCTGGCTGTGTGACTCCTCCGACTCGGGCAGTTGTTGGTTGGAAGGTACCAGGGGCCAACAGGTGCAGCACAGCCAGCAGCTTTGTCTGCGGGGGGATGTAGGTTGTCTACTGTGTTGGTACCGTCAGCCTGTGGGCAATGTGGGTCAGGATGCGGAGGATGGTTGTCCTTTTGAGCCTGTGTTGGCCAATGGCTTCCTCTGGCATGGAGTGTCTGGGGCTGGTGCGTTTTAGGGTCGTCCGCTGCCCTGCACTGCCTACGTTGTAATCCGGGGGGGGTGGGAGTTCCGGGGGGGGGGCCTGGGGGTGGTGGTGGGGGGTGTTGTGGCCCTCTTGGGTCTCCGAGCTGCATGATCAGTGTCTCCATGGCATCTGTTGGTCTTCAGATGTGGCTCTGGGCTGGGCTCCCTTTCTACTGCAGTTGGTCGTCCTGCTTAACACCAGTAAAAGGCAGGTGTTAAATCCCTGCTGCTAACGCGCCTTATCGCCTGTTCTTGGTTCGCTTCGCAGATCTGGCTGGTCGTTGAGAATATCGTGAAGTGGTGTTTTTGTGTGTTTTTGCACCGGGAACGCCTACTCTGCATATCATTAGCGTTAGTTGTCGTACTCATCCGTGGCGATGTTTTTTGCGGCAGCTATCGCTGGTAGACTGGCGATATCAGCAGTTTGCACCAGCTTGGGAATAGGGCGATAAATCTATCTTTAGCGCCACTTTTGCGGCGCTAAAGTGCCGATAAATCGGCGATGAGTCCTTGAGAATATGCCCCTCTGTTTGCATTTCCGATGGAACAGTTGGCCCCGGTTATTAAAAGTATCAGAGACATCAAGGGAATCAGGTTGTGGGGCGTGTATTTAATAAGTTAACTAATTGTGTGTTGCTTATGAGAAAAAACACAAACATATTCTTGCAGGCCTTGCTGAAGTAGCTTCAGAAGTACAAAAGAACTTTTGGGGTTCAAAATGTTAATATAAAATCTAAAATCCGAAACAGCATAAAAGAAAGGATTATTTTAGATGCTCATTAAAAAAATTGGGAATTTTAAGATTGAATGTATGATACGATGCTTCACAACGGGTGGGTGTTAGAAATTAGGTTTCTGGTTGGCAGAGGTATGCACCCTTTCTAAGCTGGAACCACCACTCTAGTTGAGGTAAGCTACATACACACTAAAAGATAACCCGTGCTCACCCTTGGTAGTTTAATAATCAAACAGCAAAGGGGTTTGCCCGAATCCTCCTACTACATCTGGGCAAAGAACAACTGAAAAAGAGGGGGGGAATGATGTAGCGGAATAGATACCGCACGAATTTCAGCAGGAAGAACACAAATAAATTCCTACTTGTAGGTGCTTAGTCCCTAAAAATTATTTCACTTCTTTCGGATATCAGATACCACATCCAAATCCAGGTAAAAGCAATTCTTAATGCTTCTTTAATTGGAGATTATTTTGTCATTTCAGGATCTCAAACAGTTACACAAAAGAACAAACAAATATTATACAGTCACAATTCCTTCCAACCCATTCTCAAAAAGAAAGAATGGTTACTACATGTTTTCGAGCAATCCAACATTGAGGTAGTCAAGTACACACAGGAGGGGATAGATCAACCCTCCACTTAGTCCCAATAAGTGTGTATCCAATTTCTTTTTGGAATGCTAGTATTCTGTCTGACTCCTCTGATCTGTAGGGTCAGTCCTACCCTACAGATCAGAGGAGTCCGACAGAATACTAGCATTCCAAAAAGGATTCCAACATGTTTGATACCAAACATGACAGGCTTCGTTACAGCCAGTTTCGAGATGGGTATCGAGTAATGACGCGGTGCACCTCTATATGTTATATGGCTGTCTCACAACCCGGAAGAATGGACTCCGAAGGCTGTAGGGGTGTCCTGCTCATGCAGGGGCACCCTCACACTTAGAACCGAGCACCCTGCCTTCAGGATTGGAAAGGCCTGCTTCAGGGGCGACTTATAGGTTTTAAGTGCAGTGAGTTTATATATAGGGAAACCTATATCTTTCGTAAGTGGTGCTAGCACCAGCTTACACAGGCTGCAATGGCAGGCCTGTAGTTACAGTTTTAGTGGTCCCTCATGGGTGGCATAATGCATGCTTCAGCCCATGGGGGACCCCTGGGGTACCTATGCCCTGGGTACCTTAGTACAATATACTAGGGACTTATAAGGGTACCCCAGTATCCAATCTGGGACGTACCAAAGTACTTACCATAACCATTTAGGGGAGAGAGCAGAGAGACTGGCGTCCTGATTAGCAGGATCCCAGTCAGACTAGTAAGAAACAGCATAGCATCAGGCAAAAAGTGGGGGTAACCATAAAAGCAGATCCTACTTTCCTACAATAATCCTCCCCTGTACCCAGACTGCCCTTTGTCCTGGCCAGGTCCAAACTTACCGGCTGTTAACATGAGAATCAATAAATGCCACTTCTAATTGGATGCCCACAACAGACATCCATTGTGACCTAAGATTTTGTCATGTGGTAAAACCCTTATTCTTGGCTGTGCCATGGGTATCGATGTGCTATGAGATATTTAGCACGGTTACCTGTTTTGGGCACGGGAGTTCTCTAAATTTGTTGGATATGGGTCAGAAGTACACTCAATCATTTCCTGAAGTTCCATTCTCTTTCCTGTTCAGCCTTTATCAGTTTCTCCGTTCTCCAAAAATACCAGAGATTATGTAACCAGGCCTTTCTGGCACACGCCCTCGCCATCTCCTATTATGCCAGAATCACTTGCTTTGCTGGCAACAACATATGAAAAATATTTTTCTCTTTGCATGAGTGAAACGGATGGTCAGCCTCCGACATGCACCCCAATAGGATCACCACCAGATAAGTCTTAATACTAGGTGATATAATTTAGGAGATTACCATCACTTCTCCTTGTCCCCTTAATAGCCAACTCCACCTGCCACCCTACTCTGATGGTTCTGCAGAGGTGTACACACACAGCCTAAGCCAACAGAAAAATCACAAACTAGTTATAAACCCATGGATCCAGTAACTCCTCACCATCCGAGTAGGCATCACCGCCAAGACGTGGCATTGCACAAAGCCACGTGAGACTTCTGCCAATCTACAAAACTGAGCTTTCCCCCCCCCCCCCCCGAGCTTGGCACAAAGCTCTGACTGAAATGACATGCTGTACTTGATCTTGGCATGCACTGCTTTATTTACCACATGGGATGTTTCCCCAAGCCGCCTGTACAGATGAGGTGAAATCTGTGAGCATCTGCACTGTAGATCCTCGTTTTGCAGCACTCCAGCTTCTTGTGCCATATGAAGCAAGTGGTCCCTGTTTCTAAAATTCACAAGCCTAGCGATTATGGACATGGGAGGCTTGCCTAAAGCTGGTTGTGTCGCTAATGAGCAGTGTTCCCTCTAACCAACAAAGTGAGCCACGAAAAAGGGGTCAGCAAACAGGTGAATCTCCACAAAGTCCTTCACATTTTCATTGACTTATATTTTTCTATGCCCAGGATACAAATGTTGTTCCTGCTGGGGGGGCTCTCCAGATCCTTAAACTTTGCCTTAGCATCAGGGTCTCCCAATTTGCCAGTAGTACTAGTTGTGGCTGCTCCTGTGTCATCAAGGTCGGAGATCCTTTATTTAATCTGCTAATTCTGTCTCTCCGCTAGTCCAGTTGAGTCCGCATATGATCAGCCTTACAGTCAGGGGATCAAGTTTAGTGCCTACACTTCCAATTCCTCTCTCATCCTTAGAGAACATATCTTTAATATTCACATGTCCCTGACAAGGATTACAGTTGACCTCCTGTCCTCCAACGGAGCGTTCAGCTCCCTCTGTCCCAGGAATTAAATGTTTTAATTGTTAGTTGTCCATTTTCCCCATGGGGATGCCAACTAAAATACTTTGTGCCCCTCCCTCTGGCCCGAAGTCTGCAGGAGCATTATAATAAAACTGCAGCTAGGCCAAACCACGCACTTCACGTAGATGGTCCCAAACAGTTGGCACCGTCTTCTCTCAAAGCAGGACATTACCTAAGTAAAGTGAACAGTTTGGTAAGCAGACAGGACTTAGTAGTCCTCGCCAGCACACCTGAAACCAGCAACATTAAAAACATATGACCTTAGCACAGGAACAGTTCATTGTCAGCACCACAGTGTAGAGACTTGATATGTTCTCAGCCTGTTCCTTCAAAACAGCTCACATTGAGTCAGGCCCTACCTCCTCCAACAGGCTGAGTGTCGCCACCAATTGCCACCTGATCTAGACAGCGGAGGAAGCCTCCAAATCAACAGTCCACTGTGTTCTCCAAGAGTTCCAGTTCCTTGATAGCTACAATCCTCTGATCCCAAAAGAAAACTCTAGCAAATAGGTACTCCTCGTCTTCCGTGCTGAGGTCTCCAACCACCACGATTATCCCAGCAGCTCAGCTCCCACTCAGCAGTCTCCAGCTGACTCTGACAACAATGCTAGCACCACCGCCTGGCCAAAGCACGGTTAGCACACTCTGGACTCCAGACACCATAACATCAGGTGTGCTGCCAGCCCACCCATCGCCGACAATCCTCCATTGAGGACCCCTGTGACAGAACCCCTCAAATGAGCACTCATCAGTCAATGCTCTACAA
Source organism: Calotriton arnoldi (assembly GCA_963921515.1). Lineage (NCBI taxonomy): Eukaryota > Metazoa > Chordata > Amphibia > Caudata > Salamandridae > Calotriton > Calotriton arnoldi. The sequence goes on from CAWUFW010008756.1 coordinate 341,066, forward strand.
ACAACTAGACAATGCCAGTCAGGTCCAAGGCAAGCTTGTTTTTAACCTTGCAGCCAGTGGCATGTCTGTTATCATAGCCAAAGCCCAGACCTAACCCCAACGCCGCCTTCATTATTAGGCCTGATGACAGATCTCAAGAACAGAATTTTCCACCATCTCAACTCCATTCATCAGGATGTATCATCAGTATATATATTAGAATAATGAAATGTTTGTGCGATCATGCCACCAAGCTCACTGGAGAGCTGCGATCTTGGCTGGTGGTGGACAAGTAATCAATACTACCCACTCTCACACCCCTCCACCTCTTGCCCCCGACTGAGATATTTATTTAGGGATTTGTACATTCATTGTAGTAAAACAGAAGCCTGACTGAGATGGATGATTGACTTATCTTTCACACCAGTGGACCTGTCCAGTGTAGTCTTCTGCCTGGAAAAAATAAGTTTAATGCGAGCTGAGTTGCAGGGAAAATCCAGGATATTCTTCCTATGCTACACCCAGTGAAAGATAAATAGAATCATACGTAACCAGTGAGCATGCAACAAGGAGAGCAGCAACTTTCTCTTTGCTTCATCTTGTTCAGCAGCTCAAATAAACCCTCTTAAATTCCATATCATTTAGGTATTTGCTCTAAAGGTTTCACCAGCAGACCCAGTTACCTACCTAGGGTCACAGTCCCTTCCCTGGACCACAACTGACTGGAAATCAGTGGCTCTGCAAGTGGTCCCTAGGTTATGAGGAAGGTGATTTCTGGCACCAGTCATGTCACTCATTCGCTCCTCTGCTTTCAATCTTCTTTGCTTTTGCTCCCATTGCCTCTATGGGCTCTGCCCTCATCCTCATGCTTCCATTGTTCTCCGGTGTTGCTCAGATGTGTTGCTGCTCCTCTGCATTCAGTCTATATTTCTGCGCTCCCCTTTGACATCAGTCTGCTGTCCGTCCTTGCCTTTCCACTTCCTTCTACAAAGTTACCATGCTCCTCACATCCGGTCTCCTACTCCCAAACAAACTGGAGTTTGGACATAGAGTTCTTGACAGCTTCTAAGCCTGGATAATTATTTCACACATTTCTGTATCAGAGTGGCACCTGGGATATTGTGTAGTCCATAAGAGACAGAGCAGGACGCAAAACCTCTCCTTTGTCGAAATCTTGTAATGGGTCACCCTATCACATAAGCAAAGGAAGACAGGTTTATTGCCACCCGTACTGAATACTGAAAACCAATGTTTATATGTCTAGAGAAATAGTTCTATTGCATTCATCAAAGGAATAAGGAAGAACAAATACAGCTGTAGAGTTCCCCTGAATAACTTTGGTCTAGGACCTGCTAATCTCAGGAGGAAGAGGAATCTGACTGTCTTTTTAGTCTATAATGCCACTCCCATTTGAATTTAATTCCAAACAGGTCTGTCCAAAGCTACCTGATGACTGTGCTACAAATAATATTTGGACGAGAAGACGTAGGAACTTTTCTAGGGTCCCGGGACAACTGGGTTCAGTTTGTTGAATCAGAGATCACCACAGGTGTCCTACAGCTTAGCCCCACTATTGGACCCTAACCTTTTATTGCTTTATAAATCTTTTTATTGACATTATTGTAAGAAACACAAAGAAAATCTGGTCCTGCATCGACATGTTTAAATAACATCTCAGCATACATCAATAATAACATTCTCTCTTCCCTTACTCACTGCATGACCAATGGTTGAATTCAATCCCATGTTTCAGACAGATCTTTCCCCAGTACCTGGACCAAAAGTCACAGATAAAACCGTGGTATTCAATCCAGCATCCCCAAATTTTAGCCCATTTCTGGTGGTATTTCCAGCCCTCATACAACATTTTCTCTGCTAGCATGCACCAGTCCATATCCCTCTTCCGATCCAATAGTTGCAGCACCTATTCTGCCCCCCAGAGACGTGGAAGGTTTATTTTGGCCATGCCCAGCACCAATGTAACCCATATTAGTTCCACAAGATTTAAGTCAGCTTCTCCCCAGATATTAACCCCTTCGCTGCTAGGCCTCCACCACCAACCACCGCTCACCGCTCCCCCCCACCTGTGCTTAGCCTTTTCTTGTCTATTTGGGGTAGTTCAAGCTTACGCTCCTGTAACTTTTTGACCACATAAGGTATCCACACCAAATTTGGGTCCTTTTCTTCCAACATCTTGAGGATTCTAAAAGTACCCAGGCTTTGTGGATTCCCCTAGAGGGGACCCAGAAATTCGCCAAAATACAGCTAAATCTTTTTTTTTTTTTTTTTTTAAATGGGAAAAAAGTGCTGCAGAAGAAAATGTCTGTTTTTCCCTGCAAATGGTATCAACAAAGGGTTTGTGGTGCTGAAATCATCATCTTCTCAGCTTTCAGGGATAGGCAGACTGTTGTCAGAAAACCAACATTTTTTACACAGTTGTGGCATTTTACTGGGACACAGCCTATTTTTGATATTTTTGTGCTTTCAACCTCCTTTCAGGTAGTGGTAGAAATGGGTATAAAAGCAATAATGGATCCCGGAAAGCTATATATTTCTGAAAACTAGACAATATTCTAGATTCAGCAAGGGGTCATTTGTGTAGATCCTTCAAGGTTTTTTTTTTTAGAAACTAACAGTTGAAAATAATAAATATTGAAATTGAGTTGAAAAAAACAGCCATTTGTGCCAACGTTTTCACCTTTTACCAAGAACCCAAGTAACCCAGAGCCAATAACTGAGCTGCGTCTTGCAAAGGTTTTTCATTGTGTACCGGGTATATAGCAATTCATTTGGTAAAATATAAAGAGTGAACAATAGGTACCAAGGAAACCTATATACTTCCGAAATGGGAACAAAATATAGAGTTTAGAATCAGTGGTTATTTGCACATCTCCAAAATTGTGGGTACCCATACAAGCATGTGAATTAGAGGTCATTTTTCAAAATGACTTCTTTTTTACAAATTGCCTTACATTTGGAAGGCAGAAATGCAAAGAAAGTCAATTGGTAATAACACTTGTTCTACTATTCTGGCACTCCTGACAATCTTGGATTTCTCAGAGTGTGTTTTTCTTGTGAGTCTGACTGCATCTGATGATCAGTCTTTGTAGCACCTCAGCACTTCCTGGTGCTAGATCACAAGTAAATATTGGCACACTGACTGGAAGTGTCTTCATACTCACGTTGCTGACAGTCCTTAGGTATTTAAGTACTTCAGTTTTATGAGCGGCTGTGAGTAGAGCTGTAATTTTTATGCGGACTGGTCGAGCCAATATCATTGTTACAAGTGGGAGAAGGGAGCTGGGAGTCTCCTTTCACGAGCAATCCGAAACAGCAACACAGAGGCAAGTGAGGCTGCCCCAAGTAACTACACATTACTTTTTGGGAGTAGCCTCTACGAGAGAACAATGGCTCAGGAAGGGACAGGTGAAACTCACTGTCTTCAAAGGGATCCTCCTTCTCCTTCCTGAACACCAATACCACTCCTCTGTCCGATCCACTAAAAAAGGATTGCTGCAATGTTCTTAGGGAAGCCCTGCAATATATATTTGCTGTCTCAGTTCTGCTTCCAATCGTCCATCTTCGGTACCATTGAAGTATGCCGGATACCAAATGGAACCCACTGTGGCTTCAGCCACATGCTATTTGCTCTCAAAAATTCATCCTTCATGCACAAGAGCTGTGTGACATGCATCATCTACACACAAGCAGCGCACGCACACTACTCGGCATGGATGGCAGAAATACGAGGTCATAGGGGACTGACAGAATAATTTAAAAAACCTGATAGTAGGCTGCTCTCCCAACCAAGCAACAGGGAAGAAGGCCTGCCCTGCAACTATAATCATGTCACTGCCACCACTGTTAGCTCTCTACAGCCTGGTGAGACAGTGGTCACTCACTTTAAAAGATGAACCCTTCCAAATCAGATAGCCCTGCTCTGGGCCTTGCCCCCTTTATGGAAAGCAAAAGTCACACAAATGATGGACAGAATGCAGAACAAATCAAAACATTCACCACAAGTCAAGAGATCTTGGTTAAATCCATTGTTTTTTTGCTCACCATGCCACCCCAGTTTAGACTCAGCCGTATGCAAATCAGTCTTGACCCTGTTCCTCAAGGGAACAGATCAGCCCGAACTGCCAAGTCATGTCCTCCCTGGACCAGAAACAAGCATCCTGGGACCGGTTTCCGGGTTTCACCCCTCATCAGCCAGGCTAGCTTGAATCCAGTGGCACAGTGAGCCCGGGACCCACATCTGGGCATAACCGGCGCACTTAGGGCGAGAAAGCAAAAGACATACAATTTATGGAAAGGCCGCAGCAGACACTTACGATTGTCATTTGTGCCAAGGTGGAGTTCAAAAACACTACAGTTTCAAGACCTAAAGGCAAGAGAGCGCCCTCCCCAGAGCACTGTAGGGGACCTATCTCCACAGAAGAAAAAACATGTCTGAGGGTGTGACTTGCCACTTAAGTATGTAATATCACAAACTGGGAAAGGCAGTGCCGCCATTAGGAGGACGAGCATCAAGTGGCTGATAAGGGTTATCTCCCCTGGTATTAAAATCATCTAAATTAGCAAACTTCAATCAAAATCTAATAAAAAGGCCGGCACTCTGGATAGATTTTCTGAAATTGATGGCTGGCCCAGGATACAGTAAAGTAGTTATCCAGTCTACATGAATGAGGTGAATATTATTCATCTAAAACCAAACATTTCAGCTTCTAAGAAATTGCCAACATTATGCTGTGATTTAGGTGCATGTTTAAGACTACTAGCTATACAACCCCCTTTCTTAAGGGCTCTGTCTGCTTTTGAGATTGTATAGAAACAGCAACCTCTAGTCCTGAATTCCCATTGAAACATGTTTTCAGTACAAAATGTGTTAGACATGTCGGCCTTAAAGTGGTCTTCCCCCAAATGTTTTGTCTTCACCCTTCTTATTTTTTCTCATCTCGTTTTTATTGCCCTTAGGGCTTTGTGCACTTTACCTCTGTTAACCAGTGCTAAAGTGCTTACGCTCTCGCCCCTAAACATGGTAGAATAGGCTTATACGCAATTGGCACATTTAATTTACTTATAAGTCCCTAATAAATTAGTACCCCATGCACAGAGGGCCTGTAAAATAAATGCTACTAGTAGGCCTGCCACACTGATTGAAGCCACCCACTTAAGTAGCTCCATAAAACATAAACCAGGGCTGCCATTGCAGCCTCTTTGTGCAGTTTAAAACTGCTATTTGAGGGCTTGTCCAAGAAGGCCATCATGGCGGTCGCTTGAGTCCTAAGCTCCGTGGAGAACCAAGCCAATCCGCCCAGCATCCGAGTCCCTTTGCGAGCGCTCACTTCCCCAAACTCCCGAGGAGTACCCTGCTCCCACGCACCAAAAAAGACTCACGCAATCTGTTACCAACTGACATTTCCAACCTATTGGCTCGCTACAATTCTTCCAACTCCAACCCCCACACCTTCTCCTCTCCAGCTAACGCTAATCACTGCACTATTCCAACCATCTCCCTCTCCCACACCAAACATCAACCACCTTCAATCCAAACACCTATTTTCAGGAACATTATCCCTATCTCCCCTAAAAGCCCTGACTCCCCCTTCACCAAAACTGTCATCTCTGAGGTTCGTTGTCTGCTTCACAATAGTAGATCTGCGAACAAACACATGCTGGAAGTCTAAGACATCATTAATCTCTACAGCCTGGATATACTTTTCCTCACTGAGACCTGGCTCAACGACACTTCTCATTTTTCTTTCGATCTTCTGTTCCCCACTGACTATTCCATTCTCAGGAATAATAGAGAAGATAAAGTCGGGGGAGGTGTAGCAGTTATCTTCAGGAACTCCCTTCATCTCAAATCTTTTCCCAGAAGCTCTTTCCGCTCCTTCGAATGCCTTTCTCTGGAGCTTCAAATACAGCAAAAGTCCCCTGTCAGATTTCATACCATCTATCACCCACCTGGTGACAGCTACGCCTTCACAGAGGAATTCACTGACTTTGCGAGCGACCAATACTCGCAAAGCGACAAACAGATTTTTATTGGAGACTTTAATGTTCACTGGGGCAATCTGGAAGTTTCAGCGGCTAACAGGCTTGCCACTTTTCTCTTAGGAAATCATCTTGTTCAACATGACACAAAACCGTCTCACTCTAAGGGTTCCATTCTTGACCGTGTTATCTCCAAAGCAGATATGCTAACTGCTGTTGATCCTATACCCGTAGACTGGTCTGATCACTTCCTCATCCCCTTCTCTCTGCACCTATCTCATTCTGTTACTCTTGGCCAACCTAAAAGAACTACTACCTTTTTCTGCAACACCAAAAACATCGACCTTGACATTTTGTGCAACACGGCTATGAGCTCACTTCCAATCTTAGAACCCTACTCTGATGTTAACGACCTGACCACACAATGTCTCACCAGTCTATCAGATGCAATTGATAATGTTGTTCCACTGCAAAGTAAAAAGAAAAGACCAACTCCGTGGTTCAATAAATCCCTCTACAAAGAAAGAAAAAAACTTAAGGAATCTGGAGAAACTGTGGAGACATTCTCCTTCCACCACCAATCTATCCAATCTCCGCCTTGCAAGATCTCGTTACCACAAACACATCTTCCATGAAAAAGCGATGCACTTGAGAATCCTTCTCGATTCAGCCAAAAACAGATCTAAAAGTTATTCGACCTTATCAAAAGCACCAGGATCTCTCCCTCTCCCACCATATTTGACGAACCCCCCCAAGATAGCGGCAGAATTTTCAGTTTTCTTTGATGAAAAAGTAAAATCACTTGTGGATCAGATTACCCATCCTACCCCCTCCGGGGACCGCTAACCATTAGTACCGTGGCAGAACTTTGACACCATCACGAAACAGGCCTCCTTGAAAGCATTCTAGAAACTAAACCTTCTAACCATTCCATGGACCTCATCCCCAGTGACATTGGCATCGACTTTTACACCCACACACTCTCCTACTGGACCAGTCTGATAAACCTCTTCCTCAACCGAGGCTCCCTTCCTGCTGCCCTTAAAACAGGACAGGTCACTCCACTTCTTAAGAAACCCTCTGCTGATGCAAAAGATCTCAACAACTTTCGCCCTATCACCAACCTCCCTTTTCTTTCTAAAATTACAGAAAGTTGTGTGGCGAAGCAACTTCCCAACACATCAAGGTCAACTTCCTCCTTGACGAATTCCAATCTGTCTTTACCCAAGGCTGTAGTACCAAAACAGTCCTGCTTCAAGTGATCGATGATGCACTGCGAGTACTTGACTCTGGTGAATCTTGTCTCCTGATCCTTTTGGACCTATCTGCAGCCTTTGACACTGTTAATCACAACACTCTTTTGAACACTCTAAAGTTAAGAATGGGTTTTGAAGGCACAGTGCTCAAATGGTTCGAATCATTCCTCTCGGGCAGATCCCAGATGATCAAAATAGCAAATTGTCTCTCCACTTCAATGGCTGTTGGACAAGGCGTCCCTCAAGGCTCATTCCTCGCACCTACACTGTTCAACCTTTACATTGAACCGCTGGGTAATCTCCTAAAAAAAATTGGGATCCATTATCACCTATATGCGGATGATACCCAAATCTACCCAAGGTAACTTCCACTCATGACACTTCAATCCTCAACACCACTCTCAACTCCATCCACCACTGGCTGTCAACTCATCAACTAGTTCTGAATCCTTCCAAAACAGAATTCCTTCTCCTCTCGACCTCACTATCTCCTCCAGGGCTCGAGTCGGGGTACCACGTGGGTGGACGGCGTCCCCCACTTATTTTACCGGGAGCTCGATAACTGGAGCAAATGGAGCCACACATTCACTCTTTGGCCTCTCTGGGGCGAGATCGGAGCTCATTCAGAACGCTGCTCACGCGCTGGCTTCTCTGATGCAATCGCATCTAAGGGGTGAGCTAAGGGAGGCAATGAGTCTGATGGTGCAAGCCACCTTTCGTGCCATCACTTCCTGTTGCGACGTCAGCGTCCCCCCACTTCTTTTTTTAGGACTTGGGTCCTGATCTCCTCCTCCTATCCAATCTTGGATGAACAATCTGAACATTCTCAACAACAAACCTATCATTGTTGACAGTGCCAAATCTCTAGGCGTCATCCTACACAAAAGGCTCAACTTACAGTCCCATATCAATACCATCGCCAAGAATGCACACTACCAACTGCGCCTTCTCTGGGGGGGGTTGGCGCTTCTTTCCTGAGCAAGACCTAAAAACCTTTGTCCAATCTTTGGTACTTTCCAGAATGGACTACTGCAACCCTCTCCTTGCTGGCCTCCTCAAATACCACCTTTCCCCATTAAAATCCATCCTCCACTCAGCAGCTCGCTTCGTATATGGGGCTAAAAGAAATGATCACATCACACCCTTGCTGTTGTCTGTTCGCTGGCTTCCTATCGAAACTAGGTCAATTTACAAGACTGCTTGTATCACCCAAAAAAGTCCTGCACACCTCCACCCCACGCTATCTGGCTAATAGACTCAAAATCTCTGGCAGCTCTAGACCTTCACGCAATGTGGAAAACTTACTGCTCAAACCTCCTACCTTCAAAAGGGAAAGGTTTATGGCTCAATCCTTCTCTGGTAATGCGATCAGAATTTGGAACTCACTTCCTCCATCCCTCCGAACCACCACCTCTTTACGGACCTTCAAAACTGATCTTAAAACTCTCCTCCTCCAAAGGCACTTCCTGGAATAATTCAACCCATTTCTTGACCCTTACGGTCATCTAGCACTCACATGAGGTCAACTTTGTAAATATGTATTTTACTCCTGCTTTTAACCTAACACTGACATCTTTTTATTTTTACAATATAAATATGCAAATAGTTAAGAGTTGGAACTGCATATATGTAACTTGTTAACGTTCTCAGTCTTTCTTGTGTTCCTTTGTAACTGTATATATGTAACTTGTTAGCGTGTTTAGTGTATCTTATGTAACTTACCTGGGGGCATATTATCAAGAACGGCGTTAAAAATTATCGCCGGTTTAGCGGCAGAAAACTGCCGCTAAAGCGGCGATAATGGGCTTGATAATATGCCCTTGAGAATTCCAATAGAAGCCCATGTTCTGGTGTCAACATGGGCTTCTATTGGAATTCTCCAGGGCATATTATCAAGCCCATTATCGCCGCTTTAGCGGCAGTTTTCTGCCGCTAAACCGGCGATAATTTTAACCCCGTGCTTGATAATATGCCCCTTGGTTCTTTTGTAAAGCGCTCTGACACCTTTGGGTAAAGTTTGTGCTACATAAAACTGCATTAAACAAAATACATAAATTGCATATCCCCAATCAGTTGTAGAAATTCTCGAAACTCTCTCTCTCTCCCCCCACCCACCCACAGGGAGGACAAGAGCCCTTCACACGCATTACGACCTGATAGCTCTGTAAAGACGTGCTGCAAAGAACCCCATAGAGCACTCGGTGGATCCGTTAAGTTTCCTGCTGTAAAGCTGTCTCCATTAGCAAAACCATTCGGTTATACATATATATACTTTCTACTCTTAAATATGAATTCCGCAACTTAACTATAACTTGTCTCCATTAGTACTCCAACCGTCCAAAAAACGCCCACCCCTTCTCCTCAACGGTTCATTGTGTAATTAATGTGGCCCTTATTTAAATATCGTTAACACACAGGTGGTGCGAAGGAAATGAGTGGAGTTTTGGCATGCCATTCTAGACAACGGGTTCCGCGGCGGGGAGGCGCTGTAATCTTATGATGCTAGACGTACCTTTCGCGGGGTTTCGTTTTCGAAATTCAAAAGACCACGTGACCACAAATATACGGGGTAATTTTCAAGAGTGAGCTCTGCAGCCTCTAAAAAATAATCCAAAACAGAAAGTGATGGCACCAGGACGCCATGAGGAGTAGCTTTTTTACTGGACCTTGCTCGGTGTTTTCCAAGACGTCGTCATTTATTTCAGGACGATTACGTTTTTTCCATCCTGTGATTTTCTTCTAGGCACGCGTACTTTCATCTCGCTCCAGCAGTTGAATTAATCTGTCAATCAATACAAGCTAACTTTTCGGAACAGTGAAATGAACGTCTTTTTTTTGGCACTTTATAAGAATGAGTAGGAGCAAGGGATACCCTGTAATACTTATATATCAGTATATATACATTTAGGCTTTACAAATCCGAAGTATTCGTTCATCATGGGGCTCGTTGGGATTTGTACATACGTATATTGCTCGTGTTAAGGTAGGAAAGTCATTTTGACCAAATTAAAAGCCTACTAAAGATCATTGTTTCGTGTTTAACACTAATATATTCACGTTGAAATGCGTCATCGCTCACCCGTAAACATATCACTTTACGAGTCATATTCGGCTATCGTTCAGAACTCCACCTTCAAGGAAGGTAGTGTACGGGCTGATGGCTGCCAAGCTATAGTGTTTAAGTAAACGAGCAAGTCCGGTTGGTTTTAAATTGTGGGTTCATGCACTGTGGTACATACTATCCTGTCCTGGACGCTTTACTACATTCGGCGTGCTAGCCATTTTTGTCTAATAAAAATAAGACTGTGACTACCAGAATGCATTGACTTCTCAAATAAAAATCCAAGACTAGGTCCCTTTGTCCTGATGTCCTGTTGCTGGGTTTTATCTTGGACCTCTTTACAGGGTGGGAGGCATCTCCCACCAAGGAATGTTATGGGATTGCTGTGGGAAATGCTACATTTTAAAGTCCATAACCCCAGTAACTTTGATCAGAACTGATAAGCAGAAAGATCCTTTTATGGAGATGGGAAACGGTATCCTACTAATGTCGTTTATTTAAATGCAGTGAAAAATGATGCACTTTCACACTTAGAAAAAAGCTATCACTCCAATGAGTCGTTGTGTCTTTGTTTATGACCCTGTACAGCTCTTCCCTGTCTTTCAGCTAGGTTTGGGAAAAAGCCAATAGGTGGGTTTTCATCTATTTGAAACATTTATGAAAAAAGAGATGTTAAAAGTAAATAAAAAGTACATTTGTGAAGAAGCCATATTTAATAGATTTTTATTTTGTATAATAACAATGCTAAAAAAATAAGGCATTTTGAACAGTTGAAATTTTATGCAATTAAAACAGAACTTGTAATTAACAATTAAACCCTCTGCAGACAGCCAAGTAAATACTCACTGCATCTGAAACTCTAACAAACCCGACCCATTGAGACCCTGGTGCTGGACTGGAGGCTTCCTGAGTAAAGAAGAATAGTGATTCATCCCTTAAGCTGTTGTGCAGCTTACATTTGGTCTCCATTCTAGTTTTTTATTTTAACTTAGCATTGTGTTCTAATGGTGGTTTACACGTTTTCCCTAATATGAGAATGTGCCTTGCACTTATTTATTTCTGATAGTCGTTGTCACCCTGTAGGCTGTACATTTAGTTCCAGGGTTGCACAACGCATAACACAATGCCTTGTTTTTTGTGTTTTGCTCTTTTCTGTCCAGACTACTTAAAAACGTTATTCTGCATTTCTGTCACAGTGTGATAAGCTTGACGTTTCATTATTTAAACAGCATCCATTCTGAAGTTGGTGAGAGCTTCACTTCCTGCCGAAATTATCATGGAAGCTGCAGTGAGCTGTGACTGAGATGCAGTTCTGCTGTCCCCTACCTTCATGCTGAGAAGGAAGGTAGCCGTGCAAATGGAGTGTGCAGGCCTGCACACTCAGACGGGGTGCATTCATTAATACACTGAGGCCGGCTTCCTCACATTCAATACCAAGGTATAGGGTTAGGTCATTCCAATAGGCCTGGCAGGGGGGTACTCCCGACATGCTCTCTTTAGCATATAGAAATTAGTAATAGATAGGAGTAACCTCAGTAACATTAAGAACAATTACATGGCTGAATTGTTTGTGATTTTCACCATTCTAATAATGCTTATAACAATGATGTGTCTCATCTTTCTGATAATCACAGTTCATGTTTTATTTACAAAGATTAGAGGTTTTGTTTTCAATAAACATTTGAAAATATCTGTTGTATCTTTTCTCTATGAACACTTTGGACATGCAAAAGTGACAAACGAAAGGGTAGATCTGTTTTCACAAATTCCTTGGGAATAAGACAGCTATATTAGAGGTTACCGATAACATCTAAAACTCTGTAAGGTTGGGACTTTAGATGTGGTACTGTGAGTTAGCCTAATAAACCAACATTTACTGATTATATAAGAAGACTCAGCCTCTGTATTATGAAGTTTTGTTTTTCTAAATACGCAGTTCTAGTAGATTTGTAGGAACTGTATAACAAGGGGGGAACAAATCGTGGTCTGTTGAGCCACCCGCCAACAAACGGATTTCTTTCTATAATTTCAGGACTGGAACATTTAGTATAAATGACTCAAAGAGAACAGCAGTGCGATTATGTACAGATATGAGCACAACGTTACTTTTTAAGCCTGTATCTTTCCAGGTTGATTAAATTTTGAGCTGTGATGGGGGCTGTTCTTACCTGACATTTCACAAGCTGGAGGCTCCTGACTCATCAGTGGCCCAGAGTACCAATATAAGCTCTATTCATAGGAGGTCACGGGGAGCCTCTATCATGTTGTGACCAAGTTTCTTTGAACACTGAAGGACCTCTGTTACTTTGGTTGCTATAGCCCAGTGTCATGAGCTGTGACATCACGCAGATAATGACATCACAATGCCTGTCATCTCAGAGTCCAGGCTACTGTGTACATCTGAATCTTCATATAGACAAACTGATAGAAGATTGAGATTGAAAATTGAACAATAAAATATTGCAAGGGATTATGTTAATAATGTTCTTGGAAAAATTATGTTCAGCATTGTGTAAAATATTACCTATCCATTACAGCTGTGCAGAATATATACATTTCTTTGATATTTCTACAACAGATAGGGAAACAAGCAGTAACCTGTGTATGAGTTTACTTTTTTTTGCTGAGAAAACTACCCTTTCCAACTTTTTTAGTTATACAAATGGGAGATTCTTTACAACTGTAGAAAAATATAGTATAATTAATTGTTCACGAGCGCTATAAGCGAAACACCACAGATGACTTATTTAGTTGATTACACCTACATTGCTGAGACAAAATAGAAATTCCAACTTTTATTTACAATTTATAAATTTATAAAAATTAAATGTACTTTTCATCTCAGTTGAACACTGTTTGGAATTATAATTTCTTACCAAAACTACATATATATTTTTAAGAATTTCACATGTATAAAAAGTGGGTTCCAATGTTGGTATTCCCTTAAATTTTAAGAAATAAGATGTCAAGTTTTGGGAATGAAAGACAGGTTATTTTCCACATGTTCACTATACTTTGGAAGAAAGCCTGACATGTAATTTCATTACAAATGTACCTGTACTTATATAATTTCACATGGGTTATATGTGAGAGAATACACCTGAAAGAAAGCCCATCGAATTTCAAAAAGGTACAAACTTTCTTGGGGACATTAGCTGCATTAGTTCCTGGCCTTAATCTTTTTTTTTTATTTACATTAAACAGTATTTGCTCACACACAATATTACATAGTATGTTATAATTTTACATATGAGGGGATCTACTCCTGGTGTGGTTTGTGGATTACCCAACTTGGGGATACTTTCCTAAATAGATGAGCACCCAAAAACGTGTACATTTTAAGGTGTTGGTAAACATTTTGCAGGTACATTCCCTCTTTGGATATGGTGGCGATTTACTCCTGTAAAGGAGTAATGCTCTATCCTGTACGGGAATTGGGAGAGAACATTTGGGTGGGGGTACCCGGGTTCCAGTAATGACTCAATGGGAATCCCAGGTTCCAGTAATTATTATGTGAGGGTCCACGGAAGTCAAAAGGTTAAGAACCAGTGATCTAGTAGGGTTTAGGAATTCAAAAGCTGTGGCTTGTTGAACTCCAAACCGAAATTCCTGACAAACACATGAAATCAAATCCCAACATTAAATGTGCATAGACATCCTTTCGGTAACAGGTAAACTCCACCTAGGAATTTGGGCATCTATATGCTAGAGCAAAGATTTGCTTGTGTTATTTCAAATTACATTGAAAATCTGGGTTTTCTGTGCTTAACAGCTGTGGGCAATTGGGATTTCCAAGGTATAGTCATAGATGATGAATAATGTCAATAGCCTTGCGTGGGGCTCACCAAATGTGTGGGTGGCCCCAATATGGCCAATCTAATGGACCGTGAGTCTTACTCTAGTAGCTCTCAGACACTTTGCTAGCCCTCGTAGCTCCTCAGACCTCCTTCCCTGGATTGTAGAGATCGACTACTGCATAGGTATAGTCATTGATGATGAATATTGTCAATAACCTTGCATGGGGCTCACCAGATGTGTAGGTGGCCCCAATATGGGCAGTCTAATGGACCATGAGTCTCACTCTAATAGCTCTCAGACACTTTGCTAGCCCTCGGAGCCGCTCAGACCTCCTTTCCTAGATTTTGAGATGGCTATTTGTAAGAAAGTGGCTCTGTATATACTGAACCAAAGTAAGGTTCAGTGTGCACAGAGTCCACAGTCACCAGAGGTTTGGCAGAGGCTAAAGTTAGATATAACCTTACTCTCTAAAGTGGTAGCTTGGTCGAGCAGTAAGGCAGTATCAGAGGACAGTGTAAAGCATTTGTTGTACACACTCAGTCAGCAAATGAAGCCACACACTCAAGAACTGAACTCTAGGCCAATGGTTTGTATATAAAAATATATGCTTGTTTTATTTTAGAACCAACAATGGGTATCAAAATATACTTTCTCAGAATGAGATGCTTTGTTCAACACTTTACAAATAGGCAATAGACTTTTTGATGACTGTAGTCCCAGTTGTTGCAAGAGGCAACACAATTTCAAACACAATGCAACATTGAGCTCAATGGAAAGTTTTGGTTAAATGCAATTAATTACTTTGTAGATTACTTTTCTAACCACAGGACTGGATCTTGGATTCAGTCCCGGGACACTTCCTGTAAACAGGTGAGAAAAAGCGTTTTGGTTATAGTAGTGATTTTTGAGGAATATTACTGTATTTCAAAAGTTGACACTTAGAAACTTTTCTGGGTAAAATTACCAATGTTATCCTATGGAAGGAAATGCAGTTTGCAAGCAAAGTATGTTTACGTTACTTTTGTAATCCAGTGCTGGACTACTAGATTCAGCACTGGGACATTTACTTAAAACAGGTAAGTAATTACGTTTTTGTAGTTTGTACGATTTTTAAACAATATTTGTAAGATTCAGAAATCGACACTTAGAAACTTTTTCAACAAAAAGCAGGCAATGATATCCTATGAGAGGAATTTCCAGTTACTGGTAAGTACGGTAAAAATTACTTTTCATGGTCGGTACTGGACTAAAGATGCAGTACTGAGGTCTCTCCTGATAGTAGGTGAGTAATTCGGAATTCGTTACTGTTGTGATTTTTAAGCAATATTTTGGTATTTCAAAAGTGGACACTTAGAAGAAATTTCACAGAAAACCAGTCAATGGATCCCTATGGAAGAAAATTCAATTCGCCGGTAAGTTACTTTAACGATTCAGCACTGGGACATTTACTTAAAACAGGTAAGTAATTACGTTTTTGTAGTTTGTACGATTTTTAAAGAATATTCTTGTATTTCAAAAGTTGACACTTAGAAACTTTTCACAAAGAACCACCAATGTTATCCTATGGAAGGAAATTCAATTCACAGGTAAGTTACTTTTTAATTACTTTTGTTACTCAGTGCTGGACACCTAGGTTCGGCACTGGGACCTTTCCTGCAAACAGTTGAGAAAATTCGGTTAGGTTATTTGTGCGATTTTTAAGGAATATTCTTAGTTTTCAAAAGTCGACACTTAGAAACTTTTGGAAGAAAAAGTGTCCATGTTATCCTATGAGGAAAAATGAGTTATCGGTTTTGAGGTAAGTAATCGGTCTTTTGAGTTAGGGTTCTGGGGTTAGACTCAGGGGTCTCCCAGGGTCAGTGATGCACTGTGGTTGCACCCTCAGCGGCACTAGGGCGGCCGGGTGCAGAGTGTTGAGGCCCAATGTTATCCTATGGAGGATAGGGGGACCCCGGTTGGTGGCGGCTGGCAAGCAGGCCACGGCGTTGTGGGAGCAAAGCTCCTAGGGTTAAGCTCAGGGCACGTTGGGGACCAAGTTAGCACCAAAGAGGCACCCTCAGCGGCACTAGGGCGGCCGGGTGCAGAGTGCTGTTTTGAGGTCGGTTGCCCTGTTGATTTCAATGGAGATTTTCGGTTTTGGTTTTCAGCTGCAGGCTCGGTCCAGGAAGACTTCCAGGAGGAACCAACAGCTGGGCAGGTAAGTTGGAGGGCTCGGGGACCTAGGTGCACCTCGGGTTCCTTTCTCCAGGGCGCAGGGCGGCTGGATGCAGGGGTATCTTTTGAGGTCGGATTTCACCTTACCGGGCCACTCGCGGTTGGGGGGGGGGGTCTCTGTGCAGAGGCTGCAGGCGACGTCGGGGAGTCCTGGAGGGGTCAACCCACGGTGGACTCGGACTCTGGAGCGCTGGGGGACCTTGCTGGGACCGGTGGCCCACTTGAACTCGGGCTGTAGGCGACGGGTGCAGTGGTGGTTCCAGGCGTCGGGTTTCTTTTTCCTCAGCAGGCTCTGAGTCTTTGTTTGATGTTTCTTTTGAACAGAGCTGCTGTTCACAGGAGATCCGGTCTTTGTTGAAGGCAGTCAGTCCTCCCCGGGGTTCTGGAGGTCGCTGGCTGCAGGACAAGACGATTTTTGGCGCAGGATCTCTGGAAACTGCAGACGGGCCGGTAGGGCTGGGGCCAAGTCAGTTGTTCTCTGCAGTCTCCTCTGCTGGGCGTCTTCTTTCGTCCTTTTTCTTCTTAGGTTGCGGGAATCTAAGGAAGGAAGGTTCAGGGTGCCCCTAAATACTAGATTTAGGGGCGTTACAGATAGGTAAAGGGCAGGGACCAATGGGTCCCTGCCCTGGGGTGGGTACACCCCCTATCCTGCCACTCTCCTGTGGGAGGGGGCAGGAGCCTAGTCCTGATTGGGCAGGGCTCCCCATCTTCAAGATGGCGTGAGCCCGGAGATGTGCTTCACCTCGCCTCCCCCACCTGAGGGGTGGGGTTGGCAGAGGGTGGCACACCCCTTTCCTCCCTTGGTGTTTCCCGCCAGTCTTCCCGCCAGGATGGGGAGGAACCGGTGGGGACCAGTTGCTGAGTACAGCAAGTGGTCTGGGAAGCTCACAAAGGCGGAATGCCTTTGAAGCTTCCCCTGCCCATCATGGGGGAGGAGGCCTAGCACCTCGCCCAGGACGTGCATTGTTGCAGGCCCGGGAGAGCGGATGGCTCTCTACCCAGGGGTCCAGCAACATGTCTGCTGTGTGGCAGCCTAGGCAGCCCCTCAGACATGACGTGGATTGTAGGTTAGGTTCAGGGGGCAACTCTAAGTTGCCCTCTGTTGTGCATTTTACAGTAAATCCCACACTGGCATCAGTGTGGGTTTACTGTGCTGAGAAGTTTGATACCAAACTTCTCAGTCTTCAGTGCAGCCATCATGGTGCTGTGGAGTTCGTGCTGACGACCTCCCAGCACCATACACTTGAAATGGCAGCACTGCACACACAGTGCCCAGGAATGGACATGGGTACTGTAGGGGCACAGGGCTCATGCACCTGTACCCTCACCACTGGCATAGGGCACCCAGCTAGAGGGGTGACTGAGGTATGCCAGGGCAGTGTGTTTGTGGGCATGGCACACAGGGATGTGTGCCATGTCGACTCTGTTTTGTTCTGCACCAAGACACTCAGCCTGCAAGGGCAGTGTGTGTGTGTCAGGGTACAGGGCCTCCAAGGGTGGCACAATAAGTGCTGCAGCCCTTAGAGGCATTCTCTGGTCACAGTGCCCTGGGTACCATTTACCAGGGGCTTGCCTGTGGCCAGAGAGGCCAATTGGGTTTAGGCTGTAATGCAGTTTTAGGGAAGGAACACAGGCCCTGGGTACCTGATTGGCAGGGACCCAGGGCACACCAAGGAAAAGTGCATCAGTTATCAGGCAAAAAGTGGGGGGGTTACTGCAACAGAAACCCACTTTCCTACACTATTGCATTTATTTCCTTTATATACTGGGGACCTGATTAACAAAGAAAGATCACAAATTTTCATGTGTTCATATGCACATATGGATATTTAGAATTTAAGGCTATTCACAAAACATTGTCAGTAGTTTGTCAGGAAAGCTGCGCCAGTCGCAGCTTTTCAGGTTTCTGGGAAAATCATGTGACTTTTTTTACATAGCCATTTCACCAGTTCAAAGTTGTAAAAAAAAAAAAAAAAAAGAGTAAAATTTCACATTGTGGAAAAGCTTTTATTTCTTTTTCTCTGTGGGGGAAACATTTTCCCTGTGGAAAAATGTATTTCTGACAACTTTGTAAAGTTTTGGGCATTATAAAATTAAATTCCCCTGCCTGCAAAGGGATTTCTTCCAGTCTGTGACTGGTGTCAGAAAGAAGTTTGTGAATGCTCCCAAATCGACATGTTTTGAGTGTTTTAAAACTTTCAAGTTAAACCACATCTTTATGTGCCCACTCACAACCTTTTGTATGGGATTTACTCCCATGTGATTATCCCTGGGAGTGAAACAATTGAATTCATTGAGGCATGCATGGTCATATTTTGCGAATACTTTGCAGATGTAGATCAAATGTTTTTGTAAAAGTACCCTCAAGATTAAAAATGCCTTTGAGAATCGGGCCCTTGAAACTTAATTTAAGTGTATTTTTGTACATCTGCATCATTAATGACTCTGTATTCATTATGTGAATTAGGGGAGGCGCGCTGGTCACCAGGAGAGCATGATAGAAGGATCGCCAGTAGAAATCACGATCGGACATCACCTGACAAAGTCCTAGTACACTACGCTTACAGACCACGATGACGAGGCACGTGCACGCCTAATGAGGTGGAGATCGAGGGGCTGTTCTAGTTAAAAACACCACTGCCCCTATTTTTGTTTACGTTGTCCCGCACGTTATCACCCGCTTCCCGAGTTGGCAGACTGATTCACAGCTCACACACCACTATAGTGTAGATGGGATGCCCCTGGCAGCCGCCCCCACCAACGCCAAGGGGCCAAACGAGATGTATACAGTAAGACACGATGGCTGAATACCCTATGTGATCAATGTTGCTACTATACACAAGTGTTACAGCAAACAAATGATGAACGGAATGCTGACAATGCAAACATTCTTCCCTCAGTCAAAAGATCTGGGTTAAATCCATCGTTCTTTTGCCCACTACGCCACCCCTGTTTGGACCAAGCCATATGCAAATCAGTCTTGACCCTGTGCCCCATGGGAACAGTCCAGACCGAACTGCCAGGCCTTCCCTGGACCGGAAACAAGCATCCTGGGACCGGTTTCAGGCTATGTCACCCTTCTTCAGCCAGGCTAGCTTGAATCCAGTGGCACAGTGAGCAAGGGACCCACGTCTGGGCATACCCATCCCACTTAGGGGGAAAAGTGTTACAGCAAACAAATGATGGACGGAATGCTGACAATGCAAACATTCTTCCCCAGTCAAAAGATCTGGGTTAAATCCATCGTTCTTTTGCCCACTACGCCACCCCAGTTTGGACCCAGCCATATGCAAATCAGTCTTGACCCTGTGCCCCATGGGAACAGTCCAGACTGAACTGCCAGGCCAGGTCCTCCCTGGACCGGAAACAAGCATCCTGGTACCGGTTTCAGGGTATGTCACCCTTCTTCAGCCAGGCTAGCTTGAATCCAGTGGCACAGAGAGCAAGGGACCAACGTCTGGGCATACCCATCCCACTTAGGGCGAAAAGTGTTACAGCAAACAAATGATGGACGGAATGCTGACAATGCAAACATTCTTCCCCAGTCAAAAGATCTGGGTTAAATCCATCGTTCTTTTGCCCACTACGCCACCCCAGTTTGGACCCAGCCATATGCAAATCAGTCTTGACCCTGTGCCCCATGGGAACAGTCCAGACTGAACTGCCAGGCCAGGTCCTCCCTGGACCGGAAACAAGCATCCTGGGACCGGTTTCAGGGTATGTCACCCTTCTTCAGCCAGGCTAGCTTGAATCCAGTGGCACAGAGAGCAAGGGACCAACGTCTGGGCATACCCATCCCACTTAGGGCAAAAAGTGTTACAGCAAACAAATGATGGACGGAATGCTGACAATGCAAACATTCTTCCCCAGTCAAAAGATCTGGGTTAAATCCATCGTTCTTTTGCCCACTACGCCACCCCAGTTTGGACCCAGCCATATGCAAATCAGTCTTGACCCTGTGCCCCATGGGAACAGTCCAGACCGAACTGCCAAGCCAGGTCCTCCCTGGACCGGAAACAAGCATCCTGGGACCGGTTTCAGGGTATGCCCAGACGTGGGTCCCGTGCTCACTAAACCACTGGATTCAAGCTAGCCTGGCTGATGAAGGGTGATGCCCTGAAACCGGTCCCAGGATGCTTGTTTCCGGTCCAGGGAGGACCTGGCTTGGCAGTTCGGGCTGGACTGTTCCCACAAGGAACAGGCTCAAGACTGATTTGCATATGGCTGGGTCCAAACTGGGGTGGTGTGGTGAGCAAAAGAATGATGGATTTAACCCAGATCCTTGTGACTGGGGGTGAATGTTTGCATTGTCCAGCATTCCGTCCATCAATTGTTTCTTTTGCATATGTTGCCCTAAGTGGGAAGGGTATGCCCAGACGTGGGTCCCGTGCTCACTACACCACTGGATTCAAGCTAGCCTGGCTGATGAAGGGTGATGCCCTCAAACCGGTCCCAGGATGCTTGTTTCCGGTCCAGGGAGGACCTGGCTTGGCAGTTCGGGCTGGACTGTTCCCACAAGGAACAGGGTCAAGACTGATTTGCATATGGCTGGGTCCAAACTGGGGTGGTGTGGTGAGCAAAAGAATGATGGATTTAACCCAGATCCTTGTGACTGGGGGTGAATGTTTGCATTGTCCAGCATTCCGTCCATCAATTGTTTCTTTTGCATATGTCGCCCTAAGTGGGAAGGATATGCCCAGACGTGGGTCCCGTGCTCACTACACCATTGGATTCAAGCTAGCCTGGCTGATGAAGGGTGATGCCCTGAAACCGGTCCCAGGATGCTTGTTTACGGTCCAGGGAGGACCTGGCTTGGCAGTTCGGGCTGGACTGTTCCCACAAGGAACAGGGCCAAGACTGATTTGCATATGTCTGGGTCCAAACTGGGGTGGTGTGGTGAGCAAAAGAATGATGGATTTAACCCAGATCCTTGTGACTGGGGTGAATGTTTGCATTGTCCAGCATTCCGTCCATCAATTGTTTCTTTTGCATATGTCGCCCTAAGGGGGAAGGGTATACCCAGACGTGGGTCCCGTGCTCACTACACCACTGGATTCAAGCTAGCCTGGCTGATGGAGGGTGATGCCCTGAAACCGGTCCCAGGATGCTTGTTTCCGGTCCAGGGAGGACCTGGCTTGGCAGTTTGGGCTGGACTGTTCCCACAAGGAACAGGGTCAAGACTGATTTGCATATGGCTGGGTCCAAACTGGAGTGGTGTGGTGAGCAAAAGAATGATGGATTTAACCCAGATCCTTGTGACTGGGGGTGAATGTTTGCATTGTCCAGCATTCCGTTCATCAATTGTTTCTTTTGCTATTATACACAAACCAGATTTGTACAAAAGTCAGTTACATATGGTGTAAGGAGCTGATGTAATCTAAACAAAATGTGACCTGTAATGTGAATGTCTGCTCTGTTCATGGAAAATCAATAAACCAGATTTAAACAAAAAAAATAATGGTTCTGTATTCATTATAATTCATTTTGCATATATATTTTTTATTTTTTCATTTAAATAATTTCAATATAAGTACAATAAAAATATCAATTAAAAAGTGAAAATACTTCTGCATATATTTACCATCAGTTCCTCGAGCGGAGCTGGGTAGTTTTGTGCTGCATCTGCGGGCCTTTTTTAATGGTACGTAAATTGAAGTAATATTTTTTGCTACTTTGCGCAACACAAATACCCACACAAAATCTTAGTAAATGACCCGCTTTATGTTTTGTGCTGTTAATTATTTATTTTGTTACATTGACATAATCATGACTATGACAGCGACTCCCCTGAAGTCACGGAGATCTCTAAATATGGTGGGCTGTAGTCGGCCAGGGCAGCAGAGTACATCCCTATGATGCCCTGGCAGAACAAAGTACAACCCGCCAAGATCTAAATAGGGCCCTTATTGTTTTACCAGACTGACACAATTTACAGTCAAGCGTCAAAGTCAAAATTAGAAACCAGGTCCCTAGGTGTCAAACTTGGCAGCTGTTAATATCCGTGAATACAATGTCATTACACACAATGATATCTGTGGGCACGACCACAGCAATACCAATAAATGCAATGTCGATGCATGCCATAAAATGTGCTCGCAAACAATGTCGATACCAATAGAAACAATGTCAATGTATGCCAAAATCTATGCATGCATACCAATGTCAATACCAGTAGAAACAATGTATGCCATAATCTATGCACACATAATGTCAATATCAGTAAAGACAATATCAGTGTATGCTATGACAACTGTACACACAATACTGAGGATGTCAGTAAAAATGATATCAATGACTGCCAAGTTAACTGTACACATTTTAACAAACTCATATAATTGCTTTCGGATTCACCCAAGGTGACCTCCCCATCAAACCCGAGTCAGAGATACATGGTCAGACGCAACCTGAGCCTACCGATTGACAGGTCACACGTGGGGGTACACTTAGCCCAAAGACAAACACGCTCCCAGGGAAAACCCTGATCGATCCCACAGATAGGCAGTTACACCACAAACAGGTCCGAGGAAATTGGCCCCAATAAAACATGTTTGGTCAAAGGCACACGTTCCCAAAATACCACAAAAATAGATGCCACATAAAGTTAGGAACACTTAGCCTATCAGGACACAGCATACACACCGCACTTAGTGATCACGCACTCCCAACACCGGACATCTGGACACATATGCACTGGCCCACACTAGCTCTCCCCGAGGTTGAGAGCCACCGGTGTCCTCCTTATCAGATGGTTGTACTTGTTGTTTATGACTAGGCCAAGAATGCCAGATCGGCTTATTGTACCTCACGAACGGTATAAATGGTCGGCAAAAACTTCTGTACAATGAGAGACTTTCTTCAGATGCTACTCTGTCGATACTCTCCTGGCTGCTATGTTTAATTAAACCAACTTCTTCCTGTTTTGCCAAATGCATCTTGTCTTTTCATTTTTTAAGGTAAAATCATAAACGAGCAACAGAGCTTAACCACTATGCTATGTCTCCACTCTTGATCAACCTAGCTAAGACAGACACTGGGATGTGTTTGAATACCACAGATCAGCTTATATATGAAATCTACTTATATTTTTAGTTTGAAGTATTGTTTATATTTATATTTTTTATTTTCTGTGTTGTCTGCATTTTGCAGAGGGAGCTCTTTCACTATAGCCATACCACAACATCCTATTCCTCAGAAAACCACGAGTCATATGACATAGATGGCAACCATACTGGTGTAACTGCACCGACATTTTAAAAAGCCAACATGACCCTGATGCAGTTTTGCACTAATAAGTGCACTTCACATTGACAAACGATGTACTCCACGTTTCACTGTTTGACAATGCAATATTTAATAAGATAAATAAATTGAAGTTGTTGTTTGGGCAACCTTAAATATTCTGGGGAATGTGTCCAGCACATGTGATACATTTATGAAAAAGTGAAGGCGATGGGCATGTTCAGACATCTCTGCATGCTTTCCGATGCCCATTAGTGAAGATGAATCATACACCCTGAGCCCTTGTGTAGTAATTGGGCACTTAGTGCCACAAGCCAGTTATTCTTCAGCCTGCTGGAGCGCTGCATGATTTCTTCAGATTTTTATTTGTTATAAATGTCAGAAATGTTTGTACAACCTCAGTTAAAAACGTCATGCATGGCAACCAACAATTTACGGCTCCCACCTCCCCTCCTCTCCCTTCCAGCCATCACGAAGCCAGTTATAATTTCCACACAAGAAATTTATATGAAATTAATTTGGCTTATTGTGCTTTGTTGAGCATATTGGGGGTGTATGATTGGTGGAAAAGCAAAATAATTTAACAGCGGTTTTACAGATGACTTGGAGCTTGGCACCCAAATGATCTTTGTAAACATGATGTTAAATGGGGCATTTAGCACATGTTGGGCAAGTAACATGGCTTCATACTAGATAGAATCTAATGACAGCTTAATAGGAGGATTTGCAGTTCTGCCCAATAGTTTTATAGGAAAATCATGCACTTTAAATCACACTGGGCTAGAAAGATAGATGGGGGACTAGCAAGAGAGCGGGAGGGAGAGCTATTCCTACACTCACTGTTTATTTTTTTCCTGTAACAAAAGACATTGCAGCTCTAACCTTTGCTGAACCTCTGCTATGCTCCGTGCAGGCAGTTTGCACAGGTGCTACATATGCTACATCTGGGCCCAGATTGTCAAAGATATGGCGTCAGGTTTGTGCCACTTTTTTGACTAATGCATTGCATTGCGTTACTTTGCATCAGGGAGGAGGTCCATGGGTGGTGAATGGACGTTCCTGTGCATCCACCCATACATTTTGATGCAAACCCCTATTTACAAAGAGTTGTATATTTAGGTTTGTGCTAAAATGGCGTGCCTGCCTGTGGCTAGCGTTACAAGGGGAAATATATTTATTTCTCATTGCTTCTTCTTTGAATGTATGCCGCATTCTCCAACACACATACAAAGAGGAGAAAGCTTCTAGGAATAGTTTTTGTGCAGAAAGGTACCCCTTTCTGTACAATAACTACAATGACCATAACGCAGGCACCCTTGCACTTTGGTGCAAGGGTGTCTACATTGTCGCTAGGCAGCCCAAAGTGTACCAACGCAGGAGAGAGCAGAACTGCACCACTTCTTTGAAAATTTGTCACAATTTGTCTCTCTCCCTTTCATGCACCACACCGCTCTGCATTGTGTGAAATATTTGCAAATCTGGCACCAGATGTGTGAGAGGGTGCACTGGTGACTGTTCTATTCTATCTTAATCTCTCTTCCCCCTCCTGTATCATCTGCCTCTTCTTTCATTTATTTTATCTCTCCTTCTCTTCCATCTCCATCTCTTTCCCTTATCTCTTTCTCTCCAAGGACAGAAATTGAACTTTACATGTATGTTTTTATTCTTCTAGACTAATAACGTGGGTGAGGGAAGATCAAACTCTCATAGAATAATTCCTACCGCAGAGTTGCCCCCTTTCTGAGGATGTGCCAGCAAGGGTCTGGGCCAGTGTAAGTGAACTCAGTGTTGTCTATTTGTTATTGTGCCCTCATTTCACTCTCAGCTATGCCATTTTAAAGTAAGGCATGGATGTAGATTTGGGAAGCACTGAAAAGCAGACTGACGCAAGGGCACCTTTGGTAATCCTTGGAAATGCACAAAAATGATAACTGAAGTTTGTAAATAGCAAGTGATTTTTGTATTCAAATTCAAGCTCTATAAAATATAATTCTTCCAGAATGACAGCTTGAAATTCGTGCAATTTTTGGAAAAATGTGAAATTATACAGTTACGCAAAATGCAAATATGCCATTTAGCACTATGTTTTAGTGTGAAATGCATCCTCAAGTCCCTTGTGGACGTGTGGACGCATTCCACACAGAAAAAACGAATTTATTTATTATTGTTTGTAATGAAGTACAAAATTCAAGAAAGAGATTTCTCTAAAACGTTTTGAATGCCATGTGATAAACTGTTCCTTAAAAAGTAAACAGATAGCGAAAGATTTCAATTGCACGGGCTCCCATTGGAAGGTGCTTTGGCAATCACTCACTTTGTCCATGCCTTAAAACGTCTCTCGGTTCGCACTATACAGATACCACATACATACATTTTCTAAAGGGGAAAAGGGTGGTAGTTTTTGAAAGATCGAGGATGTCTGTTAAGTAAATACCGAGTACCCACTCACCATGCCAGGTATGTATGGTTAGTTCAATATGAACTGAACCATCCATTCCCCTACTGGTGTATAACAATAAGTCTGGGGAAACAATCAGTCCTATCCAGGGGCGTAACGTAGACCCCTGCAACTCCTGTGGCGTTTGTGGGCCTGCAGCTTTTCAGGGACCCCTGGCCCTACTGGGGGGGGGGGGGGGGGCAATCAGACCAAAGTCAATGAATATCTCTGAGACATGGGAGGCCCAGGGGCCCCTCTTCACATTCTACAGGGTGGGCAACATTTTGTGTTACACCACTGGTTATATCCAATGTTATTTTATTTGAAATAATGGGTCTTGGATACCCCTTGGCTCACTTGCCCTTTCAAAGCAACGTGTATTGATAGATCGGTCACTACAGTGTGAGGTCTACTAAGGGGTTGACTCAAAGTCTTGTAGATCAGTTGTTGCTTGGAAAAGGTATAATCTAAAGGTATGGGTCTGTTCAACATGAGATATTTGAAACTAAAGTAAATGTTACTTATAAGTTTGTTTCTTGACTAAATATACTGTATTCAGTAGTGTAAACCAGATACTAGACCATCCTCAAATCACATCAATAAAGATCGCCTAGCTTCTGGACCCTGTACTACTTATATGAAAGCCTACACCACTTATTTTAGATGGTTTCATAGATGGTCAGGCATAAAAACTCCAGCCTCAGAGACAGCTATGGCAAACTAGACGAAGAAAGGAGAGGCAGTGCACATGGACATGTACAGTCATATGAAAACCAGTAACATTCATCGAAACAAAACAAAAATTGTTCCAAAAAAATCGAAATCTGCAAAACTAAACAGCTCAAGCATACTTTTACTGGTTTTCTCACAAAACTAAAAGAACCTTGGAAGGCATGCCATTAACAGTACACAAATAGTTTTAAACAGCTAAATAAAGTTGCATACAAATAACACAGAGTAATTTAGAAACCATTCCTGCTACAGCGAGAAAGAATGTCTAGGATAGATGAAAAACTTGGATTATGTTAATAGGAACGTTGTTAAACACACTTCCGACTGGCTATCCTATGATCTTTAGAAGAGAATAAAAGCAAAATCTTGGGCAGAGCACCATTCAATGTCTTTTGAAGGACCGTCTATAGAAAGTGGTACAGAACCTGGGAACCTCTAACTCCTAAAGCAAGAGCATAAAAATCATAGGTCAAAAAGAACATAAAATATCAAGTAACCCAGTGACAGAAACAGGCAGCAGAGTCAAGCCAACTAGGCACCAGACTGCCCAATAACTCACATTGCAAGGGCTAAAGTGCGGTTTCCTCAGAGAGAAAGCTGTATATACTCTAAAGTGGTTATGTTTCAGCTGAACGATGTCCTGGGGTTTGTTCAAACTGATTTCTGGAGCAAACACAGCTTTCATTTTTTTTCCTTTAGAACTTGGGTTTCTGCTTTTCGAGCAGGCTCTCCTCTACTCTCTTCACAAGCATGCACCAGGCACTCCTGCTTTGGGCTGCTTGGGTGTGGGGCGTCCTTCAGCTCTACCCTTCTTGCCAATTACAGTAGACTGTAAGGCACACATTGGGTCTGTGCCTAACAGTGAGTTGTCAAGAACAGCATAGCGTGATAAGAGACATGCATGAATTATCAAACAAGTACAGCTTTACAAAGAACTTTAATCAACGGCTGAGAAAAACCATTTCATCTCTTTACTATTCTGGTCCTGAAGACTGGTCTCACTCTCGGCAGGTTATATAAGAATGACTGGCCCCAGCCCCTAACCTTCTCTCTAGGTAGGAGATTGCAATGTCCCCTTGAGGAGATCATTGACAGGTTAGCAGTAGCTGAGGCCCATCTAGCATGCACAATCAGCATTTTCCGCATTCACAAAAGGGACTCAGATTTCTGATATTTTGCTACGGGTGAAAAAGGTTCATTTGCGTTGTACGCACCCCAATGCGGGTGAGTTGACAGGTATATAATTGGTTACTGCGCTGCATCTATGTGAATCCTTCTGTTTACCTCACGTGCCCAGGACTACAGATACTACTGTTCTCCAATTGGCTAACGAAATGCATCCTTTGTACAATTTATTCTCACAAGAGAAGCAAGGGTAAACATTTATGGCTTACTTCAGGAACTGGCAGGCATTGTCAGTAAGCTTTCGTGGGGCCCGGGGAAAAAACATCTGGTGGGCCCCCCACTCTTGTACTCACACAAGGAGTTATTTGGGTAAATGAGTGGGAGAGCGATCACAAGCTTAAGTGGTGCGACCTGCAGGTTATATTAAAAATATACATAGTATATATACCTACCAGCAGGGCCATTAACATCGTAAAATATCTTAAAAAGGTTCTCAACTTGCATTCTTCAGGTCAAGCAAGCACACACACAGACACACACACCCACAGCACCACGTGGATTAACAAACCTAGCTATCTGTACTTGGAACATGCCAACTGCAGGTTACACACAGATTACAATAGCAAATGTTCAACATCCTCAACTATCTTATTTGCCATAGAGCAGGTAAACAGCAAGTTACACAATTTTCTGTAGCATGTTGTCAGACCCCTGGGACAACAGGTTAGGCAGGCTACTGGGCCTCAACCGTGGTGGCTAAGGTGGTTTGCTACTTGTGGGTTGGGGGCGCTCCTACTGTGCCTCTACAAACTGCGCGAAGTACATCCCTTTACGCACTTGACTCAGCGGAGGACAAGCAATCACATGCTTCTCAGGGATTTAATGGGGTGGGCACAAGTTCCAGACTCCGCAATCAATCAGATCACTCATTTGAGTTTGTACCCATGGCAGTGTAGCAGGTAGAAATTCATTTCTTAGTCCTTCAAGTTCAACTAGAGTAAACTTGGCAGTGTCTAGTTGCAGTCAATGAGAAGCAGCTGAGGAGAGTGGTTGTTGCCTGTGTCTGTCTAACACATGCCCACCAGGATGGATCGACTGTCCCACAGTGATCTGGGTACTCAAGCAGGCGCTAGCCCTGTAGTGGTGGTTCTTTCTGGTTGATGCAGCTGGAAGAGACCCAACTGGGGTGATATGAGTACCACAGCAGCTGCAACCCTGAGGATAGAACAGGACTCTTTCCTGCTTGGGTCGCTCCTGGCTTTCCTCTCCAACTGTCTGCTCTTTCTGGGTGGCCCTTCGAATAAGAACATGCTTGGGGTTCTTTTGTGGACAGTCTCTCCTCCTGCATGGTTAGGCAAACGTCTTTCCTCTCTCGACGCAGGCAGACCGCGAGACACTAGGCAGTCCTGCTGCTCCTCCAGAAGAAAGTGCAGATTTCAAGTGATGTTCTCTCTCCCTTGGGAGACTGGCAGCCAGGCGATCACCAGCCCTTGTTACAAAGCAATCCTTTGAGTGCTCTGCAGAACACTCTCTTCCTTGGTTCTGATTAACTTGGAAATGGAACAAATTAGGGTGGTTTGGCTCTCATTTTTATATAAATTTTTAGGTCTCGCCTACGCAGCGCGCATGCGCTGCTTAGGAGGGGACCTCTTGGAATCGATCAGCATTTTGGCAAAAAGTGTGCACGTTTTGCATTGCTTTCTATTGCAACGCGTGCACGTTTGGCGTTACCCTTGCGGGAGCGAGCAGCGGCGCCATCTGTTAGCAATTATCGCGCCTGCTGCTGCTCGCTCCCGCAAGGAAAACACCAGACATGCCCTCAGTGTCAGTATCCTGTGACTAATGACTTTACTGCCCTCTTCCCTTGGGATGTGTTCCCTTAGGAACCCCGATGGCTCTAAAAATAGCTTTTAGACTCCACGTTCTCGGAAAGGCTTTCATTTCATTTCTGGCGTGCTTACGAGATACAATAGAAGTATCCTGTCTTGTTCCGGGTCATTTTTTTTGAGCAGTATTTTTCTGTCAAAAATTATTTTTACCAGTCAGGATTTCCATATGCCAATACCAAGCAGGCTCCAACACGAGCGACCGTTTTAGTTTAATCTACTAAATGGAGCAGTTCTGTCCAAAATAATCCAGCCATTCTACCTGGGCTCTTTGAAAATGTAAAATGTGCGTAGGATATTCAGATGTGTTGCGGTGTTTATCTCCGTTATCTGCCGTCGTTTTCCGCGTGCGCTCAGCGCATTGCTGTGTCCTCCGCAAGCGCGCGACAATGCAACGTGTCCAGCCGAGTTGTTTCTTATTCATTTCATTTCCATATTCCATAATGATGGAAATTGACTGGGATTCCACGAGTATGCTCAGTGCCGGGAATAAATAATGCATGCGCTCTTTTCTTTTAAATCTTTTTTTCGCTGGGCTCAGCTAGAATTCCGACAAAGCAGACTTATAATTGAGTGCAGAGAATGCAATCTATTTAACACAGGACCAAAATAAAGGAAACATTTTCAGGGAATTATTCATCCGAATAAAACACAGCAGTGGTACCGTAATGCGCATTAGCTGCTCTGCATAAAGGACTATTTTTAAGAGGCCTATGTGTTTTGCGTCAGAGGGTCCTAAAACGTGCACGCTGATTAACTGAGGGAGCTACGCAAATTAGGAAATGTTATCCAAGGCGCACACGTAACTCTGGACATGTGCAATGTACTCCATTTCTCTAGAGATTCCCCCTCCCTCACAGATAAATTTAGGCTCGTCATCCGGATTTTGTTTAATTGAAAGCGACCGCCCAATGATTTTTGTGGTGCATCTGCAAGGTAGCAAAACAACTCATTGTGTAGGGTGGCTCATAAAAACATCCCCTGAAATTAACTGTCTGGGGGTATCTACTGTACTAAAACAGAATTAATGAATCTGTGCTTTGCTACTGCTAAAACACAAAGGAAAGGACTAGGACAGCTGCTTGCATGGGCTCATCCTCATTAGAGCTACCATATGACACTGGGACTCTGTGTCCCAGTCTTGTGCTTTTTTTAAATAACATAATGCATTCTGGGATCTGTAGTCTTTT
The DNA here is from genome assembly GCA_963921515.1 of Calotriton arnoldi. Lineage (NCBI taxonomy): Eukaryota > Metazoa > Chordata > Amphibia > Caudata > Salamandridae > Calotriton > Calotriton arnoldi. Next base: position 371,983 of record CAWUFW010008756.1, read on the forward strand.
CTCAATACGATTGAGCCATTGCATTTCTCTAAGGGAAAGAATGTAAGGCTTATCTTAGCAGGCGCATCCCTAACTCTTTGCTCTACGGCAGACTAGCTGCCCCTTGGACTAGGATGAAAGTACTTCAGTTCAGGTCACCGAGGAACAAAAGGGTCCAGAAGCTTGGCTTTGGGTTAGTGATGATTAGAAAAATGTCCATAGGCCTACATCTGTGTCTTGTGGGATTATACATGTTAATTCATTCTTGCCTGGGCACAATCATTGTACATTGGAAGTCATTACGAATGGGGACCAAGCCATGAGGCCTCGGATGGCACTTGGATGTCAGAGTGTTGGGTTCTAGTCAGCCGGAGCTCTATTGAGGGGAGGCTCATGTCCCTTTCAAGGCGCTATTTATATAGTATGGACCCTACACCCATTCTAACCTCCTTGCCTATCTCTTTGGTTTTAAGACCACTATCCCCTAGGAACGCACAAACTCTTGGTCTCTTTCACATTCTGTCTCACTGCCTTTCTGTTACATTCACTCTCTTGTTGTATCTTTCTTTCCCTCTTTCTGTCTCACTCTCACGTTTTCCCACATACTCCCTTTCACTCTTTCTCCTGCTCTCTTTCTCACGTTTCCTCTCAAACTCCTTCTCTCTCTCTCTTTCTTTCTTTCCCCCTTTCTCTCCCTCGGTCCCCCGTTCTCCAATTCTGCTTCATGTTTTTCTATTCTGTCTTTCTCAACCTCACACTCTTTTCTGCGCGCTCTCATTCTCTCGCACCGTTCCCCTCGCATAAAACGATTGATGAGCATTCCCCGGAAGTCTGTGCGTCACCTGCAAATCACTGAACCAAATCCGGGCAGGACAACTCCCCCTTTTAACCTTCCGAGCTCGATAAAATGAGTGTCATTGACTTAGCACATGCTCCTTACGGTGCTGTGAAGCAGTAACACTGTGGCGTCAAGTGTTACATACAGATACATTACTATGAATGAATCATACTTGCCAATTCTTCACTTATTGTTCATTAAAGCTCACAGCAATACGTATTGAGTTCAGTTGGCAGTTTATTAAACTGTTCTCACTACCCTTCTAATTCAAGCTGGAGTGCATGCCTCACCCTCTATACATTTTGCTTAGCTAAAAAACGCCAAGAAGAGCCCCGACGGCAAAGATCATGTCTGCTGAAGCTGAGCCCCCTCCGGCGCACTCCCGCCTGGCGCAGTGCCTCTCTGCCCTGTCGAGCTCTGTGGTCGGTTTTGCATACGTTCCCATTCTGCAGTTTCTAAATACTGTAAATGAGAACTGCAAGCACCCGTATTTGCATCTATTAATTAAAGTAAACAAAACGAGCACTTCTGGCAGTCACAAGTCACCAGCATGCGACAACTCTTTTGGGACCTTATAAGTGTTTAGCCATGCAACAGTTGATGTTGCACCAAGGATATTGTGCTGGATAACTAAACACTTATAAGGTCCCAAAAGCGAGACCTATTGGCTATGCCAATGCTTGTTTATACGGGCTGTGGATCCACTGTTTCTAAGGTCATTGGTAACTTCTGAATGGGACAACCAAAGTTGGTACTTCAAGGTATCAAAATAATTGTTGCATTAAACCCAACTTGATGCCACAGTTCAGTTTAATGTAACTCTTGATTATATGCCACCTTTAGAAAGTTGCCACTCTGTTGCCCAAAGTTATCCAGTGACTGTTTACGGTTGCTGGCCTTAAGACAGCCTTCTTCCCTCCTGGGGGAGGTGTAAACTACTCTCAGGAACGAACAGAAAGGGTCTGACGTTGGAAGAGGTGCTACCCCTCCCCCACAGGAAGGCCAAACAGGGTGTGAGCTCAAATGGCGAGCTTCTAAGGGGAAGCCACCTTTGAAGGGCAAATGGTGCACGCAGATGAGAGGGGCTGCTTTTTTGTTCTGGGAGACAGCTTGGCATCATGGGCAGAGAGGGGAAAATAGTTGCCAAACCAGTTTTCCTGTGGGTGTGTAGCCCTAAGGTAGCCACACCTCTAAGGTGGGATAACAAGCTCCACACACTGAGAAAGGGCTTCTGCCATCTTGGGGGTTGGCAGAATAATGTCTTCTGGGATAGCTAGATGCCGCACTCTGCAGGAAGTTGTCATCAGGCGAGAAGGGACCTGGTAGCCGTAGGCTAGTAGTCACTGTATCCCCTGAGGGCAAAGTTTGGGCATAAAAGTGGCACTCATGGCACCCAGACCAGAGTTCACGTCTGCACTGGAGAAAGGACTGAAGGACTGCCCTGCTGTTCCCCGGACCTGGAAAAGAGAAGCTGTACCAAAGACTGGACTGCACCCGCTGACCCTTGGGCTAGCAATGAGAGGACGGTGCCTGTCGTGCCTGGCAAAAAGTTGTCCCCGAGCCTCAGACAGTAGAAGTGACTCCAAGAGTCAGATGGTTGACTTTCTGTTACAACTAAAAAAAGATGAAAAAGCTTGCCCTGGTGAGTTGGTAGCCACAATCACTGGACAGCCGCTAACAGCCGAAGTGCAGCCTAGGAGACAGAGCCCCACCAGCAAAAGTTGCACCCGTCTTCTGGGCCGGGGAGAGTTGTTGGAGTGCAGTTCTGTACCCAAGACAGACACTAGCCTCATTTAAATGGAAACGCTGGTTTCGCTGTAAATGGAGACCAGTAGGTTTTTGGTTGGACTACAACCGGACTCTGAGGACATCGACCCCTGTGGTCAAAGTTGCCCCACCATGTTTGTGGACAGAGGGGTGGCCCCAAGAATACACCCAACACCAGATCAGCATCCTTCAGCATCCAGTATCACTTGCATTAGGACCACTTCATTGATGTCTTTAACAGTTCGCCCATAGAACCTGGAACCTGATTGGAGACTGCAAGGTAACTGTCCTGCCAAGCCTTACTGGCACCTGCGACTTGCTCCCTACTGGATTTGGTCACCCAAGGCACACCAAACACAAGTTTACAAAGGTTTTTCAAGTAACCGCTAACCGAGGTAGTTGCCAAAGCTTGTTTGCAATTCCGATGGAAAGCAGTAATTTACGATTTGCTTAATAATTTATATCTCCAGAATGATCCAGGGGATTTTGTTAGTTTTGGTGTTCAAAAATTCAAACAATAGTAGCTATTTTTATTAATTGGTGTTGCATTTCCTTTTTGTCGTTTCTGTCTTATTCTAATGTTTTGGAACGTCTAAATGTTTTACACTTGTTCCTATGAGAAAGCCGGACTACTCAAAGCCACAGCTACGCAGGGTTGAGCTAAGGTTTTGAGAACAAGCCTGACTGGACCTAAAACGGATTTTTGAGTTTATTACATGTTGCGGTCGCACCACCACACCATACAATAAACCGCTTTCCTCACAGACCTTCTCAAGGACATCAATAAATCTATCCTTCAACTTACAACCCTATTGTAGTATTCCCAGTGTTTCACCTCCCTCCCCTGGTTCCAACGATGGGAATTCTTAATAAATCCTGGCATGTACATGCAGCTATGCCGGTTGGTTTAGAAGCTGTCTTCTTATGGGCTGTGCATTCAGTGCATCCAGGCAAACCCCATAGATTCTTAACTAAGTTGGTGGTTTTGGACACTGTGTCTTGCAGTGGTTTGTGTCTTTGCTGCTTAGAGGTGGAACTGCTGTATATTATAAGGATATTGTAATTCACAGAGGAGTTCCATAACCATATAGAAGAACAAGGCTGAAGGTTTGAGAATCAATGTATGAGTGAGGGCATGAGTGTCTGAGTAGATCTGTGAGGTGGCGCGCGAGTGTCTGAGTGGGTGTGTGTCTCTGAGTGGGTCTGTGAGTGGGTGCATGAGTGTCTGAGTTGGTCTGTGTGTGGGTGTGTGAGTCTCTGAGTGGGTCTGTGAGTCTCTGAATAGTTGTATGAGTGGGTGCATGAGTGGGTTTGTGAAGAGATGTTTTGGAATGCTGCTCAACATCTGTGCAAAAGAGAATGGATTGTGAGCTTTTTATAGCAATATGGTAGGTAAATTTATGTTTTATGTCGTGCACCTGCCGCGACCCGTCACACAGGGTACACGACTCCGGCGTAGTTTCGGTAATAGTAATACACATATATCGACACTCCAAAGGTTTACTTTTAGGTAAGAGGTTTAGCAGACCCCACAGGATATTGCGGCATAGATCTGCAAATTTAGCGGCACAAAGATTGAAATTTAGCTGCATTATTGCAGCACTTTATTTTACTCATAATCATTCCTCTTCAGTCTTAAATCAATGGAAACTGTTTTAGCAGAGTATTCCACTTTCAAATAGGCATGTTTAAAGTGTCTGAATTTGTTTGCTATGCTAAGTCCCCGAGTCCTGTAATGGCTGGCAGCAACATTTTTCGCATGTTGCTGGCAGCCAATCAGAGAACTCGCAGGACTCTGACTTCCGCAGGAGTGATATGGCCCAAGGGAAATAAAGATCCCAGGGACAATCATAGCTCCCACTTTTAAATTGGCATGCCCGCAATGGGTCTAAGACACTCTTGCAAGCCTAAATGCACCCCTTCTGGGTCCCTAAACAAGAAGAGAGGGGATGCGTTGGTGCCCAACGCTGCTTCCCGCTTCCTGTCTACTCTCGCCCCAGAACAGGGTGCAGTCACCCCTCCCCTGACCAGTGGTATCAACCCTTCCACTCCCCCGCCACTGACCCTGCTTACAAGCCTACACCATGGTTTGCTGTAATTCGATTCTCTCCCGGCTGCTGATGCACTTAAAACTGTGTAGTAAACAACAAGTTGCACACGTGATTTTACTGACTGACCCCCTCTTGCCCCCACCTACCACGAACCGCCTCCACCAAGGCAAGAGTCCTATAATTAATAAAAAAAAATTAAAAAAAAGGGGGGTGGGGAACTAACCAAGTTAGGGAGTTTGCAAGTGACATCATGGCGCGTGCCACCATAGCACATGACGCCACAACACAATTATTTTATCACTTTTTACACAAGTCTCCTCAGAGGAGGAGGGTGAGGATTCAGGGAAGAGAAGCATGGACTTGTGAAAGAGTGCACGATTACAGTAAATCCCACAAATTGTTCATGGAGGGAGGGGTGCTTAGACCTGAAATTATTAAAGGTCTTTTATTAAATCCATGTTTGATGGAGTCACATGAATGGAGGGGCGATAGATTTCCAAAGTATTGATGCAAAGCCAGAATGGGGGGCAAGCACAGTCCCTGCCAAGCACAAGGTATCCAGTAACACACAAAGTGTTCAAAGCTGCCACTGACCCAAACCACTGGGGAGGGCCTTGAGCAGTCTCTGCACTAACCATCCTGGTACCTTAGGCCTAGACTTAGGCCCATATTTACAGAGAGGAAAAGTGAAACTACCAATCCCAGCATGCAGTGGTGAAGCTTCAGAGACCTTGGTGGGTAGTTCACCCCATCAGCTTGAGATAGAGGGACGCACAAGGAGTGCCAGAGGTGCCAGATCAGGGAGGGGGCTGGGTCACCTCCCTGTGTGTCCTCGGAACCCCTGACGCACCAGTGGACCGACAAACTGATACACATCAAGGACTTCTCCTCAATATCATTTGAGGCTGGATCCCACGTCATCAAAGCGATATTGTGACTTTGTACAGTGACAACCTGAGGCTGATTGTTGCAAATCACTAATTACTTGTCTTGTGTTTGTGATGGTTTTGTTTGAACTCTGATGCAAGTTGGGGAGGAATGTAGTATTAGCACTTGCACAAATACTTAGGGCTTTGGTGTGTTGGGTGGGATGATTTGCCCTACACTTGTGGAATAATGGTTCAGTCTACAATTACGTCACCTTGTTATAAAAAAGGAACTGCAGGGGGCTGGGCCCGGCAATTAAGAGTATTACACTAACCTACTACATGCAGGGCCACTGGGATTATACGGCAGAGGAAAACCAAATTATAGGCAGTCTCCATTAACTTTTGCAACAAAGGCAAATTATGTGGCATAATGCGGCACATTTTGCGACATTACCTCATTATTTTGGATTTTTTACACCTGTTCACACTATTTGGGCAAAGGTTTCCCTCATTTGTACCACTTTGACACCAAAAATACAGAAATAAGCAACAGAAAGGTAGCAATCCACCCTTGTGAAGGGCCTTCCACTGTGCGGCAGCATACATGTATCTCGCTGCATTTTTTTGTAACTTTTGATCCGTTTGAGCTACAAAATAAAAAATTGTTGCAATCTGCTGATTGGATTATGTGGAAATGCGGTAATTCGATAACTATGTGGAAAACAGCACACCGCAAATTCACACAATTCTATTGGCCCCGATTATATGTAGCCCCTGTCATTGTTGCCCCAGTGTGGCTCTGTTTTCTCAGACTCGGTTCGCGCATGGCCGCTTTGGGCCAGTCAAGCCTGTTCGCCTGAAAGGAGGGAATCAAAACTCCTGGGTTCGGATGAGCGCACCTGCCGCGTGATGAGGCCCGGCTGCTGTGCACACAATCACCTGTTATCTGTGGCAGCATCTCAGCAACCCGCTGTAGAACCAGTCACACCGGCCTCTTGGGGCCCCCATTGCCAGGCGGCCCCATGTCATGTCTGACACCTGCAGGCATTCTAGCTGTTCAGAAAAGAGCTCCGTGGAAGCCAGCACCATTGAGTCATTGCTCACAGTGTTAAAAATAAACTACAAGGCTGTTGGGTAAACAACCAGGACTCGCTGGTGGAACACATGGCACGTGGCCACCTGACAACTATGTACCCGGAGGGTGCAAACTCGTCAGCTGGTGTGGTATAGCTTCAGGTTGGTCACTGCACTTTAAAATCAAGTAGCTGGCACTGGGCCCTGGTGCCTTGAAGGTGAAAAGATGTCTTCTAAGCACGTCCGGAAGAAGAGTCTTTGCTTGCATCCTGAATTTGAAGAGCCCCCGAACCATAATTACACACAGTGACTGCCACTGTATGAACTTATTCAGTAATGCGAGGTGATGCGATTAGGAACACGAAATCCACCATAGAATTGAGCCAATAATCGACCCCGCATTTACAGAAATCTAACTGGTTGGGGGTACGGTGACCAACTGACATGAATGCAAATTCAGGACGGTAACTGTCAAAATTCAGGACAAAGGGTCAAAATTCAGGACAAAACTTCGGGACAAACGGTAAGTTTTACAGACACATCAGAGGACGTTGCGCAATAGTATATAAGTAAGTAAATAGACAGCCACTTAAGTACAAGTCAAAATAAGTTCATATTAGGTTGAGACAATCGTGACTTCACGGTTTTTCTGTATGCGCGCAGCTTTGAGCAACTGTGCAGGTCTTTTTGTGGTAATTCATATGATAATAATCTATTCCAGATGCACTCCTTCAATTTCGCAGGCACTTTTGTAAAAATCGCTGCATTTTTACAAAAGTGCCAATTTCGCAGCAAATCGCGAAATTGCGAAATCCTGGAGGGTCTGTTTAGTAATACTGTAAAGATGGTAGTATAGTAACAAATCAAAAACATTTTTATGGTCATTTTAATACCTTTCAGAGAGTTGTGATGTCATCACGCACCGTCCCAGCTCGTATTTCCGGAGTCGCGCACTGGTCGTGACTCCGGCGTTCTTTTTGACAATACTAAAATACATATATAGGCACTTTTACAGTTTACTTTAAGGAAAGAGGGACACTAATAGTAAAAGGAAAATAGTATAATTTGAGAGACAATGTATTATAAATGTCATTTTGATATATGTTACAAAGTTGCGATCCAGGCGCGAGCCAGGAGCAACGGAACTGCGCTGGGGTCGCACATCCCATGTGACACAGAAACAAAGGGATTTGATAGGTTAAACACTTTTCTATCATGAATACAGAAAGGTCCCACCCCCTTCCTCCATGTTTTGAAAGTGGCTGTGAGTTTTCATAGTTTTTTCAGACAGCTACTATTTTTAATTTGTCTTGGTGTTTTTTGGGGAAATTCCTTCCAATTCCTCATGGCATCTGCAGCAGAATTTCTGGAGGGAGAAGAACAGAATCTCCAGGAGGAAGAGCTTCTCAAGAAAAGAGAGCATTGTATGGGAGTTTTTTGCATACTAAAGGGGCAGAAGAACGTTAATGCTCAAATGGTGACATGCACCATATGCCAGAAGGTCCCCTCACGTGGGAGTGATAAAAATACTTGTGTGGTACATCTAGCTGGTACAAGCACCTTTGAACAATTCATAGCACTCAGCTGGCAAGAGCAAAACTGAGAAGGCTGAAGGAGTAGCATGGAAGATTTGGTGCTGGAGACAACGTAGCTAGAACAGCTGCTGCAGGACGTGTTTCCGATATACCCACCACTCTTCCCGACTTTGCCAAAGTTGGCATCTTCTGTCCGAAATGTAGCACAATCCTCAGTGTTGGAGAGCAAATAGTGGCTACACTGCTCCAAACTATCAATGGACATTTTTTTGTCCCTTAAAGCACATTTTCTCTTTTTCTGTGCTTGTTATTTCATTTCTTTTGGGAAGGGGGATCAAAATGTTTAGAAAAACCAAACAAATCAAATTCTTTTTTTTTTATTTTATAAACGGTTCTTGTTAAAACCACTTCAGTTTAAGAAAGAAAATGTATATGTTAAATGTACGTTTGTATGAGTGTGAGTCTATGTTGGTATGTCTATTAGTGTGTTAGTGTTTAAATGAGTATATGGTTGTCTACGTCACTCAATATGTGAATGAGTGCATGGACCAGAGGCTGTATGACGGAGTGAATACAATTGTAATGAATGTATAAGTGAATGACTGAATGTATGAATGACTATATGAGTGACTGAGTAGTTGTGTGAGCAGCTGGATGAGTGAATGAGTGAGTGTGTCACTGCTTATATGACTGAGAGGTTGCAAGAGTAACTGTATGGGTGAGTGCATGGATAACTGGTTGTATCAGTGAGTGGGTGGGTGTGTGTTGTTGCATGGGTGAGCATGTGGTGTGTAACTGGCTGTATGGGGAACTAAGTAGGTGTTTGAGTGCTTGTATGCATACATGAGAGGGTGTATGAGTGGCTCTATTGGGGAGTGTATGGGGGTTCAGTGGCTGTATTGGTGAGTTAGTGGGTGTGTAGGTGCCTGTATGAATCCGTTAGTAGGTGTGTAAGTCAGTATATCAGTGAGTGAGAGATTGTATAAGTGCCGGTAAAACTGAGTGACAGGGTGGATTTCTGGCTGTATGCGTGAATAAGTGGGTGTGTTAGTGTGTGTATGGGGTGTGAAAAGGGGTATGACTGGCTGTATGGGTGAGTGAGTGACTGCGTAACTGGCTATACATGTGAGTGAAAGTGTGTATGAGTGCCTGTATGGGTGAGTGTATGGCAGTTTAGTGGCTCCATAAGTATGCAAGTGGCTGTATAGGTGAATAAGTGGGCTGCACCTGCTCGCCCAATAGACCTCTGAAAAAGGTTCTGACAATATGCCCTGTTCAATAATGTTCAGTGGCACCCTCTCTGCAAGTGACCTACTCCTCCTGCACCCTTCCTTTGGCTTGTTCATGTCACCAGTCTTTCTGCTTCTTTGGTGGTGGCCAGCAAGAGATAAACTGTTGGTTGCGGGGTTGAGCCCGGATGGAGGTTGTCTAAGGAAGAGGGTTGCCAGTAATCCCACCATATTTGCTGAGGTCGTGAATGAGCTGAAAATGTATACCAAATTCAAAGTTATTCTGAAAAGGGGGCCCCAAAGTTTGTTTGGCCCAGGGTCCCCAAAATCCTTAAGATGTCACTGATGCTAGCTATGTATTCCAGATGCAAGGTGCTGGGGTGTATCAGACCATTTGGAAGAATCCTGTGTACTTGGCATCCAGGATGTTCCACGATCATCTATGCGAAATTGGGCCCTACACTGGTTGAGGCTTATGGTAAATTTCAAAATAATGGCAATGGTCCACGTTTTTATAGATAAACGTCTGCTGTACATGAAAAGGTTTCAAGGAGTGTGCCGCTTAACATTCAGTAGATTTTAGTGCATATGTTCAAGAAAGTACAAACCTAGCGATGCAGCCATAGAGTGTGTGCGGCACAGCTGTGGAATTTCATATATGGGAACCTGAAAGGGCAACCGAATATATGTCTTTATTGGGATAGTTTGAAAATACTTATTTTCTTTCTGGATCAATAGCACACATGTTGTGCTTTGCTTGCAGGACAGTACATCAAGCTTCTTTATTCACATGCTCCTAGTCAGCCCTCTGTAGATGCAGCAAGCAAAGATCAATTTATGTAACAAAAGTTGCCTCTCTGGCCTGGTGTTACGTTTCTTTCTCCAGCCTCTCCGGATCCTGTAGCTTGATTTTTTTATTCAGCGTCTCTTACCTCGAGTATATTATTGTTTGACTCTCTTATCCAAGAATGCTTCTGTCTGGGGCATGCCTTTAATGTCAGGGTTCCTACGCTTCGTGATCAGTGTTTTCAAAAAATGTTTTTGGTGTCCATTAAATGTGCCACGTAAATCATTGCATCAGATAATGACATGTCTAAACATTTGCAAACAGTTAGAATGCATAATTATTAATGTATAGGCACAGAAAATATGCAATATGTTGGAAATATACAGAGAGATACTTACAATGAAATAAATTAGGAAACAACTTTTTTGTTTATTGTGTGGCACTTTGCCAGTTATCTAAATACTGTTTTTTTCCACTTTCACAAAGGTTTTATATACAAAAATAATTCTTAATAGAGGTGTAAAAAAATGTCTTTGTTAAAATCTGGATTTGCTATTCAGCATTACTTTCTTGAGTGACTTACCAAAACAGCAATAAAAAAACAAACACAATTTTCCTCACTGATGTTTCAGGTTCCAGTCACTACATATTCTCCAAGGTTACGCCACCGTTGCCTCAAATGAGAAAGACCGTCACAAAAGCTCTAGTCTTTGCTGCCATCATGGCTATAGTGCAAATGGGTTAGCATGAATGGTTATGTTTTTAACGCGCACGTCTGTGGTAGGACGGAATGACTTCTCGTTCACTGGTAGCTTCTCTAGCTCATCCAGGGTATCCAGGCCATCGATCACTCTGAGAAGAAAGAAAAGGTGGACATGCATGAGTTCATCATGAGAAGAAGCTGCCTAGGACTAAACTGGAGTTTCGTACTGATGATCTCTTGCGGCACGATTTTGGACTAATAATATCACAAAGAAACAAGTACGCTTTTCAAGTAATAGCCAGAGTGTGAAGTTTCTTTTTCTTGGCTCCAGAATCAGATTTTGCAGTGGACAATACAACTGGAGTCATATCTAGATCTGGAAATATCTTTACTCAATCACTGGTTTCATTCTAAAAACAAGATCATTCCGTCTCCAACTTAGATCCAGGATCGCCCTGCCTCTTCTTCATTAATCAGATTCCAGCAGCGGTCAACTCGAGCATTCTCTTCTCTGCTCTTGACAACCTTAGGCCTCCACAACAGAGGTATCTAGTGTTAGCTGTGATGACAGATCTGTATGCTGTTGCAGGGGAGGTGTGTGTTGTATATTAGTGCATAATGTTGTGTGGATAGTGGTGCTTGATTATGCTAAGTATCTATTCTGCTGGGTTGGGCGTTAATTTAGTTTTCTGTTTTTGCAGTGCTGGAGCATGTTATGCTAGTCTGCTTGTCTGCATTTGGTCACAAATGCATGCTGTTCCAAACACATTTATACCCACCTAACTGGCATATGTGTGCTGTATTGGATGTGTATATAATATTTTGTCTAATGTGCATTTTGCATTTGAGGTGTTCCTGAAAGGTTTGTTCATTTTCGGCATATCGCTATAGAAGTAAATGGCATATCCATTTAGTGTTGGGTGTACGAGCAATGTTCTATTGTGTACGATTGAGGGTGAACAAAGATCGGTCAGTAGCTTTGCTCTGCTAGATCTCACCAATCTGGTGGTCATGATTAAATGAAATGCATCTCTTATTTCCATTGATTACGAAATTGAAATTGCCATGCCATGGACCATCATGGACTGTAACCAGAGTGAAGTATTCAATCTGAAATTTGTTTATTTGCAGCACTTGCAGTTAAGTAGTCTAATGTGTATTACTCCAATTCTAATAAATCAATTCAAGCTCAAAATAAATTGGAGCATTCATATTTTATACTCAATGCATTTCTTCTTTGTACAGATATGGAGTAAACAAAGAATTTGATATTATGACAAAAAATGGCTCTATTGATTTGTATTTGGAGTGCTCTTTCTGCTGGTTGAGAAGGTATAAACATAGTTCTGGGGTAAATATCAATTGAAAAAATATTGAACGACAAAATGAGCAAGAACAACGACAGAACCAAATAGTTGCAAAATAATCTTTAAAGGCTACTTTTTGGGATGGGTATGGTGTTCCCGCCATCCCCTCCTCTCATTATTAAACAGTTGTAGACTAGAAGAGTACACGGTGGTAAGATCAAGGTATAATTTCAACTATACAATCAAAGTAGATATGGTTTAAGCATCATTGTTCGGCTGCTGAACTCTGGTTTTAAACTCACTATTTTGGGCTTTGAATGTAAAAGTACATTTTCAATGTTATAGAGCTGTATATTACTAAACAAATGTTTTAGGTAGGAGAGATTTTTGAACTCCATTATACCATAAATCCAAAACAATACTAGGCTTATGCTGTTTAGGAACAAGCAGAATGGCAATCTCAGATACTCATCCTCTCCATAACCGAGACGGTAACAGAATGTTGACATACTTTCCAAAGATGGTATACTTCATGTCCAGGTGAGGTTGCTTGCCGTAAGTGATGAAGAACTGGGACAGGTTGGTGTTTGGGCCATTGTTTGCCATGGAAACAACACCTCGAACACTGTGCTGAAAAAAAGACACATTTGAGAAGATGGTTGGACAGCCAAATACCCTAAACCTGGCATTAGGAATGCATTCATGTCAGGGTTTTTTTTGTCGCTTGCTGGGCAATTCTTTCCGTCTGAATTCTGTAAAATAAATAGTGAAGATAACAACGGTGCGTGCAGCTAATTGGCTGACTAGGAAGAGGAAAAGGCAGGAGGTAAACATCAAAACATACTTTATTTAAGTGCACATATACTTAAGGAACACCAACAGGCATAGGTGTCAGACAGCTGCCTACATGAAGCACTACTCCCAACAAGCCACCCCAAGCAGTCTTTGAAAATAATGAATTGGAAAAGGAAGAAACACTTCCTTCTCATTTTCTTAAACTAGTGGTGTAGTCTTGCTGTCCATTCATCGAAAGTAAAAAAGCTCTCTTACTACAATTAATGATGGAAATAATTGTTTTTTACATATTATTTCACACAATATTTCTGAGCACCGCAAATAACAGATTCTGCTACTACACAGTTACCCCCATTAGTAGGATGGAAGGCTTATTTAGTTAATTATTGACAGCAGGTCACTGAAGATGCAAAATGGACTTTGTTTTAACTCATCGAGCCATCTTGCCTCCCCAGCTTTTCTTTGCTTACAGTTCTGACGTATGCTTGAGAGAGATGTTGGCAGTAAATACAGAGGGATTTATCACATAGCAGCTTTCTTCCATTGTTGTACTCAAGCTTGAAGGGCAAGTACCAACTTTTTTCATAGCAAGAATAACGGCCCCAAGTTTGTATTCCTTGCTCTCTGTACTAGACGTCATGTTGGGGAGAACAGAGGCTACGACTTCAGTAATTGCACCCTAACTCCATTGACACAGATACCCGAATGGCTAATGGACAGGTCTTTTGTTGGATATCTAACAAAAAAATATAAGGGCATTGGCCACCTTCGGATTTCTAGTGATCACAAATGTAACATATGGCTGGCTAATAGATCTAGTAGCCATAAGAGCCTAGTTTAGGCATATCTGCGTAATTTATATTGCTCACTGTAATTTAATACTTTGTAAACATGCTATTGAACAGATATGGGTTCTGGACAGGCTCCAAGCTCTCAGCTCCAGTCAAATACAGTTCAGACAGAGAAAAAAAGGATTTGGGTGTACCGTTTGGCAGGTGGAACCCGGAGTCAATTAAACAATTACAGATAGAAAAAGTTCCACTTCATCAGTTTTTTCATTTAACTAAATGTACTCACTAGAGACATTTTTGAATTTATGTGATCTATAAACAAATTCTGCAATTGCTCTACCAAAGTAAGAAGATGCTACATGCTAAATAGTCTTTATCCAGCAATATATAGCAGCTTGCCCCCATCCCTAAAAAAAAAGAAAAACAGCTTGAATGTAAAGGCTCTCTGGATTTCCAAAGAGACCTACAGAAATTGTTGTAGTAGACAACACTGTCAAAATACAAGGGGAAGAGTGCACATGGCCGAAGCACTCAAATCAACTACAAGCAATCAGTGCAGGACAGGTTGTATTGAATTAGAGATATGTAGAATATGCAATGCAAAGTGTTCACGTCACCTTGGTTTAAATACATCAATATGTTAGACCATACTTTTCTGTCCACCTCGTACTTTGTCTTTACATTGTTTATCTTTCTTTTTCTCATTGGTAGTCACATATTGCAAACAATTTATTGGAACCTTCTTTTGACAGAGGTTCCTCATCCTAGAGCATTGTAAAAAAAAATCCTCAGATAAATCAAACATACTGTGGGATTAGGAAAATTATTAGGGGCACTTGAGCCAGCTTTTTAATTTTAGCCCTGGTTTAAGCATCCCTATAGAAATGACCAAACACTGGCTTCTTATCCAAAGAGCGAGGTTCATGATTAGATCAGTTATAGATGGATCCAGCTGGTAAATAAGGGAAACCTGGGTGGAACAGCTCAGTTCTAAGTGGTGTCTAAATTGCTTGGATAACCAAGGGTCAAACTATCGATTTCACTCTCGAGCATGAATCAGCGAGCTGATGAGTGGCGAACTTCAGGTGGGTTTCAAGAATAATTAAACAAATATTCAGTCATCACTGAAATTGTTCACTTGCTTACTCATTGTCATTTTTCTGAAAACCAGACTGGATTTCACTATTCAATGAGACAGGCAGCCCATCCTTATGTTACTCAGACAGAATGTGTAAGGGAATTAGTGAGGAGTTTTAGGATAAAATCCGGCATGTGAGGCAAAGTACAATGAGTTACACCTACACCCAGTGAGTAATGGGATAGAAACCTGCAGATAGAAAAAATATGGAGGTGAAAACCAATGTGCAAAAGAGGAATCACAGAAAAATAACAAAAGGACACTCATGGAATGGAAAGCATACCTATAGTTAGTTATATGGAGGAAAACATTTCCATATCTAGAGGATGGCCTGTTTGAGTGTGGGGTTCAGCTAGGTGCCCAGAATGGTCATATGCTGGCTAGGTAGTTGGACAAAATATCAGTGCACATTGTTGGTACGGCTTGTGAGAGTTTGTGCGTTCAAAATGTATGTGGAGGCAGAAAAACTGCCTACAATATAAATACAGGATAACTGGACCAGACGTTTTTACAGAACCTCCAATTTTTTACTGCACTACACTTCAGTAAAAGTAAACAGGCTATGCTTTTGACGACAATACAGACTGCTACACTGAAGAAAGCGCAACAGAAAAGACCGTAGCAGCTAACAAGGTTTAAAACCTTTCTAGTGTTACAGGGCTAGGGAATGTTTCAATCAACAAAGTGCTTTGTTAGGTTGTATGATAGAGGAACGCATGGCTAAACCACGCATGCCTCTACAACGCTGCCCTAACCACGAATGCATCTGAACAACACATTCCATTACCATGCAATTTCGTAGTAAAGGTATGAATGGTAAAGGGATATGTGTATTAAAGTTCACACCCGACCCTACCCCCAACCCTAAAATCTACCGACCCCCTTAAGCCCTAAAAACGTCCCCGCCCTCCTGAGCCCTAAATACGAACCCACCCCCGAGCCCTAAAAACTACCCCACGCCCCAGCCCTAAAAACTACCCTGCCCCCCTGATCCCTAAAAACTACCCTGCCCCCCTGATCCCTAAAAACTACCCTGCCCCCCTGATCCCTAAAAACTACCCTGCCCTCCTGAGCCCTAAAAACTACCCCGAACCTCACCAAGTCCTAACAACTACCACAACATCCCCCTCCCCCCCCCCCCCCAGACTTAAAAAATTCCCCCGGCCCTATAAAGTACCCTATCCCTTCAAAACAACCGCCACCCTGCCCCCAAAACCCTGCCCCAGCACCACTTACCTCACCGTGTCCTTTCCCGATCCTTCCTGTTCCTGGGCCTGCCCATCCCAGCATCTAGCCGCGCAAATGCCTTAACCACATGGTTTTTTTTTTTTTTTTTTTAAACTTTGTTTATTGGCATTTAAAGAGAAAACACAATATACATATTATGCAACCCCAAACAACCCTGGTGTGGACCAGTTCGAGTGAAATCAAAATACAAGAGCGCACATATATCATCCCTTGTCATTTGCCCAACACAGCAATACAGATCCTCATCCCCAGATATAGCACACATGAAGTCATAGGCATATAGAGGTCACATCATTTGATTATATCAAGAGTATCCAAAAGGTGTTATACAGTTACCCACCTAAACTTGCAACACCCCCCCATGCTTTACTAGGTGTACATCCCCAGTTTGGCCATCTGCAAGATCAGCCCCGTCATTCAAACTTGTCTGCTTCTCTGCCCATGTGATGAAAGGCTCCCATATCTCTCTTGGCCGAGACATGGGTGGCATCAAGTCCCAGAAAGTATGCAGCTGAACTTGCCCATATGTAACTTCTCTAATCCAGTCCGTAATTTTGGGCCTCTGCCCCCTCCCCCAGTATACTGCAACTTGGCGTTTGGCAAACAGCAGCAATAATGCATGTAATTTACGTTTTGGTGCAGGTGTGTCTTTAACATAACCCAGCAAACCCAAGAGCGGGGACGGAGCCAGAGATACTCCAAGTATTTGATTAATGGATGTAAAAATCCTGGACCAATATTCAATGAGTGTCGGACATTCCCATGCCATGTGGAGAAAAGAGGCCCGTGCCATTCCACAACGCCAGCAGCAGTCATCCCGCAGTCCCATTTTATGTAAGCTGATAGGTGTTCTGTAATATCTATGCAGAAATTTAAAATGAATTAGTCGAAGCTTGTAATTCGGAGACAACTCAGTGAGCTGCGCGCAGCTGTATGCCCATTGTTCGTCAGATATTGGGGGGACCACCTCTTCATTCCAGCGCAACAATGCAGTAGGCCTCATCACTGGGGCATCAGTTTGCATACACATATATAGTCTGGTTATAAGCCGACGCGGGGAACTCGATTGAAGTACATTCTCCAGGGCTGACAATGTAGGCGGGGGAGATGGGAATCCGCTATACAGCGCGCGGCAGGCTGCTTTTAGTTTGTGATATAGAAACATTTCCCCAAAGGGTACAACTTGTCCCTCCTCCGCCACTGGAGGATCTCTAAAGGTATCTTCCGGATAGAGATCTGCAAACGTGTGTAGTTTCATCTTCTTTGCCACCGTGGCACTAATCTCATTTTTAACATTGGGCAGCATTGGATTTTGGGCCAAGGGAATTGAGGGAGCATATAGTATCGGGGCACCTGCTCTCCGTCGCAACCCATCCCATGCCCATCGTACAGCTGCGGGAGTATCGATTCCCTCTGTGGGTCGACGATATGTCTGATACACCGCCACCTTCAAGGGAACCGGGGCCACCGCATCTCTCTCAACTGCCACATGAGGCTGAAAGGGTGTCTGGTGTACCCAATGATGTAGAAACTGTGCTTGTGCACAGAGTGCATATAGCTTCATGTCCGGGGCTCCCAAGCCTCCCTGTCTCAGCGGGAGAGTCAATAACTCCCACGATACCCGCGCCTGCCCACCAGCCCACACTATCGACACAAGCAGCGATCGCAGTGTCTTAAAGAATGATTGGGTGAGTATAATCGGCAAGTTCACAAACAGATACAAAAATTTAGGCAGAACCACCATCTTTACCAACGCGATCCTCCCTGCTAATGACAGCGGAAGCTTAGCCCACAGCATGGCCCTCTCCTCCAGCCACACGACTGCCTTTCCATAGTTTAGAGTCCAGAGTTCTTGTGTGTCTCGGCTAATCCATATTCCTAAATATTTCACTTGCTCGCTTTCCCACTTCAGCGGGAACTCGGAATTTACTGCCTTGGTGTTATCAGTTAGAGGGAAAGCCATTGATTTAGCCCAGTTTATAGATACCCCGGCCAACCCTCCAAATTTAATGAACTCCCTCAATATGGCATCCAGGTTCTGTGCGGGATTTAGAATGTACAGGGTGATATCATCTGCATAGAGTGAGATCAAGAGGCTGCGGGAGCCAAACCCTATCCCCCTATCTTTGTGATGTTGTCTTATGCGTGCCGCCAGAGGCTCCTTGGCTATCGCAAATAATAAGGGGGACAGAGGACATCCCTGCCGTGTGCCCCGTGTAATCGGAAAGGGAGCAGACACGAGGCCGTTCGCACGCAGCCTAGCAGTTGGCTCAGTGTATAAGAGCTTGATTAAGTTGATAAACAGGGGGCTGAACCCCATCCTTTCCAATACTTTAAAGAGATAAGGCCATTCAAGTGAATCAAAGGCTTTGGTTGCGTCTAAAAATACCGCCGTGGCCTGCACATCCGGATGTAAATAGTGCAAAGCAGAGAAGACCGTCCGAAGATTATGGGATGTGGATCTCCCCGGTATGAACCCCGATTGGTCAGGACGCGCAATAATGGGGAGCATAGGTTGTAACTTGTTTGCTATTAATTTCGCCAGGACCTTAACATCAACATTGAGGAGCGACAAGGGTCGGTAGGAATCAAGGTCTGAATCCAGCTTGCCCGGCTTGAGCAAGGTGATAATAATCGCTTCTCGCATCGTGGGGGGCAGTACACCTGTCTCCTGGGCTTCCTCATACACCGCTAAGAGTTGGGGCGCCAGCTCCTCCGCATATGCCTTATAGAAGGCAGTCGTTAGGCCGTCCGATCCAGGAGCCTTGTCCAAGGGCAAGCTTTTAATCACTGCACTAATGTCCTCCACCGTAATGGGCACGTCCATGTATTCTCTGTGTCTGTTGTTGAACCAGACCAATTCTAGGGAGTCTAGGAATGTCTGTAAACCCTCCGGGCAGCTAGACTGCGTGGTCGCATATAATTGGGCATAAAAGGAGGAAAACTCATCAAGTACAGCTACCGGACCCCTGGCCATACCACCGTCTCTTCTAGTCAACTCAGGGATGTAAGCCGCGGCCCTTGAGGGGCGGATCATATTAGCAAGCGTCCGTCCGGGCCTGTCTCCTTCCCCATATCTGCGCGCTTCCACATATTTACCCAGAAATTTCACCTCCCTCTGCGCTTCTGCATCATATTGCAATAACGCGGCCTTCAACTTTGCCAAGGTGGCAGGCGCGCCATCCGTGTAAAAAGCGTCTCAAGGTCTTTTATTTGAGCCTCAATGGCGGTGAGCGTGGTTCTAATGGCTTTTAAGACTCCCGCTTGTCGAGAGATACACTGCCCTCGAATAACCACTTTGAAAGCCTCCCATAGCGAGGCAGCGGTAGATACGGACCCTGAGTTTAGAGTAAAATAGTCAGTGATATCTTTACGGATTTCCTCCTTAAACGCTGCATCCAGCAGCGCACCCGGAGGCAGTCTCCAAGAGAACGCTCTTCGGGCCGCAGCAGGAAACGAGAGGCTCAAGAGACATGGGGCATGGTCCGATAACGTTCTCGGCAGGTGCGCCACCCGTACCACCCAACTTGCAACATCTCGGGTTGCCAACCAGTAATCCAAGCGAGACCAGGCCTTGTGTTGTTCCGAGAAACAGGTGCCCTCCCTGAGTTGTGGATTCCGCATGCGCCAAATATCAACCAGATCCCCGTCCTCAAGTAATGTGTTTAAAACTGTCCCAGCAGCAGGATGAAGGGCTCTCGCCGAACCCCGTCTATCCATGGTATCGTTCAACACAGCATTGAAATCACCTCCCCATAAAATTGTGGTGCACCCAGTCGCTTTGATTTTCGCCCATATATCCTGAAAAAACCCTGGAGAGTCTATGTTAGGGCCGTATATTGCTACCAAGGCCAAAAAGACCCCCTAGCGAGCCCAACAGGATGATGTATCTACCTTCGGGGTCTGTGTGAACTTCTCTTTCTTTCCAGTCAGTGCCGCGTTTTACCAATACTGCCACCCCACGAGCGTAATTGGAATAGACCGATGAATATGTGAATCCCCACCGTTTGTGTTTCAGCTTCCGGGAGTTGATGTCCTGCAAGTGGGTTTCTTGTAGCAAACATAAGTCGATATTGTGCCGTGTGAGATAGGCGTGTACTAATCTGGTTTTTCTATTATCATTTAACCCTCTTATGTTCCATGATAGGCAATTTATACTAACTTCCATGGGCGGAAAATGTGCTTTGTGTGACCTTCCTGTGTCTAGGGCAATAGACAGTTATCTCGATGTTAATCATGTGTGTCATCCGATAATCCACCAGTACACCAGTAAAACAACAAACAACAACCCCTACCCACCACCCCACACCCACACCAACCCCCAATCAGGTTGAAGATTACCCCCCCCAAAAAAACATTGTGAACCAGTTACACCCAGGAAAACTCCCATGAGGCGATGCGAACGCCGGCAGACTCCCCCTACCGTGGCAGGGTGGCCAAGAAACTTTAGGGAGTCGAACCTACTGCGTGGTAGAATGTAATTTAGTCGACCAGTTACCTGTATAATGAACCACCCTCCCCAACTAGGCCATTATTAACACAGGCTATTTTCACATACCTTTTAGACATTAGAGTGCCACCAACGCTGAACGATAGCGTGTACCCGGAGCAGCTTCTGACCAATATTTACCCCGCTACAATACCTCTCAACATTAGCAGGCAGAACCAGCAGCTATTAATCCTAGTCAACTGGGCTGCGGAACATGAAATAACAGTTCGGGACCTCAAACCAAACCAAACATACATACAATACTTCACCGGAGTGCAAAAGGGAATTAAAGTTATTACTTTACGCTATGCAGAAAGCTACAGCTCACAACCATCAGTCATTGTCACTTAGGCGGTGTTCAGTGGAGTCCTCCAGCCTGGGACTGTTCTTAGCATGTTTACCACCCACATGTTTGGCGAATTTGAGGGCAGATTTGGCATCAGAGAAGAAGTGGGATGAGCCATCATAAGACACCTTAAGTTTAGCAGGATATAGCAACGAATACGGGATTTGTGCTTGCAGCAGAATCCGCTTAGCTGGTAGAAACTCGCGTCTTGCCGCTTGGACCGCTGGTGTAAAGTCCGGATAGAAAGAGATGTGGTTCCCTTGATGAGTTACACTGCCCATTACGCGCGCTTGACGCAGCACCACATCTCGATCTTGGTAATTCAAAAGTCTTGCCAGTATGGGTCGGGGGTAGCCCCCACCGGAGGCTTGGAGCCCCAGGCACGATGAGCTCTCTCCACCGCAAAGACCGGGGAAAGGTGGTCGCCAAACAAGTCCCGCAGCATGTCAGACACGTACATCTCCATTTTGGAAAGTGCTGTAGTTTCCGGGATCCCCGTAATCCGCAGGTTATTGCGGCGGGACCGCGCCTCCAAATCTTCGTTTTTAGCACGAATAACCCCCAGCAGTCTATCCATCTGTAGCAGTTGGTCTTTAGTGTCGACCTGAAATTCGTGTAAATCCGACTGCTTGGCCTCCAATACATCCAACCTGCGCTCGTGCTCCCCCACTTGGGTTTTTACCGATTCCATTTGTGTCGTGAGGTTGTCCAATTTCGCATCGATGGTGCGGAGGCTTGAGCGCATCTCGAGCATGAGCGTGCGGAGGTCGTCTCCGTGATCCTCCAGCTGTCTCTCAGCAGAGCCCCCCACGGCCGTCTCCGGGTCCGATTCCGTAAGACGAGTCGTCCGTCGTTGCTCGAAATTGAGCTTGGGCTGTTTAGCATCTTGTTTACCCATAGCTGTACTGCAAGTGGCACCGCCACCTCAAAAAAGGGCTTAGCTCCACAGATATTGCCTCACCACCTACTCACGGAGCCGCTTCCAACCAGAGCACTACGTCACGTTTAGTTATCATCAGGCAGTGCAAGTCCCACACCTGTCTTCGATCTGCCACTGTGGGGGGGATAAGCAGTAGGCGGCCAGTTATCCACAAGTGGCGCCGGACAGTAGCCTCACAGCCGTCCCAAGAGCAATCCGGGCCCGATCAACCCCAACTCAGCAATCAACCATGTGGTCCCCGCCAGCTTCCCTTTCACCTTCTTTGCAACGTGTAGGTAGACGCGGCCCACCACCTGCACAGATCCGATCAATTCAGTCAAAATGCACTGCTCTTGAGGTTTCCACGCACCACGATACACTCAGAGCAGTTCCACAGCAGCAACAGTGCGCAACCTGAAGCACCACAGTCACCCTTACGTTAATCACATTGATCTGCCAGGTCCACATGTAGAGCCAAGCACACGTGCATTTCACAGCAGGGCCACTGGTACCTCCGAAAGGCGAAAAGCATGCAAATCACGGCTCTTCTCCTTCTAGGTCGTTACAGCCACGTCTCCGAGCTCTGCCACGAGGTTCACATCTCACCGAATGTCCGACTCCGGTCGGTTGCTCAGTGCGGAGACGGGCGCCGTCTGGGTGCAAATGAAGGATTTCGCGCCGTACGCGCCTCGGTGCAGCTTTCCGCTCCTCCCTACTGCGGGATTGCATATGCGGGTCCGCTCGCTCAGGCAGCAGTCGTCTCAGTCGGTATCTCGTAGGCCCACTGCGAAGCCGCGGTCTTTAGTAGCTGCAGACGCCGCCTCACCGCTTCACCCAGAGCTCCGCCTCCACCGCGCTCAGCTCTCCGAGGCGCCTATCTCAGCTCCCCACCGGGGTTGGCCGCATATGAGCACACCGCTGGTCGCAGAGTGATTGTCGCTTCCGAGGAAGCGAAAGTTGTGGAATTTCGACTCCCAAGCATGCACGGATAACTGAAGGATAAAATCTCGGCCGGCGGAGCGCGCTCACAGAGCGGCCATTCCGCAGCTCGGCAGACCACGCCCCCGCCTTAACCACATGGTTAAGGCAAGCGTGGTTGCACTTGCGGGGAAACGGCACGCGTGGCTTAGCCCGTGTTGTAAAGGTCGTTTCCCGCTTTGTTACACTGAGTTATGATGTGCAATGTGACTTGTGATTACACACCACTTTTAAAGGTGTTTTAACAATAACTGCTTTACCCTTTAGGATGGGCATCAAAAAATAGGATGGCTTACACAGTAGTAGAAAGGGCATTACAACTCTAAAAGTCATTCATATTTTGAAAAAGCTTAATTTGTATATCAATAAGTGCTGGGGCCCAAAGTTTTGCTCAGAAGCCCACTGCCAGTGCTATGAATATTGGGGGTGCAGAATATCTAGCCTGGGTAGTCTTGATTTCACCTCTTTCGTCCAACACCATACAATCCCTGGCCTTTATCTCACTCTTGCAGGTCCGAATTCCAACTCTGCATTGTCCCTTCTGTCACTGTTTTTCAAGCTTTGTCTTCCTTCTACTTTCACTCGTTTGTGTTTTTCCTCCCTCTTGCCTTGGGTGAAAGTCTGATGATGGAAAATAAGTGCTGTTCCTCAAACATGAGTGCCAGTGGGACCAACATGCAACCACCAGCTCAAACTAAGCACTGGTCTTACATTAAAATTTACTATCAGAAATTATTTTTTACCTTTATAATAAATGAGAGCTAACACAAACTATGGTTTGTATAAAAGAAAGACAAATATAAACAAGAAACTGGGTGATGAGAATATACCCAAGTGTAATCCCAAAATTCACCTACACAGCGACCCATACATTTAAAAGTTACTTCTGCTGTATACTATAGCTGCATAAAGTATAGTTATCACTAAGGTCCCTTTTCACAATGGACTTTATATGACCACTGGGACAGACAAGGGAAACTGTATCCGTTATATAATATGATTTAAATCTAATAGACACCACAAGACCAAAATCACTAGTTTCGAAGCACGTATGGAAGAAACTGGAATTTTCTATTTAGCAGTTCATTACAGCCCATATACCAATAAAAAGATCCAGAAAAAAAAAAAAATCAAGTAACATTTCCAGAGGGAAACAATTGCGATGAAATTTCTTCTGCCTAAACCGACTAAAAACATTTTAGGGCCACTGTCCCATATCACAGTTCAATTGGTCACAAATGTATAAACTTTTTCTGAATATAAACTGGGAGAAGATTAAAAGAACATAATTTAAATACCTTGAGATATTCACTATATTCATCCTCGAACTTCTTCCCCCAGATGCTGTTACCACCTTTTCCAGACCCTGTTTGATTAACAGAGATGAAAGACTGTGAGGTGTTTCCAAAGATGAATTAAGCTGTTAGTTTACTTTAAAATGAAAAGTTAAACAGTTACAACCAAGGTACGCTCAGATGTTCATATCTACACCAATTGTACTTTATATTGATATTTACCATTTAAAAAAATAAATGTTCACTCATACTGTTAACCAGTAGGGTTCCACACACAAATACGACAGAAAGATAAAAAGCAGGTAGGTTAACAGAAGAGAAAGTAGCATTTTAGTATTCCTTTTTATGCTGACACCCTCTGCACCTGTATCAGGAATCAGAATTGGGAGTGGGTGTCTAACAGAAAACGGACTGAAATACCTTAAACTGTTGGTGATCCTCTGCTACCTGTTATGGATAAGATTGGGTGCTGAGTGACGCCCCCACAGAACCACCTTCGGTGTTCTCCCCCGCAGAGTATACTATGTTAGGGAGCATATTAATACTAAATACAAAAATACAAAATGGATTCAGTTCTAGGTGAAGTGGAATGGGTCTAGGGTAGGTATCTGGAACTCAGGGATGCACAGAACATACAGTACTCATATACGTATGTATAATAAAAACGTAGTACATTCATCTGATATGGGTGCTACAAGAGATGCCTCCTCCACCCGGACTGTCCTCTTATGATTTAGACTACTGCCTTAGACCTCTATGGAACACACCAGTCATACAACTTCCCTCAATTTCCTGCATTCTACAGAGACCTCTCTCTCCTACACAGATAAGAGGCACATTGCAAAAACTTGTCAGGAATCAGCAGTTTCGCCTGTCAGTTTCTCAGCCAGGACCAGTTCAACCACCATCAAGTCAGCCTGTACTTTGTCTTCAGGTGCCTCAAACTTATTTGACAGCGCTGTGGGGAACAGGGGGAAATGGCTGGTCGTTAAGATGGCCCCTACAATGGTAGTGATCTGTAAATCTGAGGCATATTTATACTCGCACTGGGACGATAAATCCCAACCCAGTGTGGCACTGCAAAAGAGGCAAGAGACTCACAACTACCCATCTACTTCCAGGTTATAGTCAACACACGAGCCAGTCGCGGGATTTATTATTTTGCTGACAACATTGTGAAGCGCATAGGCTTTCTGTTCCCTGTAGTTAGCAACCTAACCTTTGCTCTCCTAGGTTTGTTTTGTTGCTCTCTTTTGTATGAACATGTTTTATGTGTAACTTCCATTTCACATCTCCGGACTCCGACATTATAGCCTGCAGTGTGCAAATACTTTTGTTACTTGTCTACCAATTCCTTAAGCTGAATCTTGACTGCAATTATGGCCAAGGAGTCAGATTCTAGCGATTTAGTGAGTCTTGTCAATAACTACATTGCTTAGCTTCTCATGATAATCAATTCACTAGAGGCATGCATGACTTGAGGTCATGTACTATTGCAAACTCACTTATGTGTTTTATTTGATGCTTTCATAGAGCGTACAAGCAAATAGTTTCCGTCTCACGATGCTGTGGGAAACACAGATATCAAATCATTACACCAGTGGGAACAGAAACAAGCATTGGCATAGCCAATAGGTCTCGCCTTTGGGACCTTGTAAGTGTTTAGCCGGAGCTATTGGCTTTGCCAGTGTATTTAAGCCATGGTGTAGAGCAGTGTGCCTGCTGTGCAGCATGTTGCAAAGTTATAATAGAAAAGTGTTATAAGCATTTTTGTTACCTTATATATAACCAGGAAGGCATTATGTACAACTGAACCACCCTATTAAACAAGCATTAGAAATGCAATAGGTTTTGCATTTGCTTGAGTTAGAGCTATTGGCGCTGTAAATGACAATTTCTTTTACCTATGTGTTATGTATGTGGTGTGTAATGGAATTATGTGGGTTGGATAGGAATTATTAGTTGGGCAATTGTGTGGTGTAGAATTTTGTGGTGTGAAGTGGATTTGTGTAGTGGAATTATGTGGCAGAGTATGCAGTGGAAATATGTTGATAGTAATTGTGTGGTATTGAGTGTACTGGAAATATGTGGAGTGGGATTGTGTGTTATATAGTGTAATTATGTGGATTGGCATTTTGTGCTGTGGAGTGGTATGTGGTGTAGTTTAATTATGTGGTGCGCGGTTGAATTTTGTGGCATGATGTGGAATTTTGTGGTGTGGATTGGATGTATGTGGTGTGTTGTGTAATTGTGTTGTTCAATTGCATTATGTGGTTTGGTGTCAAATTTTGTGGTGTGGATTGGAAATGTGTGGAGTTGAATTGTGTGGTGTGGAATTCTGTGGATAATCAACATTAACTTGTCAAAAGCAGCACACCACAGAAGCAACCAGCTTTTGGCAAAGTGCAGGACCTAGTAACAAGTCTCGCCCACCCTGCTGCCTCGACCTATTATTATAATTAACAAGAAAGGAACTCATGAGCCAAACCGCTCGAGAAGTACTGCACCTAGCTGTTTAACCATTTTGCTACACGTTCATACCGATTTGAAGGCATGGTACCATAATTGTCAAGTCGATCCATGTCACACACCACATCTTCAATGAGCTATGGCTCAACCAACCAACATTTAACAAATTATGATTTTTATACCATATGCAACAATATTAAAAGCAATACCACAAGTCCCAGAATGCAATGTATTGTTAAAAGGCCAGCGCTGTCTGAACGTGTTGCATATAGCATGGACTCTTGTCAGTTAAAAATGGAAGTCTCTGGTTGGAGAGGAAGCAATATGTTTGGCATGTACATGTAATGTCTTGCATGCCGGGGACCTACGAGTATGAGAGAAGCAGCTCCGATGCACGCCGAGGCTCGAGCACAGTTGAGAGATGCAGGGCAGCTGATGGTTCGGAGGTGAAGGGAGCTCATTAAGGAGGTAGGTGAACTCACTCACCAACTGCAGTATCCACATTATTGCAGAATGCTCGGTACCGCTCAGATGCACCAGTTATCTGCTGGCTTCAGCCTCAGCTCGTGGTACCAGTGGCACGCACAGCACACTGGGGAGCAGCTAAGCAGCCATCCAAGTGACAGGGAATCGCTGCCATGCAGCCGAACACAAAACTTGTAAGAGTCACATGCTCGCATTGTTTCGAAGTGGGACATTCATCGGAAGTTAATTGCGAGAGGTTAGGAAACGTAAAAAAAAATAAAGTACAATTAAGCACATTTAGTAGCAGGCTACTAGAGGAGGTGTGACCAGAATGGGGCTCGATGCTACAATCTCAACACTGGCGTTTATTTTTATTCCAAAATGTTTCTTTGAGTGCGCTGTGATGAATGCTCTGGCTGATCCTACCATGTCCGCGACTGAACTTATCCCCATGTACCAACGATGAAATGGAAGTGCACAAATAAAACAGCACAGCCACAGCATGCTGGGGGGGAGGGGGGAGGGAGAAGAAACAGGGACGGGCGGAAGCGGTAGAAGAAACAGACACAAGGTTGTGTGGAGACCCCGAAGCAGTACAAAATAGTATAATAGGCGCAGGAGCATCACCATCTTTATCAATGCGATTCGACCCATCAGTGGCAGTGTGCCCCAAAAGGACATCTGCGCCCGCACCGCAGTGATGGCGCGCAATAAATTGCCCTTGTGTAGGTCTGCCGGGTTCCTGTATATATGTATGCCCAAATAACGGAATGCAGACAGTTGCCAGTGCACTGGCCTACCAGCAATGGTTAGGCGCGAGTTTGGAGTGGTTTCTGAGAAGGGATACAGGCATGATTTGTCCCAATTCACATGAAGCCCCGAGACGGCAGCAAACTCCAGTAGCACTCGCTCCACATCTACGCAAGGCAATCTTACATCTTTAAGGTATATTAGCAGGTCATCGGCATATAACGACACTCCGTGTAAGCCATCACCTAGTGGGATTCCCCACTCATCCTGTGATCCGCGCATTAAGGCGGCTAGAGGTTCGATGGCTAGTGCAAAAAGAAGTGGTGACAGCGGGCAGCCCCGACTGGTGCCTCGTTCGATAGGAATCTGGTCAGATAAGTATGGGCCTGTTTTGACTCTGGCTACCGGTTGTGTATAGAGCAACCGAACAAGGCCTAGGAACTCATCTCCCAAATCATATTTACGGAGCGCAGCAAATAGAAAGTCCCACTCCAGGATGTCAAATGCCTTTTCTAAATCTAACACTAAGCACCCTGAGTATTCCCAAGCAGTTCTGGAATAATGTGCTACTCTAAAGAAGCGGCGTAGATTGAGTGACGTATTGCGAGTGGGCACGAAACCGTTTCGATCCGGATGGACCAATGACGGAACCAGTGGGGCCAGTCTACATGCCAATATTTTTGCCAATATTTTGTAATCAGTATTTAAAAGCGCCAGTGGGCGGTAGGAGCCAAGCAGCTCCGCATTTCTATTTGGCTTCGGTAGTGATATCAGAAGGGACTCCCGTAGCGTGCCAGGCAGGGTCCCTGCCTCCTGTGCCTCCCGATACATATTAAGAAGCTGCTGCGCCAGGGCCTTTTGGTAAGCTTTATAATATTAGTTTGGGAAACCGTCTGGCCCTGGTGACTTGCCTGTGGCCAGGGAGCGTATCGCCTCGTGGACTTCTAGCAGAGAAAGTGGCTCATTCAATTCATTGTTCGGCCGTAACTTGTGCGAGTGCCAGTGGGGAAAGGAAGGAGCTTAGGTCTGGGGGCCGCGCATTATGTACTGAGCGGTATACCCTAGTATAATGCGCCATAAACTCTACATGTATATCATGTTGTTTAGTGAGGATGTGTCCAATCGCTGAATGCAAGCACAATATGGGCGATTGTGCTTGTTCTTGTTTAATCATTCGCGCGAGTAGCCTGCCTGCTCTATCTGCTGCTGCATGCGTACGCGCTGCATGTGAAGGGTAATTTAAGCAACGTAGTCTCTCCAAAGTTTCCGCATGTTTCTGTGCTTCTATTGCGCACTGCGTGTCTCTGCCTCGCGCTAGATCAGCTTCCAAACTCGTCAATTTATTCTCGATATGTGTAATCTCAGTGTCTAGTTGCTTTCGGACACACCAGCTCAGGCCCAAACATTGACCCCAAATCGTCGCTTTACCCGCATCCCACATTAGCCCCTCGTCAGCCACTGAGCCTGTATTTTCTGCAAAATACATGTTGATCACTGTGCAAATGGGGGATCTTCCAGTGCCAGAGGCTGCAACCTCCATACGTGTGTAGCGAGCCCTACCTCATCCCCTCGCAGCCGCATTATGTGGGGGTTATGGTCTGAGTGAATTTTACCCAGGTAGTCTGCACTGTCGCACTGGGTCAACAACAGCTGACTTGCAACAAAACAGTCAATGCGGATGTGCAGGCCGTATGGATGGGAATAGTGGGAGAACAAGCGTGCCAGTGGGTTAAGGGATCTCCATACATCCATCAAATCCCAACGAAACAAACACTCTCCCAGTCCTCGCGCGTTAGATGTTGCTGTTGTCTGCGAGAGTGGTGGGAACGATCTGTCCAATGTAGTGTCTAGCACAGCATTAAAGTCCCCACCCAACAACCAGGGGACATCGCACCAGCGCGAGAGATGGCTCGTCAGTGCTTGCCAGAACACATTTTGGTTAGTGTTTGGGGAATAGATGGAACCCAGCACCAGCAGTTTCCCATTTAAGAGCCCTTTGGATAGAACATATCTACCATGTGGGTCAATTTCAGTTTCCTCCGGCAAAAACTGTGTCCCCGGCCTGATCCAGATCAGAGCCACTCTAGCAAAGGATGAGTAGCCCATGGCCAATATCCGCCCCCTCCAGCGCTGCTGCAGCCTACTTATTTCTGGCTTGGCGATATGAGTCTCCTGTAAGAATGCTATCTGGGCTTTATGTCGCTTAAGATAAGCGTAGACATATCTACGGGCCGGCGTGTGCAGCCCCCTAACATTCCATGTGATTATGTTGGTGTGTGGCATGTGGTATATAGATAAATTGGCGCTGCGTGTGTGCGGTGCAGTGTGCCTAGTCACAGACAGCCAAACAGCGTGTCCACAGAGAGCAAATGTCGCATCTTTAGTGCTTTGATGCTCGTGTGCATATCATGTCGAGGAGTTGTTAAACAAGGAAGCCATGTACAGCTGAACTGATATAGAGCAGAGGGACAACAGGTATCTGCCCAAACAAAAAACAATGCCATGTGGCAACAGACGGCAACGTGCGCCGAGTTAAGCATGTTGGGTGGGGACTTTGTGGTTCAGAGCTTGGTGTGTTGCTGGTGCGATAATGCTATGGACCCATTCTGCAGTGGCGTAAGCACACGCTATGACCTGGCGCTCATGAAGAGACCACTAATTAGTGTTTGGTGTGGATTATGGATGTATGAACACAGGTTGGTGCGGTGTACTTTTATGCTAACCAGGGAGATCTACAATGTGCGCCCATGTCGCCACATTGCGGCTGCGCATGCGGGCCCAATTACATACGTATAGGTTGCCAAGTGTCCGGGAAATCCATCACATCATGTCATCAGCGGTCTGCGGTGTTGCCACAGGGAGCAGCTGTGAGTCCTCACCCACTGGCCACACCGACAAGGAGCTGTTTTCGCTGGATGAATGCTCTGAGGAGGCATCAGCGTCTTTGCTAGGGCGTCGATCTCTTATTTTTGCCACTGCTCTCAAGACTCTTTCCTGTAGCGCCTGTCCAGTGTTGGGAGCAGTCACCAGTTGGTTCGGTGTTTCACCTGTGCGCATCCCTCGCCTCCTTCGACGCCCCCTACGGCTTCTTGAGTTTAGTTCCATGTTGCTGCCTCTCTGGCTCGGTGAAGTGTGGTGGCACGCAGATTCGAGCCAGTCCCATGCCTCATTGGCGTTATTGAAAAAATGTGTGGATCCATCAGCAACCACTCGTAGACGAGCCGGGAATATGAGGGAGTATTTTATGTTCAGGTCCCGCATGCGCTTCTTAACTGGGAGAAATGTACTGCGGTGCTTCTGGACCCCCGAGGCATAGTCTGGAAAGAACAGGACCTGGGCATTGTCCACTTTAATCGTTTCCATCTTTCTGGTTTCACGGAGGACTGCGTATCTATCCTTGTAGTTGGGGAGTCGAAAAAGGAAAGGGCGGGGTCTAGCCCCCGGTATCGGTCAGCCCGACGGCACTCTATGCGTCCGTTCCACTGTGAAGTACGAGGAGAGGGAGTCCGTCGGCATCAGAGATTTCAAACAAGCCTCCGTGTATGCAGGGGCGTCTCTGGCTTCCACGCCTTCCGGCAGTCCCACCACCCTGACATTGTTCCTTCGGGAACGGCCTTTGGCATCGTCCACCCTGCGTTCCAGAGACTGTAGGCACACCTTAAGGTCATTGACTTACGTGGACAGCTCCTTAGCAATCGGAGCGACCGCTGCAGTCTCCGCCGCCAGCTCGGTCACTTTTCCGGCCAGCTTCTTGTGATCCGTGTGTAACAGCGTAAAATCAGACGTGACTTTGTCAATCCGGCTTTCCAGTGATGCTCTGGTCTGTGCAAGTGTTTCATTTATACTGGTCACTGCTTGGAGTACTGAATCAATTTTCAATCCCAGCGTTGAGGTCTCGGCTGTCCCCAGGTCCTCAGCTGGCTGAGTCGGCTTTGTGGGATCCGGTGTATGCTGTGTGCGGGCGACGCTCGACCCCGCTCTGGGTTTACCCATTGTGTCCTGACCGCCGTAGGAGGCCCGCAAGATGACCGGTTCAGCAGTAGGGCCTGGAGAGCTGTGCGAGATTGCGGCGAGGCACTCTCCTCGCACCGGACACGCTCATTTACCTCTTTCTAGCACCAGCGCAGAGCGATTAGCAGGAGTTAGAGAGCTGATCCTCAAGGCCAAAGGATTCCGTACTGTTCGCCGTAGCTTGATGCTCAGTATACTGCTGGTATCTGGGCCCTATGGGGTTGCTGTGTATATGGCGACCAATTATATTATATTTAGCATATATTCACCACTGCCCAGTATAGACGTGCGGGAGGCAAGTAGGAGATGATCTGCACTCTCCTGGCATCACCCCTGGGAACACCAGGCTCCTATGACTTATGCACGAAGATACAGTTCTAGTGTCTCTGCGTTTTTTACTGCACGTCGTGGTTTCCGGCGGCGACAGAGTTGTAGGGCCTCTTAGGAGGTTCACAGGCCGGGGATTATAATCAAGGAGCCGCTACCGGGGGCTAGGCACGACCGCCATGCAGTGAAGGTTAGGCACAGTTCAGTTCACATTTAGCTGCGACGGCAGGCCCCAGTCCCCTTCCACTAATGGGGCTGTAGGAGGTCGTCAGGCCACGGCAAGGTTCGCGGGCAGCAGCCGCCATCGTCAGTCCGCTCCTCTCAGTCGCTCACCCGCAGCCCTCACGGCAACCCACGTCCTGCACAGCGCGGCTCCGCAGTCGTTCCAGTGAGGCGCAGCCCCCAGCCAGTCGCACCGTATTGCTCACCTAAATTATGTCTCTCGCTCCTCCGACTCCACTACTTTACTCCCGTCTTCTGCGACGGTCGATTTAGCTTGTATTTCGTCTCGTCAGTACCCTCGGGGCTCCAATGAGAGATTGAGTCGGGCCGCTCACTCACTAGTCTCTCTACAGGTCCCCGTGGCCTTCACTTGGCCCCTCCGGCTCTCATACGATTGTGTGTGGTCGTACACTACAGACTCACCGCTCAGTTCTCTAGGGACTGGAGGTCCGCAGCCGCTTCAGTTGGCACGCGGTCGCGCTCCACGTCAGGCCCTTCAGCGGTTGCGCCGCTTCCTCAGTTGTTCGGTCCGGAGCTGGCACTCTGTCTCAGACCACACGCTTCACGCCGTAATGCTATGCATAGCCGCCACTCCGTCAATCGGGCATCCAAAAGCTTCAAAGACCCCTCAGCTTGGTCATGGCGACATGAGGCATCGGATAAGATGCAGGGGTCGAAACGATGGTCGTAAGCGGTGCAGGATAATAGCAGGATTCCTGGGCCGACGGCCGGAGCCTCTCAGAGTGCGTCCGCCATCTTAGCTGGCTAGCCACGCCCCAGACTGACTGTTCTATTCTTTAGGAGACCAGAAGGCCTTTGCAATAATCCGGACAAGAGAGTACCAGGGCCAAAACTAGCACAATGGTCTGTGGGCCTCTGAGGAAAATGTGGATTCCATAAAATAAGTACGAAATGGTAAAAAGCACATTTGGTTAGTGAGTTTGCGACCTGAAAGTGATCCCTCTACCAGTTTGAGATCTGAATGTTAGCTGCATTCATCGTATATAGCTTCCTTTAGGATTATCCTTCAAGAGACTTGTTGCTCCTGTGCTTTCCTCTCTCTTTTTCCCCCATCTTTCCTGCTATTCTCTTCGTCAGAGGATTAGATTTAGGCTCTCTGTCTGAATCTGAGAATGCTGACAAAATATGGTAAAGACATTTGTAAGACATTCTGGAGTACTAGGTACCTTTGGGAGGACCCCAGTATTACCATCCAACAAAAACTGTATGGGTCAAATGAAGCTTCTCACTGTTCCTTGGGAAGGTCTTTTATGAGTCTGCCTTTACCAAAGACTTACAAAGGACAAGATGCTCCTCGCACCTTGTCTCTGAAGTGGCCAGCTGTATTAAAGGGCTCTGTATCTTCGCTTTGTTAAACCACCATTTTGTTTGCCTAGAGGGCCAGTGGTTTTAATTGTCAATCGACTGCAGGAACCTGAGAAGACTGTGACAAGCCTGGACAGTAGAGTTTTTACAGTAAAGGTACATTTGCAGTTTCCAGACAATAGTCAATTGTTCATTGATAATGCGGACATACTTTTATTTCCTCTGCAAAGGTTTCAGACTGGGAAGCCATGTGGTCGTGTTGTATCACCTCCTATGAACATGAATGTAACACATGCAGAGATCAAAGAATAAAAACCAGTAGGCATTTTTTAATAGATCTACGGAGGCACAATTGAATGCCTTACTCTTTACAGGTATTAAAATGAGTAAGCTGTAGGCCTTAACTAACTTAAAGTGTTAGCTTACAATCTCCAGAAAAGCCCACACTTGCATTTGGGCTAAGGGTGTAGGCCATTTTGAAATAGCTGTGTTTGGGTTCAAATCAGACTAACAGATGGCCTAAGAACTCTACTTCCCTCACAGCGAATAAATACTTAAACTACTTTTAAGTCCGGCTTCACTGTTCATTTCTAGCAATTCAACCAGGTACTGATGTGGGAGGAGCAGTTGTAAACGATAACTGTCTCTTTATCAAAGTACGCTACACGGTAAGATTTACTACAAGCCAGAACAGTATTGATTCAACACTAGAAAGTGGTTGGGGAAGTTATCATGCCCCAGAACAGGCAGGTGAACTGAAAGCATTCCACAGGACAGCAATAACCAACCTATTGAGGACCAGTAGAGTCAAGGAACTTATCAGGTTCACTTGGTAAGGAAGACAAAGGAGATGAAGTGAGCAGCATTAAAACAATCCAGGAAGGTATCGGTTATGGGTAGGGGCTGTGAGTCAGCCCTGTGACCAAGTGAAGTTGACAAGAGTCAGAAAAGAATCCATGTTATATTTCGTTCTTCACACCAGTCATAACTGGATGGAAGAGGTGCTGCAGAAGATAGAGCACAATTACTCCCATCTGCTATGGACTTCAACTTTCACCTCTGCCTGTCCAATTGTCATCTGGGGCATTGACAGTGCTGCATAGACTAGTTAACTCGTAGGTACCTGAAGCAGTCTGTTGAACGGTCCAGAAACCGAGAACCTCAGTCTGAGCCAAGACCTGAAAGTCTGGCAGTAGCTTTTGACATTTACTGTCGTGCTGGGCAAGGTAAACTGCCTGGATATTACCCTTGATTTTCTAATGTGGCCACTGAGAAGTAGGTGGAGGTTCACATGCTGCGATTTGGCCCGGTTTTGTAATACATTGTGCACTGCTATTTTTTGTTTGATAAGGAAAATGGGGAGGGGGAGAGAAGATACGGTGAACAGTGCATTAGGGTGTTAGTGTCAGTGAAATTGCAATGTCAGTATGGAGATACTGTTGAAAAGGTGGATCTTCAGCTTCCACCTCAAGGTCAGATGATACTCCAGAAGTTTGATGCTGACAGTAAAGGGGTTTGACGGTATCCTGTGGGTGGTGCAATCTTAAGTAGGATGTGATCAACAATTAAAAGCCAAAAGAGGCATGTCAAGGCAAATCAATTGTTTTTAGGGAGCTGTTATTGTAATTCATCCATCCTTTCTGTTCTGCTAAAAGGTGAGTAGACGTAGACTTAGTACACTATAACTCCTTCATAAAAAAATCCTACTTAAAACAGAAATTCCCCGTGGATTGTACGCAGCACACCTATCTGGAACTCCCTTGACAATTATTTTGCCACCTCTAAACCACCATGAAAGCTTACCAGGAGATCCACCTCTACATTCCGGTATATCTCCCTTGCACGTGTACAAACATGAGAGTAACTAGACCTGACAACCTCGCCCTCCTAAACCCGGCGATGACTCCTTAGATGGATCGGAGCACATAACCTGAACTCCACTTGAAACTAAATGCTCTACAATCCTCCTACATGTTACCCACAGCAGAGCGGGGTCGATTCTAAACCTACTAGCACCCCATCCTTCTCTCTTTATCTACCTCTATCATTTATTATTTGTCAGACCATTCCACTTAAGGGCCCTTCGAGACATCATAGGTTGCTTTTCTTGTGCTCATCAACTGTTACTCACCATCCAGGAATGTACGCTACAGAAATGTATATCTCAGATTGGTCCCTTGTATTATTAGACTCTCTTTTATTTTGTTTGCTCTTTATTGTTTATGAAAAATGCTCAATAAAATACTCCTGAAATTTAAAAAAACAGAAATTCAGAGAAAAAAGCCCAAGAAGTTTGAAATAGAGTCAGACAAACAAACTAAAAGTCAGCACTAATGCGGACTTCATCTGCCTTAACCCAGAAATATACGGTATCCTTTCTAAGGCATCTTTTGCATTGTCACCATAGGCTGTGGTATGTGTGATATTTCAGTCCCAAATTCAGAACAATAACGCCATGATTACGGATCACCTTTGTCATAGCCACCAACAACCCCGCACTCACCCATCGAGACAAGCGAAGTCTAAAACACCAACTATAAATCAAAGCATACACCGACTCATTCGCTGTTAAACAAGTCTTGTTTGAGTGACCAAATGGTGCAACCACAGGTCCCAACAGGTATGAGAGAAGTCTCGATAGAAAGCTGCAAGAGTCCCACACAGACATACGTCTCTGTTGACACAGGGAATGGAGTAGTGAGAGAGAGAAAAAGGAAAGACACAGATATTGAGTGTCTTTATTTGTTTTAAGGTTGGATCCTTGATAAGTGTGTTTTCCTAGAATGCATAATCTTCTCAGTTCAATATGGTTCAGTGGTATCTACCACAATGTAGGTGCAAGTGACTGGAGAAATGAGGGAGAACACATCACTTGTTGGGTGAACCTTACATGAATGCATAGATGCGTGCCCTAAAACCAATCCAGTTCAACAAATCACCAACCTACCCTGAACACAAGACCGAATCATCTTATTAGCCAAAAACAGACACCTCTCAAGAATGCTCAACAGTCACTGGTCATGTTTGCCTTTTTGGGGCCTTAATGTAGTTGGCATGTGTTGAGGCAAACTAGGCTTTAAAGGCAGCTATTTGAACGGAATG
Source organism: Calotriton arnoldi (assembly GCA_963921515.1). Lineage (NCBI taxonomy): Eukaryota > Metazoa > Chordata > Amphibia > Caudata > Salamandridae > Calotriton > Calotriton arnoldi. The sequence continues at coordinate 408,793 of CAWUFW010008756.1, forward strand.
TGCATGCACACCTATATGGAGGTTAGGTTAGTTGGTGCTTTTATATAGCATTCATGCACCTAAAGGATTTTAGGGTCCTGGTAAACTACTACAAAACTGGACAACATTGCGGCTGACTGCAGCAAAGATGGTTAGTGATGAGGTAGAGTGTCAGCAAAAAGCCGTTTGAAATGCTGAAAGCAAGCAGTGAGCATAATCTGCCTCTAATCACTACTATTACAGAATCAATCTCCAACACATGTCTATATTTTAAGCATCCTTTAATCTGAATTAAACTTAAATTAATTTATTTCTATATTTTTAATTTTAAATATAATAAGAACATGCCAGTCTCAATGGTGTTCATCCATGAACATATTAACAATGAGAGGGTGCATATGTCTTATTATGGCGGTTTATGGTTTGTCTACATATTACAGAGCTGTAGAGTGTCCCTGTAGATCATCCTTTTGTCGTCTTTGCGCTGGTGACGGGCTACACATACAAACAAAGCAAACACAAGGAGATGGTAGACGGAGCACTGAAATTTTCAGACACTCCCCCCCCAGTCACAGATTTGGGTTGAATCCATCATCATTCTTTAGCTCACTTCCCCACCCCAGTTCAGACCCAGCCATATGCAAATCAGTCTTGACCCTTTCCCTCATGGGAACAGTCCAGCCCAAACTGCCAAACCAGGACTTCCCTGAACCGGAAACAAGCATCCTGGGACCGGTTTCGGGGTAACACCCCTCATCAGCCAGGCAAGCTTGAATCCAGTGGCAAAGTGAGCAATGGACCCACATCTGGGCATACCCTGCCAACTTAGAGGGAACAAAGCAAACACAAGGAGATGATGGATGGAGCAATGAAACTTTTCAGGATGCATGTTTCCAGTTCAGGGAAGATCTGGCTTGGCAATTCGGTCTGGACTGTTCCCATAAGGCACTGGGTTGAGGGGGGGCGTGGCTAAGCCAGCAATGGTGGCAGACGTGCTACGGTAGAGCTCCGTTGGGGGCTCCCTGCTTTGGCCACATTTCTCCGCATACAAAGATCTGCGGCGGCTGCGGAGCGAAGACTGGATACTCGAGTGTCCGCTGGGGCTCCGTGGTGATTCTCATGCCCATCGAGGACTGTGCGTCGTGCTACGGCCTCCGACACTGCGGTGGGCCGTGAGAGCTCGCGGAGGGCCGGGGGTGTGGACCACGCGAGCCCGTGGCTGAGCTCCGCCCACAGGGCCCAACTTAATGGCGCAGTTGATTTAAGAAGCTGTTGCCGAGTGCAAACGGAGACACCCTGCGCAGTTCTGTGCGCGCAGTGCCCGGTGCCCATACAATCTTTGATGCAGCTGCTCTACAGACCCTGATAACTGGATCTGGGGGACCGGCGGATCGGGGGCCCAGCTGGGTTGCGTGGACACCCGACCTACACAGCCTATATCCCGCGGCTCGGGGATTGGAGTAGTGAGCCCGGAGGCCGGCGACATTTACCTGGTGTCCGCTGCTGGGCCATCGAGATCTTGGGACGGAGGAGTGACACCTGGGGACTGCGGTGGACCTGCTGCGCCACGCCGCGAGGTACGAGTCGGGGATGAGGGGGGGCGCAGATGTGCTGGAGCGGACGAGAGGTCCTGGAGACACTGGTGCGCCTGCGGGCCCCCCGGGCGGCTCGCCCTCCCTCTCCCCCCCGAGGCGCCCTTGATCTGGGTTTATGGGACCATCGCGCCAAGATCCTGCGGTGCAGTATTGGACAGCGGCTATCAGACGCGGGGGGCTCCCTGCATTGCCCAACTGCGGGGGTGCGCATTCTGTCCCGGCCACTGTGACCTCCTCCCCCATAACCTTTGCTACTTCTTCGGATGGGACACTTGCAAGTGGCAGCTGTGCGCTGTACAGAGGCCTGGGGCCCCAGAACGACCAGAATACGCAGCGAAAGTGGCACTAAGTCGATGAGGCATCCTAGGGGCACACAACACTTCCTGTGACCTGCGCCTTGACACCCCTCCCGGCGCTCGGGACACTTGCGGTGACCGGAGACGTCACAGGTGGAGGCAGTAAAAATGCACGCGCCGGTCTGCCGCTGGGCGCGGCTCCTGGTCTTGCACTAGTGGCCCTTCATCATCTGAGGCTGGAGGTGGATGCTGCTTCTTGGAGCTGTTGGTCGTAACTGAACGGAGGTGTGCCATAATTACACCACTCCCGAAATTAAACGGTGGAACATTCATCCCACTCTGCGGCCCAGTTGTAGCTGTATGGTGCTGACAACTGCATGAGCATAGTGCCTGCCTTGCGTACAGACGAATCATTCATACCCCCTGATACACAGAGTTGCCTTGACGGGCCCAACTCTCCAGCAGGAACGGATAGATTGCAAACTTTTGGGTCGGCGTTCGCCACGCATACTCGGCTGGGGCCACATGTCACAGGGCACCCGCGCAAAGATAGGAGCAGGAGGTGCTCTCATATCACCTTTGTCTTTCAAAAGCAAATCAGCCAAAATGACAACATCGACTACCACCGATACGACCTCCAGCAAACTAGATGCAGTGCTTGCGGCAGTAGAGAAGCTGGGTGACACCCTGAATCAGACCCGCACCTCATTAGAAAACAAAATTGATCAAGTTGCCATTGACCTCACGCATTTACGAGCTGACCACCGCAAACTGGTTGACCGCACCACTGCCGTGGAAACCACTATCGCTGATATCACCCCACAAGTTGCAACAACAGATAAGCACGTGCAAAATCTACTGAATCGAGTGGAGTTCCTCGAGGCCAGGGTTGAGGATGCGGAAGGGCGGGCACGGCGAAACAATATACGCGTGGTGGGCCTACCGGAAGGAAAGGAAGGGCGAGACCAGATTGCATATGCCGAGGCCTGGCTCCGATCTCTGCTGCCTGAGGATACTCTCTCGCCTTGCTTTGTTGTGGAAAGAGCGCACAGGGTGCCGGCAAGACCCCTTCCCACAGGCTCTAATCCGCGACCGTTTCTAATTCGCTTGCTCAACTATAGGGATAGAGACACAATATTGCAAGAAACCAGAAAATTACCGAACATTCAAATTGACAATAATAAAATAATGGTTTTCCCAGATTACACGCTGCACGTACAGAAACAACGATTCTCCTTTATGGCAGTCAAAAAGCGTCTTCGACAACATAGCCTCCAGTACTCTTTGCTATTCCCGGCACGTCTACGCGTGATTGCGAATGGGAAGACTCATTTCTTTAGCACTCCGGAACTAGCGGAGGACTGGTTGGATGCTAATGCACCCGTGACCACTGGGACCGCAGCTGCCACCGCGAAAACACAAGCAAGTGTTGCACCCTCTCGCCGTCGCCGCCCTGACAAGAGACGAAGGTGGTCCCAGACTTCTTCACCAGTGGGGCCGGATCGGAGCCGGGTGCTCAGTGAGCGACACGAGGCGCTCCGGGCTACGGCGGACATCACGGGCTCTTCAATGGATGACGTTGCTTCCACTCCGAGTCGGCATGAGCAGGCCAGCGAAGACGACTTTTCTGAGGACTTGCAGGAATCACAGGACTCCTGCGAATTGCCTAATGTAACTCCTCAAACGTCTGACGACGTAGCCTGACAGGCAACACATGTCTTTTTTCTGTGTAACACCATTTCCCACCTGGTAAGACAAGATAACATAATCTGTCGATTGCTGCTCCTCTCGACAGCAGTCGCTGGTAAATCTGATACAGCTGAAGAACATCCGAAACAAGGTAACTGGCTGGGGGTCGGAGGAAGGATTCTAGTTGTTAGCAGAGATAATATCCATGTCATTTCTGTACATTGGCGATGACTGTTTTGCCTGGGCGGTGTCGGACATACCTCCCGCCCACTATCAGCAGGCCAGAAACCGGGGAGCCCCCGGGAAGCAACCAAGGCATTAGCATATTCATTTCCTGTAATACAGTGCAAAGCGCACCCCCCTCAGTTATTGTGTAAATGTTGTCCTGGTACAAGGTTTGGACGATTGCCTGTTGCACACTCGCCCTCTTGGAATTGTAGGTTTGTTACATTTTGTTTAGGATGCCATCTATTACGGACTGTTACATTCATATCCAACACTCTGCCTTGAAGGAGCCAATAGTGCTGCAATCCTCAATGGTTGTGAAGCCTAATTCTTCGGCGCAGGGCCCCTCTTGTTCTTTCGTTGTTCGTGGACTCAACATATCATGGCCTCGGTTAAAGTAGGCACATGGAATGTGCGGGGTATACACACGCCATCACGCAGATACCAAATATATTCCTAACTCAAACGACAGCATATACAAATAGCACTTCTACAAGAAACACACTTAATCAAATCGGAACTGCCACATTTACATCGCCGTTGGCGTGGACAGTTGTACACCACGGGTCATTCAGCATTTGCACGGGGGGTATTAGTATGGATCAGACCAGGGGTTCCCTTCAAGGTCCTTGATACAAAAATAGACACAGAGGGTAGATACGTGGTAGTGCACGGCATATTGATGGCAGGCTAATAGTGATTGCCTCCTTGTACGCGCCTAACATGGAACAAGGGGCATTCTTTGACACCATTTCACAGATATTAGCGCCCTGGCATGACACCCCTATGTTACTAGGAGGCGACTGTAACAGCGTACAGGACATCGCGTTAGATCGCTCGTTCCCCCCCCTGGCAAGCACAAATATCACTACTGCCATGAGAGCATTGAATAACTGGGCGACTCAGTGGCGCCTGGCGGATGCATGGAGACATCAAAATCCTACGGATAAGATCTACTCCTACTACTCGGGAGCACACGGACTGCATGTGCGTCTTGACCGTTTTATGGTCTCCACTACTCTACTGCCACATGTTACATCGACACAATATCTAGGGCGGACACACTCGGATCACAATCCTCACACATTAGATTTAGAGTGGGAACACATTAGACCACCGATTCCGGTCTGGAGATTACAGCCTGACACACTACTAGATGCACCTTTCCGTGGATCACTAGCCACTGCCATCGCCCAATATTTTGATGAAAATACTGGCACAGCCTCAACGCTCCTATTAGAATGGGCCGCCTTTAAGGTGGTGGTGAGAGGTCACTGTTTACACACACAGGCAGGTATGCGTAAGCAATTGGAGGGGGACCTGCTGCGCATAGAGCAGCGGTTAGCCACACTTGAGCGTGGGGAGCCTGGCGCTGCTGTGGACGCTCTGTCCGGGGCGCGCGAGGAGCACTCCCAATTACTAGACAGATTGCGCTGTTTAAATAATGCAGCGCACTCCGCAAAGACTCATCACCAGGGCGATAAGGCAGGTAAACTCCTCACATGGCTGATCCGGCAGGAGTTGGCGACCCCACCAGTCACATCCATACGCACACCGCGAGGCGCCACGGTATACACCCAAATGGCTATACATGACGAATACACATCCCACTACAACACATTATACAGATCCTGCATGCAGGTCACGCTTACCGAGCTTCAGTCCTTTTTAGCAGACCTCACTCTACCACAGCTCACCCCTGGACAGCAAGAGGAGTTAAACGACACAGTTACACAGGAGGAAATCAGAGATAGTATATTCTCCCTATCTAATGGCAAATCACCAGGCCCAGATGGCCTGCCGGTGGAATTCTATAAAGCGTATTCAGACATACTAGTCCCACAACTGCTAAATTTATATGAGGCCTCCATCGAGGACTCTGCCCTTACAACCACACAGAATGAGGCGACACTTGTCTCCTTACTTAAGCCGGGCAGAGACCCTGAACTCCTCGGCTCTTACCGCCCCCTAGCACTCCTCAATACAGATTACAAAATATTTGCATCCATATTGGCCAAACGACTAGCCCCATTAGTACAGACGTTAATCCACCCTGATCAGAATGGGTTTGTTCCTACAAGGAGCACATCCCTCAATATACGCAGACTGTTTCGGGTACACACGTATGCCCCAGACGCATGGCCTCGATCGGGATGCCTGGTTCTAGATCTAGAGAAGGCTTTTGACTCTTTAGAATGGCCTTACCTTGCGGCAGTGTTGTGCAAATATGAGCTAGGAGAAAGTTATATTCACATGGTGCGTCTCCTCTACCAACGCCCTACGGTGCGGGTCAAGACAGGAAAATTGATCTCCAATGCCTTACAAATAAATCGAGGGACGAGGCAAGGATGCCCGCTGTCCCCATTGCTTTTCTCCCTTGCGATGGAACCTCTGGCGGTACTTCTACGAGATAGCGGAGAAACCTGGGGCATACCACTGGGTGATGGCCTGCACGCGGTCTCGTTGTACGCAGACGACCTTCTCTTATATATGAGAGATTTACAAACCATCCCATCAGTCGTAGCAGACATCTTCCGACAATTTGAAAAAATGTCCGGTCTTAAAGTGAACTGGACAAAATCCGGAGTAGACTCCTTCACTAATAATGTACCCGAAACGGATATCACTATTAATGGTGCCACCCTGACCTGGTACCCATCCATGTTCCGGTACCTAGGAATTTATATTTACAGATCCCCCACTGATATACTAGACGGCAATATAGTGCGGGCCATAACAGCGATTAAAACGCAGGTCCACTTTTGGAAAACACTGCCCTTGAATGTAATGAGTCGTGTCACCTTAACAAAGATGAAAATTCTGCCACGGCTGTTATATTACTTTTCAAATCTCCCGGTGTATGTACCTGTCAGACTCCTCCGTACTTTAGAGAGCATCCTTCGCGATCTGACCTGGAACACAGGCAGACCGCGCATAGCCTTAAGTAAATTGTATGCGCCCGTGCGCAGCGGGGGCCTGGCGGTTCCAAATATGGAATTGTATTATCTAGCATCACAGCTACAATGGGTGACAAAGTGGATGAGCGGGAGGGGGTTGGAGGACACTGCAACTGCGACACCACCATGGTCACAATCCCAGCTATACCATTTCTTTCACCCCATCACCCGAATTCCATGCCCGCCCCAGATATTTGTAACATTAGCTCACAGATGTTACAAAAGAAGCCTTTACCTAACTCGCGACACACCTCCCTATGCTCCCCAGATACCATTAATAGGCACTCCCAGAGGCACGGGGAAAATATCTACTACTGGCTTGGCATGAGGCAGGTCTAGATGCAATAGGCGATTTATATGCAGAGGGCACTCTTCTAACATTTGAAAATCTTGCTATGGAAAATGATATCCCTGCAGGCCAATTTCTTCTACATACCGCTATAGTGGGGTCCTTGACTGCCGCCTGGGGAGACATGGCAACCGAGCCACAAACACACCTGGTCTTACAATACCTACATGTCATGGGGAAGGTTCACACGTGGTACATTGGTTAGTGGAGGCACTCCTTGCGCACACATTGAAGCCGCTATCGAGACTCCGCGAAAAGTGGGCTATAGACAGGGGGCGCCCATGGACTGATAAAGAGTGGGATACAATAATCGCCGGTTCCATATATATACCGCGCAGCTCCAGATTCAAACACATACTGCATAGGGCATACCTTTCCCCAGACAAGCTCAACGAATACTTTAATCTTACAACCTCTGCTTGCCCCAGGTGTGGGCTAGTTGGCGCTGATCTTCTACACATGTTATGGTCTTGCCCCTCGTTTCAGTTACACTGGCATGCTGTCGTAGAAAAGTTGAAACAATGCACCGGGTCATCCCTGCAGTCCAGTTGGGAGGTTTGCGTCCTGGGGCTGTACCCACGGACGAAGAAAAATAGGGTGGTCGCCAGGTTTCTGGGTCCGATAACAGCAAAACGCCTCATTACAAAGAGGTGCAAACATAACGATCCTCCAACACCGGTCAGTTGGGAAAAATCCCTTATAGTATGGGCGACAGCTGAAAGTACCACGCTCCATAGGGAGGAAACTGCAGAGCTACGGAAATACCCAATAGCGCAGGTCTGGGATGACATACTTCAAGTACTTACCCGGCCGGACTCTGCGGGACAGGGTTCGCCACCCTCCAGTGGCGCTGGTGGAGCCGCGGTGCAAATCGGCAACCCCCCCCATTAATGTATGGCATCATGAGTCACTACCCAACACGGTTATATTGTCGTAGCATTGCTCGACTTCCCATTTTTCTAATACGTTAACAACGCGCTGGCCCTAACATACTCAGGCACCTACATTACAATTTAAGATAGCGTTCTTTTTTCTTTTCATTGTTATTAGTTTCAGTTTATTATTGGAAAATATATTTGGGGTCTTGATACATTTATTGTACACAGAGGCAACAGGATACACATACACGGCTATAATGCAATTACGTGACGAGAGATGCAATTGTGAGTTGTGTTGACACTTGTAACATCCTGTTTATTAGCAACTGACACTGTATTCTCAGTAATGTTGATGTGCAATTGTTATTATGCAGCTCTTATGCAAAATATTTTGTATGTATCTGTAAAAGAAAACCCAATAAAAATATATTTAAAAAAAATAAATAAAATAAGGCACTGGGTTGAGACTGATTTGCATATGGCTGGGTCTGAACTGGGGTGGCAAGGTGAGCTAAAGAATGATGATGGATTCAACCTAGATCTGTGACTTGGGGTAAGTGTCTGAAAAGTTTCAGTGCTCCGTCCATCATCTCCTTGTGTGCCCTAAATTGGCATGGTATGCCCAGACGTGGGTCCCTTGCTCACTCTGCCACTGCATATGACTGGGTCTGAACTGGGGTGGCGAAGTGAGCAACAGAATGATGATGGATTCAACCCAGAACTGTGGCTGGGTGTCTGAAATGTTTCAGCGCTCCTCCCATCATCTCCTTGTCTTTGCTCTGCACATACAAACACACATGCAACTGTCTGTCCAGCTACAAATTACACTGGATAAACCCACTTGCTACTTACAAACAAGAAGGTTCTCATTTACAAAGGTTTCAGCGCTTTTACTTACCAGTAGGGTCTCCAGTTTGCACCATGAAGCCCTTGATATTCCTATGAAATAGACAGCCGTTGTAGTAGTTACCGGCACAGAGGGCCAAGAAGTTCTAGGCAGGAGAGAAATAGATTGAACATATGTCAGCAAAGGTTTCTGCAATGGGAGGCTGTGCCTCATTATTAACTTTTTATTAACCCGTTCCATGCTCATGACGAGCCCGCGATTGGAATGTCCAGCACCTGGCTGGAATTCCTGCCGCAGGCAAGCGGTTAAGAGAAGACTACAGTGACAACACACTGGCTGGTAGTTCGGTCACAAAAATACATACTATGGAAATTGAGTTCTTCTTGAAGAGCAGTTTTTTACATGGCCTACTTTAAGGAATCCTTTCAATACGATATTACTTATTACTAAAAAGCATGCAGCAGAGGGGCATACATATAGGGAGGGCAAATTGTAATGAGCCCCATGGAAGGCAGGTGTTACTGGGTTAGGATTGTGTCAATCAGATTTTTTGCACTGGTGTCCCTTAGTTTGAGCCTACTACTGGACGCAAAATTGAATACCAAGTACACCCCTATAGCACCTGAACCTCAGGGTAACAAAGTCGAGCAGCCCAAGGCTTCCTCAGGGAGCTAGTGCAGGGTTAGAGACTCAGCACTCAATAGGTTAACTAATACAAGTCAATAATTCAAGGTCCAGCCATAGATTATGCTCCACTAAAAACACACAGAAAATAATATCTACATTAGGGCTAAATGTTAGCAAATTATACTGATCAGTGTTACTATTTTTCAGTGACTATGTGGGAGGCAACCTATGCTACTCCCGGCAGACATTCTCCTACGGTGTTTGTATGAAACAGTCCTTGATCAAACAAAGGGGTCCTTAACAGGGGTTTGGTGGCCAGAGTCGCTCTGAGGGAATACTGCCCAGGGTTCTGGCTTGCAGGTCTCAAGATTCCCTCCCTATTGGAAGCGGTCTCTTCCCTCCGCCTTTGTCAGTTCTTCCGAATTTGATTTGTTTCTTATTGTCTCATTTATCTGTTTGCTCTAGTAGCTGGAGCTGGGAGCCTCCAGGCAGGAGATATCCAAAATATGGATAAAGGCAACGAGGAAGTCCCGCTCTTAACTACCTGTTAACCTGTAGAAGTTAGCCCTTCCAGAGACCAATGGGGCAGAAAGAGCCTGGAAAAGGCAGGACGGATTCTTTAGCTTCAACGGATTTATCTATCTCCTCTCCTTAACCCTCAGTATGACCCATTATAAAGGATCCCTGGAATGTCCTGGAGGAGTCCTTCCATTCACGTCCGCTGCCTGGACTGTTCCCCCCCCCCCCCCCCACCACCTTAGTTACAACTGGAGTGTAGCACACACAAAATGGATCACAGTTTTGCTAAGGCTATCTGTGTCATACACACTCCATCGACACATCCTCTACACATGTGGCATCCATGTCCAATTTGGTTGAGCAAAGGATCCGGTTACAGGGGGCTGGCAAACTAATTTGAGAAAAATGGAAGAAGCCAGCAGGTGACTCTCCCCAGCATGGACAGGAAGAAAGTCCTGCTGTGCTACTATAAATGGTATTGCTGCCACCAATGTGAGTTCTCTACAGCTGGATGAGTGGGCAGTAGAATAACTTGCTAAAAATCACGTATATAGTGTGCCCCTCTAGACCATAGATGTAGGGATGGATGTCTAGAAGGAGTGTCACATGAAGAGCAAAAACAGATGGCCTTTCATGCTAAGCTACATTCTGCAGGTCTGTAGAAGGATCATAAGCTGGAAAGTTGAATTTGCTGAGGATATTAACAGCAAGTACCACAACAATATAACTGCAGCAAATAAAACAACATGCAGTGGTGGCACCAGATTAGGATTCACCTCTGTTGAGCTGAATGCCCCTAAAGTTCATTCTAGGGAGGCGCAAGATTTTATTTAACCCAGGTGTACTAAAAAAACGAGATAAGGAAGACTAAGTACCAGCAAAATATTTAAGGTCAGGATTTGTTTACGAGGAGTAAAACATCTGCTTCTTTGAGACATGAAGAGACTTAAAGATGATTTTGTTTTTTAGAAACTGACCATCATTGATGGGCCATTAACACCAGAGTGATTTGGCCCCCTATGAACACGCAAAAAGACCGCAGTTTTTGGACGCATTGAAGGTATGTACTAAATATTCTTCCAGGCACACATAAATGTTACTCGCATGGACTATCTGACAGACGTCAAGAGGAAGAACCACCTAAAGGTGGTTGCTGGGTAGTGGTAAATTATAACAAAGCAGCCTTAATAGAATAATGCAGATTTGTCACTGGGTGTGATCTGGGAAACTGGTATCAAATCAGTTTCTAGTAATTAATTCTTAACAACAGGCATAACATATAAAGCTAAAGGCTAGACTTGAACCAGCTACGTGGATACATGAGCGCCGGCTACAATGATTCGTTTTTTCTGCAATTCATTTTGAGTTTAAGGCCACCTAGTCATCAACTACAAAGAAACAGCTAATTAGAAACCACATTCTCAAGATCTCCATGTGGTTTTTCACGAGCAGGGTAACCCAAGACTGGGCATCCATTATCAACTACAGCCCAAAGAAAACAACTGCAAAGCAGAACCCAACAAGCAGAAAGACCACAATAACCCTTCCGATCATATAAAAACCAAACCCCCTTACACGAGGTAGCCTGCTGCTCCCTGGACTAACACATACAAACAAACATGTATTTGACACAAGTTTTACTCACACAAAAACGCACATATGCAAGACAAGTGCAAAACATTATTTGACCAACACATCACTCAACACTAAAACCCCAAAAAACAATAACAAAACCTTACACCACCTGAGACAGGTAGGCATGCTAACTCAAGCTGACCAGCAATGTGTTCCATACAAGGCAGAAAGCCTGGAAGCATGTAGCTACACATATACTTAGTAGAACAAAATCATGCAGGTAACACACACTGTGCAACCTAACACTAATAAGTACACATGGGTATACATGTGTTACACAGAAGCAATTGCCACCCCTATAAAACACTGCTCTCTCTAGAGCTCACACAAATACTGCTTACCACTCAAATACTACCTCCCTCAATGAACCCAAAGATCTCTCATATCCTAGAAGACATTCACACACTTCGGCATCCTACCGCAACCAACCTCACCTAGCACAAATTAAGCAACTTGTCTAGGCAACAAAGAAGTGCAATAACAAACTTTTGAGCAGCCTACATCATTCAGTAAGGCATTTTCCTGCAAGAAAGCAAACTTTATTCTATCCACACAGCGAATCCACCAACGAATGAACAAGCAGGAAAATGCAATTGCATTAAAACAATGAGTCCTCTTGCTTTCTCGAGCTGGGAATGCCAGCTTTACGATGGACACCTATAGTAGAAAGGCCTGCTAATCAAATGCTCACATTTTTTAACCTGCAGCTACATTAATGGCCGACATCTCTTCTAAACCCTGCCAGATACCTCACCAATTCTGCCTTGCCTCCCTTTTCCAGCAAAATAACACTTGTAAAAGATACCATGAAAGCACAAGACAGTGTGAACAATCATCTACAAATCCTTCAGATGCACTCTTGCACCCTAGTTGCCTTGCTTCCCATTCCCGTCCTAATCCTTCGGTCCTTTCTCATTCCCCTAATGTGACCCGAAAGTAATTACCAATTAAGGGCCAGATGTAGGTAAACTCATTTCTGCGAGTCCTTAATAGCGATTCGCTATTAGGACTCGCAAAATGGAATGTAGGTAGGAATCCAATATTAATTGCGATTCTTTAATATTCCTTAATTGCGAATTGCAAATTGCGATTCGCAATTAAGGAATACCTTCCCATTCATTCCTATGGGCCTAGAGGCCCATAGGAATGAATGGGAAGACATTCGCAATTTGCGAGTACCCATTAGGTACTCGCAAATTGCGAATGCATTTCAAGGGTGCAAGGGTGTCAAAAGGACACCCTGTTGCACCCCTGAAATATGTATGTGTGCACATGTGGCGCACATACATGCCCTAAGGGCATGTATGTGCGCCACATAGCACTTTGAAAAATGCAAAAAGTGCATTTTTCAAAGAAATTGCAAATTACCACCAACTTGAAGTTGGTGGTAATTTGCGATTCCTAAGCCCAAATCGCAGACTTTCTGGGCTTCCTGCATTGCATTTAAGGAATCGCAATTTGCGATTCCTTAAAGGCAGTCGCAAAATAGGGAATCGCAAAATTTGCGATTCCTTATTTTGCGAGTAGGTTTTTCCTACCTACATTGCACAGAGCTATTTTGCGGTCGCAAACGTTGAAATTCTGCGTATTTCAGCGTTTGCGATCGCTATTTCGCTTCCTACATCTGGCCCTAAGTCCATGCGCCTGCATGATCAACTAACAAAACATGTGCACACTCTCTCCTGTATGGACACATTATTACTATGTAACTACCATATTACCGAAATAAACTCACTGCCATCAACTTTCTGCGTGCCCCAACCTCTCATATGAACAATGTGTCCTAGTCAAATGTTCCTCTGTGAATCCTCTACTTCATGAACTGCAATTTCTAGAGAGCTAAAGTGCTGCCCACTGGCACTGTGTTGCTCTCCACACAACTCTCACCTTTCTCCCCTCCACGAGCTTATTCCATCCTGCACATGTCTATGTATCATTAGGCAAATATACAGAAAAACCCAATGCATGCACTTAAGTCAGTAGCATGAAAACAATCAACAGCCACAGCATTAACAACCAAGAAATATTATATAGCACTATACACCACATATATGCAATGCTCAATGCCAACAATGCATTCTACATAGCATATGAACTATATAGTGCTGACAAACCCATCATACACACCTGCACATGTTAAGCCCATACTTTTGAATATAGATACTATTAAAGTAACAACTGAACCACACTTAGCCCACACCTTTCTCTGACCCAGTTGCGCATTCACCATGCACCCTGTTGGTAAAACACACTTTTTCTGATATCCCAGAATCAAGCAATATTGAAATTCAGGTCAGCCCAGAACTATGTAGCAACAAGCACACCAGATGGCCTAAAGGCCTTAAAGGCTATGCCAGGATAGATTTGCAATAAAATTGCAAACAACATGTTATAGCACAAGCTCTAATAAATTGAGGGCGAATGCCTGAACTAGAGGTAAGCAAACACAAGGAGATGATGGATGGAGTGCTGAAACCTTTCAAACACTCACCCCCAGTCACAGATCTGGGTTGAATCCATCATCATTCTTTAGCTCACTTTGCCACCCCAGTTCAGACACAGCTATATGCAAATCAGTCTTGACCCTGTGCCTCATGGGAACAGTCCAGACCAAACTGCCAAGCCATGTCTTCCCTGGACCGGAATCAAGCATCCTGGGACCAGTTTCAGGCTAACAGCCCTCATCAGCCAGGCTAGCTTGAATCCAGTGGCAAAGTGAGCAAGGGACCCACGTCTGGGCATACCCTGCCAACTTAGGGCGAACAAAGCAAACACAAGGAGATGATGGACGGAGTGCTGAAACCTTTCAAACACTCACCCCCAGTCAGAGATCTGGGTTGAATCCATCATCATTCTTTAGCTCACTTTGCCACCCCAGTTCAGACACAGCTATATGCAAATCAGTCTTGACCCTGTGCCTCATGGGAACAGTCCAGACCAAACTGCCAAGCCATGTCTTCCCTGGACCGGAATCAAGCATCCTGGGACCGGTTTCGGGCTAACAGCCCTCATCAGCCAGGCTAGCTTGAATCCAGTGGCAAAGTGAGCAAGGGACCCACATCTGGACATACCCTGCCAACTTGAGGTAATGCAGATACTTTATCAGTGTGTCAACTAATGCAGGTAGTGATGCAAGTGTTTAAAGTTCTTTTGAATTTCAGTCTGAGGGAGTTATCATGGGGCATGATTCACCATGGAAGGACACACAAATTCCCAGTCAGTGATCTATTATACAGGTTTCGGGGTGGCTGTTGAAGAACAAGGTTCAGATTTGCTAGGGTGGAATAGGGTTATTTTCAAGTGATTTTTAATGGCATGAAGCAATGGGTCCCAAGGCCTCCCATCATTAGAGTTTCCAGTGTTGTTGCATCTAGAAGCTTGGGAGAATGGCACCACAGGCTTCTTGGAGTCACCAAAGCACTGATTGCCACTGCTGCAATCCAAGACTGTTCTTCTCTGTCAGACGATGTGCTCCACCCCACCAACATGGTGTAGACTAGAGGAGGACCCACCTTGGTTGGGCTGTGATCCCTGTCCTCAGTTTGGTGCCATGATTAGAACCAGGAAAGTAGGTACTAATTGAAAAGGGCATCAACCGGCAATCTTGTAGGTTTGCACTGTAGGTTTCCTGTTATGTCTGCGTAATGAGGAGGCACCATCTTTCTGGGTGTTTTTTATTCTTTAAACCGCACGTATGCTATTATAAAAGTCTGCATATGCAAATTCAAGAATAAAATAAGTGATGGAGGGAACGCTTGAATTAATCTCCACCACTGGTAATGGCTAAACAATTCAGGATAGACTGTTCCCATTGAAGCAGGGTCAAGACTGATTTGCATATAGCTGGGTCCAAACTGAGGTGGCATGGTGTGCAGAATGATGATAGACTGGGATGTGGCCCTAAGTAATTACCAGTGGCTGAGATTAGTTCAAGCATTCAATCCATCAATATTTTGTATACTTTAGTGTGTCGCCTTAAATGAGACAGGTATGCCCAGACATATGTCTCGTGCACACTGTGTCACTGGATCCAAGATATACCTAGCCGATATGCCCCAACTAGGGCAAAACCGGCCCTGGGTTGCTTGTGTTCCAGTTCAGGGAGGACCTAGCTTGGCAGTGCAGGCTGGACTATTCCCATTGGAGCAGTGTCAAGACTGAATTGCATATAGGCTGGGTCCAAACTGACAGGGTGTGCAAAATAACGATGGATTGGGATGCGGCCCTGAGTAATTATCAGTGGCTGAGATTAATTCAAGCATTCCATTCATCAATTTTTGGCATACTTTGGAATGCAAAATCCACTGGCAGGAAACCCATCACATGTGGATATTGCTACAAGGTGTTTTTGAGCTGTTTTAAAGGCTTTTGCCGAAGGGAATCGTAGTTAAATCATATACGATTCAAGTGGGATTCCTTACTTCCATACTCTTATTGCAGAGCCTTCATACGGAGTTTTCTTTACCATAATCCACCAAACCTAGATTTAACAGCGATTGTGTTCCTCCAAGGATTAAATAATTTGTTGGTCTTTAGACATCTACCTGCATTCATTTTGTGCCCATATTTCCTCATCCCTGCAGTATGCCATATTTTCACCAGCATTCCTTTTAGCCAAATTTTAGCAAAATAACTGCTTGCTGTTCCAAATTATTTCATTTATCCCAAAGAGAAGCGTTGTGCTTCACCCATTTACAAAGAAAAAGTGAGCAGCTTGGTGACTAATTACTGGTTACCCAGCTTAAGTCAGTGTGAATATACAGAATACTACAGTTTCTTACAGGGCTTGTGTCCATTGATTCTTACACGTGGAGGATGCTGGCATGTTTATCTCAGTTTAATTATCTCTGGATATAAAAACCTTTACATAATTCAATCAAAATACCACAAATATCAGAATAAAACATTACAGAAAAGGAGAAGTAAGTGAAAAAGAAAAAATGAAAGAGAAAGTGCGGTGGAAATAGTGGTATCCTATGTTAAGAAAATATTCGAAAATAAATAGAAATATGAGATCATCATCTGATTTATTTAAATAAATGGACATTTATGAAAAAAACGATGGAAAATTAGGAACTCAACATCATTCTTTCTGAGAATCACCAGAGATTAATCTGTAAGTGGTTAATGATCCTGACAAATGATAGGCAGCCAGGGAGGGAAAATTCTCTTGGGCAAAATTAGATAAGGTGAGGTGGGAAGACGAAAAAACGTGGAAGAAATGGTCAATGAAACATGGATGGGGCAGGAGAAGAAGACATGTAAGGAAGCCCGAGAGAATATCCTGGTATTCGAAATCATAGTAGCCTGAAGATATAAAGTAATTTGCAGTGATGAAAATATTGTTGAATCATTACACATGGACTGCTGTATATATGCATGTATGTACATGTATATGGTACTTCCATATCGCAAACCTAGCCAAAAGGCAGTGGAGCACTGTACATGATCAAAGACAAACAAAGTCAATGAGTGACAGCAGAGGTAAGCTGGGTTGTAGGCAGTTGATGTATTGTGATATAGTGTTTTTTACAGAGGTGACTCTTCAACTCTTTTCTACATTGGAGAGGCATTGAGGTGGCCCTGATTGAAACGGGGATGGTGTTCCAGGTCCAGGGTGCTTGGGTGCACAGATGGAAAAGGCCTGCCGCCTTGCTTTAAATTCATTACATATCTTAGTCTGCAGTCTGATGGTGTCCTGGCTCTGGGGGTGCAGAGATGGGGAGCTTGTCCACAAGATAAGCAGGGGTGCTGGTCATAATGTTTTTGTAAATTATGCTACAGTCTCCTAGAGATCTGATGATGTTCAGGAGGAAATCAGATTTGGCAAGGCAGAATAAAGGATAGGGGAAAAGTTTATATACTGCAAGCAGTTCAGAGCAGAATCTGTCACATATAAAACAAAGGAGTTGTCTTCTTCTGCAAGGCTTCTAGCCTCTTCCCAGTGCTTTCCACGTATCTCAAAAAATGTGTCCTTGGTGAAGTGATTAGTTTATTTAATGGTTTAAACTATCAGCAGTTCCATGTAGGACTTCACTGCATGCCTGTCAATGTTTTGACTTCACACAGTATCTTTGTCACATTTCCTTTTCCAGTTTATGGCCTTAGTGATTTAATAAAGGTTAATGACCATATTTGGTGCCACAAATGGTTGTTTTGTTAAGAAATATAGTGCAGTAGGTAGAGCAGGCAAGAGCAACATGGTTCGAGTCTCACAAACAGCATAATATTTGGCATGATTTTCTGCCAGCAAGAGGCAATTTGGCGTAGGCATGGCAACCAGTTTCTTAAAGATAATCTTGCATACAGCTGGGAAGAGTGGTCCATCTGAAAAATATCATTGTAGTTTATTGTGTGAAAGTCATTGACCCAATAGATCTTCTCCTTTTGGTGATATTCAAATGCAAAGAAGCCTAACATGTAGTGGACATAGTATGGCTTTTATGGTTGCAATTAAGGCATTCTAGCTTCATGATGTCATCATCCTGGACATGTTGCATCTTGGTCCCTTTGAAATATCTTCTTCCCATAATTGATTCGATGTACATGGCCATGGCCCTTTTGGTTCAGCAAGGACTGGATAATATCCAATGTATCATTTCAATGCCAAAGATGGGAAATATTATGGAAGCAGTAGCAGCAATTTCCAAAATGCTAATTAAAAATAGATAATCATGTAACTGATTGCTTTATAGCCCTTAATTTACTACAACAGAGAAAACCTGGGTTTCAAGAGACACTGGGTTTATGGAGGACAGCTGATTAAGCCTAGTGTGAACAGACAAAAATATTAAATGGGCGTGGGCTGAGTTAGGGTTTTACCACACTGCTCTAGAAGTGAGCAGCCTAACAGCAGAGGGTTGTTGAGAGATGTGCTTAAGACTGCATAGAGTGCTCCCATAAGGAGAAGTATGAAAATACCAGCACCAGCAGTCAGCAGCAGTACTCTCCCCATTTGCAAAGTTCTTGCAGCCTAATTTCTTATCTGCTACATGGCTCAGAGCTCCTGTTTCCAGTACAGAAAGGTAACTAAGTATGGAGTTTCTCTTCCTATAGTATATGTATATTAGACACCTATATTTACTGGAATGTTAAATATGCTTGTGACTCTCTTTCAGAGCCCACATGTTATCTCAGACAGAGAAAGAGATGCCATTTCAAAAGGGAATCGTCTAAGGGATGTAAATTTATTATAAGCAGCTACAAAGCACATTTCCCATATGAATGGTGAGTAAGATGGCTTCTAGAAATTAAATTCCATATAAAGATTTGACCTAATAATCTATCATAAGTAAGACTATAGAGGGTGTAAGCTTTTTTAGACACAAAAGTAAACAGACATATACCTTTACAAAACTTTAATCTAGTACCCTAACATGTGAAAAGTGGAAGTGAGCAAGAGCAATAGAAAAGGCTGCTAGCCAGAAATTTTAAGCAAGAGGAGAACTTTGCAAACCATGAGCAAGACCAATAAGGCAAGACAAGGCTCGCAGCCATTCAAACAAGAAAGGGGATGGGGGTGGCTGTGACAACCCAACTATCATCCATAAATGGGTGGTGATCCTCTAACTATAACAAATACAAACTGCCAGAATGGAGGTGGCCTTGGGAGCTGCTCCCTTCCCTGCTTGGAGAAATGTGTCATTCCAGGTCTTCTTGAGGCAGTCTTGATAATCCTGACTCAACCACAGAGACTACCAGGAAAGGGAGACCCTGACAACAGCAAATAGTTGAATGCGGACTTTAAGGGAGCAGGGGAGAGGTCACTTGTTCAGATCCCAGTAGTAACTGAGAAGAATAGATTCTGGCCTATTCATAGAGAATGCAGAACACAGCTGCTGCCTTCTGAGAGACAAATCCTTCATAATATCAGATATTGCATTTCACCTGCTCTTCAGCCTCTAGAATGGCTGCACATGTCTAGGCATTTGACTTTCAAAACTATGTGGATAGTTCACTGTTCTCTTCAAGGCTCAGGTTCTTTCTTCCAATAAAAGCACTGTACCCACCAAGAGGCTATAGCTCTTCAATCTAGACCGGATCCACTGCCAAATGGCCCTTCCTTCAATACATATCAGACTGAAGAAAACTCCTTTTTTAGCTAAGATGGCTTGGATAAAGAACTTACCTTCTGCAAGAGTAATTTTCAACCATCCTGACTTCCAACTACCACTAAAAACATAGCTCTTGACATACTCATAACTAAATTAGAAAAAAGCCCTGTATAAAAGGGAATGTACCAGCACAGGCAACTGCCTATTCTCAAACTATTTTTCAACACTTCATCATGCACCGCATGCAATGGTAAGGTTAATACCTGATGGACAAGGGAAGAGAGGGGAAAGCTCATGGGGGCTATTATAGCTGAGGAAGTTTGAATAAGGGCGTAATGGTAGTAAGTAGGTGGGTGTGGCTGGGCTGTAGTGAGGGAAAGTCACCAAGTGACAAGGGAGGTTACAGGATTGTCCATGGGAGCATGGATAGCTGCCTTTAAGAGACCTGAAGCCTTTTCCATCATACTTTTGAGGACGGAGCTGTGGATTTGCCAAAGCCAGGGTCGGAGTGGCTGTTGACTGTGATGAAAAAGGTTCAGGAAAAGGTTTAAGAAGGACAAGCGAGTATGAAAATGGGTAGCACTATTGTAGTTAATCCATAATCCAATATGTACACAAACACATACTGGTCAGAATTCAGTATGGACAAATACACGCTTATTTGGCAGGAAAAGATTCTGAGTCTTGTTTTTCAAAATATCGTAACCCTTTTGTAATACATTATTTCAGAGCAGAGCTAAAAATCAGTTTAATTTGTGATTGTTTATCACAGACTTCTTCAAAACAGAATTAAGAGAAAATATCCATGCCAAGCATCCATGCATGGCGCACATGTTGTGTAAGTACCTGGGATGTCGACTGAACGGTATTGCAAGGATGCATACCATACTTTTGCTAGGTGCTTTGCAATTGCTATTATTTTATGACTCAAATGGAATATGTTGAGCAAAAACGAATCATTTTAATGACAGGACTACAAATGTTAATTGAACAAAGGTAGGGCCAGTGTATCACCTGCCATTAACCAGAATAGAGCTGCTGGAAGGTAGAGCACAGCACACAGGAGGAACAGCTTTTGGCTATGTGGCCATGCTGTGCAAGTGCTGCCCCCTTTCAGCCACTATGACTCCGCCCCTTGATGTTGCTAGGGAACAAATGTGGGTCCTGGAAATTTAAATATTCTGCGTTTTGGATCTTGGCTTCCTGGACTTTGGGGATTCTTTCAGAATTGTCCGTGTAATCTACGCAAAGCTGTTGTTGTTAACATGACACAGTCTGGCACAGATATGATGCTGCTGAAACTGGTAGTCGCCTGACCACACAAAATGCAGTGGCTTGCTGGCATTTCTGCTGATGCCAGAGCCGCCAATCCATTGCCAGCTCCCCACTACTAACAGGCTACAGGAAAGCAAAGGAACCGTCAGCCAATTTTTGGCAAAGGTCATTAAAACAGTCTCTATAATGCCAGATTTCTCCCAATGACGGGTCAGGTGGAGGAAGCATAGGATGCCAACATGTGTTTGATGGGGCTTTTAAGAGCAAAGGCAATAAGCTGACAAAAGTTGTAAAAGGAGAAGGTAAATATGAAGCTTTGGGTTTTAAAAGTTTAGTACCTGTGTTGTAAAAATGTATGTTACATCAAGATTTACGTAGCAGAACGTAGAAATGTAAACTACTCAAGTGTGACTAAAGTGTCACTAGAATATAGCAGTGCAATTAACAGTTTTCTGTCACTTTTAACTTTCTGTCAATTCCTTACCTCACATGCCTTGGGCGCACGCTCACAAAAAACCTCTATTTTTATATCACCAAGGTCAGTGTGAAGAGTTACTGCCTGCAGAGGGAAAGAAATGGTGGAAATCAGGAGGAAGCCCGAGGAGCAGAAGGAAATCTAGCAATGCTACTCACAGCAATGACTGCAAGAGAAGTAGATCATTACTTACCTCGACCTAAGAAGTCGTGTTTACTGCTCCCATAGCACTTTAAGGAGAGTGTTAGTTTTCAGCTCGCTGTCACTTTACATTACAACCAATAGCCAAAGTAGGCAATGTCCATAAAAGCTAGCTGGGGCGTTACCCGAAGGTGCCGTTACTATGTTTCAGGTATTGGGCATTAGAAAAAAATATATATATATAGTTTCTTGCTATGAGCTTTCTTAATTGTCTTAGAGCATTGAAGTTGCCAGCATATCCATGTTAACAGCCCTCCACAAAACAATTACAGTTTCTTGGAAACTGCTCTTCCAGGGTAGCCGGCTCTTGCCTCTGTAGCTCACCCCATAGCAGATCAGGTGCATGCCACAGTCAACATAATTTAGATAACAGCCCAAACTGACTTGGTCTTGCTGACTTCCAGCCCAGCCAATAAACGCTAAATTGACATGAAACTTGGTATACTGGTGAATGAGCTTTTTAAAATAAATAACAATAAATAAATAAAAATTCTGTCCCTCCTTTGTAAATTAATACATCACTGCCCTGTACCAAAACTAAACGTTTTGATAGTGCTGTGACAGCACGTGCACAGTTATATTGCTCTCCACAGAAACGAAATGCCAAATTCTGGGACAAATTTCTCAATATAATTATATTGAAAAATTCAGTCGTTCTCTAAATTGCTAATATTCCAACTTTACTACAGGGGGATACAGCATTCAAACCAAATAGAAAAGCTTACCATATTGTATGCTCAAAATCTAATGTGTTTTGGGCACACCATTCACCAGGACTTTTACCTGCAAGAAAAATACATACATTTAGATTGCAATCACTTCGCCTTTACAGGTGTTGTAAAAAAAATTAGCTACTGTTCAACCAAAGGCATACACTAGCAATTGATAGGAATATGTCGATTTGCGTTGAAATTTTCTGTGCAACCCTACTGATCAAGCTTGCGGTTTCTTGTGAAATGCACCAACTTTTTATATTTCTAAATCCTAGCATTAACAATTCATATAAAGTAGTTTTTGTACCATTGAAAATTAGGTAAATGTCCATTAATAATCTGGAGCAGTCATAACCTCCTCAAAACCTGGAAATATGTGTGCAAACCTGTTCTGGCACTACTTAAAAGCTAGAAGTAGCTTTCCACAGAAAACACCATGTTTTGGCGGTGAGCACAGGAGAATCTATTGAAAGGTCAGGGAATTCTTTTTTACTTCAAACTCCTACAAAAATGTAAACGTTAACAAAAGTTTAAAACTTCCATGAACTTTGGGGAGAAAATAGTAACACATCTGATCTCTCTTTAGCCAGGCTCTTGTAAGTCCATGCTTCAATACCCACATCCTGTTTACGTTCAACCTCTTTCTTTGCTGCTCTGTCTGCTCACACCTCTGGCATATTTTTCATGCTTGTTTTGTATTCTCATATTTAGAGTTTAGATTATTTTTATAGAGTAATGCACTGAGGAAATTACATTTTGTTCTTTAATGTGTACAGTATGGATAACATGCAGTTTACTTAAGCTACTAGGACAGATTTGAAAGACTTAATATTAGAAGTTCTTAAAGGTTGTGGAATGTGTGTCACCACTTGACCATTATTATCTGCACTGGGTGGGCGCAGGCACATATCTTCTGTGGGAGTTAGTGACTAACCATCACCTTGCTGCTCACTCCTTAAGACCCAGGTTGGTAGCTGCTGTGCAGAAGACACTCGGGACCTTCCCATTATATGAGAGATCAGACTTCTGTCATAGGAATGACACCGACAGGAGCAATTCCTTCTCATGGGTCAGGCAGGTCCTTAATACAGTCTGCGAGCAATGCAAGCCCAATGGTGAGCACATCACAGCTGTAGCATTCAGAGTCTTATCCTGGCAGGGTACTCTGAATAGTAACCTATGGGACCGGATTCATTTCACTATTATCATCACAGATTTTGCGCACTATGGCCTTCACCAGTCCTGCAATGTCGGCATGGGATTACTCTGCACCTTCTCCAAGAGGGGAGGAATAGTTTCTCATTGCCAGAAGAATCTACTGAAGCCAGAGTTTTCTAAACATTTTCATTGCAACAGAGAATGACTTGTTTCATGGACTTAGTGAGTGATGTCTGGGATGATCATTACATGTACTGGGATGGGCATAAATGTCACACTCCTTGTTGGTTGCTATTAAAGAGAGGTCTCAACAAGCACTGGGGTCGCTTTTTTGAGGCGAGACAAGTGTCTGCCATCTCTTTGAAAGACTGCTAATAGCCAAAATCCTTCAGAGTAAATTTTAAACTGTAATGTCTTTCACAGCGGATGGTTTGTCGTTTCTGTCTACAGTTTTACATCCGCAGATTGCATGCTATGCCAAAACCTCTCACCCATTATATTCCTAAACTCCTGCCTGAAAAATAGACTTTGACTTAACTTTGATTTTTCCCTCCTTTATGTCTTTTGAATGAGCCTCTCTTTCCACCTTCTTCATGTCTCCAGAGTAACTCCGCTTCTTAGTTGCACGACTCTCTGCCTTAATCTCTTTCTTTGAAACCTTATCCCTGTGACCTTACAATACATCTAATCTTTCCATTAATCATGTCCTTCTCACATAGCCCCCACTAATGATACACTTAACGTATTAATTTACTAAAAGAAACTGGAGTAAATGCAAGGGATGGTTTCCTTGAGAGCACAAGACTAATCCCAATAACCACCAATAACAACTGCGCTAAGCACTAACTTTGGTTTCCAGAGTAGCATGCTACTTGCAGAAAAACACTTCAACGCATCATTAGGGGTAGTAAGCACTATACAAGTGCAACTTCAATTCAATATTTGCATCTCACTCCAACTTCTGAAGTGCATATTCGTTACTTCCCATCGGATCTGGCAAAGAGGACAATAAATGGAGAAAGACAATTTGTTCTTGACAGGAATAAATAAATAAATAGACAGGGTACTGGTATGAGAGCACTTGGTTACTATGAAATATCAAAAAGACGATTTCTCCAGGGCAGAGTTTCTCTAGTCTGTGAAACGTGAATAAAGTACTCTACTTTTTTAATGGTCTGGGCTTTCTTTGGCGCGCGTAGCCTTGTCCCGACAACTGACAATGTTATTGTCTACCACTTAATGCAAAATGGTGTAATACATCAGGGCTTGGTATATTCCTGCTAGACTTTCCTCTCCGGAATTGGTCTCTGGTTTTAATTAGGTAACCTCTGAGCCCAGTTTCTTTCCAAACTCTGGTACGATGGGTCAAACAAACAAAGCAACATGCAGGTAATGTCACAATAGGCATTTCAACACATTCAGCTGGGGAAGAGCGATGGCTTAAAAACGCATCTGAGGCATCAGCTAGACTTGAGAAAATTTAACAGCCACTGTTTGATTTAGTGACTATTTTCAAATGATGTTATATTAGACTGATTCATCAGGTGGCCTTTCTGGTGGAAAAAAACTTTAAATTAGTATTAGCATGCGTTTCAATTCTCGTCATCGTCCCTTTATATGTCTCTCCTTTGTGGAAGCGCAGTCAGCATGCATGATGTAACACCCAATACATATTTGCCAATTGTGGAGTAATGGTACTATAACACCATTCCGAGAAACCTAAAACATCAAGTTGATGGTTACTCAGTTGCCCTGAAAACAGGGCACTGCACAGTGGCATCATGTATGGAGAAAGCGCGTTTAGAGTTCCCCAGCAGAGGCATGCAAACTTCAACAGTTATTGTCTGCCTCCTAAAGAGGATAGGTTTTTAAGTCTTTAGTTTTGAGCATAGGATTAGCACAATGCCATCCATGTCGAGCTGTAAAATGACAGAGGCCTTTTACCACAGAACCAGCATTGCTTTTAGACAGAGGGAGCTGCTGAACATGCAGCTCCTTCCGTCCAAAAGCAATTCTGCTCCGCTTGCAGCAAGCGAGAGCATTTTTTTCTGACTCATTTGCTGAAAGCGGAGCAGCGTTTGCTATGGCTTGGCGGGAATGGTAATGCTCCCGCCAAGCCATAGCAAGCAGCTATGTCCCGGGGTGGGCACCCCGGGACATAGTAGGAGCCGGCTTTGGGGGAGGGTTGCGGTCGCCAGGGAAATTTTTGGCTCCAGGAAGGGGGGGAAATAGTTTGGACCAAAGTTTCCATAGGAAACGCGTTTCTTGTTTTGCTAATAACTTTGGGGTCGCTTGACGAATCTGCACAACATTTTCAAAAACCTTCCCCTTTTTGGTTCGGTTGCTGTGTTGAAAGTTTCGGGGTGATCCATCAAGCGGGGACCGAGAAAAAAGGAGGGGGGGCCAAAAACGTGCTTTCCCATGTTATATCTTTGGGGATTTTTCATTTTTTTAACACGACTACAGCCCGAACCACTGAACGGAATAACACCAAATTTGGCAAAAAGCTAGATAGATGTTGGTCGAGAAAGCGTGTTTTTTTGATTTGGTGTAACTCTGTTCAGTAGTTTCAAAGATATTTAAGTTGAAAAAATATAGATATCTGGGGGCCCAAAAGCCTACTGAGACCCTACTGAAATTTGATTGGCTGCCAACACTTCAACCAGGAAGTGTTGTCAGCCATCTTGGGACTCTGCTTGAAGCAGAGTCCCACAAAAAAAGTTTTAAAAAAAGAAAGGGGGGCAGGGTAGGAATACCCTGACCCCCCCAGATATGGTGGGGGGGGGGGTAGGTCCCACAGTGACCCCGAGGGATAAAAGCATTTTTTTTTTTATTTTGCCGTGATCGCGGCTGGATCTGCGAATTCGCTGCAAAATTGAAGAAAGAAAAAGCGCAGGCTCCCGCGAGTCTTTTGAAAGATGCCCCCGGAGCTAAATAAGAAAATAATGCGGGGGAAAGCACACAACCCCCCACTGCAGTCACGGGGACTGCCACCTCCCCGGGGCAAATTAAAACAAAGGAAACCCTCCTGGAGCCCTAGATGGCCCTGGGGACTACCACCCCGCAGAGCCGGCTCCAGCAATGTCCCGAGGTGCCCACCCCCGGGACATTGCAGCTTGCTATGGCTTGATGAGAGCACCGCTCCTGCCAAGCCATAGCAAACTCCGCTCCACTTTTAGTAAGCGAGAGCAGAAAATGCTCTTGCTTACTAGATGCGGAGCAGAATTGTTTTTGGACAGAGGGAGCTGCATGTTAGCAGATCCCTCTGTCCAAAAGCAATACCGGCTCCCGCTGGACGCAGGGAGCCAGCAGGGACTACGAGGGCCTTTAGGCTCCCCCCGGGTCCCCACCTTGAAAAACTTGGTGCCCTGGGGTACCAGGCCACACAGTATTGTGCCCCCCCCCCACTTGTTTTAAATAAAAAAAATAAAAAGATAAAAATTAATAAAGGGCAGACCCTGGGGCCAAATATGGCCCAGGGTAGGGGGGGGGGGCACACAGTCCCCCTTCCTTTATAATTTTTTTTTTTTTAAAGAAAGTGCCACCGGCATGACACCGGAGGCCCCGCCCCCTTTCTGCAGCACTCTGCAATCGTGCCTCCTGGCGCACTGCTGGTTAAGGGATTAAGTCCCCTTGGCTGCTGAGGGTCCTTAATCAAGACCTCCTGTTACCTCAAGTAAATCCCACAAAGGGGGATTGCTGAGAGGTGATCGGAGGCCATGTCCCTTTCTCCACCACTCTGCAAACGCGTCTCTTGGCACACTGCTGGTGGGGGGGGGGGGTGAGCCCACTAAATAAATTGTTAAAATAGGTCTGTTTGACAACTGCACTTTCAAAACAGACCTAAACTGAGGCAATCACTTTACCACAGAATCCACCTGTGCCCCTTTATAATCAAACCTGGAAGTGAAAATTACTGCAATCAATTAAAGATTCCAGCTTCGTGAAGTGTGACAAAATGATGTCTTTACTCAGAAATAGTCACCTACTACTTGAGCAATGGCTGACAGAAGAGAACAAGGACCAATGAACTAATTGTAGGCGAACCGGATTTAGTTACAACCCAAATGAGAGGTAAGAAGAACACGGAGAACATGCTCCCTTTGGAAGGGGAAGGGATCATTGCGGAGAATCTGATAGAGGTGAGTGGTAAGACAGCGATAACTGAACAGCACCAGCTACATTTCAAAAGAACCCCCCTATGAATGGTGCACTCTGTATCCTCCTGCTCCCCCCTCACATGAGAGCATCACTTCTGTTTATTTATTTATGAAATTTTCTATTACGCAGACATTGCCTGAAAGCATTAGAGTGCTTAAGAGGTACAGGTGAAATGCGATTATGCATTTGGTACCAGAGATGCTATAGCATGCATCACTACTTTCAAAGGGCTAAGTTGCACTTTGGGAAGTCCAGTCAGGAGAGAGTTGCAATAGTCAATCCTTGACAGCAACAGCAATTTGAAGAGACTTGAGATCTTATTGGGGGATAAAGGGCAAATCATCCAGAGTAATCTCAATTGAAAGCATACATTTCTGGGCTTGTGTTAATTTGTGTCTAAAGACAGATCATTTGTCGAGAATTACAATTTGGCTCAATGATGGTTGGTTTACAGTCAATTACATTAATTGAGTGAGTATGTAATATTGAACTGCAAGTGTGAGCTGGGAAGAGGAGAAAAAGAGAAACTGTTTTTGAAGGATGACTTAAATCGTGGGCAGTTAAAGTCTTGATCAGATTTCAGAGTTTCAGCGAGGTGAGAGACATCATTTAAAGAGAGACATTCTTTAGATAGAACTGATTATCATTCACATATTGAAGATACAAGATCCTACAGTTCTTTAGTATGACTCCAAGTGATTCAATATACAAGTTGAAGAGACAAGGGGCAGTTCAGAATTTTGAATAACCTCGATTTAAAGCCACCGAATGTGAGGAGTCAATTTTGATCCGCTCTGACATGTTTCGCAGGAAATAAGTAAGCCACTTGAGGGCGGCTCTGTCTATGCCCAAGTGTTCATTAAGAGTTTCAGTGGGAGTAAGGTCATTCACTGTATTAATTAATGCAGCAGATAAGTCAAGAAGGGCAAGGAGACAGGTGTGGCCAAAATCAACAGCTGCAGAGGGCATCATCAAAGACCTGGAGAAAGGCGGTTTCAATACTACAACCTTATCTGAAATCAGACTGGCACTACTCGAAGAGTTTGTTCTGAAGAATGTGCTGATTTCGTTCCACTGTGACGCGGCCCTCAACTTTTGAGAGAAAGGGAACACCTGAAACAGGGTGAAAGTTATTGAGGTAGTCTGCATTTCTGGAGAGCTGTTTTTAACAAGGGAGTGAGAGAGCTCTCTTTGCCTAAGATAGATGCTTACAAGATTGGCCCACTATGGTAATAGCTGGCACACCAAGTCTTAGGTGGTGTTTTCGGGTACAGAATCAATGAAATGATTAAAGACTTTAGTCTTCATAATAATATTTTGAAAATTCATGCATCAAGACCAAGCCAAAGTGTCACTGTAAAAACAGGAACTTGCAGGTAGGAGTATTTACAACCTGTGAGTCAGACGAATCAGGAAGGATTTGCTCAAGGGATTTCACTTACTGACTGAAGAACTTAGTACATTTTCCTGATTTAGTAGTAGGGTCTTCAGATGTGATAGTTAAAGCTGCCAGTAATCCCCATTCCTCTAAGTCAGAAAGTTTTTTGGGCGTTTTTTGGCTGTGTTGATAAGGCATTTATAATAAGCAGCCTTAGCATTGATGAGTTTCTTTTGTGGAGTGTACTAGATGTCCTAAGACATTCCAGGTTTGGAGCCGAAGGTGTCTGTCTCCACTTCTTCTCTAGTATTCTTAAATATTACCTTTCCTCATAAAGATCTTTGGAGAAATAAGAGAGAGAAGGTTTGGGTGTATTTATTTTGCTCGTGAGTGGGGCTGAGTCATCAAGCAATTCAGACATGCATTTGTGAAAATCAGAAGTGGAGGCGTCTTTGTTATCAGAACTGATCGGGGAAGTCTATTCCTTGATAATGACACAAACTTATTAAGGTCAAGATATTTGGTGTCACAAAAACATGTTAATTTCTTTTTCGGTTCATCATAGATTACTGCATGAGGGATTAGTAGAGAGAAAGGGACCACATGATAATCAACCAGTCCACAGATATAGGCTCTTCAACAGTAATCAATCAATCAATCAATCAATCACGGCATTTATAGAGCGCGCTACTCACCCGGGAGGGTCTCAAGGCGCTGGGGGAGGGGGTAAGTTACTGCTCGAACAGCCAGGTCTTGAGCTGCTTCCTGAAGGCGAGATGGTCCTGGGTTCGCCGAAGGTGAGTGGGGAGGGAGTTCCAGGTCTTGGCCGCCAGGTAGGAGAAGGATCTTCCTCCGGCGGTGGTTCTGCGGATGCGTGGTACGGTGGCGAGGGCGTGGCTGGTTGATCGTAGCTGGCGTGTGGGCGTGTAGAAGGACATGCGGTCGTTGAGGTACTTTGGGCCCAGGTCGTGGAGGGCCTTGTGTGCGTGGGTGAGGAGTCTGAACGTGATTCTCTTGCTGACGGGGAGCCAGTGCAGGTCTTTCAGGTGTACGGTGATGTGGCTGTGTCGGGGGATGTCCAGGATGAGTCGTGCGGAGGCGTTCTGGATGCGCTGGAGTCTCTTTTGAAGTTTGGCTGTGGTTCCGGCGTAGAGGGTGTTCCCATAGTCCAGTCGGCTGGTGACGAGTGCCTGGGTGACGGTCTTCCTGCATCACTTGGAGATGATTTTCTCTAATGCAGAACCTTTAGTGTGGGTGGCTGTGTTGCAGTGTTGTACCAGATAGTTTCTTCTGTTAAAAGATGATAAAAGATTTATAGCAGTATCACTTGTGTCACCCAGTGTTGATTGAAATCAATAAGATATATGTTTTTTATTCGGATTTGACTTGTTTATTATATGCTACATACATTCCTCAATTAAACCTGCAAACGCCTGGAAGATGATAAATAATATTAAATCTGATGAGGGAATTCTGATGCAGGTTGAGTTCAAGAATCAGGTACTAGAAAGAAGAGAACTAATCAGTAGGTTCTTCTTCACACTAAATAGCATTGTCGTATTTCACTACAACATCTCCCCCAGTCCTACCTTTTTGGTAGCAGCGGTTAATTGAGTAATCAGGAGGTTCATAACACTGTGAAAGGTCAATCCAC
Source organism: Calotriton arnoldi (assembly GCA_963921515.1). NCBI lineage: Eukaryota > Metazoa > Chordata > Amphibia > Caudata > Salamandridae > Calotriton > Calotriton arnoldi. The sequence continues at coordinate 439,458 of CAWUFW010008756.1, forward strand.
AAACAATAGCGGAAGAGAGGAGCTTAAAGGAATCACCTGAGACTATCTCTCAATACACATATGTATTCTACGAGAGGTATCAGGGAGCCCAAATAGATGTATGTGATCAGGATATGGTGCCCCTATAAACAGGACAACACCTGCGAGAAAAATGAGTCATTTTACCTCCCAAAAATGCCATTTGATAATATTTCCTAACATTTTTTAAGAAATAACTCCACATTGGGTTTTGGAAACAACATTACTTCCATCTTTCTCTCAGGTGTGGTCCCATAGATAGGGACTCCATATTCTGACATCAAATACATCTGCTTGGGCTCACTCCCTGATGCCTTTTGTAGAATTCATTGTGAGAGGTGCCACTGAACCACAACTCCATGGATACAAGTAACTTGAGGTTTTGATTGACAACTGTATCAGCGATTTCCAAATGGTGTTTCACAGCTCATTAACAGTTGTGGAGAATAGACCCTAGAGCTGAGTTGATTGTTTAAATATGAGATTTGGCCATGGGTTCAACCAGTATCTGTAAGAGACTGCTGTGCACCACTTTCCATTAAGTATGATTCTGTTGTTTTGCCCTCTGTATGGAAACTATCAGGTTAGCAGCTGTGGAGTCGGCAGCTATAAAAGCAACAGTGCAGGTAGCCAAAGTGGAAAAAGGAGGTCATATCCATTCAGTAGGGTCTAAATGTCGTCCTGGGGGGGGGGGAGAGAGAGAAAGAGAGAAAGAGAGAAAGAGAGAAAGAGAAAGAGAAAGAGACACCGACCATCTGGGCGAGGGTTCCTTGGCATAGTGAGCCAGGGTTAAACACTTCACATTTGGGAAGTTGCCAACATAGTGAAAAGGGACATGGCAGAGCTAAGGTTGAAGAGCGACTGTTTAATATGAATAATCTTCATGTTAAGGAGATCAATTTTGTGATGGAGGAAGTCCAGCGAGATAAAATTTGAGTATGTACTGCGACTCAATAGGTACCCTTGCCTGTGATTTACAGTGTACATTGGACAGGAATGCATTGCATACAAGAGTCCTTCTGGGACAGACAAATAGTTGTAATCGATGGGGCGGGGACTGTCACTGTTAATCCGATGGTTGCTCTCATGTCTACAACATTTAGGTCTGCTGTGCTTGGCTGTTAGCTCCTCTGCAGTCAGGCCAAAATCAATGTACTTGGTGTCAATTAATCTTGGCTCAATGTTTGTGCCTAAACCAGGATTCTGAAGGTCTGCAAATTTTATTTCTAAATTCGGTGTAACTCATAGTTGGGAATCCCAGGGTTGATGTCGAGATCCACTGTATTATTTTTAGGTCTCGCCTGGCGACGCAGCGCGAAAGCGCTGTCGCTAGCGAGATCTATTGTTACTGACTTGCTTTGGAAGGGAGACAGGAGCTGTGCACGCGCAGGACGGACTGGAAATGTGAACGCGCCCGTGAACACGCGATGTGCACATCTCCTGTCCCCCTTCCGTCCTCGCAAGCCTCATGCAATATTTTTTTTTTTAATGCGCACGCGAGCTCCAAGCGCGGCGCGCTTGACACGCACAGCATGCCTCACCCCACTTACCTGCTCTTGTGGGGACTCTGCGCTGCTCCTCGGCTGGTCTCCGTCTTCAGCCGGTCACTGCAGCAACACGCGGGGCTCCGTCTTGCTCCCAGGAGCCCCGCCTAAAATCCTGCTTTGGCCGCACCATGCGGCATTCACGAAGGCGGGGTGGGCTCCCGCCGGACTTCCTCTACTGTTTTTTTTTTTTGCTTTGGCGGCCCCGTCCCTGGGCCGCACGAGCCGCACAGCACTTATTGAAGTACGGCGAAGTCCGCAGGCGCCGCCACTGGGCACGAGCCGCAGGCCACGCCGATGTGCACGCTCACGGCGTGCCTACAATGCGCGCATGGCGCTCTTTCACTTTCCCTTGTTTAAAGGGGTCCTCGATATGGGTCTCTACCGGGCTCTGTTTGTGCCCTCGCACAGGCGGACTGCAGGCAGCACATCGATGTTCGCTGCACTCTTCTCACTAGTGGAGAAGTTACGTCATGCCAGGTGAGCGTTGTAGGGAAGGGAAATCCGATTCGGCCCCCTATGCGTGTCAAAGAGGAAAAACACAGCCCAGGAAACACCCGGCCTAAAAATACAAGCAGCAGGCAGGCAGGCAGGCAGCAGACCCGCGCCCTGCCCCATGCCAGCCACTGGGGTTTGTCATTGTTGTAACGACGCTTTCATTTTTAAACACAGGCTTATCTTATACTACAAATTGTTTCTGTATTTAATATCCTTTAAAAGAACTTGATGTCCAATAGCTTATAACCTGTTACTATTAAAGAATGCCTTTCACTACGGTGCGTTCTGTAGTCCAAGCCTGAACTTGAGTAGCCTCTAAGTACTAAATACTGTGTTTACTGGGTAGGTTTTTCTGTCTTCGTCTTTTGCAGCTTCAATGCGCTATAAATTACAAGTGCTAATATCAACAAAATCCATGTTAGGCGTGTTATCCACCTCCAAAATGACAGCGTCCGAGACCTTTCTGTGAAGATCCGATTTGAATGGATGAAACAGCTCAGCTGTTGCATTAACCACCCGAGCTATCTCCCCGGTGAAGAAGCACGTCTAAAGGCGTCACTTCTTTTAAAACAAGCATTTGCAATGCAATAGGTCTCGCATTTACACGAGTTTGAGCTAGTGGCATTGTAAATAACAACACCTTTTATTTATGTTTTGTTATTTAAAACATAAATAGAAGGCATTGTCATTTACAATGCCAAGAGCTTAAGCTTGCGTAAATGCGAGACCTATTGCATTGCAAATGCTTGTTTATTTGAGGAAGGTACATGAAAAAAGGCGTCAGTACCGGAGTAGAATGGGAGAAGTGAAGGAGAAGTAGGGGTAGGGGAAAAGAGGGACAAGATGGGGAGAGAAATAGGCTCCAATGTCAGTTGGAAAAGTTGAGTGGGGTACACAAGGCATAGGCAAGAGAAAGTGGGGTAGAAGCAGGGGGCCATGATGTCACCAATAGTAGCTGAGAAGTGAAAAAAGTACAAAGGAAGAGTGATGCTGAAGAACATAGGAAAGAATTTTTGGGATGCAAACAAGAGGATGGAATCTGGTAGAGGATTGAAAAAAAGAAAGTTGTATCGAGAGGGAGGCATCAGGTTAGCAGGGAAGTTGTAAGAAGGTGAACTGTCAAAGAGGGTAGGAGGGGGTGAATGTTCAAGATTACAGGACAACCAGAGAGGATGAACATCACTAAGGCCCAAATTACGAGTCTGGCGGTCCGAGGACCCCCCCAGACTCTTGCGGGTTCATCGGTGGAGGCGGCGATCCAGCCACTGCCTCACCTGCGGTCCGACCGCCCCATTACGAGTTGGGGGGGGGGGGTCGGACCGCCCTTGGAGCACCAATGCCGCTAGGGAACTTCCGTTCCCTGGAGGTGGCGGTCACGAGGCCACGGTCCTGTCAAGCATATTTCAAGCTTCCTCTCCGCCAGTGGTGTCTTGGAGATTCCTCCTTCATGTACACCGTGAAGGAGAGGAAACAAAAGGGGCCCTATGTGGCCCCCTGTGCCTCCTACGCTTGAGGGCGCAGACAGGGGGGCATAACTTGTGCCCCCCAATTTGCATGCACAACAGCTGCACCACAGCATGGACTTTAGAGTCCATGCTGTGCAGTAACCTTGTGAGGCGTTCCTATTGCAGTGCCTTTTTCAAAGGCATCACTGCCTTTGAAAGAGGCACCGCCCGGGGACCGACACGCCATACGCCCGACCACTTTAAAGTCGTAATCTGATGGCCGGTGGCGAGTCTCAGTGGTGCTGGGGCACCGCATTTGCGTACTGCCCGCCCCCACACCGCCAAAACTCGTAATCGGGCCCTTAGAAACGGAGAGCCCATGTAAAGGTGCTCAGCGGGGCTCTACAAGGGTTATTGTCACAATCTGTGACCCACTGAGAGCATGACATATTGAGAACAGTATCCACTTCTCCAAGAGAGGGAGAAAGGCGAATGCACTGTAATGAAAAAAAATAGTGATCTGGAAAGTATCCTGAAGGATATTCCATGAGAGTTAGAGGTGCTGCGAGTATACTGGCTGCTTAGGGGGAGAATGGAAGGTCTGGGGGTAGAGAGATTTTGGTGCGAGATGTTAGCGGAGAAGAAATAGGTGGAGAGGTGTTCATATCTTTTATGGACTGGAGAAGAGTTGGGAAATAAAGAGCCAATAGAGTCCGATTGACATAAGCAAATTTAATCATTATGCTCCAATTTTTGTAGATAAAAACATTAAACTAAGGAGATGGAGATACTTTTAGTTTGTGGCCCAATACATAGTTTGCAATGGACCAGAGACTACAAAGAAGGTAAAAAAATATCAATCCTGGAGGCAACCACATCATAACTTCTGCCACAACAAGCACTGGCAAACCCAATAGGTCTCGCCTAAGTAAGAGCTATTGGCTTTGTCAATGTGTTTTAGCCAAGTTGTACACCAGCGCGTCTGCTGTTCAGCATGGCTAAAAGTTAGTGGCGAAGAGGAGAGTGGAGTGGCGTAGAGTGGAATGTAGAGGAGTGTTGTGCAGGGAGTGGAGTGGCATAGAATAGCATAGAGTAGAGTGCCGCAGAGCAAGTGGAAGTGCGAAGAGTGGAGTGGAGTGGAGTGTCACAGAGTAAATAGAGTGGCATCTAGTAGAGTCGCTTAGAGTGGAGGGGCATAGAATGGAGTGGCATGTCGCAGAACAGAGTGGCATAGACTGGAGGGGCACTACTCTAGAGGGGCACAGAGTGGAGTAGAGGGGCACAGCGTGGAGTAGAGTGGAGTGGCATAGTGTGGAGTATGCATGGTGTGGTAAAGCACTACCATGATAGACAATACATTTTCAATTGAAATGACCATTACATTTGCAGAGACATACAGTTTTACTGATAACAGTGTACTTTGCACAAACGATAATGTGTGGAAATGTCATCACCTAGTGTATTGATCGGATTAGAATATTTGGTTCCACCACACTTCAGAATTACAGAAAAATGTGCTTTATTTGTGCTTCCTAACTCTCATATATTCTGAAATATCTCCACAATTAATATACAGACATTTAAATCGTGTTGCGTGCTAGAAAATAAAGCCTATGCTTTCAAGAATGTCACATAAAGTCTATCACTTTGAGTCAGAGAAAGAAATGTAAACACCAAGCTCCCTCGAAGACAAAGCTTGACATTTGACCTCTCTCTGTCTTTGAATGCACAGCAAATGTAACAAGATAAGAACAAGATTTAGAGGCCTGTTTACATAAAGTGAGCAGTTGAGGAAGCATACAGTAAACAAGCTATACTTCACAGGAGGGATGAACTCAAGCACGACAGTCTAAACAAATGAAGCCAGCAAATAGAAAGTAAGCAAATTTGAGTTAGAAAACAAAAAGCTAACGGTAAGAAATGGGTGGAATACATTCCCAAGGAAACTTTCAGAATGTCATTAGCAAACCAGAGAATAAAAGGTAGGCCAGAAAACTAAAACAAACATTATGAGTTTTCTTTGGGAAAGTAGGTATCACAGCTCTCAAGTTTCCAAGTTCTTTGCCAGAGTAGCTCACCCAATTGAGGTAATTTTTTTTCTTTCCATTATGCAACACCTAGTAATATATATCCTTACTATTATTACTAATTCGGTACCAGAAAGAAAAGTCGAAAATCTGGACTGCAGCATCTACTTAAGCCTGGAAACGGGAAACTTAAGGGCTTTAAAATATGTAATAATAAGAATGAAATGTGTATTAGCCTCGTGAACTTTGTGCTGTTTGATGTTCTTTCGTTATGCATTAATAGTAAACATATGTAACCAGGAAAGCTCCTTTCTTAGGTGCATCTAGTGTAGAATGTCTTTGCACTGCTTTTACAGAATTTCTTATAACACACCATGATCTCTAGCTGTAGGGAGGACACCCACATGTAACTTTTCTTTTTTTTTGCAGATTTATATAGCGAGAACTCGACCCGAAGGTATTGGAGCGCTTTACATGAGCACCGGTTACGTTACACAAGGACACATTCATTTTTTTGGTAGGCAGGGGGAGATTAAGTGATTTGCCCAGAATCACAGGATGTGGACGCGACCCCGAGGCTAGAACCTTGGTTTCCCAGTTCCAAAGTCGGCAATCTAGCCGTCAGACCACATCCTCTCCCCTTACTTACTCGTAGCTGCCAGGTTTCCCAGGTCCATGATGTGCTGCTCCAGTCCAGATTTGTATTTGAATTATGGGACTTGTAGACTTGTTTTACAATTTAATAAACAAGACCTTAATTGGAACAGCACATTAAGCGTGGACCTGGAAGCTTGGCAGGGCTGTTGATTTAACATTTCTTAGTGTAATTAATTCAAGACTGCAACACCCAGGTTGCACGCTGCTACACAGGACAGTCTAGGACTGGACACGGTGTCCGGAATCACCCTAGGTGGCACTCGTATGAAGACCTGCTAAGTGGCACTTACTTAGCTCCAGGGACCTCAAGTCTTATTGAGTGATGAACTCATTAAGGATGCACCAGGATCACCGGTTTACTCCCTTACTACTAGAGGTACTTCACTCCCAACACAGAACTTGCCTGCTACCTCCGTTCGTTGAGACCCTTCACTGGGGACTCATGTCTGCCCTGCCAATGTACCGGCGCTCAGTTCACGTGCAGCTGAAGAACACCAACCATGCGTACAGAAACTGAAAGCACTGTGTACCTTGGCGAGCCACTCGGTCTATACGCTGCGTCGCGTTGCGTCGCGTCGTCTCCTGGAGTGGAGGGCGGGGGGGAAAGGGAGGGACACAAACGTGACGTTGGGGGCAGTTACTTACGGTGCCAATCACCCAGCAGCATGGTCTGAGTGGAACATGCTTGTGCGAACCAATGAAACATCGTCTCCTGTGCAGCACTACTCCAGCGCAGTAAGTTAAACTACCACTTGCGAGCCAGCCTCTGAAAGTGTGTCTCGCAGGTCCCAGCGCGAGCACGGTGAGTGCTGACCGTTGTATTCCGCACCCGCGGTTACATGTGATCGCATGTTTCAGGTTTTCCTTCTGTTGTTCCGTGGAGTGCTTTCTCCTGTTATCGCCTCTTTTGGTTTCATTGCTTGTGGTTCAAGATCCACGTTTAGCAAGGTCAAGAATCGTGCATGAGCCGCCCATGTCCTGAAACACAGCCCAATGAAACGCATTGGGAACGTCAACGTTTACTTCTTCATTTTCAAAATTAGGGTGTTTCAATTGGAGAAGTGTTTTTTTGCGTGCTTTGCTTCTCTCAAACAGTGGTGGAAGCGCATAAAAAGTATGGTAACTATGACCCTGCGTGCAATGTGGCAGGGTCAAATGCGTGATTAAAACAACAAAATATCCAGCAACTATTTAGTTGGTCTTTTACCTTAAGGCAACTGCAGATAAAACATTGCGCACACTTCAAATAAAAAATAAAGAGAAGATGAACTGAATAAGGGGAAATTCAATGTAACTTTATGAAAGCTCAGTTGGTTAATGATTATGGCAGATGTGTTTGTATGACTAGAGTCACCGAATTAAATCCCGGTTGGTGCAGTGTGGAATATAGACTTGTGCATTTATCAGTGGCGGCCGGTAATTAGAGGATGGGGGGTTACCACACATGCACACTCACTCGCACCCATACATTCACACGCACCCATTCCCATCACGCACTCGCGTATACATTGATATATACAGACACGCACCAATCATTAAATAAAAACATAAGCGGAGGTTCCAGGAGGGTTGTGACTGCCTTCTCTCATTGGCTGGCTGAGGCGGTGACATGCCCTATACCATGTCACAGAGTGGTATGTGTCACAGAGTGGTATGGGGTCAGTGAGAGTTGCTGACTCCAACCCACTCTGTGACAAAGTGTCAGTTATAGACACTCGGCCTGAGCACTTCTGAGCACTCCAGGGCCTAAAACTGAAATGCCCAGTGTTAGACATAGCATCCTTGGCGTGGTTTCCACTGACTTTTTGCCTCTGTCTCCTGTAATTTTTGACTGTGTACTGGATTTTTGTTTTACTGGTTTAGATACTTTGGGTACTTTGCTACTGCTGACCAGTGTCAAAGTGCAAGTGCTCCCTGAATAAATTATGAATCTGATTGGTTATCCATGATTGGCATATTTGATTTACTGATAAGTCCCTAGTACAGTGTGCTGTGTGTGACCAGGGCCTGTAGATCAAATGCTACTAGTGGGCATGCAGCACTGATTGTGCCACCCACATGAGTAGCCCTGTAAATATACCTCAGACCTGCCACTGCAGTGTCTGCGCGCGCAGTTCGAAACTGCCATGTTGCCCTGACAAGTGCACCCCTTGCTGGGCCTAAACCTTCCCTTCCCGTACATGTAAGGCACCCATCAGGTAGACCCAAGGTAGCCCCATGGTCAGGGTGCAGTGTAAGTGAAAGGTAAGACATACTGGTGTGGTTTACATGTCCTGATAGTGAAATACTGCCAATTTCGTTTTTCACTATTGAAAGGCTGTCTGTCTCATAGGTTAACATGGGAGTTGCTTTGTAACATCGTACAAGTATAACTTTCCATTGAGACAAGATAGACAAAGGAAGTTTAGGCTCTCTGAACTCAGAATTTAATTACACACCGTTTTTATTAAAGGTGGTTTTTAACTCCTGTGTTTGAAAGTGCCACTTTTAGAAAGTGTGAACTTTCTTGGTTAACCATCATGTGTGCCTCTGCCTGTTGTGTATTGCCTTTCTGGGTTTGGAGTGAAAGGAGCTGGGGATGTGCATTCACTCTAGACAGTCACAGGGTGGGGTTGAGGTGTGCCCTACCTTGTCTGGGTGTCTCATCGCTAGGCTGAACAGAGCTCGTTTGCTTTTATAGTGGTGGGAGGAGTTTCACTTGCACCCAAATAGGATGTGTCTCCTTTTCACAATGTTGTCTCTACCCCCTGTGGTCATGCTGTACCAAGGAGGCCAGGACTGGTTTGGACTGAGTTCAGAGACCCTTGCCACAAAGAGAACAGTGACAAAATGGGGTATAAGTACTGGACCTAAAACACCAAGTTTTTAGATTACTCCAAGAAACAAGAGGACCCTGCCAAGAAGAAGAGCGGAAGGACTGTGTGAGGAGCGCTGCCTTTTCTGCATGGGGGGGGGGGGGGTGGTTTGGCCTGCTGTTGCTGCTTCTGTCTGTGGTGGAGGAAAAGGACTGACTCTTTTTGCCCACCTGCGGTATCCTGCTTGTTAAGGGAATCTCCAAGGGCCTGGTTGTGCTTGTCTCCTGTTTTTGGAAGACTCAGGGTCATCAAAGTCTTCCTTCCTTGGGCTTTGCATTCATGTGGAGCTCCCATGTGCTTCGCTTCTATTGTGGCGCCTCCCCTGTGCTTTACTTTCTGTGGAAGCTCCACTGTGCTTTACTTGTTTGAGAGCTTCCCTGGTGTTTCCGTTGGTGGAAACCTCCAGCGCGTCACCCCCGGGAAATGGCTGGAATCATTGCCGCTGGTGAACCTGTGTGCCGGAGGCTGGGCTGAGCCACCCCCACCTGGAGAAAGGGGCCCGAGGGCAGAGAAGATTGCGGGTTTGCAGTGCGGCCACTCGCAGTGGTGCCAGCGCTAAGAAAGCCCACTAGCATTTTCAGGCAACCAAGGCAGCGCCTGGAGTCCCGGCTGTTGTCCAGCAGGGAGAGCCGACGTAGGCGCGGCACCTTCAGCAGCCACCCAACGAAGCAGCCAGCAATGCCAAAAGGAGTCCCCGGTGCGAGGCGGTGCTGGACGCTCCCTGCTCAACAGAAAAGGAGGCCTGCTGCATCGAGCAAGCCACCCAGGACCGGGGTACCGTTGGCCGAAGCGGCGCCTCGTGCTTCCCACCTGTGACGCAGAGAGGAGCTCACCTTGCGACAAGGGCATATCCCTTGGGGGGGCATTGTTTTGCTTTAGCCGCATTTAAAGTAAACCGCGGGCCGATGGCCCAATCACCCCCCTCAGCTCCCGCGCACCGAGGTGGTGTGCTCAGGCTCCTTAGCACTGAGGTGCTAAACACAAACTGGATGATCCTGGCATTTTCCTCCTCTGCCATTCGTGTTAACCCATTGTGATCTATGCCTGGTGCTTGCTTCCTCTGAAACTAGTATAACACGTTTCCTTGTGACAGGAGCAGCCTGTATTGTGAAGTGGAGACAATTTATGATATAAACAACCATTAAGTGTGTATTGCAATGCTCTAACAGTAACGCTTACGAAAATTGCCTATTGGCCACAGAAAGTGATGTTAAATTTGCCTAATTGACAGGCACGCGTTTATTTACAAAGTGATTGACTAAACAAGTATTCATTTATGGTATTGTGGTATTTGTGTTTTGGTATGTAATGCAAAGTATATTTTTATATACTCCTGTGTGGAGTCACTTGTGTGGGGGGGGGCTAGTGTGTTACAGGTGGGGGTGTGTGTGTGTGTGTGTGTGTGTTGCACAAACACTTTACACATTGCCTCTGGGATAAGTCTGACTGCTCTGCCAAGCTACCTTGAGTGGGTAACTGCCTTACCCTCAATAGAGTGGTGGGTTCTGCGTTGCTTAGGTTCATACCCTAGCCAACCAGAAAACCCAATTTCTAACACCCAGGTTCAAGGCTATTAATGATGCTCCCCTTCTTAATGAGGGGGAGGTCCTCTAAGCACTTTGCCTGGCTGAAGAGGCCATGCCTACAGGAGCTGTGACATCTTCAGCCTGACAAAGTTCTGCTCAGACAGCCAGGTGCCTGTGCATTTAGCACATTAATAGCTCCTGGCTGCCTGACTTGAACATAAAGGGTGTTTACCAGGCTGACCTTTCCTCAGCCTGACAAACTCTTTGTTGGTGTTAGACCCGACATCTTTTGGCGTGTTTCCCCTGTCTTTTTGCTTTCTGACCTCCTGGTTTTGACTCTGTTTTTGCTAGTTTAGTGTTTCTGCGCACTTTCTCACTGCTTATCAGTGTTAAAGTGCAAGTGCTCCTAAGGAATTGTGTTATGGATTGGTCTTTCCATTATCTGTTATTTGATTTACCTTTAAGTCCCTAGTACAGTGCACTGTGTGTGCCCAGGGCCTGTAAATCAAATGCTGCTAGTGGGCCTGCAGCACTGGTTGTGCTGCCCACACAAGCAGCCCTTCAAAGGGTTCTCAGACCTGCCACTGCAGTGTCTGCGCGCAGTTGTGAATGCCATATTGACCTGGCAAGTGGGTCCCTTTTCTTACATGTAAGGCACCCCTCAGGTATGCCTAAGGCAGAGGTCTTCAAACTTTTGGATGCCGAGACCCCCCTGTCAACATTTTGAGGCGTAAGAACCCCCTCCTGACAAAAATTTCTAAACCTGTAGGCAGGGCTACTGGAATTATGAGGCAGGTGAGGACCAAATTACGTGACAGGCTTGACTAAATTGTGTGGGAAGAAAAGGTAAATGATGTTATGTGATGCCGCGTACACAGTAACACTGAGGAAAGATTTCACCCCATCATTACCAGTGTATAACCAAAATACAGCAATTAACATCAGAAAGATTTCTAGTCAACCTTTGTGAAGGGCCTTCCACTCCGCAGGAATACGTGCTGCCACATTAGAAGCGCACTTGGCCCTGGCCGGGAGAAGCAGGGGTCCCCTAAAACCCTGGCGGTTTTGTGCAGAGTTAAGCAGTTTACCCATGCAGCTTTCCTCTCACCCCCTCCCTTCCATCCCTCTGTCCTCTCCTAACCCCGGATCCCTCTCTCACTTTGCAGGCCATTTTATTTCACCCCTTTTTACAACTTCTGAACTCTCCCCATTCAACCTCTCTCTTCACCTTTAACACTCCCAGCCAGGGCTGGTCCTAACACTGGTCGCACACGGTGCAACAGTCTTTTTTTGGTGCCCCACCCCCGTTTCCTCCTTCTCCATGAATTCCTTCACTGCCACTCACCAACAATTCACCTCATCTCTCTATAGCACCTTTCTGACAAACATTTCATTTTTTTATAGCGCTACTCATAGTTTACTCGCACTCATTTCTGTGATCTGCATGGTACATATTCTTTGTAGCAGGAACGTTAACCCTCTGCACTGTGTGGGTGACAAGAGTGCCCATGTGAGTGCACGGTGAGCGATGCAACAGTGTGAGAGTAGGGTAAGAGGAGTGACTGCAGGGTGAGTGAGGTGGCTTATGAATTTAGGTGCGGATGCAAGTTCAGAATGGGACGAATGAGTGTATGATTACTGATGGGCTTGTTTGAGTGAGTTGCATATTGAGCAGTGAGGGGGACAGGTGAGTGAAGTGTCACATGAGTGCAGGATGAGTAGTGTACTCGTGTGGCTGCAGGGTGAGGTATAGGATGAACAGCGCAAGTGCATTGTGAGTGCAGAGTGATCACTGTGAGTGCAGGGTGAGCGGGTGAATGGTGTGAGTGCATTGTGATTGCTGTGAATGCAGGGTGAGCGTGAAAGTGAAGGGCGAGAATGACGAGTGAGTTGTCTGAATGCAGAGTGCATTCCCAGACACTTGAAGTAACTCAGCATGTTATGGACGGCGGCGTAGGGTTTAAGATCTAAGTTAAACTATTGCTATTATGGCATTAATCGGGGATCGAGGAAATAAATAATGTGCTGATCCTGCAACAAACTTCCAGTCCTATGGTTAGGGTTGCCAGCAGATTATTTTGATGGCCCAGTCGGTACAAAAATAAGCAGTCACCTAAAGCTGTATTTTAAGCACTTATCTGTGCATACTTCGAACAGCAAATATAAATAGAAAACACTTTTAATTGTGTTCTAGGGCTGCCTCAATGATCCATGACTGATAATTAAAGAGAACAAAGACAGAAAAGTCACATAACGAATGCATACATACTTTTTTATTTATAAGTCTATTTAGTGTCAAGGAGGTCTTTGCAGGCTCTTTAAACAAAACACGGCAGGCATTTTTCTTTTGGCAACCCTACTTTATATTCCTTTTCATGAAATGCATTCTCACACTGCAGCAGTAAAGGTAAAATACAAATGTAAGGAATAGGCAGAGTGGGGGCCCAGGGGGTACTGGAACCAGGAAAAAAACTAAGCCTCTGTAACCAGTTTACAAAGGCATGTAAACATGCAAATGGTCTTTAAAGACCTGTGAAAAACTCGGGCGTGCCAGAGATATGACTCCAGACACTGCCCAGCTGAGCCCCCAGCAGCTCGAGTTGCACTGCAGCAGCCCGGGCTGAGACGCAGGACAGGGGAAGAGGGGGGGCTGAAGCCCTTGGGCCTCGGCAGAAGTGTGACTGGGAAGGCGCGACCCCCTTTGCATCGCTCCACGGCCCCCCTGGGGGTCGCGCCCCACAGTTTGAAGACCCCTGGCCTAAGGTACCCCCATGGGCAGGGTGCAGTGTATGTGAAAGGTAGGACATGTACTAGTGTGTGTGACATGTCCTGATAGTTAAATACAGTATATTTCGTTTTTCACTATTGAAAGGCTACCTGTCCCATAGGATAGAATGGGAGATACTTTGTAACATCTTACAAGTATAACTTCCCATTGGGGTAAGATGGAGAAATGGAGTTTGGGCTCTCTGAACTCAGAATTTAATTACACATCTTTTAGTAAAGATGGCTTTTAAATTGTGGGTTTGAAAATGCTACTATTAGAAAGGGGGCATTTTCTTGCTTAACCATCCTTTGTGCCTCTGCAGGGTTGTGAATTGAATGTCTGGTTTTGAGAGTGACAGGGGCTGGGGATATGCATTCACTGTAGACAGCAACTTTGGTGGGGGGGGGGGAGGGTTTGAGGTGTGTCCTGCCTTTCCTGGATGAGTTGGAGCTGGGCTGAATAGGCCTGGGCTGCATTTAGAGTAGTGGGAGGAGATTCCCTTGCACCTGAATAGGCCTGGTCTGCCTTACACAATGCTGTCTCCACCTCCTGCCAGGAAGCTGGGCCAGGGAGAACAGAACTGGTTTGGACTAAGCACAGAGACTCTCTGCCACAAGAGAACGAAGGAAATGTGGTATAAATATTGGGGCCCAGACCCCAGATCTTTGGAACTCTTTTGGATCATGGAACCTGCCTAGAAGAAGAGCTGGAGAAGCTGTGAGGAGGAACTACCACTTTACTGTGTGCTTTGCTGTGTTGGCCTGCAGTGGCTGCTTCTGTCTCGGGCAGAGAAAGGACTGGACTGCACTTTCTGCAACTTCTTTGTTTGAGTTCCTCCAAGGGCTTGAGGTAGAGCTTACCCCCTGTTCAAGAAGTCTCAGGAACAGCAAAGACTTCAAGTTCATCTTCTATCAGCATTGGGAAGAGTGTGATTTGTGCTACAACAGAAGAAAAAGCAACTCAATGCCGTCAACGACGCCGCTGCTGGCTCTGTGTCCTGAAGGCATCACAGAGGGCACCGCCACACTTCGCACCGCAACCCTGGTCTCACAGACGCCCTCCCACGTCGCCACCGAGCCGCCGGCTCTTCGGAGCTCAACGAGAGGTCGCCGACGCCCTGCATTTCTAAAGGTACTGTTTTGTGGGTTTTCCCGACACCGTAGTCGGCCTGCAACGCCGTGGTCAGCCAGAACTGTTTGGATTTGTTGTTCACGACGCCGTGATAGACCCGGACGGAGCTATCTACTTCAAGGAACTGTATTTTAAGCCTATTTTGAATTATTGATATTTCTGAGAACTGTATGGTGGATTTTTATAGTTTTTGGTCTTGATTTGAACAGATAAAATATTGGATATTTTTCTAAAACTGGTGTGGTGTCCTATTGTAGCGTTTACACTGTATTACTGTTGGTTATGTGCAAATGCTTCACACACTGCCTCTGAGATCAGCCTGACTGCTTGTGCCCAAGCTACCAAGGGGGTGAGCAGGGGCTATTTTAGAAGTGTATCCCCCTTATCCTGACTAGAAAGAAGGGTCCCTACTTGGACAGGGTAACAACCTGCCAGCTAGAGACCCCCATTTCTAACAGCCGGGGGGAAAAAGGTGAGGGTGCTTGGCCCCTCTGCCCTTAAATACGGGCCGCTGCTGGTATTCATAGTCCTACGAGGTCCCATCGTGTGACAGAAAGCACTGTGAATATGTAGGCCATTACTTGCGGCAAAATGTCCAGGAAGATTTATTGTTGAAGATAAAACAAGTGCTTTTAAAATATATATTTTGGCAGTACACAATCAGACTGCACTGGGTGCAAACAATGTTGTGTCCATTAAAAGGACACATTCCAAAAGACAGATAGCAGCAAGCTTATATTACCTTTAAAAAAAGGAATAACTCTTTGTCATCATGAAGATTCCAGTGACTTCTTCAATTAGACTATATTGCTGCCAAGCAGCATTTACATTTGCTGATTAACCAATTAGGCACATTTACATTTTAAGAAGAAGGCACCATGGCAAGAAGACTTATTGTTTTCATTAGCTCTCTGTCCCTCTCTTAGATTTAAAGAACTGCTGACCCCACTCGCTTCCATTTCAGCCAGAGGCAGCTCAAGGTTAGAATTAACTGGATTGGGGCAGCTGTCTTTTAACAAAAAGTAAGAGAACTGGTAATGTAAAAAAGAATGGGCATGTTTTCCCCACGTACATCTGATCCACGTCTACCCCTGCACTCAAATGCTGTATTGAACGAAGTACATGTTTTAAACATATTTTATGTTTTTTTTGTCATGATCTTTTGTATAGCATAATACAAAGTTTCTTAGGATTCAATTATGTGTAGCTGGAAGTTAATAGCTGTCACTGTAGCCTTTGCAATTGTTCATAAGTGATTCTTGTCTGCTATAAATAGAAAGATCTATCTTTCAAAAACAATATAATCTAGCAATAGGGCCACCATTTCGGATTCCAGGTGTTGACACATTGAGTAAGGCTGAGCATCAAATAAAATTTATTGGTTCAGCTGTACAGAAAAGCCATGCAATAGTAAAACATACAATACAAAATGCAAACGAACCCCCGGCTTGTGGAATCAATAAATGATTAATTTCCCAGATAATACAAGAGGCTATAAGTAATAGGACACTCCTGGACACAGAACATAAATATGTTAAAACTGGGATGCAAATCTCATACAGGGGTATTTGGTCATGAAAAATCTTGTGTAACTAAGCAAACAATACTATTAAGTGCTTTCATACGCCTAATAAATGGTTTAAAGACTAAATAACAAACTTATAAAAAAATAATTAAAAGTAATTATAACCACATCAAGCCAAGCTCGTTGATATGTACTGATAGTTCACGCTAGACGCCATGTTGCACAAAGCGCAATGACCTAGCCACCTTTAATTTTATTATACAAACGTTGTGACCTGTGCATTAACGTGTCACAATAAGCGCCAGCCAATCTAGACCTGCATGCTCACGTGAAACCATAATGCATGATCTAGTACATACTGGCAGTATGTTGCATGTCTGCTGTATGAGTGTTGGCACACGTGTTTGAACGACTCAATAGGTGCTCCTGGCAACCGCACGTCTAGGCAGAAGCTGGACAAGTGTATATAAGAGCAAATGACACCAACCACGTGTTTTAACTATATTTGTTGTTTGTCCTTTTATTTCTTCTTTTGTCTTACAGGTTTTATTCTATCAGTGGGTCCGTAAGTAAGGTCGAACCACTGCTTGCACAGCACACCTTAGCGTGTGTGCTGCAAAACAATACACGTGGCTTATTTTTGCCACCTTCACTATTTAACACTATTTCACGTTATTTGGTCCTGATGAAAGCCTCCACAATTTTTTCAGAGGCTGCAACATGTCGACCAGTAGGATAATGAAGACCAATTATTAATCTTCTTGTTATCCCTTTTCTTTTTAATATATCCTGGGCCGCTGGGAATAAAAAATTTGGTCAGAAAGGAATCCCAGAGATATTTTTAATTTCACCACTTCACAAACACTACAAAAAATCCCGCTCCGCTGTAATCAGGCGTTGTAGCACAGCTGGGTAGCACTCGGCTACCCAGTTGGGAACCCTATGATGAAGCATGCCACCAACTAGGTTGGTGGGTGAGAGTTCTTTTTAGAAACCTAAGTGGTGCCTGGCACGACTGATGTAGCAGAGTCGTCTCGAGTGGGTTCGTCCACGTTGTTTATGAAATAACAATATCTACCCCATCGAGTCTGCCATGTACAAGGAGATAGCGGCCTTCCATATCTGCCTCCAAATAGGAGAGGGCAAAAGGGACCCTGGGGCTACCCAAATGAGTGGCTGAAGAAAAAGGGGCAGAAAGATTTGGTACTGCTGCTAAGGTTGGAGGAATGGGCACATGAATAATCAATTCTGACCCCGGTACAGTATGGTTTCAGGAAGCAGCTGGTGACTGTTGAGCAATGCATTAATCTTGAGTTCCTAATTGGAAAATATACTAGGGCCAAGATGGGCACTTTATATCTATGTTTTGCAGACCTGAGTAGCGCTTTTGACCTGGTTGACCATCATTTATTATGGACATCGCTGATCTCCCTAGGTGCACCTAGACCAATTGTGGGGTTACTCTCATGCCTTTATGAGAAGCCATCTAGTCAAGTACGTTTTGGCCCTCAAGGAGAATTCACACCAAAATTTAAAGTAGGGCGTGGTATTCGCCAGGGTTGTGAACTGGCACCTTTATTATTATCACTTTTTATTAACGGGGTGGATAGCCATCTACAGTCTCTGCAGGCCGATGTCCCTAAGGCTGCAGGATACCCAGTACCAGTGCTGCTTTATGCAGACAATGCAGTACTCCTAGCTAGAACACCGGTAGGCCTGCAGAGACTGATGAATGCATTTATATGGCTTCCAAGAAAATGGTTATTAATAAAACCAAAGTTTTCACCATGGTATGTGGCCAAATACAAAAACCCTGCAGAACTTTTTTTTATTGATAGTACCCCAATAGTTTCAGTGAATTCTTTTTGCTATCTGGGGATTCTGTTTATGGGCAATGGCTCATGGGCACAGCACATACTAATACTAGAGCAAATATGAGCAGGGTTTCCCAGGGGATTTTTAAATTTGCCTCTAAATTGGGTAGTTGACCCATTAAGGAAATGGTAGCTATATACAAAGCTAAGGGTGTGACTACTGCTACGTATGGGGCTGGACTCTGGGGTCATGCTAACGGCTATGCCCTGCAAATAGAGGAAAACAAAATTTTAGAACGGCTTCTATATCTGCCACCCAGTGCAGCAAATACCATAGTTCATAATGAGGTTGACTTGCAGTTTTTAGAAGACCTCCTTTTGGTGAGACCCCTGTTATTATGGATATCGCTCTGGGCCAAGGAAGAAACTAGCTTTACTAGAACCATTATCCTTGACTGTCAAGCCCTGGATAAAGTCCTAAATATATCTTGGGTATCCTATATTATCTCTCTTCTTGATAAACTGTTTAATTTGTCTATCTGGTCAGACATTACCCAGTTTACATCACTTACCAAGAATAGGATTAAAAATAAATTTTTCCAAACAAGGCTGGGTAAACGTGAGCTAGATGATGGGAAAAAATTGCCTGTAATATTCTACAAGTCCTTGGATAAGGAGGAGGGGGTTAATCATTACCTGGTATATGTAACTATTATGCAGCACCGTTTTGTGCTGACAAGGGTGAGATGTAGTATTGGGCATCATCTAGTTGCCTTTTCTTACATGAGGTCTTGCCCCTCGGATGAGACCCCCTGCCCCTGTGATGGTCATAGCAAACAAAGCACCCTGCACTTTTTATTGTTCTGTAAACTGTAGCAGAATTTGAGGCTCCGCTACTTGAAACCTATGTTTGTTGTTCAGAATATTAGAACCCATAAAGCTGCAATGAATTACTTGATGGCATTAGGTGACCCCTATGTGTGTAACAATGTTGCACCTTTTATATTGAATGCTATGAAAATAAGGAAAGCACATGACAATAGGTTAATGGATTGAGTACCATACATTTTTATTGTTCATCGATCTACCTGACTTTTTAAATTTATTTAAATTTTGACCATTGCATAGAATATCCAGATTAATTGTATACATAATTTGTATGGGGTGTATTTGATTGTACCTTTTTTATACAATATCGTCATAATAGAATTGGAGTTGCATATTTTACTGTGTTTTATGTACTAAATAATCTGGAGATTGGATGGTGGATTGTTTTTTTTTTATCGTTTGTATTTATACATTTGTATGTGTTTTTTCTATGCACTTTTATGGTTGTATCCTTTTCTCAACCGAATAAAGTTTATGAACTAATGAACGAACAAGTATGCCCGAGAATAAGCTGAATAAGTAGCAGTGTAAGTCTGGCCCCTCCATTTTTTAGCTAGTTTCATGGCTTCCCCGTCGGGCAGGTAGGTCTCTTGCAAATAGGCAATATTCACTTTGCGCTGTTTTAGAAGGGAAAGGACCCTATCCCGATTTTGATACAAACCCGAACCCCCGTACATTTCAGGGAAGGACCCTGTAAATTTCGGGTTTATCCATCATAAATCTCGAAGTGCATAACAGCCTGTACCCACCCCCTCCCCGCAACATGATAGCAGCTACAACCTTAAGAAGGAAAGAAGAGAACACAAGAAAACCCCCCCCAACTGATAAACCCCTCCCACCCTGGATATGTAAAAGTCAGGCCAATGACCTGCGCTGCGGATGCTGGTAGCGCAGCGTTCCTCATGGGTATTTAGTGTCTAGGATAACTCCACTAAGCTAGAAGGAAGTCGCGGACAGCCCCTCATCTGGCACAGTTTCAGTCTGCAGTGTCTCAGGCACCAATTGTGTTTCGTGGTTAAGAGTATCCATAGTGCCATCATTCTGTACCACAATGCGATCAGTGCCCCCCTCTGTCAATCTGTAACCACCTCTGAAACATTAGCACCTGCATCAACGCCACCCACCACGAGTTTGAAATGGGTCCACCTTACTCAGTGGGGACACCGGATGGGCATCCGACATGTCTAACCAGGACAAACATCCTTCGGTCGTTCCCAAAAAATGTATTTACCAGCTGAGATGACTGAGTTTAGCCGGGTACAAAAGCATATATCAGAGACCCAGGGAGTGCAGCTTCCTCTTCATCTCTAAAAATGGCTTACGCCTTTCCTGAACTCTCCTTGTCTAGTCAGGGTATATTGCAATAGAACAATTGTCAAACTTCGGGACAGGCACCTCCCTAGCTGCCCTCAGGATGGCATCTCTATCCCTGTAATTCAATACCCTGGTAATGAGGGTGCGAGGAGGAGCACCCGGGGGAGTAGCAGGCGCCAACGCCCTATGAGCCATTTCAATGACAAAGAAGCCGGATAAGTCTTTGGAAGAAAGAGAATGCGGCACCCAATGCTCCATGAAGCATTTCGCTCTCTGCCCCTCGGCCCCCTCACGAAATCTGAGCCCTTCTGCCCCCTCACAAAATCTCAGCAGGCGCACGTTGTACCGCCGGGACCTACTTTCTGCATCCTCGACCTGATCCTTTAGGGTACTGGATACGACTCACAGCTGAGAGACCTGTTGCTTGAGCTGTCGTACCTCGGATTGAAGGTAGAAATATCACTCAGGCCTAGAAAATTCTACTCGCCCACTCGCAATTGCGAGTAAAAATTTATCAGGTCGAGCTATTTTTAGCACCTACTTGTCCCATCTGGTGAGTAAACTTAGGCTGGAAAGGAACAGGTGTTCTGTTCATTTAGAAAGTGAATGAGCAATAAAGATGCCATTAAATCTTGTTTTTATCTTTACACATTTGCTGTCTGTTCAAGTAAAGAGGTCAAATGTCAGTTTGTCTTTTAACTAATTGCTGCTTGGAAAATGAGGTTTATTTTTCTCTCCTACTAGAGTAAGGGAAAAATAATTGCCATCTTCAGACAGTTCGCTTGACAAAAACCTCTAACACATAACATTTAAATAATTAGCCTGCAAATTATTATTACCAATATTTAAAAATATATCGGGAATTACAAAAGCAAATTTTTTGTAATTAAGAGCAAAACAAACCAGAGCACTTTACTTGGTGATGTGCAAATAACACTTATTTGCAGAAACTCTATTTCCAAACATTATTGTTTGTACACTATATAGTTTTATCAGTATAGCTGCATGTCAGTGGGAAAGTTTGTACTGTAAAATCTGCTGATTACAAATGACACTGTGCTACCACTTCATGCTTTAGTTATGTATTTATTAAAAGTGATTGATTTTAAACATTATTTGAGAAACATTCCTGCCTCCGCCCTGATGAAAATGCTGTTAATTAACTAAGAGGCAAGTCAGGGCTCATGTGTATCCTATATGTTGCTAGATTTGTATTCTATATGGAGAGAAAGTTTAGTCTATTAAATCAAACTAAAGAGTTTTTTGTACCGCAGACATGCTGAACTCGCACATTTGAAGGTGCTCTCATATGTGATAATGAAGAAAATGGTGGCTCAATTAATTAAATTATTTACCTACGATCACATCATTTGAAACCAGTTTATGGGTCAAGAGCATTACAAATAGGTTGAGTAGATTTTTTAAGCCACTAGACCTGCAGGTCAAGTAACATTTTTGTGATTTTTAGAGACCTGAGACTCCGCCGTCCCCACCTTATCAGCTGCTTTACAGAGGTCTGCTCGCAGGAGGTTCACCTTGATCGATATTCCCTGCGATCTGTCCATCAAGGGCAATCCACGAGCCCTCCATTATTGGAGCCCATGAAGGCTCCCCCTGCTGCATCGGAGAACGCTCCAGTGTGCGTGAGGGCCCCCGAGAAGCAGGTTTGTGTGTGCCTTGTTTAGTTGTAGTATATTGGGTAATGGTGTTCCCCTGCTGCTGTCTCTGAGACCTGTCTCTCCCCAGGAGTGTAGTAGGATAAAGTTGTGCCTACTGCCGCCTCCAAATGACCAAGTGGCACAGGCAGATCTTCCAATGG
Source organism: Calotriton arnoldi (assembly GCA_963921515.1). Classification (NCBI taxonomy): domain Eukaryota; kingdom Metazoa; phylum Chordata; class Amphibia; order Caudata; family Salamandridae; genus Calotriton; species Calotriton arnoldi. The sequence continues at coordinate 461,286 of CAWUFW010008756.1, forward strand.
GCAGACACGCCAATGAAGGGGAAAACGAATGTTTGTGAAATCCTGTACAGCGAGGGCCCAGGGCAGGAGCCCTCAAAAAGGCGCGGTGTGTACCGGCCTCGGTCAGCGCGGCCTGCATCAGTATTCGCGAGGCTGCTCCGTCGCAGCCTCTGCGACCACCTCCGGGTCAAGTCTGGTGCCCCCCCAGGCAAGAGGGGTGTGGAGTGACCAGGGTGTTCCATGGGGGTGCAGTTCTTCATGTGGGAAGGCGAGATTTCACAGGATGTAGGTGCGGGGAGCCGGAGCTCCTTAGAAGTGCGTCCAGCTGTCCATTTTAGTTGGCCATGCCCCCTCCAATGTGGCATTGCCAATACAACATTGTATTTCCAACTTAGCACTAATTTTAAAAGTGGCACTTTTAAAATTAGTGTTAAAGATGTCAATACAATGATTGGTACAATAATGCAGAAAATACAAAGGGCGGAGCCCTGGTGCCAGAAAGAAGCAGCCACTCTGCTTTGTACATGATGGAGCAGAAATTTCATTTTATTTGTAGGGGTGCATTATAACCACGTGTAGAACGCATCCGCATATATCTTTGCAAATTGTACTAACACGAGGTGTTAGAATTATGAAACGTATTAACGTAATTATGTGACGTGCTTTAGTTTATGGATAAGTATCATGGAGAATTAATGTAGGAAATAGATGTAACTAGAAAAAAACGTTAACATGTAAACTCGTGCTGTGAAGCCGATATTACATGCATATATTAAATGTGTTTAACAATTGATATTTCTTAATAGTAGGTAAATGTATTTATTTGAAATGCTATAATGATTATGCCAAATGTATTGCTGAAAGTGACACGTTCCTATGTTAGCTTAAGCTGTAGGCCTGAAATACAAGTCCCTGGAAACTCTTGCTTTAGAATTAATAGTTGAATTTCATGTGCACAGCAGAATCTGTTCTTTCTCATGTTTCCATTGCAGGTGCAGAAGCATTCTCTTGACAAAGTAATGTCTTTGTTTTAGTGGCTAGGCGAGGAAAGAAGAAGTTACAATTACATGGGTCTAGAGGTGATAAAGACAGAGATGGTTTCACATGGGAGAAGGCATGGGAGCCAAGGACAAACTGTTGTAAAGAAGGTACATGGACAACACCATGGAAAAGTACATCTGGAACTGCACCCAGAGTGGATGGCGTAATGCGAGGTGCATCATGGGAAGGTTACCTGTGGATAACTGATTGTTGGAATTAGGGAAGGAGCCCCACTAGCCCCACTTCTTTCTTGCCTTTAGAGAGAGAGCATCTCGGAATGAGTTCTTTGTAATGATAGTGGCTTTATGGTACTTGACCCATGGATGCTGGAGAGACTTCTTAGGAAGACTCCACGCACTAACACCCTTTTTCCCTTCCATTGAAAATGCTTATGTAGGGATGTCCTTTTAGAGTTAGAGTAGGGATAGATGTAATGCTTTTTACTCATCAACCTTCGATGCAGGGGAACTTGGACACATGCTTTCTGATTTTCTGTATCCTACTTCAATTAATAGGCTAAATTGGATGCGTATATTTGGCTTCATGCTAATTCCTTTGTATTTCTACACCCTCGTGTTGAAGTGTCTCTATGTCCAGTTATTTTTGGCTTTGTAATAACCTAACCTTATCTAGTGGTCTGCGAGTTATTATGTATCAAAGAAAGTAACTGGCTATTTGATTGTGCACTAACTATTTTCTCCCCTTTACACTTTCATGCTGCGAAAAAGAACCATTGGTTTGTCTCTCTAGAACAGGTCTATAACTAATGGGCCCGGCCCTTTCATACACATTCATGTTGTGTTCACTTGAATACAAGCAATTAATTTTCCAGGTCGTGATGCGCTATGCTTGATCCTTGTGATTTATCTTTTGAAACAAGATTTTCAATTACATCGGTTGTCTTTTTTAGCATTTGTTTTGGGATTATCCTATGTAAACATATATGTATATAGTACCATACATCTGAAAAACACTGTTTTCACAATCTTGTTGATATCCAGGTTCTCATGGGAATATTGGTGGTGCCCTATTGCACTTATACCTAAAACGAAGTGCCCTTCACTTGGTCTGAGCTTTTTCCTTTCAGTTTATCATTGTTTTTTAGATCTCACTATAGTTTTAATATATTCGGGAGACCTCATGCTACCAATATCAGTAAGCGGTAGTACAGAGAGGGGGACAGTGGGTCAGCCAGCTTCAGTCTTTGGTTTCATGAGATTTCATGGTTTGTTATTGCTTGGACGCTGCTGCAAATCAAGGCCATGGCATTTTGCGGACTCTTACTCTGTTCCATTTGTGCTGCCATTATTGATGGCGCCCAAGAGTTCTTTTTTGTTAGACTGCACACGCACCATGACTTGTAGTTTGTTGTTCAGAGTGAGTGCATGCTCTCTGTTGTATTTATTTTACTAATATGATGACAATAAGTGCTGGGTAATGGCTTTTTTGTTTAGGAAGTGCACCCTGTTCATCTTTATGGCAGGCTAAGGCTATTATTTAATCAATCACCATTTTAGGTAACTTGATAACGTTGTTTGACTTTCAACTTTATTTTTCATAAAGTAAGATGTATACACCAAGAATCTTTTTTTTTTTTTAGATTTACACCGAAAATACTGCCAGATTATCAAAAGTATCTTCTATGCAATATTTTGCCTTTTATTCCTTTTAATTGTACTCCTTTCAACACGAACCGTTGTGCAGATACAGTTTGACTCTGTTAATGCTCTTCATTCAACAAAGGTTCACTGCTCCCAATTGCTGTAGCCCAAGAGATTGTTTCCTTATGGTATTTTCTTTCTAGTACAAGAATCCAGACCTATTAGCTTTGCCATTGCATGTACAGGAAAAGCAAGACTAATTAGTTATGCCCATGCTTGTTTATGGTTTGTTTATGGTTATCCTTGTGTTTTTAAGTTAATTTTTCAGCTTAAAGTAATTCATAGCCAGTAGTACCTCTCTTTGTACCAATAAAAATCATATTTACTTTTATTTGCTTCATATGTGTTTTGGCCAATTTTCTTTTATTGTGTAATCTCATTTGTTAATCTTCACATTGCAGCATACTTGTTTTGGACACTTTTCTTTCAACAGCTAATCAAACTTGTTAATCTTCACATACTATTTTTGTAGATGTTTCTTGTTAAATGCAGCGTTCATTTTTTTAAAAACTATTCATCCTTTGAGCATGAAGCAACATTGCTTTCTTTGCATTACCTTATGCAGTTTTGTGTTGTTTTTTTCTAGGAGTCCTAACGTACTTACTGCATGCTGCGGTTGTGTTTGAGCAGAGGTCCTCAAGTTTTCCTCCACCCTCGGTTTCTGTTGGGTACCTCTTCACGTCCTCTAATGGATCTGAAGACCCTGGTCTCCTCATTGAATGATTTTGCCTCTCTGTCATTGGCCGAGAGCTGGGATAATGTGGGGCTTTTGGTTGAACCGAGTCCTCCCCATTCCGTAAGCACGCTATTTCTAACCAATGATTTGACTGGGGAAGTGATGGAGGAAGCACTGCACTGTAAGGCAGATCTGATCCTGTCTTACCACCCACCAATCTTTCGACCTCTTAAACGGATCACCTGGAAGTCTTGGAAGGAGCGGTTGGTGATTCAGGCCTTGGAGAACAGAGTGGCCATTTACTCTCCGCACACTGCCTATGATGCCACCCCAAATGGAGTAAATGACTGGCTAGCAAAAGGACTAGGTGAGTTGGTTCTTACTTTCATAAAAAATGTATATATAATCGCTCATGGCCAATAGATTTCTATTTGTGAAATTTGGGTGAAGTCTATTGCCGTCTATACCTAATCCACTGCTGAGATTCCCGGGAGTTGTTCCTGTTCCCCACTCTTATCAAATATTTGATAGAACATTCGGGAGTGCTCCTACACCCCTGTTTATGGATGCCCACTTGAATGAGGACAACACCCCACTCTTTCTGGGGGCGGGTTAGGCTCAGAGAGCATCCTTTTGTTTTAGGCGATAGCCTGGCCTGTTCCTTTGTAGACGTTTTAATTCGTCGAGGTCTCTGGCTGACCTGCGTGATTTTGCTGAAACTGGTGGGGTAAACACAAGAGCTTCTCTCTGCTCTATTGTACAATTTTTATTGTACAATTTGTTGATCCAAACCAGTCGTGCAACAAGTTCTGCTGTACTGGTTTTTGCAGGGAGTCAGGAGGAATGAGTAGGAACAAGGCAGACAGTCAAATGCAAGCTTGACACTATCTTGAAGGGAATCCGCCATATTGGAGCCACCTACACATTTGGTGAGCCCCACTCAGGGGTATTGATATTATTCATCATCAATGACTATACCTTGGAAATCCCAACTGCCCACAGTTTTAAAGCACAGAAAACTCAGATTTGTAATGTAATTTGAAATAACACAAGCAAATCTTTGCTCTAGCATATAGATAGCCAGATTCCTAGGTGAAGTTTACCTATTAGCTAGAGGATGTCTTAACACATTTAATGCTGCGATTTGATTTCATTGTGTTAGTCGGGGATATAAGTATCGGTTTCAGCAAGTCAGAAATTTTAGGATAGAGTTAACAAACCACAGCTTCCGGATACTGAAACTCTACTTGATGATGCAGTCCTCATTATTAACGTGGAGCCGGAAACCTGCTTGTCTTTTGGCAATGCAGTGACTATTCTGGACATGAAGCGGGTTGTGCATCTAGATATATTTTTTTAAGGGGTATAAACTTCTTTTTTGAGGACAAACACCTTTGGAGAGCAGGCCTGTACAAGTTCTTCAAAATGAGCTTGAATTGTCAGGCCTCTCTTTAGAAAAATCAGAATGATGTGGCCTACATTTTCCATAGTTTATTTGCATAAATGGGCATTACTTTATGTACATCCATAGCTTCTGTCTAATTTGCTAATCGTACATTTTATGTAGTATATTTTATTATATAGTTTTACAGGTGTATAATGTAAGCAGTGCATTCATTCTACAAGCATATGGTTAGGAATAGGATAGTATAATTTATATTTTTGAACAGTATTGATTTCTTTATTACATTTTTTTAATCATAACCTTAGAAACCTTCTGCAAAACTAGGCTCACGTGTGTTCTTTTGCAGACTTTCTGCACCACTTACACCAGATCCCATCTGGCTTCAAGATGGATGCTGAGATACGTGTAGGAAGTGCGTGGATGGCATGTTCATGGATACCCAAAAAGTTACTGCTTCATGTGTGGTGATCTAATTTGCATATCATTTTCATGGCCACTACTGACTTTGGGCAACACTGAGAAAGTCTAGTCACAGATCACATGTCTACAATGTAAGGATGAATTACCCAAGCGTTTTGCAAATATGCAAGTATGTAATGCCTTTGTGGATGATACATGTGTACAGTATGACTACCTAAGTATGAGTAGCCAAAAAAAAACTGTGAACTCTAGACAACAATTTACTTAAGTTGGCTTATGTCTGTGCTTGAAATAATTTCTTTTTTACTTTTTTAGATTTTACTGCAAATGCCACAAGTACTCCAAGGATGCTATGACTATCATAGTTTTCCAGGAGTATGTGCATGTGTAAATGTTGCATACACATTTATCCATGGTTAAATGTAAAGCAAGGCTTCATTTGTACTTTTTGTCTTGACTCCATCTCCTACACTCCCATCGATTTTCAGATGTTCCTCCCAATTCCCATACAGAATAGGAACTTACTCCTTCACAGGAGTAAATCTACGCTATATCCAAGGTGGGAGTGTACCCGTAAAATGTTTACCAATACTCAGAAATTTACAAGTGTTTGGGTGTTCATCTATTTAGGAAGGCATCCCCATACTGGGTTGCCCACAGACCACCACAGAAGCAGATCCACTTGTATGTAAAATTATCACATACTATATAATACTGTGTGTGAGTAAATGCCATTTGATGTAAATTAAAGTTTTGTTAATGCTAAACATGAGCCAACATTGGCAAATGGACATGTTTACTACCTAATTTCAGCTTAGGTGCACAATGCCGTTTTGAATCAGGTACTTTGAATCTATTGACATAGTCGTGTAGTAGGTCAACAAACACATCCTAGTAAATTGACATGAGTTAAAGTTTGGAAGCAGATCACATAATGCAATGGGGGTCACAGCATGGTAACAATTAAATGGAAATATAGGAAGGATAGGACATAATCTCGGTGCCTCGTAGAAGAGCAGCCAATATATTCATCGTAATTTAGAACAAGAAGTCAATAACATCAAAAACTGCCTGGCTGGCACTTCCCAAAGCAGCTAACTGGAAACGTGGAGACATGAGTGGCAGGATTATGTGACAACAAGAGGGATGGAAACTAACAGGTGCTTCAGGGGAAACAAGGGAGCAGAAAGAACCCCGATGTATTCCTGCCCAAGGGTCCTTCGGGCCGCCTTCAGTGTGTGTAAATCATGTATGTGTGGGTGGATGGGTGACCTAGTGGGCCAGTCCAGGTATCCAACTGGCTCCCAGTGGCAGGTTCCGCAGCCTGAGGAGGGAGGGGGGTAGCGGATTCAAGCTGTCAAACAACTTAAAAACGTAAGTGCCCAACAATGTGGCTGCTCCATCTCCCTCCTGTGCCCTACAATAATGTGTCATGGCATCTGCCTCAGCTAGAGCTCATTTATGAGTCACCTGTAGCCAGTTCCTAATCGTGGGTGGGTGGGAGGCTTTCCAGTTCCATGGCAATAAAGCACTTCAAGAGGACCAAGGTCAGATCAGTGCGCTTTAGGTAGTGTTTGTGTAATCCCTAGAAGGTAAAGGAGTGGGTCAGGTGGCAGCTGGGCATTGATCACTGATGACACCTGTGCTAGCACCTAGGTCCAAGTGTTCAGCAGCGGGGGGGCACTCTCAAACCATATGTATAAATGTGGTGTCCCCGTGGCCACATCTCGAGCATGCAGGCGATATTGCAGGGAATATTTTGTGGAGGCGTATGGTGTGAGGTATGTTTGATACAAATAATTAAATTGCGTAAAATGTAGACCAGCATTACGGGAAACTCGCTTCACCCACTCCAGAGCCAAGGCCCATTGCTTGGAGGTTAATTCCGTGCTGAGGGCATCCTCGCATTTGAGTTTGTCCCGGGTTGAGAGGTCTAGGCGTCCCCCCTGTAAAGCCACATATAGTACAGATATCTCACGGCAACCCAGCCCATGTGTCAAGAAGCATTGCAGTCCCAGGTGCAGTGGCGGCTCAGCCTGCCCCGGTGCCCACATATTCCTAATTACCGCCATAAGTGCACTATATGTTAGAAAGAGAACAGCACCAAGCCCATAAAGTTACTGCAGGCCCTGGAAGGATAACAGACTACCATAGTTGTATAGGTCACCCAGTTGGGTTATTCCGGCCTCTCGCCATGGAGAGGGATTATGGACCTCGATCACAGTTTGCAGAGCAGGCACACTTCAGAGGGGGAGCTGTGGTGCATAAGGAATTGGTGCTTGCCTAGGTTGCATATATTGTTTCCAACCGAGCTTGGCCAGTCGACTGAGCAGACCCAGTTCCCTGGCAGGTCTTCTCTGGGAGAACAGCCAATCTAGCACGTCCATTCCCTTCAGATCCGCTTGGACGATGGTACCCTGTGGCATTCCATCTCCGGCCAGCCAGCGCATAGGCCACTGCAATTGGGCTACCACAATATATAACTTCAGGTCTGGGACCCCAAGTCCCCCCTCAAGCATGGGACGCTGAAGCATGGGGAGCGAGATCCGCTTCCGAGCGGGTCCCCACACAAGCTCGGGTTCCAGAGCTGAAAAAAGGCCTAGGTGGAATCACTGGCAGAGCTGAAAAGAAATATAAGAGCCTCTGTAAAACCAGCATCTTTGCCACCGATGTACTGCCCATAGGGGAGAGCGGCAATCGGGTCCAGAAGTGCATAGACTGGCGAATGGAGGCCAGAGCCATACCATGATTGCCATCGAGTAGATCCCGGTAATTGTGGTAGGTATTTACACCAAGGTAACGAAAGGTGTTAAACCTCCAAGGGAGGCGCCCTGCACCCAGCTCCTCTCTACACTCTGGTTCAGTTCGGTGCAAGAGGAAGATACAAGACATACCCCAGTTAACCTTGAGGCCTATCATCTCTCCGAAGAGATCAAGCAGGTCGTAGAGGGACGGCAGTGAGTGGGAATGGTCCCCCAGATATACTAACACATTGTCTGCTTACAAGGACACAGTGTGCCAGTCCAGTTCCACCCTAATACCCCAGAGAGTGTCCCTGGCACGTAGCAGGGCAGCAAGTGGCTCCATGGCGAGTGCAAAAATCACTGGAGATAAGGAGCACTCTTGACTGTTCCATCTGTCTATGGAAAAAGGCCACGAAATCTGACAGCCGGTGCGGACCTGGTCTATCAGAGCGCTATACAAGAGCTTGACCCAACCCAGAAAGTTAGGACCCATCTCAAACACCTCCAACACCTAAAGTAGATAAGACCAACTAAGCGTGCCAAATACTTTTTCGAAATCCAGTGAGACCACCACTGAAAGGACAGCCTCCCCAGCCATCTCATCCATGATGTGGCACAAACGTCGAATGTTGGAGCGCGTTGCCTTTTGTGGCAAAAACTCAAATTGGTCCGGATGCACCAGAGAGTAAAGCATCAGGAGCAGTCTTATACCCAGGACCTTACCCGGAATTTTATAATCAATGTTCAGCACTGATAATGGGTGATAGGAACTAACCGCAAGGGGGTCCTTGCCCGGTTTCGGGAACACCACTATGAGAGCCACACGAAGGGACCGCGGCAGGATGCCCCTGTGGTGGGTCTAGTGGTATATTTCCAGTAGACGAGGAGCAAGAGTGGCCCTAAAGAACGCGTAGTACTCCATGGGGAAACCCATCCGTGCCCGGAGTCTTACCACACGCCATCTTGTTAATAGCTAATTTAATTTCCTCTATCTGAAGAGCTTGCTCCAGGTCTAGCAGTTGAAGTGGGGTCAGGCGGGGAAAGGCTGCCTCTCGTAAATAATCCTGCACTTGTGCCGGTGGGGAGGAGTACAGACTCTCAAAATACTGGGCGAACACCTCATTAATGTCCATCTGAGTGGTTCTCAAGCTACCTGTGTCATTGCATATGGCACCCACCAGGGTCCTGTGGACTTCCGACCTCCGTAATCAAGCCAACGTGTGCCCTGGTTTAGCGCTGTCTGCGTGCTCGTGGGCCAGGGGCAATTTATAGTCCAGGCCCCAGTCTCTACATCTCCTCCCAATACTAACGGCACAAGGTCGCCAGTCAGGGGCGCGTGTCAGGCGCCGATACATCCTCGAGCTCTGCTGTCTGCAAGCGGGCCGCTAAAGTCAGAACACTACGAGTGAGAGGCGATTTGGCACCCCCACATAGTGGCAATGCAATGCCCGTTCATAACGACCTTTATGGCGTCCCACTCTAACCCCCAGGAATCCACCTACCCAGCGTTCTCCTCAAAATAACAGGAGAGGTGCATGGCAATGGTGTCTTTGTATGCCATGTCCTGCAGGGCCTTGTCCGAAGCCGCTAGTTTGGGACAGGAGCCCTCACCCCCTCCCCGCCACTGGAACGTAACCAAGAGTGGATTATGATCGGATAGGGTCCTACCAAGATATTCGGAGCTTCGCATGAGGGGCCAGCAATCCACATTGGAGAGGAAATAATCTAACCTGGTATGGAACTGATGACCTGGTGCATAATAAGAATACTCTGCCTCCCCCGGGTGTCCCAGCCGCCAGGCATCATGCAAAGTGAACATCCCAGACCATTGTTGGAAGTGTTTCGTCGCCTGCGTGCCCAGGAGTGGGTGCACTGAGCGATCCAAGTCAATGTTGTGTATGCAGTAATCTTCGTCCCTCGGTGTACCCCAGCCATTGATGTCAGCAAGCCACCCGAGTCCGATCCGGACTCCGATGGGGGCTGATGGTGTAGAAGAGCAATGGAGTTGGTGCTATGAAGTGAAGCCTCGGACATGGCACAAGCCTGCTCGGCTGCCACTTGATCTTTGGTCGGCTTTGTTTTAAGGGATCTGCGTTTGCTCGGTCTCTGTTGGGGTAAAAACCAGTCTCCGGCGCTTGTGACTTCAGCTGGAGTATGCAGCAAGTCTTTAGCATGGAGCCAGGTCCATGCATCTTCTGTGAGTCAAATGTGTGCCGTATCACCATCGATCACCCTAAGCTTCGCAGGAAACGAGCGCATATTTAAATTCCAACCCACAAAAATGCTGCATGACTTTGGAGTAAGAACCCCCTCCGCCTCTGTATTTCAATCGTGAAGTCAGGAAATGCTGTAATTGTCAAATTTTCATACTGCCAAGGGCCCTTGGTGTGAAAACTTTGCAACAGCAGGTCATGGTAATTAGGAGACGTGCTATAATGGGGCGCAGTGGAGCGCCTGGAAGGGGTGGCCAGCCTGTCATCTGATGCGCCCTCTCAATGGAGTAGAATTTTGGCACCTTGTTTTCAAGGACCGTTGTCACCAGCCAGTCCCCTATGAACAACTCCACGCTGGACCCTCAAAACGTTCGGGAAAGCCCAAAAGGCGAATCTTGTTACATCAGGATCGGCCTTCTGCGTCCTCTTGCTCTGCGATGTGGATCAGTGGCCTCTTCCTCCATATGTTTCAGTCGCTCGTGCAGGTCATGCACCGTTGGCCCCACAGTGGCAAGGGGGGATTCCATTTCTTCTACTCTGTCTCCTAACTTGGATGGTCAGCGTGTAGCAGATTCACGTTGAGTGAGACAGTGTTGATGCAAGCTTCAAGGGACATTTTAGTGTCCATGATGGCCTGCAGGACCTTATCGGACGGAGTGGAATGATGTTGAAGAGTCGCTTCAAGGTGTTGGAGGCTGTCGAGAGTCCTGTCCGCAGGAGGGGAGATAGACGTCGCCTCCCCGGCGCCATTCACTAGTGATTTGGTGGTCTTGGGCTTCCCCATCATTTTCAGCCAGTCTAAGCAAATCCAATAGTGATGAAGAGGCAATAGGTTTAATAATTGTTTGGCGGTCCCACCTAAAGCATGCACTCTCTAATCCACGGGGTAGGACAAATGTTGGGGCACCCAAAACGAGGTGGGCGTTCCCTTGCAAAGGGGATCAAGGCCCAAGCAGGCCAGCCAGTATGCCCCCAGATAGCAATAGCAGCGATAACTTGGGCAGGTGAAAGGGCTATACAGCAATCTGAGGTGTCCGCATGTTAATGTGGCATGCAGGAAGGCTTCAACAACGATGTCGCATACAAGGGGTAGGACGTCTACTAGCTCACCGGGCTCCAAATGTCCAGCACCGTGTGGTGGTGCACAGCGCCTCTAAGAAGCCTATGCTTGGTCTCTGCAGGTCCAGCACTCCAGGAGCCACAACGGCCCAGGTGTTGCAAGTCAGTCCCCGTGGTGGTCACGGTACAGCTGCACAGATGGGCTGTGACCTGAAACATGGGCTGTGAGATGCAAGACCCCAGTGCAGCGCTGATCGCAGGAGGCCAGTAAACACATGAATAATATCCGGGTGGGCACCTGGTGCCCGTTAGATAGGGCGGTGCTGTGCAGCCAAGCGGCAGTCACTCAGTGCAAAATCAGAGGCTGCAAACAAACATCAGGCCATGCCATGGCTGTCCCCCGCACTCACCTCCACTCCACTCAATGGCAGGATACAGGCCTCAGTAGGAAGTCCCTCAAGCTGGCACAGGCCCACAACGGCCAGGACCCCACCGCGGGGGTCAGAGCAGTGCTGGGCTTCAGAATCCAGTTCTGTTCTGCAGACACTCTGGGACTCCCACGCCGTAGTCCCAGGTGTCGGAGAGTATAGGGAGCACCGATTAGAGCTCTGCCACGGGCTAGATCCAGCGAGGCTCACATCCAATGTAAAGGGGCAGGGGAGGTCAATCCCTCACTTTGGCAAGTCTTCCCGCACCGGAGCAGAGTACATCGGTCAGCATTATCGGGGACGGGGTGGGAGGACGCTGCGGCGGTTGGTGGTGAGGGCTACCACCCCTCACATGCAGGCAGCTCCCTCGGCGATGGCAGGCAGGTGCAGGGCACGTGCAGGAGGACGCAGCCCCCGCTCTCCATGCCACAAGGCCAGTGATCCCCCCGGCAGCGGCAGGCGGCGGAGAAAACCGATGCAGTTCTCAGATGAGTGTCTTCAGTGTGTGTGTGGCAGCAGCGTAGGCCCCATGTAAGGGGATGGGGCTGCGCTGCGCAGGCCTACCACGTCGGATGATACCTCATGTCTGGGATCTCGCTGTAATTGCACCCCTTCTCAACGGAGTAGTCGACTGGGGGTGCCCCTCCACTGTGTAGGGCACCCAGGAGGTGCACCGGTGTAGCTGCGGGCTGGATGGGCAGGATTATTCAAGGAGCAACTACGGGCCAGCAGCAGAGCTCCTCACACCGCGTCTGATACAGCCAACATCTTGGCCACGCCCCTCCCATATTTCATTCCTTTCATAGTCAAGGCAAGGAACCATTGCAGCTAACATCCCCAAGAGTGTACCTTTCTTTTTGAAATTTAATGGGACTTCAGGTGTAGGCTCTCATATGTAGAACATGTGAAATAATATGAATACAGGTGCATTTTTAGGTCGAGCCTGTGCAGCGCATGCGCTGCTCTGCGAGGCATGCTGTATTGGAGTATGGACTTGAAGCCCCGCCCACTCCCCGCCCATATTCACCATTGGCTTGTCATTGTCCTTGTAAATGCTGGCTTCTGATTCGTTAATAGGCTTGTTAATCCCGCCTTAGTACCGCCTTGTCTTCATTTGTTACCTCTCATGAGGACTGGCCCTTTTACTTTAGTTGTTACACGGTATGTCTTATTTAATCTGTAAGCACTATTTTCTTTAATGAGTTTGAGAAAGTGCCCTCTTTCTGCATGGTATGCCCCCACTTTTTGCTGAATTGCTGATGTTCTTTGACTGAGTGTGCCCTGGGCTCCTGCTAATCAGGTACCCAGGGCCTATGTTCCTTCCCTAAAACTGCATTGAAGCCTAAACCCCATTGGCATCCCTGGCCACAGGTAGGCCCCTGGTAAATGGCACCACAGGTACCCAGGGCACTGTGACCAGGGAAGGCCCCTAAGGGCTGCAGCACTTATTGTGCCACCCTTGGAGGCCCTGCACCTTTTCACACACACACTGCCTTTGCAGGCTGCGTGTCTTGGTGCAGAACAAAGTGAAGAGTCGGCATGGCACACATCCCTGTGTGCCATGCCTACAAACCACTGCCCTGGCATAGATCAGTCACCCCTCTAGCTGGGTGCACTATGCCAGTGGTGAGGGTACATGTGCATGAGCCCTGTACCCCTACAGTGCCCAAGTCCATTCCTGGGCATTGTAAGTGCAGTGCTGCCATTAAGAGTAAATGGTGCTGGGAGTTTGTCATTACTAACTCCACAGCACCATAATGGCTACACTGAAAACCGGGACGTTTGGTATCAAACTTCTCAGCACATTAAATCCACACTGATGCCAGTGTGGGATTTAATGTAAAATGCACGACAGAGGGCATCTTGGAGATGCCCCCTGAAACTCAACCAACTTCTAGTGTCCCGACTGAGTGGCTGCTTAGGCTGCCACCAACAGACATGTTTCTGGACCCCTGGGTTGAGAGCCTGCTGCTCTCGGGGGCCTGAAACAATGCACATCCTGGGACGAGGTGCCAAGCCTCCTCCCCCAGGATGGGCAGGGTTCACGAAAGGGGAAGCTTCAAAGGCATGCCGCCTTTGTGAGCCTCCCCAGACCATTTGCTGCTTTCAGCAACTGGTCCCCACTGGTTCTACCCCCCACTTTGGGCGGGAGAACCGGCGGGAAAAACAAGTGAGGGAAAGAGGTGTGCCCACCTCTGCCAACTCCACCCCTCAGGTGGGGGAGGCGAGGTGAAGCACAACTCTGAGTCCCCGCCATCTTGAGGATGGGGGGACCCAACCAACCAGGGACAGGCTCCTGCCCCCCTCCCACTGGAGGGTGGCACGATAGGGGGTGTACCCACCCCAGGGAAGGGACCCATTGGTCCCTGCCCTTTACCTACCTGTAACGCCCCTAAATCTAGTATTTAGGGGGCACCCTGAACCTTGCTTCCTCAGATCCAGAAACGACAAGAAGAAAAGAAGAAGAAGGCCCGAACAGCCGTGCAGCCAGCTAACAAGAGGAAGACGCCCACTGACTTGGCCCCAGCCCTACAGGCCTGTCTCCCCTCGAACCTGCTCCTGCGAAATCCCGGTATGTCCCGCAGCCAGCAACCTCAAAAGCCCCGGAGGACCTGCCTGCCTTCACTTCCAAAGACTGCTTCTCCCGTGAACACCGGATTTGTTCAACTGCAACCTCTGGCAGCAGCCAGAGACCACAAATCCAGCCCACTCTGCACCCGCCGAACCCGGCCCGAGCTCGAGTGGATAAACACCACGAGGAGGTCACCCCGGCGATCCTGAACCGAGAGCCGGCAACCCCTGACCTGCCTCAAGCCTCCAGCCGACGCCTGCAGTCTAAAACCAGAAGGTCCCCCCCTAACCGCGACCCGGAGCTGGTAAGAAGATCCGACCCCAAAAGGCACCCCTGCACCCGACGCCCCACGGCCTTGTGTGCCCAAACCGACGGTGCCTAACTAACCCCTACCTTCCCAACTTACCTCTCAAAGTGGTGGTCGCACCCAGAAGTCCTTCGTCTCCCTGCCTGCAGTGCTTTTGCAAACCGGAGGTTCTCCATTGAAAACAGGGCGCCCGACGTCGAAACAGCACTCTGCACCCGGCCGCCTCAGTGCCGCTGAGGGTGCACCTTTTGTGCTACTTTGTTTCCCCATTTGCCCTGACCTAAACCCTAGGAGCTTTGCTCCCACAACCCAGTGGCCTGCTTGCCAGCAGCCTCCAACCGGAGGCCCCCTATCCCCCATTGGATAACATTGGGCCTCAACACTGCACCCAGCAGCCCTAGTGCCGCTGAGGGTGTAACAAGAGTGCATCACTGACCCTGGGGGACCCCTGAGTCTAACCCCAGAACCTTAACTCCCACAGTCTATAACTTACCTGTGAACCGATAACCTGTTTTTCCTCCATAGGATAACATTGACAATTTTCTTCCAAAAAGTTTCTAAGTGTGAAGTTTTGAAATCTAAAAATATTCTTTAAAAATCGCACGAATAACCAAAACGTATTTACTTACCTGTTTGCAGGAAATGTCCCAGTGCTGAATCTAGGTATCCAGCACTGAGTTAGAAAAGTAACGTAAAAAGTAACTTACCTGTAATTTACTGAAAAAGCCTATTCATTTCAATGTACTGTATTTGCTAAGTATTGCAACCTACTGCATCCCCTGTAAATCAAACAAAGTACAATTCCTATTGCATTTTCAAACTGTTCTACATTCAGCAACTTATTACTGTAAAGTATTTAATGCTTACCGGTGCCAGGCTTGCTTGGTTCTAAAAATAAAACAACAGTATATTTTTTATACAAAAACAATTGGTCTAGAGTTCAGTCCTTGAGTGTGTGAATTCATTTGCTGACTGAGTGTGTACATCAAATGCTTAACACTGTCCTCTGATACTGCCTTACTGCTCGACCACTCTACCACAAATCGAGAGTAAGGTTCTATCTAACTTTAACCTCTGCCTACCTCTGGGGTCACCTGGACTCAATACACACTATACCTCATTTTGGTGTAGTATATATAGAGCCAGTTTCCTACATTGGTGGATCAGCGGTGGGATATACAACTTGCATTTGTTGGACTACTTGGTTACCACCTGATCACACGACAGAACTCTTAAATTGCCTTTTAGAATTCTGATTTTTTCAAATTGGCATTTTTTTCTCCAAAATACTAAAAGTCTTGTTAGGGCCTTGATTAAGTCCCTTTAGAATTTTAGAAAATAAAAAGTCACTGTAGTCAAGGGTAGAGGGGTTAGAACCTTTTGTTAGAATGTCTCAAAATAAGAACCCAGCTATTAGTGAATATAACCATGATGACATACAGGACATGGTTGAGGAGCTTGACCTCACCCCTTACCTTCACTTGTCTTTCAAGGAAGTAAGGTCCTTATGTAAAATTAAAAACATACCAATGGGCCCCCATCCAACCAAACAAAAGCTCCAGGAGCTGTTGGCTGAGTATGCAAAGGCCCACGCTTCTGAAAATGGTGATGACCAGTCAGAGGGAGAAAGGAGTGAGGAGGATGGAGATAGGTACCCACCTCCACCACTTTTTAGGGAAGAAAGGGGCCCTGTACCCTTACTTCCAAGAGTTAACCTCTGGGGACCTAGATGCCACACAGGTGGCTCAGGTTCTGGTGAGGACATTGAGGACAGCCTCAATGAGGAAGACAGCCTTTTAGCAAGGCTGACCAAAAGACTGGACCTAGAGACCAGACTCCTGGCTCTAGAGAAAGAGAAGAAAGGAGATGGGTTTAGCACCCATCAATGGTGGCAGCAATCAAAATAATAAGGATAAAGAGCAATCTTATGATCCTAAAATCCCCAAAGGGATTGTCCCTAAATTTGAGGAGGGTGATGACATCACTAAATGGTTCACAGCCTTTGAGAGGGCTTGTGACATGAGAAAGGTGAAGAAACCTCTCTGGGGGGCACTCCTGTGGGAACTGTTCTCTGGTAACTGCAGAGACAGACTCCTGACCCTTTCTGGGCCAGATGCTGGGTCTTATAACCTCATGAAGAGAACTCTGATTGAGGGATTTGGGCTCACAACTGAGGAGTACAGAATTAGATTCAGGAAGGTTCACAAAACCCAAAACCAGTCCTGGATTGATTTTGTAGACTACTCAGTAAAGACACTAGATGGTTGGTTAACTGGACACAATGTGCATGACTTTACTGGAATTTACAACTTGTTTATGAAGGAACATATTTTAAGTAATTGCACGAATGAAAAGTTACATCAGCATTTGGTAGACCTAGGTCTAATTTCTCCCCAAGAATTGGGAAAGAAGGCAGACCACTGGGTCAAGACAAGGGTGACTAAGACAACCACTGGGGGTGACCAAAAGAAAGGGGTTACAAAACCTCCCCAGGGGAAAGGTGGTGAAAATCCCCAAGATTAAAAAGTCTGAGTCTTCTAAAGGGCCCCAAAAACCTGCACAGAGGGGTGGGTCCCAAAACTCTTCCCAATCTGGTCCTAGATACAAGGGGAAGAACTTTGATCCTGCAAAGGCCTGGTGTAACAACTGTAAGAAGTTGGGACACTTAACTGGAGACAATGCTTGCCCTAGCAAAAAGGCCCCTAGTCCTACAGCTACAGCTACTCCTGGTGTAGCAAGTCTCCAGATGGGATCAACAGTGTGCCCAGAGCAAATCAGGTTGCACACTGAAGCAGTTCTAGTTTCAGAGGGGGAAGTTGAGTTTGCCACTGTAGCTGTGTGGCCACCCAACTTAAAGAAGTATTTACAATACCCTTGGATTAATGGAACTAGGATAGAGGCTCTGAGGGATACAGGTGCCAGTGTCACTATGGTGAGAGACACACTGGTTTCCCCTGAGCAATACTTGATTGGGCGTACTTAACCAGTCACCAATGCTGACAGTGTTACCACTAACCATGCAATGGCTATGGTGACATTAGACTGGGGGGGGGTTACTGGCCTAAAACAGGTAGTGGTCTCTCCAAAGCTACCAGCTGCATGTCTGCTTGGCAATGACCTGGAAACCTCAGCCTGGGCTGAGGTTGAACTAAAAACCCATGCAGCAATGCTGGATATCCCTGAATTGATGTGTGTAAAAACAAGAGCACAGAGCAAAAGGCAGGGTGTAGAAGAAGTGTTGGAGCCTGAAAGTATGGCCCAACCTTCCAAGAGAAAAGGTAAGAAGACTGGGGAACCAGCTTCTGTTCAGCAAAAGGATCAGGACCCCTCTCCTCAGGGAGAGGACTTGGACACCCCAGAGGGAACTGAGCCTATGGAGCTTGACCCTTACCAGGTTGAACTCTTGGGCCCAGGGGTATCCTCTAGGGAAGAGCTGTGCCAGGGGCAGCAGGACTGTCCCACTCTTGAAAGCCTGAGGCAGCAAGCTGTTTCAGAAGCAAAGGGAGATGTCAGTGGTACCCACAGAGTTTATTGGGAAGAGGGATTACTGTACACTGAGGCAAAAGACCCCAACCCTGGAGCCACCAGGAGAGTGGTAGTGCCACAGAGGTACAGGGAGTTCCTCCTTACTTTAGCTCATGACATCCCCCTAGCTGGACATCTGGGCCAAACCAAGACTTGGGAAAGGCTAGTTAGCCACTTTTACTGGCCCCAGATGCACCAAAAGGTGAAGGAGTTTGTCAGCTCCTATGTTACCTGTCAAGCCAGTGGCAAGACAGGTGGCCACCCAAAGGCCCCCCTGATACCACTGCCTGTGGTGGGGGTTCCCTTTGAAAGGGAAGGTGTGGACATAGTGGGTCCACTTGAACCTCCCACAGCCTCAGGGAACAAATTCATACTAGTGGTAGTGGATCATGCCACTAGGTACCCTGAAGCAATTCCCCTTAGGACTACTACAGCTCCTGCAGTAGCCAAGGCCCTCATTGGTGTCTTCACCAGGGTAGGGTTTCCTAAGGAGGTGGTTTCAGACAGAGGTTCTAACTTTATGTCTGCTTACCTAAAACACATGTGGAAAGAGTGTGGAGTGCAGTACAAGTTTACTACACCCTATCACCCACAAACCAATGGCCTTGTTGAGAGATTCAACAAGACATTGAAAGGCATGATTATGGGGCTCCCTGAGAAACTCAAAAGGAGATGGGATGTCCTCTTACCATGCCTGCTTTTCGCTTACAGAGAAGTGCCAGAGAAGGGAGTAGGGTTTTCCCCATTTGAACTTCTGTTTGGCCATCCTGTGAGGGGACCACTCTGTCTTGTAAAAGAGGGTTGGGAGAAGCCTCTCCAAGAACCCAAGCAAGATATTGTGGACTGTGTGCTTGGCCTAAGGTCCAGAATGGCTGAGTACATGGAAAAGGTATCCAAAAATCTTGAGGCCAGCCAGGAGCTTCAGAAGCACTGGTATGACCAAAAAGCTGCACTGGTTGAATTTCAACCTGGGCAAAAGGTGTGGGTTTGGAGCCAGTGGCACCAAGGGCACTCCAGGACAGATGGAGTGGTCCTTACCCTATCCTAGAAAAAAGAGTGAGGTCGCCTACTTGGTTGACCTGGGCACAAGCAGGACACCCAAAAGGGTTATCCATGTGAACCGCCTAAAGCTCTACAATGACAGGGCTGACATCACCATGCTGATGGTGACTGATGAGAAAGCAGGAAGCAGAGAGTGAACCTCTCCCTGACCTCCTCTCATACAGCCCAAAAGATGGGTCAGTAGATGGAGTTGTCTTTTCAGACACCCTCTCTGCCCAACAGCAGACTGACTGCAAGCAAGTCTTGCAGCAGTATGCTAAGCTCTTTTCCTTGTCCCCTGGTCTGACAAACTGGTGTACCCATGATGTGGACACTGGTGACAGTGCACCTGTCAAAAACAAAATCTATCGACAATCAGACCAAGTCAAGGAAAGCATCAGAGCTGAAGTCAGCAAGATGCTGGAGTTAGGGGTTATTGAACCCTCTGAGAGCCCCTGGGCTAGCCCAGTGGTTCTAGTCCCCAAACCTCATCCACAGGGTGGGAAAAGAGAAATGAGGTTTTGTGTGGATTATAGAGGGCTCAATTCTGTCACCAAGACAGATGCTCACCCTATCCCAAGAGCAGATGAGTTGATAGACAAATTGGGTGCAGCCAAATTTCTAAGTACCTTTGACTTAACTTCAGTGTACTGGCAAATTGGCAAGGCCCCAGGAGCAAAAGAGAAAACAGCATTCTCCACACCTGATGGGCATTATCAGTTCACTGTTATGCCCTCTGGTTTAAAGAATGCCCCTGCCACCTTCCAAAGGTTGGTGAATCAAGTCCTTGCTGGGTTGGAGTCATTTAGTGCAGCTTATCTTGATGATATTGCTGTCTTTAGTTCCACCTGGCAGGATCACCTGATCCACCTTGGGAAGGTTTTAAAAGCCCTGCAAACTGCAGGCCTAACTATCAAGGCATCCAAATGCCAAATAGGGCAGGGAACTGTGGTGTACTTGGGCCACCTTGTTGGTGGAGGCCAGGTACAGCCCTTACAGCCCAAGATCCAGGCCATCCTGGACTGGGCAGCTCTAACCACCCAGACCCAAGTCAGGGCATTCCTTGGCTTGACTGGGTACTACAGGAGGTTTGTGAAGGGATATGGGTCCATTGTGACTCCCATCACAGAACTCCCCCCTCAAGAAAATGCCTAAAAAGGTCAACTGGACAGTTAGTTGCCAAAAGGCTTTTGACACCCTGAAAGAAGCAATGTGCTCAGCACCAATTCTGAAGGCTCCAGATTATGCCAAGCAGTTCATAGTGCAGACTGATGCCTCTGAGCTAGGGATAGGAGCGGTCTTATCTCAGACCAATGATGAAGGCCAAGACCAACCTGTTGCTTTTATAAGCAGAAGGCTTCTCCCCAGGGAGCAGCGTTGGAGTGCCATTGAGAGGGAGGCCTTTGCTGTGGTTTGGTCCCTGAAGAAGCTGAGACCATACCTGTTTGGGACTCACTTCCTAGTTCAAACCGACCACAGACCTCTCAGATGGCTAATGCAAATGAAAGGGGAAAATCCTAAACTGTTGAGGTGGTCCATCTCCCTACAGGGAATGGACTGTGAAGTGGAACACAGACCTGGGACTGCCCATGCCAATGCAGATGGACTTTCCAGGTTCTTCCACTTAGACAATGAGGACACTCTAGGGAAAGGTTAGTCTCATCATCTTTCGTTTGGAGGGGGGTTGTGTGAGAAAGTGCCCTCTTTCTGCATGGTATGCCCCCACTTTTTGCTGAATTGCTGATGTTCTTTGACTGAGTGTGCCCTGGGCTCCTGCTAATCAGGTGCCCAGGGCCTATGTTCCTTCCCTAAAACTGCATTGAAGCCTAAACCCCATTGGCATCCCTGGCCACAGGTAGGCCCCTGGTAAATGGCACCACAGGTACCCAGGGCACTGTGACCAGGGAAGACCCCTAAGGGCTGCAGCACTTATTGTGCCACCCTTAGAGGCCCTGCACCTTTTCACACACACACTGCCTTTGCAGGCTGCGTGTCTTGGTGCAGAACAAAGTGAAGAGTCGACATGGCACACATCCCTGTGTGCCATGCCTACAAACCACTGCCCTGGCATAGATCAGTCACCCCTCTAGCTGGGTGCACTATGCCAGTGGTGAGGGTACAGGTGCATGAGCCCTGTACCCCTACAGTGCCCAAGTCCATTCCTGGGCATTGTAAGTGCAGTGCTGCCATTAAGAGTATATGGTGCTGGGAGTTTGTCATTATGAACTCCACAGCACCATAATGGCTACACTGAAAACTGGGAAGTTTGGTATCAAACTTCTCAGCACATTAAACCCACACTGATGCCAGTGTGGGATTTAATGTAAAATGCACGACAGAGGGCATCATAGAGATGCCCCCTGAAACTCAACCAACTTCTAGTGTCCCGACTGAGTGGCTGCTTAGGCTGCCACCAACAGACATGTTTCTGGACCCCCGGGTCGAGAGCCTGCTGCTCTCGGGAGCCTGAAACAATGCACATCCTGGGACGAGGTGCCAAGCCTCCTCCCCCAGGATGGGCAGGGTTCACGAAGGGGAAGCTTCAAAGGCATGCCGCCTTTGTGAGCCTCCCCAGACCAATTGCTGCTTTCAGCAACTGGTCCCCACTGGTTCTACCCCCCACTTTGGGCGGGAGAACCGGCGGGAAAAACAAGTGAGGGAAAGAGGTGTGCCCACCTCTGCCAACTCCACCCCTCAGGTGGGGGAGGCGAGGTGAAGCACAACTCTGAGTCCCCGCCATCTTGAGGATGGGGGGACCCAACCAACCAGGGACAGGCTTCTGCCCCCCTCCCACTGGAGGGTGGCACGATAGGGGATGTACCCACCCCAGGGAAGGGACCCATTGGTCCCTGCCCTTTACCTACCTGTAACGCCCCTAAATCTAGTATTTAGGGGGCACCCTGAACCTTGCTTCCTCAGATCCAGAAACGACAAGAAGAAAAGAAGAAGAAGAAGGACCGAACAGCCGTGCAGCCAGCTAACACATTGGAAGACGCCCACTGACTTGGCCCCAGCCCTACAGGCCTGTCTCCCCTCGAACCTGCTCCTGCGAAATCCCGGTGTGTCCCGCAGCCAGCAACCTCAAAAACCTCGGAGGACCTGCCTGCCTTCACTTCCAAAGACTGCTTCTCCCGTGAACACCGGATTTGTTCAACTGCAACCTCTGGCAGCAGCCGGAGACCGCGAATCCAGCCCCACTCTGCACCCGCCGATCCACGGCCCGAGCTCGAGTGGGCAAACACCACGAGGAGGTCACCCCGGCGATCCTGAACCGAGATCCGGCGACCCCTGACCTGCCTCAAGCCTCCAGCCGACGCCTGCAGCCTAAAACCAGAAGGCCCCCTAACCGCGACCCGGAGCTGGTAAGAAGATCCGACCCCAAAAGGCACCCTGCACCCGACGCCCCACGGCCTTGTGTGCCCAAACCGACGGTGCCTAACCAACCTCTACCTTCCCAACTTACCTCTCGAAGTGGTGGTCGCACCCAGAAGTCCTTCGTCTCCCTGCCTGCAGTGCTTTTGCAAACCGGAGGTTCTCCATTGAAAACAACAGGGCGCCCGACGTCGAAACAGCACTCTGCACCCGGCCGCCTCAGTGCCGCTGAGGGTGCACCTTTTGTGCTACTTTGTTTCCCCATTTGCCCTGACCTAAACCCTAGGAGCTTTGCTCCCACAACCCAGTGGCCTGCTTGCCAGCAGCCACCAACCTGAGGCCCCCTAGCCCCCATTGGATAACATTGGGCCTCAACACTGTGCACCCGGCCGCTCTAGTGCCGCTGAGGGTGTAACAAGAGTGCATCACTGACCCTGGGGGACCCCTGAGTCTAACCCCAGAACCTTAACTCCCACAGTCGATAACTTACCTGTGAACCGATAACCTGTTTTTCCTCCATAGGATAACATTGACAATTTTCTTCCAAAAAGTTTCTAAGTGTGGAGTTTTGAAATCTAAAGATATTCTTTAAAAATCGCACGAATAACCAAAACGTATTTACTTACCTGTTTGCAGGAAATGTCCCAGTGCTGAATCTAGGTATCCAGCACGGAGTTAGAAAAGTAACGTAAAAAGTAACTTACCTGTAATTTACTGAAAAAGCCTATTCATTTCAATGTACTGTATTTACTAAGTATTGCAACCTACTGCATCCCCTGTAAATCAAACAAAGTACAATTCCTATTGCATTTTCAAACTGTTCTACATTCAGCAACTTATTACTGTAAAGTATTTAATGCTTACCGGTGCCAGGCTTGCTTGGTTCTAAAAATAAGACAACAGTATATTTTTTATACAAAAATAATTGGTCTAGAGTTCAGTCCTTGAGTGTGTGAATTCATTTGCTGACTGAGTGTGTACATCAAATGCTTAACACTGTCCTCTGATACTGCCTTACTGCTCGACCACTCTACCACAAATAGAGAGTAAGGTTCTATCTAACTTTAACCTCTGCCTACCTCTGGGGTCACCTGGACTCTATACACACTATACCTCATTTTGGTGTAGTATATATAGAGCCAGTTTCCTACAGAGTTTCTCCTACTGCAGGCACGACATGCTTTCCTGCAACATTCAGTGCGCCATGCGCGCTTTCACTTTCTAAGCAGCCCGGGACAATGGCGGCCGCTTCTTTGAAATGCAAAAGGTCTCGCATTTACAAGAGTTTGAGCTATTGGCATTGTAAATGACAATGCCGTATATATATGTGTTATTTATCAAAACAGATAAATAAAAGGCATTGTGATTTACAATGGCTTAAACTCTCGCAAATGCGAGATCTATTGCATTGCTAATGCTTGTTAATGAAGTTACACGTCAGGTTTTCGTCCAAAGTACAGTGAATGTGTGGAAAATAACCCGTCTGACTCTTCCAAAACTGCATGCCTTTTATCTTAAAATGTAAGGGATTACCAGAGTAGGAAGCCACTTTTATACATGTGAAATTCCCAAAAATATGCTTGTACTTTTGGTAAAAATTACATTTAACTTGAATAAAATGTAAATAAAATTGGAATTTGTATTTTGTCTCAGCAATATTGGTGTAATAAACGAAATAAGTCATTGGTAGCCTTTCACTTAATGTGCTTGGAAAAAAATACTATTTTTCTACATTTGTAAATAATGTCGCATTTTTAGAACTGTAAAAAATAAAGTTGGAGTTGATAGTTTTCTCAGCAAAATAAATGCGAACTTATAAACAGGTCACAGCTTGTTTGCATTCCTGTAGATGGAATACCAAAGCAAATAATAATTCTGCACAGGTTTGATGGAGGGATTATATTTTACCTATACTGAAAATAATATTTCTAAGAACATCATTAGTTAACATAATCACTAGCAATATTTTACTCTTCGACATCCTGACCAAGCTCGATCTTCTATCGGTTTGTCCATGTGATGCTTCAGATGTACACAGTGACCTGGACTCTGGGATGGCAGACATTGTGATGTCATCACTTGTGTGATGTCACAGCTCATGACCCTGGGCTATAGCAACCAACATCCATAGAGGTCCTTCAGTCTGCAAAGAAAGCGGGTCAAGACTTGTGAGAGACACCAAGACATCCAGAGACAACACGATGGAGACCACTGTGATCGCCTCTCAGCGGACTTTGCACTGGTACCCCAGACCACGGAGAAGTCAGCCAGTCCGGAGCCTCCAACTTGTGAAATGTCTAGTAAGACAGGCCCCCTTCACAGCTCAAAATGTGATCAGTCAGTAAAGATTCAGGCGTAAAGTAGTGCTCATTTCCACGTAATCGCACTGCTGCCTCACCTGAGTCATTTATAGTAAATGCCCAGGTCCTGAAATTATTGAAGGAAACCAGTTTGATGGCAGATGGTTGAGCAGACCATGATTTGTTCCCACCCGAGGGATGAGTCCCTGTTCTTCTTTACTTAGGAGGCCTCCGTTTTAGCAACAAGGTGTACATGGGTCTGTTTTGTTACAGTTTCATATACAGTCAGTATTTACTTGGCTGTCTACAAAGGGTTTCATTGTTAGTGTACAGGTGTTTTTTTTTATTGCATACAATTGCAACTGTTCAAAATTTCTTCTTTTTTAGTATTAGTTTTTCTTATAGTAAATAAAAATAAATTTAAAACGGTTTTTCATTATTTAACTTTTTTGTTTATTTTTTTTACATTACCTCTTTTAACCTTCAGTCTTTCAAAAAGATGAAAACCTCCATATGCCCCATTACTTTTTTCTTTTTTTTGGACTGTGTCCATTATGTTTTCCTAACAGTGCCGATCTGCTCACTGATAAAGGACATGCGGTCCAGTGGCTAAGGTCCCAACTTTAGAACCTAGCTCTGAAACGGGATTCTGGCATTTGTTTGAAAATTACGTGGCCATGGGTAAATCACTTCATCTAGCCGTGACTAAAATCGCAAATACGTGCGAAGTACAATGCAGTTGTACATCTGTTAAATGTACTTGTGCTTTGATAATGCTGTAGGCTAAGGCTTTACTTCCCCTGGGATCTGAGGCAGTGTAATTGCTTTTCTCAGGCCGTCGGACAAGGGCCTTGAATGATTGTTTTCAGTGGGTACGGAAGGAAAATGTAGTATTATCTTTTCTTCCGGTATAACTTTCTGTTTTTCTTATGGCTCTACTTTAGAACCCGAGCACAAGGAACGAGGCAATGCTTTATTAAAAAATGGCGTCAGATACCCACCTCGATAAAAGCTTCGCGTTTTCGTTTTCAAGTATTATGATGTGCCACACAAGAATCCATTGGTTTAGTGAAACTTTGTGGCTAAAGAAAATTAACAGTAATGGAGTTATTGGTTTTCTTTCCTCCTGTGTGTTGTGTTGTGTTTTAGGAGCCTGCACCACAACCCCATTACAACCGTCAACGAGCCCAAGCTACCCAAGTGGTCTTTCTCATCGAGTAGAGTTCAGCATGGACAGCTCTCAGGCAGTAGAGTCTTTCTTAGCTGCTCTGCAAGTGATTCCAGGGATTTCTGTCTCTACCCTCCCTTCAAGGTGAGGCCTAATGTGTATCCTTCCTACCAAGTAATACAGTTGTAAACCTAAATCACCACCCTGCAAAGCATATGTTTGTATTGATGGCCAGCTGAAACGCTATTGATTTTGATGTGATATAATATAGTTTGGCAACAAAAGTATTTAGATAGAAACGTAACAGAAAATGAAAAACAGCAAAAAATGAACAGACAAAACCAAACGGCAAGTGGTGGAGTTGGGCAGTAATGTTCTCCATAGCCAGTTAGATAGAATATAGCCTTCCTTTGGGAGCCCTGGGCCGGAGATGCGAAATAACAAGAAGTATTACTGTAGTGCTACAGATGGCTCATATGGGGCACAGGGGAATACGTGCCACTGATCTGTGCCTTCGAACAGACTCCAAAAGTCAATAAATAGCCCCCCTTCGCTTTCCTACAATATCTAACTAAAAATTTGAGATCCCTTCTTATAACCTTTATTAGTGTGACTAGGTCTGCCCAGTAAGGTTTTACTTGCAGGCGTATCCACCAGACATGGAGCAACGTTCCTCTCTTCTGGCACCACTGCCAGCACAATACCAAGCCCCTGAAAATTGCCCTCAACCCAACCTAGGTCAGGTCCCAACGGTTTAAGATTTTGTATGGGGTTTTCTCTGTATTGGGTACAAATTGAGATTTTTGCAGGCCTAGTCCAGATAGCCTCCTCCTCAAGCAGGGTCTGATTTTAGGGCTATGCTTCCCAAACGTTTTAGAACCATGTCACAATTTTTTGAACTACAAACATTCGCAACTTACCTAGGTTTATTGGAATGAGGTAGGCGATTTTTTTTTCATGAAACTAAAGCATTGTGTAGTAGCACACTGTCATTTACAGACAGATTATTTTCCATTGAAATAGCCACTAAATTTACACAGACATACGTTTTACTGGTGAAACTATATTGCACCCAAATGATAAAGTGTGGAAATCGGGTTTCAGTGAATATTTATCATTTGTGCATCACCAAGTAAAGTGTCTTGATTTTTGATCTTATTAAGATCTTTGTTTCCATCACACTTTAGAATTAGAAAAACATGCACTTCATTTTTGCTTTCTTAACTGTTGAATGTGTACACTTCGTTTACCGTTATTTACATTTTGTTGTATGTTACACAAAATGACAGCCCACAGCCTTTTTTTTCGCACTCCTTGTACCACAGCAAGATTGTCACATTATTCACTTTACTTTCTCTGACTGCAAAGTAAGAGGAGTTTATAAACGCCAATCCCCATGTTAAAAACATGAGCAGCAATTTGTCTGAAGACACAGCCTGACATTTGATCTCTGTCTTTGATGCGCAGCAAATGTGACAAGATAAACACAGAATTTAAATGAATCTTTATTTATTGCTTGGACTTTAACAACCCACATTTTGGGAAACACTGCTGTAGGGCCACCTTTCGTTTCTGCTATAGTTATGTCGGGCAGGTGTGGGGCTCAGACTGAGTGTTGAGCATAAGCGTGAAATTCCCCTTCTTGGGAGAGGCCTGTGAGACTGAAGTCTTTATTTGAGTACGCTTCCTTCTCCCCCATGTGCATCTGCCATCAGTTCCGGCCTGGGTAGAGCTTGTGTTACTTTCAAGTTGTCTCTATGCTTAATCAATAGCGGTCTTCACATTCTGCTTTTGATCTGATGTCTTGCCCATTAAAAAAATCCCCCAACGTCTGTGGATATTTCCCCTCCTGTTCATGAAGAGCGGTTGATCCCAGCTGAAAGTCTGGATTATAGGTAAGGGGTGTCAACGGGTAGGTAGTTGCTTTCGTCCTTCTGACCAAGCTATCCCAATATGTGAGGAGGGTTCTTATAGTGTATAAAAGGGTGTCACATTTTGGTCTGTGGCACAGGGGCAGCCATACTCTGGAATAAGGCATGGCTTTAGCTTTTTGGATCCCATCCATTCTAATGCTGGGCTGATATGCGCTGACAAAATATAGCATGAAATGTCGGGGAAACCAAAGCCAACTTCTAGTAGTTTTTTTAAAGAGTAGATTTCACAATCCTGGGTAGTTTGTTACCACGTATAATAAGCGAGATTGTACATCTTCAAGTATGGCTTAGGAGAATCGTAGCAGGAGTGCCTGGGTGATGAAGTTTATGTTAACGCTATTGATGCAGCTTAACCAAGATGGATGGATCCAGTCTGCTCCATCTATGCAGGTCCTTGAAAAGTGCTTCAGATAGTGTTGGGACATTGCTAGTGCAGAGAGCAGAACAATACCCAGTGGTTTTAATTCCCAGATATTGTATTGGGCCCTCTGTGTATTGGAAGCCCCCACATTACTAGTGGGGGTGCGATGTGTGACTGGGATCAGTCACCCCCATTTCTAGTGATTTAGATTATTTAACTTTGAATCCGAGCACTTTGGAAAAAATCACTCTCCCCGCCACAGAAGCTGGTACATACGTCGCTGGGTCCATCAAGAAACACAAAATGTCGTCCCCAAAAACGATGGCTTTGTATGTCCCTGAACTTGTTACAATCCCTTTCTAGCCTGTTTCCCATTAATTTTGTGAATCAACTGCTCCATTACGAGGGCAAAGATCAGGGTGACAATGGACACCCTGCTTTGTGCCCCTCAAGAGGGGGATCTGCTATGAGAGTTTGCATTGATCTTAGTTGGGCATTGGACTGTTTAAAGTTGGCCAAGATAAAGGAGGTCATGGATGGGCCTATGGGCATCTGGGCCAAGACCATAGAAAGGAAGTGCCCGTCTATGCTATTGACGGCCTTCTCTGAGTCAAGCGAGAGAAGGACTATTGGGGTTTTATGTTTTGTTGCTAGGTGAATTAGGTTGACGATCCACTGTGTATTGTCGCACTCCTGGTGTTCTCG
The DNA here is from genome assembly GCA_963921515.1 of Calotriton arnoldi. Taxonomy (NCBI): domain Eukaryota; kingdom Metazoa; phylum Chordata; class Amphibia; order Caudata; family Salamandridae; genus Calotriton; species Calotriton arnoldi. The sequence goes on from CAWUFW010008756.1 coordinate 490,197, forward strand.
AATGAATCCCCATTGGAGAGGGAAATGGGCTCCAGCCAGATCTGATTCAACCTAGAGACCAGCGTTCTGGTAACTATTTCGGTGCCCTTGTTGAGGTGGTCTGTGTGACGATTGGAGCTACATAATTTTAGGGTTGTTGTCTGGCTTTAAGAGGAACCTAATGGTCCACTCCATCATGGTATCCACGATTCTCTCAATCTCTCCCCTGCAGTTGTAGCCCTGTCGGGCCAGGGGCCTTTCTCCGGGGCATGTTCTGTATTGCTATCTTCACTTCTATTGGAGAGATTGGCTGTTCTTGTTCTGAAAATATTTCCTGGGAGATTATAGGAGGCCTTTAAGATGCAAAGTATCATGCCTGTCGCAGTCTATAAGAAATTGGATTAATATTTTAGGTGGGTGACTGCCCTCCTAAAGGGATAATCACAACCCTTGTCGGAGTAAACCCTCCAAGTCACTAAATTAATGTGAGCTCAATCCTCACAGGAAAGACAGGCTTGGCTTAGGGCAATGTGGAAAGTATTTATGCATTACCAAAACAGTAATACATTCAAAATGCAAAGCAATATAAATCCTAAAACAATAAGATTCCCAAACCAAATTAAAAAAGAGTGAAATTTGAATAAGCAAAATGACACCAAAATGACAGAAATCCAACAAGAAACACAGTAGAGATGATTTATAAAATTGTTTAAGTAGAAATAGCACCAAAAAGCACAAAACATCGCCGCAAGACTCATACTCGACTTCCCACGCCACACCCACAATCAAACCTCACCTCAGGAAGCTTCAGTGGCTCCTCATTCACAAGCTCAGCCAATTCAAACTTCTCACGCGCACACACAAAGAACTACGCAACACAGGACCTGCACCTGAACAGCCGCATAAACTTTGCCCAACCCACCGGACACCTATGCTCTGCCTCACTATCACTTGCACACATTCCACATATCCACAAAAGTAAAACTGTAGGTCGCTCACTCTCCTACATTTCACCCCAGACATTTAACAGAAATTTTTAACTCCATGTTCACTTCCGGCACTTTTCCTTCCAGGTGGAAGGACACTTCAATTCTTCCACTGTTGAAAAAGCCCACCCTAGATGCAATCAATCCCAACAATTACCGGCCTATAGCCCGGCTGCCACTACCTGCTAAAATAATTGATAAATTGATGAACAGCCAACTAACCCAATTCATCCGAGAAAACAATCTGCTCGACTCCCAGTTTGGTTTCCGCCAAGGACACAGCACGGAGACAGCTCTCATTAAAGCCTCAGAGGAGATCAGAGCGGTGATGGACGGTGGAGGTACGGCTGCATTAGTACTCCTCGATCTATCTGCCGCTTTTGACACTGTGGACCATTCCCTCTTGCAACGGCGGCTGGAGAGTTTGGGAGTCAGAGGCACAGCGCTGTCCCTACTATCCTCCTTCCTCAAGGACAGGAAAGTAACTGTCTCGGTTGATGGGTATCACTCCACATCCTATACCCTCCCGTGTGGAGTGCCACAGGGCTCCTCTTTGAGTCCTTCCCTGTTCAACATTTATGTTTCCGAGCTGGTCCCGCTGATCCGAGAATTCGGGTACAGCCTTACGTCCTACGCGGACGACACCCAGATTGTGGTGACGGCCTACAAAAATCAGGCGCCCCCTACTCAGCAATTTCAGAATTGTATGTGTGCCATCAACCGTTGGATGAACACACATTGTTTAAAACTCAATTTTGAGAAAACCGAGGTCCTGCTCTTCGGTAACATGCAACCGAGCTGGGGTAATCTTTGGTGGCCGGCTGAAATGGGAGAACCCCCAGAGCCCGCGGTCAAGGCCAAGAACCTGGGAGTGTGGTTCGATAACAAACTCTCACTTATCCACCACACAAATGCCACGGTTTCTGCTGCCCATTTCCTCATCAAGAAAGTAAGGAAGGCTCTCCCATACATTCCAGCGGACACGCGAAAGATGGTTGTCACAGCCCTGATTCAATCTAAAGTAGATTACTGTAACGGGCTGTACATGAACATACAGAAGCATTGCCTGAACAAGTTACAGAGTGTACAGAATGCAGCAGCGCGACTACTGCTTAACCTCCCCAGACGCAAATCTGTATCTGAAGAGATTCGCGGGTTGCATTGGTTGCCAGTGGCACAACGAATAAAATTCAAGGCACTGTGTCAGGCCTATAAGGCATTGAGCCTCACAGGTCCTGTCTTCCTCCAGAACCTCTTCACTTGGTATGAACCAACTAGACCTCTTCGATCTACGGGAGCCAAACTCCTGACAGTGCCTAGAATTGGGACCACAAAATGGGGAGGCCGCAGCTTTCTCTACAGCACCACTAAGCTCTGGAACAATATCCCGAATGAGCCAAGAGGTGCGAGCTCCCTCCTCTCCTTCAGGAAAGGACTTAAAACCTGGTTGTTCCAAAATTAGATTGCCAACAGGGTCACTACAGTTACGCAGCGCCAAGACACCTGCGGGTATTCGTGCGCTTTATAAATCCTAATAACATAACATGGAACAACCTCCCTCAACACATCAGAGCCTCCTCACCTATCCTTGAGTTCTGCAATAAGCTGAAGATCTGGCTCTTCTTTTAAGCAACTTGGGGACCACACACCTGCCCAAGTGCCAGGATACCTTTTCAGGTGATTAGGACGCTATACAAATCAACATAACATAACAAAGCTACAATGATAGTGAATGGTTGCGGTAGACTGGGACCTAGGCGCAGTTTGAGGCTGACTGCTATGGAGCGTGGGTCGGATACATCAACCAGATTCATCCTGGTCAAAGGTTTTACCTTCTGACTTTAGTCCATTAAGTCCCAATCCATCACAGTAGTACACCTCTAATGCCCAACCAGGAGCTCAGGGGTGGTACTTAGAGACTCACAGGGTGTCAGGCATGGGGCCAACAGCAGGGTCCAGTCCAGGTCCAGTTGCCGCTGGTCAGCTGGGTGCTTCCAGGAAAAAGGCATTTGCAGCTTGTTGTCTCCCTGTAGCCACAGAAGAGGTCAGCCAACTGACCCTTGGAGTCCACTTCCTTATCCTGGGTACAAGAGGGAACAGATCCAGTCCTTCAGAGCTCTTCTCAGGTTACAAACAGCAAGCCAAGACCTCTTCTGCAGGTCCAGAAAGTGTTCTAAAGTAGATACCTGGAGGTGCTACAATTATGCCTTGCACTTGCTAGTGGGTGAGGCGACTCTAAACAATGATGTAAAAGATCCAGGGACCAACCCTGCCCACTTTTTCAGTTGTTCCTGTATGCCTTACTGCAAACAGGCCCTAAATGATGTGTCGGGGCATTTTAAAGATGGTGAACATCTTCAGCCACACGAAACGTTGGCTCTGCGGACTGGGGGGTGTATAGGTAGTGTACTGTGTTAATCCTAGTCTCTTCCCAAATCTAACACTAAAATCCAGTTTGGAGCAGGTTCTTTGCAAACAACCAATCTGTAGACAGAAGTCTGGTAGAACAAACGCATGGTCCTTCACCAATCAGAAAGGGGATCAACAAGAATTGTCTAGGCATCCTGTTCTCTTCCGTTCAAGTGTGCCTTAAATGTAACATTTGGCTAAACAGACCTGCCAAGCAGGATTTTACACTGTGCTGTCAAAAAGGAGGCCCACAGCCCCAACCTTGCATATTCTGCCTATTCAAGTCAGCCTATTGTTTGCCTCTAGTAGGCATTTCACACCTTCTTGCACACGTATTGAAGACTAATCATAGGTCTGGAGAAGCTGGAGAACTAATGGAACTTAGCCCCCAGGAACGTCAGGCAGTGAAAGGTAACTTTCTAAAAGTCAAGCACACAAAAGGTGATGGTGGGGAATGCTTACAAATTGTGAAACTACTGGCAAACGCTCAGGGTTAGACTAGTCTGAGGTAGCATGGTTGGCAAAGTCATATGCAAATCAGCTGTGGTCCTGTTCCAATAGGAACAGTCCTGCCCGAACTGCCAAGCCAGGTCTTCTCTGATCTGTAACACAAGCAAGCCAAGATCAGACTGATTGGACCTCTTTAGCTGGGTTCAGCTTGGTTCCAGTAGCACAGTGAGCAAGGCACCGACGTCTACGCATAATCTTGGGTTGCTCTTGCTGCAGTTCAGCGAGGACCTGACCTGGAAGTTTGAGCTGGACTGTTCCTATTGAAGCAGGATCAAGACCTATGTGCATATAGCCAGGTCCAAACTGAGGCGGCAGGGTGGGCAAAGGAACGGTGGGTTAATGCTACTCCGAGTGATTGCCAGTGATTAGACGTATTGCAAGCATTTCTCCCATCACCTTTCATGTGTTTGAACTGTCTAAAAGTTACTTTTCCTTAAAATTTATTAAAAATCCATCCGACTTCACCACTGAATTTAATTTTTAAAAAGCATTAAAAATAGTTCTTTAATTATTTTTCTAGCTGGTCCCATTCCCATTCCGGGGACATTTAACTTTCAGGCCCTTAGTACTTTTATGTGGACTGTGGTTGTCTGCATAAGAGAGGTAAGTCTGCCACAGTGAAAATAGCTTTTAGAGTCTTGTCAGTGTAGGGATATGGTAACATTGACGTTCTACATTTCACATTTTTGAAGACCATGCACACTACCATGTGGGCTACAATAGGCTTCCATAGGGGTAACTTAATAATATTTAAAAGGGGAGTTTTACCTGTCAAAAAGGGTTTATTTTGGCAGGTCGCAGTGCATGTTTTGTGTTGTTACAGTCAGGCTACACTGGTAGGCCTGAAGCCATGTTTTTACTGCCACTATAGTGGATGGCACTGCAGTCCATTAGCAGCATTTAAAGTCCAAGCATATGGATAGATTTTTACCACAAACTAGGGAATTCTAAGCAACCGAAATATACCAGTTAGGAGTGAGCTAATTCAACCATGTTTCATGGGGGAGCACAGGCACTTTACTACTGGTTAGCAAGATGCACAGAGTTCTAAAACTAGCAAAAACATAGCACAGAAATCTGTCTGGACATCACACTAAGGATGGTCTTTTCCTACACCGTCTAATTCCTTGCCTTGGTAAAAGGCGAGGTAGTAATTGCAAAATGTGTGTATAATATCTCACATCAAGCTCAGTTAACCCCCTCATCAGTACAGATTGTATGTATGTAGTCTTCACATCGTACTTTATAGACCACTAATTTTTCTGCCTGGCCTTCTTTTGTGTAATATTTTTGCCCGTGTAGAGCATTTTCCAGGTGGGGAAACAGCCCGTGACAAGGGTTCTTGTGTATTTGAATTCAGTGGAGACTACGGAAGTTATGGAGTGGCGGACAGTTAGCTAGTCCTGCTGGATGGCGATCTGAGGTGGAGTACTGTTTGATGCTACCGCAATATGCATCTTAGTGAAGTATTTCTTTCTGCAATAGGGATCCCTCTAAAAACCTTTCAAAATATGCGCTCCACCCTGAGCGTTGGTCTGCCCCAGGGTGTGTCAGCAGCCCTTTGATGATGCATGACACTTATTTAGTGGGTGAGGGCAATTTTAACAAGCATTGGCATAGCCAATAGGTCTCGCCTTTGGGATCTTATAAGTGTTTAGTCAGAGCTATTGGCTTTGCCACTGTATTTAAGCTATGTTGTAGAGTAGTGTGGCTGTTGTGCAGCATGTTGTAAAGTTATAATATATAAACCTGCCATGGTTATGTTTTCCTTGAGCAATCCCCAATATAAAACACCAAACGTGTCTGGAGCACGCAGCAATGTTGTACAGACAGTATATGACGTTATATGTGCTAAAAAAAATTATAAAATGTATTCACAAAACATGAAAATGTACGAAAACCCACGGAAATGTAGGTACGAATCCCATATATGAAAATACAGTCAAATGTGCAGCACAGAAGGAGGCATGGGAAGGGGGTCGGTAGAAAGAGAAGGACAGAGGAGCGAGCATGGGAGGACAGTGGAGGGGGACTGGTAAAGGGGAGCACTAAGTTGAGGTGAAGTGTGGGGAGCTGGGAAGGGAGAGCAGAGGCCCGAGGATGAGATGCAAGAGGGCAGGAAGAGAATGGGACTGAGAGAAAGGAGCAGAGAGAAGACCATAGGAAGAAACTGATCCGAGAGAGCGAGTGAGGACAGCGAGGGGCCTTGGGTGGAATGCGAGAGAGTGGGGACTGCCAGGGGGAGGAGAAAGAAAATGTGGTGGGAGGTGAGCACTGGCGGTGAGGATAAAAGGCAAACCCATATGTATAACGGTGGAGGGGGGGTGGGGCTGGCTGGGAGAGGGGCCTTAAAGAGAGACCAGAGGGAGAGAGCGAGGTAGACTGGGGGGGGGGGGGGGGGGGGGAACCAATAAAATGAAGAAGGGAGGGCATTAAAGTGTAAGAGCCAGGAGCACCATACAGAGGGATAGGGCGGAAGTAGAAGGTACAATAAAGGAGGGTGTGCTGAGAGCTGGGATGCGAGAGCATGGGCTACAAGGAACGAATACAGCGAGATTGGGCTTCAAAGACTATAAAAAGGAGAGATGGCGAGTGAGGGAAGAGATGCTGTGAAAGGGCAGGGGGGCGACGGGGGTGAGGGTGAAGGGCAAGAGAGAGATGCGGGCAGCAGAGGAGGAGTGCGGCTGAGAAACAAGTGCTATTGAAACCGAAAGAGGAATAAATAATGCGTGGTTAGAAAGAGAGGGCTTATGAGTGAGAAAGGAAGAGATGGGGGCGAGAAATAGACACGACAATGTCGAGCGAAGCAATAGGGCATAGGATCACAGAGAGAGAAAAAAGATTTATCAGAGAGGAGGGAGAACTGAATAAAATAAAAAATAAAACTACTTCGCTATCGCAGAATACAGGAAACGAGACGGAAGACATGTGCAGCCTGAGCCGTTGGGCTGTGGGAGTCCCTCCCCCAAGCAGCTTCTTGATAGGAGGTCTTGTAAACGCCGAAGCCATGCGCCTTGAGGACTGCCCGCCTGGCTCTTAGATAGACAGTTTCAGTTCAGCCTCAGAGGAGCGGCACCAGTAACATTAATGAATGCAGGGGCCAACCAGGGGAGGTACAGAGCGAGCCATGCTGGAGAGGGAGGCTCGCGGGAGGGCACGCGCGTGTCCCGAAGGTTTAGAGGTGCGGGGACTGGCGCCGCATCAGAGGGTGATGGCTGGTGCAGGCTTTGCTTTGCCGCAGAAGAGTGAAGCGGCAGCGTTTTACAGTGACTAAATATAAAATTTAAGAATGCAAAAAGGGTGACTAAATGGAGAGAAAGGGAGGGGAAAGGGTGTAAATATTTGTGTAAGGAAGGAGCAATGGAAAGGAGGACTGGTGAGACAGCGGGGGATTAACTGCCGGATTAGATAGATTAGTGCGTTGAAGTGAGGGGATGGCCATGCATATTGGCTTGTGCGCGCTATTGGTGCGGATTTACGGACATTGGGAGGCCGATGAAGTGAGGGCAAGGACAGCCGTGCAGAGATGACAAGCCTAGTCAAGCACTCGTGCTTGTGCTGGCATCCACGAGAAGCGAGCAGCGGCGCGCAGGCCATCTGTTTTCAATTAGCACGCGCGCCGCTGCTCTGCCTCCCGCAAGGTGGATGCCAGCACAAGCACGAGTGCTTGAAAAGAGCTGACCAATTTCTAAAGGTCATCTCCTAGAGCAGCGCATGCGCGCTGCCTAGGCGAGACCTAAAAACCTATAGGGTTTCCCTGGAAGGTTTATTTTCCCCTTAGTCTGTTTTATTTGGCATAGTTTTTCTTGTGGTGTGAGTTTAATTGTATCTTAAGGAGAGCAAGGGAAGGCTCAATCTCTGGTCTCTTTCTTTTTGTGTGTATAGATATTCCAATGCTGACATCCCTTCTGTCACGGTGGCCATGTCTTGGAGCAAAGAGGCGAACTCATACTCACATATTTGCAACAGCAACTTAATGCATCTGCGTGTCGCTGGCCCTTTGGCCACCTCCAGGACCAATATTTCAAGTGTTTGGGTTTCCTGATGACGGCTGTTATTTGGGAACATCTTGTAGATTGCTTTTTAGACAGTGCATTTCAAGGATGGAGGTGGGCCTGGCTTGCTTGTTCTCGTGACGCATGGTTAAGCAAGCTTTGTGGTGTGACCTGCTATATTCTTCCGACCAGTACAAGTCTGGTATAGTACGGAATGGGGGATAGCATTCTCATGAGAAGGCCCTTTATTTATGTACGGCTGAAGGAAACTCCATGCAACAGGTGTGTGCCAGGTGCCTTTCCTGCAACAGGGAACAGCAATTGTGTTGAGACGGCTAGCACTGCAGGATATCTCCAGGCCCCCAGGAACATCTGGCTGTTTATAGTCGTGCAGAGAATAGATGATCAAGATATTAAAAGTGAGAGGTGCTTGGGGGTTTCTGCAACATGAGGACCTAACCAGTCTCAGCCAGATATTCTCCTGGCTTGCCCAGGCTCAGCACGGCCGCCCTAACCCCCCTGGAGCCCAGATAGCCTGAGGGGCTCACCTTCTGTGGCCAGCCCTCCTCCGCTCCACTGTGGTCAGATGTGGGACCTCAGCTCCCGGTGCGAGGTAGGGACGGGAGGGAGAGATATAGGAAGAGTTACTATAAGAATGTACTTTTGGTTGTATTGGTGGTAATAATCAATGATTATGATGTTGAACCTGTCATGTACGAGACGTACCTGCTGATGTTTTGGTTGTTTGTTAAACCCAAGGAAAAAAAAAAGTGAAAATAAAAACAGTTCCCAAAAAAAAGATGTGGGACCTCAGTCCATCTTTCGTTCCGATTGGCTGCTGTTTGCTGGCACGGCCACCACTCTGCTCTTTCCGGGCTTGGCCCGGCCCAGATGAGAAGCCCACCTCTGAGAGTGGTGGCAGGGGCGCCGCAGTTAGACCAACTGCAATAGCCATTCCAACGTGGCCCTTGGGGCCTCCAAGACTCTGTGGGGCCTAGCAGAGTGCTGCCTCTGCGATACAGGCTTCATCTTGGATTTCAGCCTCCTGGCCCTCTCTCCAATCTGAGTCGCACCGGTTCACCTTGTAGGTCAGCTTCTGGACGGAAAGTCAATCCTTCATCGCATCTACACTCCTAATTGCTATTGATTCACCCCATCATGTTTGAAACGGGGCCCCTAGCAATCCCCTCTCCCCTGCCAGTCCTGCCTCAGCCCCAGGCTCGGGTTTAGTAGGAATGTGTCGTGTCTAGTCCCTGCACTGGCCACACCCCCTGAAACTTTCAATATTCTGAAGTAAATATTATGAGTAGGGTAGTAGTTGACACCTATTATTACGAATCCAAATCATATCAGTTTCCATGCTAAACTACTAACCAGTATTATCATACACAAATTCCTATATTCAAATAATAGTCTGTATATATTGTGTTTTAAATAGACATGATAGTTTTATTGCCTGTTGTGAAAATGGAAAGCAATAAATCTTTTAGAAGTTTCTGCTTTCTCCTTGAGAACACATTCTTATCTTGGTTTAGTGAGGTAAGTATCTGTGTTTCTTCTGATAACAAACAGGTTGTTGAGGGAAGGCGTAAGCCAATTTTCAATATACAGCTGTGCTCATTCTGGCTTCCAAAACCTAGTTCCAATTAGTACACAGGTCCAACAAACAGCATTAGAACAGTAGAAATTACATAAAGAGAAGCAGGCCCTCTCTTTTCCTTTGTTAATCATGGTTGACCGCACAAAGATTGTAAGCCTTTATCTATGGTGCCAGGTGCAATCTGGAATCTGCCAAACAAATACCATCACACTGAGGAAAAAAAGGTTAGGTGGTAAATCTAACCCCAGTTTATAATGACTTTATTTTCTCTTTAAGTTTTGCAAAGCTCCATACATTCCAGTGATAAAACTGCAGATGCTTTTCTCTAATCTGATATCACAATGGACAACATTTTCTAATGAAAATAACATTTTGACAAAAAGAGCGTATCAGATTTGCTCAGCAACGAAGTCTTTCAAACAGATCATGAATCTTCAATTTGTTTCAGAGAAGTAACTCAACAAGAAGACACCATCATTAAAACAATGAAGCTCAAGGGCTGTGAGGAGAACTTTGTTTTTAATTTGTTGTACGTGATTGTATTGAGGAACTAGAGCCCTTCATTACAGACGGTAATATCTGCCCCTTGCACACTGGTACTATTTTTAGACACCGTTAAAAATGCCTTATGATAGCACTCATAAAAAGTGAAGGTATCTCTATATCCAAAAAATTGTACAGGCAATGTCCAGTATTTGACTTCTGGCCTATGTTGTATTTGGGATCCTTTTAAGTTTAAGTATAGAAAGGAAAGCACGATAATAGAGGTTCACTTGTCAATCCTGCATCTAAGGATGGTGTTACTTTGTTTATGGTGCTGGGTCTATTATCTTCCATCAGTACCCTCCCCCTTATGATCCTGTTCTCTAGATTCATGGCGGTGGGGAGGGTGCAGAAGAGGCCAGTAAATGGTTCAGCTCATTCTTGTAGAATAGACCTACAATAATAGGCCTGGGACATCTTTCATCTTATGACTTATTAGTTAGGTGTCTGGCCTCCCTGTGCTTGCTTGTGTTTGCCCATCTTACTTTTCAGTATCTGTGTGCAGCCTCTGTACCAAGCACTGCTGAGCTTGGGGTACAGTTTCATGACACAAAGGTATTGTTTAAACCCTCTTCTGGTTGAAAGACCTACCTTTGTTGTGATTCAATCATGGATGAACATGCAGTTGACTGAGTCTTGTTTACATTCATGAAAGTTCTTTAATTACATTGAGCTCAGATGCAAGATAAAGACTGTAGAATTCCGATTAGAAGGGAAATCCTAGTTTTACCGATGACATCTTATGGCTCTTAACCAAATCGGCTGAAGCTATCGCTGCACTCAAAAGAGAACTAGTAGCCTTTTCTAGGGTGTCCGGTTTTTGCATTAACTATATCTAATCAACAGGGATGGCAGTGGCCGAGCCAACACAAGGGTTGAAGCCGAGCCTTCAGTCCGCAGGTTTTACACTTACCTAAACGCCACTGCATTATCTGGGAATGCGGCTGCCATCTCAACGTACCGCTCTTTATGATTGCAACTTGCCCCTATCATGCACACTCTTTTTTAAAGATATATATCGATGGGGAAACATGGATCTGTCATGGATAGCCGGGATTAATAGCATTAAAATGAAATGAACTTTCTTCAGTGACTCATGTATGTGGTACATTTGCTTCCTCTAAATAGCCCTAAACAATCCCTGAAAAAGACATACAAACTCAGCTTCTACATTTTATTTTGGAAGGCAATTCCACCAGAGTTGAGGGCTACTCTTTACAAGAGGGAAAAGGTAGGAGGCCCAGGATTACCCAACATATATAGATGGCACGGGCTGCTCAGATCAGCTGAGTGATTGAATGGATGCAGCCACAGAAACAGACTCCCTGCCTACATTCAGAGAGAACCATTTCACCCATACCACTATAAAACTTACTTTGGCTTCACCCACGCCACAGACCACCAAGGAGCTCACTTTCCTACCCTATGCTCACATTACTGAAATACTGTGGAAGCTTGAGTCATACAGAAAAGTTTACCTTCTTTCGGTCCTCCCTCACTCGGCTGTCTCAGAATCCAGACTTTCTACCTGGCCAAAAAGACACTTCCTTTTTAGTCTATGAAGGAACAGGGCCAAGCAGGCTTTATCACTTTTCAACGAAGGCAGAATACAGTTGGGGGAGGAATACAAAGTTTCCTTATCAGTAGATAGAAAGGATAGGTTTAAATTGATATAGGCACTGCATTGGGCTGGCTTGGTGGGGGGGTGCGAACTGGGGGGGGGGATGCAAACTAACATTGTTTGAGATACTGTTTAATCAGCCCTCGAGTCAGAGAGTTATTTCTCATCTCTCTCAGGCCCCAGACTTGAACACTGAGCCCATGCGACATGCCTAAACAAGTAAATGAAATAGATAAAGAAGTGTGGGGGACAATATGGACTGGGGCCGCAACGACCTCTATTACACAGAGTGCATTTAAGGTCCTAACCAGATGGTATTTTATGCTGGTTAGATTGGGAACCATCTTAGGAAGCTCTGACCAGCTGGAGGGGCTGTCAAAAACTGGGCACAATGCTACATATTTGGTTGTCCTGCCCTTAGGCTCAGTCTTATTGGGTGGCTCTGTTGAACCTTATAAATGATATACAGGAATTAACCGCCCATTAGATACTGTGGTCCTTATGATAGGCCATCCGGAAGAGGATAGAATATATCCTACGTGTTCCTCTATGGGTCGTCTAATAACACGTTTCCCATATAAAAAAAAGTCATCAGGACTCACGTAAGCAAGAGAAGGTCGAGCAGCCTTTACATTAAGTGTAGCGCCTGGTGACATACCAAGGGCACCATATAGCAGCCCCCAACAATCGGGTGAGGGGGAGAGTCTATGTATGTAGCTTCTCCAGTGTCAAAAAGGTGCTACAGTGAAAAGGGGTGTGAACCTCTCCGAATAGTGTTGCCCAGGGCATCCACCTTCCGTCTCTGTGTGCTACCTGTATAGATTGGTCCAGGAGTCAGTGCAATCGGCCAACCCCTCAAGGCAGCGGCAAGTCTGCGTCAGGTTCTCGTTCCAGCAATATCAGGCCCCATCCTGTGATCTCAGTTTCCTGTCCAGCCTGCCGACCGAAACACTATCACGTTGTCCTTGGCTCGTGCCCAGTGACAGCATCTTGCTGCCAAGCCACCACCAGGGATCCTAGCCCGCTTTCCAATTGTATTGCTTCAGACTTGAAACACTAGGACACACTCAAAAAGGACCTCCGCACTCTCCCAAAATTAGGCAAATAAATGTATAAATGCGCTTTCAAAATGAAGCACATGTATTTATTAATACAGCACTTTTTAAAAAGAAGACAAAATATACTTATTGATGCACTTTCCAAGATGGCAAATGAAAGAAGTCAAATATAGGGAACATGCATAAAAAGCAGAAAAACATATGAAATATGTACACAGAGCAAGAAAACGTATAGAATATATGCACAAAGTAAGTAATAGAAATACATTTCCGACAGGCAGAAGTCTCGTTTGGGATCACAAAAAGGTCCCTGTGGCAACGCGTCCTCTCCACAAGCGAGCTCCTGTCTGAGAGTCAAGAAACCCCATCTTTAATACCTTTACTCAACCCAGTGAGAGATTTCTGGAAACCTCTTCCCCATTCCTTCTGTTGTGAAAACAAGGCTGGCCGTACCAATCTGCATCGAGGTCACTCACAGGAGCTGGCCAGTCCCCTGTGTTTGCTCCAAGGCAGAGCTAAACATTCCGCACATTTCTCTGGCAAAAACCATCTCAACCCTGGGAACGGTACCAAGTGTGCATCCCACACAATATGTTCCAGCTTACTCGGTGAAGAACAAAAACAGGTGAAGAGCAAAAGCATCCCCTCCCCACCCTGTTACTGCGTGAGAGCACAAAAATGGAATTGTGTATTCAAAATGGAGTTAACGGTCACTATCTTACTCATTGTATTACACCAGTGCATTGCAATTGCTCGCTGCACCAGCATCAGGTCTTTGAACCTACTCCAGGTCTTATCCGTCTTGGGGAGAGGAATCAGGCCCAGCAGGCACATCTTTGGGAAGTTGATGTGTAGTTTGTTCTTTAGGTGTGTTATATAGGTGCAGACTTTGGTCCAGAACAAGCGCAGTGTGGTGAATTGCAACATTGTGTGGTAAAAGTCATCATTTTCTGTACCACATCTGGGATGTCTGTGTCACTGTGCCAAACATCCTGTGCAAGTGCAAGGGGGTTAAGTATGTGCGGTATACATAATTGAACTGCAACAGTTTCAGCCAGGCATTTCTTGAGACCTGCAGGATGTTGTTTGGGATCTTGTTCCAATCCGCGTCCGTTTAGGCAATTTACAATTCTTGGCTCTAGTGGTTCTTCAAGCTATTGAGTGCTGTCCCTCTGCCTGACCCTGTTCCATATACATAATAAAGATGTTATGCTTAGTGGGGCTCCATGCTAGGAACACATGAAGTGCTGCATCAATGTCAGGTTCCTTACCCGGATCACCCATACCTTCTCAGTGGCTCCCCTGAGTGGCGAATGTGTCTGGAATTGTCCTGTTGTGATAGCATAAGTCTCTTGGAGTTCTGTAAATGAGAAGTGGTCCACTCTACTCTAGCTGGCCCAGGGTTACCATGGAAGTATGTTGCCACTGTGATACGAGTGTTGTTGCTCCAATCCTATTGAAGGCCGGCAGACACCACAGGGTTAGATCCGATGAGTGCGCTGCTCCCTTGTGTTGGCGGCGCTGGTAATGAGGCCAACCATATCGGAGCAAGAGCGGCACCCACCCTCCGCAGGGTGTCGTCCCTTAGCATGCTCTCCCGTGTCCCCCAAGACCAAAGATATTTTGCCTCAGGTGTCGGTTTTTGGCCTATCCATGTCATCAGTCACTGCAGCTGGCATGCCAGATAGTGCAGCTCATAGTCCGAGGTCACCTGCTGTCAAGGCCTGGCATAATTTATGCAGGGGCACACAGCTTCTGCATGTAGCCCACATCAGATCCAAAAGTCAACCATTCAGATCACGAAGCTCCTTACAGGGTAACAACAGGAAGACATTGGCAAACACGTATAGAAGCTGTGGCAAGGCCACCATTTTATCAGGCCAACGCACCCCATGGGTGACAACAGTAAAGTCCACCAGAACGCCGACGATGCTCAAAAAGAAGCAATCACTCTGTTCAAGTTGACCTTGCATATGTCCACAGCATTTGTATACACACGAACACCCAAGTACCGAAAGGTGTGCATGGCATTCAGGATCACGTAAGGGCCAGACCCTTCTAAGAGGGCAGCATGCAAGTCCGACAACAGGAAGGGAAATGATTTCTGTGGGTTTACGCGCAGTCCTGAGAGCGTGCCAAACAAGTACTGTAACCTCATTGTAGGCACTAGTCCGGTAGTGACTCATTTAGATAAATCAAGATGTTGTGCACATACAGGGAGATAATTTGCAGCTGCTCAGCCTCCTTCAGTCCGTGTCCCCCATTCGAGGCTTGCATCTTGCACGCTGAAGGCTCTTTGGCGAGTGCGAACAATAGGGGTGATAATGGGCAACTAGGGCTGATGCCTCTAAAATTCTGCCACTGTTTCGAGTACTAGCCTGCAGCCTGAACCCTCGCCATGGAGGTCGCGTATTAAACCCGGATCCAGCCCAGCAGCTCCTCTCTGAACTCCATGTGGCGGTGGACCGCAGAAAGGTTATGTCCTTGACAGGCAGTCGAATGCCTTCTCCATAGAACCACTGCTCAGTGAACCTCTCCCCGTAATCCATCCAAAACATGGAATAGTTGCCTTATTTTCCATGAGGTGCTTCTCCTGGGGATGAAGCCATTCTGTTCTGGGGGAATCAGGGTCGGCAAACAGGAGTGGTTGCTGTCCACAGTAATTTTCCCCAGGATTTTGCAGTCCAAGTTGAGAAGGATTAAGGGCCAATACGTGTTCCTGTCCAGCGCACCCCCCCCCCCCCCCTGCTTGTGATCATGACTTTTGAGGTCCTGCTGTTGAAGACTTCTGTACAGGCTGTACAGGTGGTCACATACATCTTGGCCAAGGGCTTGAGGAGATCCACTTGATAGCACCTATAGAATTCCAGGGGAGGCCTACACTACCAGGCGTTTTCAGAATCGCCAATTGTTTAATCACCAGTGCTATCTCACATTCTGTGATGGGGCCCTCCATTTGGAGGCTGTCCTCTGGGGTCAGGTTAATCAAGGGTATATCGGCTAGGTCAGCTGGTTCATGCTTGTGTCCAACGCTGGCAAGGGATCTATAGTAGTCCGGGACCACCGCAACAATGTCTGCGTGCTTATACACGTAGTGGCCATCGGGGTTTCGGGTGGTCGTTATTGTGGGGTCCTGCTCGTAAGAGCCCCACAAGCAAGCATCGGGCGCGGTCCCTCTCAGCTGGGCTCCATGCCACACACTCCCGAAAATCATGTAAGGGCAGTTGGAATCCCAATGCGACATGTTCACGTCTCTGCCTGAACAGATCATGGCAGGCCTCCACCTCCGATATTGCGTAGTGCTCCGGGTGCTGGATGGAACTCATTTTCTCTACGGTCCAGCTGGAACAGTAAGGCTGATACCACACTGCAGGAGGTTTTAATACAAATCTTCCGAATATGTGCCTTGAAGGTGTTCCCCTAGACTTGTGGCGTGAAGGCTGAGTCAGCATTAATTTTAAAATAGTGCACTATCTCTTTTTTCATGGTGACTCGGTACGCTGCATCCTCCAGAGCCGAGAAGAGTAGGTGCCAGGAGGGTATTCGAGTTCTCGAAGGACCACATCGTAGTGACAGTAGGAGGGGACAATGATCCGTGCAGGTAATCTCCAAGTAGTTTGTTGTGTGTTGCCACTGCAAGGTGGCAGAAGGTGAGGAACAAGTATATTCTAATGTGCAGTACATGTATGTGGGAGAAGTGCGAGTATTCCCTGGTTAGCGGGTGTGCAGGCCTTGCACAGGATGGGATGAATTATATCGACATTTTGCAGCATACCATCTTTCTGTGGTTGGACAGAAGTGAATGGGCCACTTCAAATTCACTCTTGAGAAATTGTTTTAAAATAATTATGCATGTATATTAAGAGGCCATTAGACAATGCTTCAAAAATCATGATCTTTTTATTGGATTTTATATCGAAAATTTTTCCATAATTTCATACATCAATGGGTTCTGCTCTACAGAACATCTGATCAGGAAAGTGTTGAAGGGGTCACATGAGATCTGGTTGAGACAGCAAATCATTTTCTCATAACAGGTAACATTCAGTAAGAACTCAACTTTTGCCCCTCGACTGTACTGCAGGTGACCATTAGTTGAGTTAACATGCTAATCCGCATTGAGTGTAACCCAAGACCATTTTTCTCCCAGTTAAGTTTTTCCTGCCTGGTCATTTGGCCAACCTCAGTAAATCCTTAGTTTTATTGACTTGCAGTGAACTACCTCTGTCTCTACCTATCAATTCTAGGCTGCCTAGGTGCTATATAAGCACCAGCAATGATGTGTCGGGGAATCTTGCTCTTTCCATTTGCAAACATTGTCATTGTATGTAATCTAAATAGGAGACTGGATGTCACTTCTCAACAATGTGGCTTAGTTGAAGTGGACGTGAACTTCTTGGAATCTGCCTGTCATGTATCCATGTATCAGATGTCAAAAGATATCTCTTCTCTCTCCAACCCCGCCCAAAACCAGCCGCGCACCCCCCTCCCCTCCCCAAACCAATACATTATGGGCCCTATGTACTAAAAACGGGTTGCAATTCACAAACAGTATTTTTGTGACCAGTAAAATGAATTTTTGGAACTGATCTACATCTTAATGTGTTGATTTATAAAATTCCATTTTCGGAGTAGGACACAATCTTAACTACCTGATGAATAATAATGAAGTATATTGCAAATTGGTACTCACTCTGATTGGTGACCATCACAGAGTCGGCAGACCACGTCTGTCATCGCTTTTTAAAAAGGAAACCGTGCTGCTTTTAAAAATAAAACTTTACTTTTTTTTAAAGTTTGTTTTAGAGTTGGTATTGGTCCCCTGAACCACTGCCTACACCCCAACAAGCCTTTTCTTTTTTTATATTCACCCCTTTCCTTTTTCAAATGGCTTAGCACCCCAACTGAGCATTCGTTTTTCATTGTTAGGTCTCGCCTAGCGACGCAGCGCATGCGCTGCTCGCTTGCGAGATCTATTGTTGTCGATTTAGCTTCCGAAGCGGGGACAGTAGATGTGCACGCGCCCGGACAGGCAATGTGCACGTGTACGGCTCGCGGCGTTTGAGCACAACGCGCGCATGGCACGCTTTCACTTTCCTAGTTAGTTTCAGTGTTCTGGTCTGGCTGTTCCCTAAGACAGAATGCATCAGGCTCAGGTCACAAGAAAACTGTGAATCTCTTTCACACAGTTTCACTTTGGACTTGAATGCATAAACGCTGCTACAAGCCTGCAGCAGAGCAACTGGAGCACACCTCTGAGAATCACACACGGATCAGGCATGACACCAAATATACCTCAGTACCCCACACCAGCACTCGCACACCCAAGGCTTAACTCCTAACCTGGAGCGAGGGTCTCATGTTAGCTCTCGCTCTGCCTCTTTGGGATGCCTGTGCACATCGTCAGAATCTTCTGTTACCAGGTTACACTCAGCAGCACCCTCCTACTTGCCCCTGTTGTTGTTATTCTTTGCCATGTGGTTGCTTGTAAAGCACGTAATGCTGCCCTGGGATCATCCTAAAACTCTGAGGAGAAGGACAGAGGGAAAGAGGCAGGAGCTTTGTGAATGGAATGAGTGAAAAGACATCAGCTGGCAGAGGGTGATGCATAATGTGAAGCAGTCAAAGAGAGAGATATATGCTGTTTCTGCCTTCCCAGGATCTGACTGCAGTCTTCTATGGTGCCTTCTTTGTCCGTATTTGCTGTGCTTGTTGCAGCGCCTCCTGTCCTCTGGGGAGCCAGGATGGCAGTGAGTCTGACTGACCCTTGCACAGGTCAGTAGGAGAGGCCGAAAGCACGAGTGAGGATAGGGTAACACCCTGAAGATGGATGCATAGCAGTGAATGTGTAAACGCTCGGTAAAGCACTGATCCAAGCTTTCTGTTTGGTCTCAGCACCGCTGTTTCGGTTCATGAGTTTTGGCAACCGGGAACTGCACATTCTTTCTGTCCTCACCCAGGAATGCATCCTTTCACCAGTAGAAATGGGCACCTCTGTTGCCAACATTTCTCCAGCGGTTTCGCTGAGCTGTGCCTCCCACGTCTGTTATTGCTGGCACCCTCTTGAAGACTGCGCAATGCTGGGCCCAAACAATGGGCTCCGAGGACTAGTTTGTCCACGAACACAGGCTGCCTGCCAGCACCACCGTCCTGTGCCTCTACCACCGCTGCTGTGGCTATGGAGAGGCATGATACTGTTAATGCAGACGCTGTGGTGGAGTGTCAGCCAATGTGGTGGGGGCAAAGGCTAGCAAGTCAGGGTGGGCTTCACCTGCGAGTAGCCATCTTTGTTTTTCCACCAAAAAATGGCATAGAGCCAAGATAGAAATCACAGACATGACATGGCTCCTGCTTTAAACAAGCATGCAAGCATGCAATAGGTCTTGCATTTGCGAGATTTTGAGCTATTGGCATTGTAAATGACAATGCCTTTTATTTATGTTTTTAAAAAACCTGCAATAATAAAAGGCATTGTCATGTACAATACCAATAGGTCAAAGTTTCGAAAATGCGAGACCTATTGCATTGCAAATGCTTGTACTATGGCTGGTAACGTCTCCGTGGCCCGTGATACAGGATAGCTGACATTGGAGGTCTGTCGAGAATTCCAGAGGCACTTGTTCTCGAGCCGATGCAGAAAGCAGGTTTGTCCATCCGTCACGGAGTTGCCATGTGGACAATGGTTGAGTTATTGCCTGCTTTGATTCTCTGAAAGTAAGAGCAGTATAATGCATGTTTTCAATTCTTTCCTTGTTCTCTTCTGCCTTGTGGCACTAATCAATCTTATGAACATGGAACAATGATACATGCAATTATTAATGGTAGGTTCTTCAGCAGGTAGATTGTTTAGTGGAACTGAATGCACAGACCTTAGATTGGGCATTAAAAGACTTCCAAACGTTGACGATTTAGGTCTCACATTTGCGAAAATTTGAGGTATTGGCATTGTAAATTATTTATGTGTTTAGAAAACCTGCAAGCGAGTGCAGAAACACGCACTTTGTACTTATAGTCCTTGCTTTTCGTAAGCAAGGACTATAAGTACAAAGTGCGTGTTCACGCACCGCTTGCATGTTTTAAAAACACATAAATAAAAGGCATTGTCATTTACAATGTCAATAGCTCAAACTCTCGCAAATGCGAGACCTATTGCATTGCAAATGCTTGTTTTGCAAGCAAAACATTAATACATTTAATAACAAATTGCTATTTGGAAGGACAACTACAACATGCCCCTTCCCTTTGTCTATTGGGATACAGATGTGCATCTATACATATCGTACCACCTTTAGTCATGGTAAGTTGTCGAAAACATCATAGCTGACCCTCAGGTGCACAGTGTGCTGTATATAAATAATGAACAGTCCACAAGAACCTAGTTTGATGTAAAACACTCTTCTGTTTAGTGAAACTTGTAACATGCAAATTAATGTTTATGTCACAGTATCTGCTAGACGCACTTTATTTACATCTCTCACTTGCATGGTAACACTTGTCTCTTCTCCATGTTTCAGTATGATTATAACCGCTCATTTTGAGCTTGTTCCTAAACTCTGCAGTTTCATAACTGAGATTTATACCAGGATTTGGTCCGGATCATTTCTTCACTTAAAACACTACTTAGAACCCACGACTTCTCTTTATGGTTGGGTGTGTAGCAGATCATTACTCCTGTGACCCCCTGCTTGCTCTTCCACACACATGCCCATCATCATCGTCCAGCCTCAGTTTCCCTGCCTCTTGACCCTTTCAGGCACAAAAGGGAATGGCTCTGCTTACTCTGTGTTGCTCACATCCCAACCAGCAGCTGTTTCATAGAGGAAAGCAGAGTGGGTCGGTGAGACCCACTTGTGGTCACAGAGACTTAGGACCTCTCAGGATAAAACTGAGAGCATTCCTGGGTAACCCTCAAAATAGGTGTTGATTAGTGTTGTCTGTGTAAACGTTTCTATGAGAATACAAATGTAAAAATGTTGCTTCTAGCTATGTTCCCCTTCTCTGATCCACTCCTAACTTCTATTTCTGCACCATAAGACTAGGCCCCTTCACCTCAGTATCAACTCCTCCCACCTTTCCAAAGATAACACTGCAGGCTCTTCAGTTCAGGCTGACAATGGAATATTCTACAAAACAGCAGTCACACAGACATTGTCATACACACAAATTTAAAAAATAGCCCTGGGACATGTACTTGCCCATCATTAACCTGTAATAAAGGTTGCCCGGACTAAATACCACTGAGACACTAGCAAGTGTACCAGCATTACACCTGCTATGTCATACACACAAATTTAAAAAATAGCCCTGGGACATGTACTTGCCCCTCATTAACCTGTAATAAAGGTTGCCCGGACTAAATACCACTGAGACACTAGCAAGTGTACCAGCATTACACCTGCTATGATGGTTAATCCTATGCAAGAACTCGTGTTATTGTCATCATAGATATTGCCCTTCTGCCACCAGCTCAATGCCATTATATCTTTCCAAGGGAATATGTGAGTGCCCAGAACCTCCGATTTCTTTTCCTTCAAATTATTCCCTTCTTAGGTCTTGCCTAGCGTGGTAGCGCGCATGCGCTGCTCGCTCTGCGAGGCATATTGTCTTAGAGGAGATTTCTGAAGTGGAGTTAAAGCCCCGCCCATCATTTTCGTTGGCTGGCGTCATCGTTTATGGTAAACGCTGGCTTGTCATTGAAAATGAGGCTTCTTTATTACCGCCCTGTCTCCTTTTTGGACGGCCCATCCGGACTCGATCGTTTACTTGCGGCGTTACACGGTCTCCTTCATTAGTCAGTAGGCACTATGTTTTTGCAGTCGCCTTTGGCAAGGGCGGGCCGCGTGTTTATTTTTGCATCGTGCTAAAGTGAAAGCGCGATGCAAATATAAACAAGCGGCTGCCTTTGCGCAATGGCGACAGCTTTTTTTTTGTTATTTGCAGCGTGGTCCTCTTTCACTTTAGGGACCGCGCTTGTTTAATTTGGACTTTCGCCGTCCCTTGCCAGTGCTTTTTTTTTGGGTTGCAGGTCTTTTGGTGTGTGTGCGGATTTTATTAGCACGGCGCCCGCTTCTTGGCCGCCAGGCTATACAATGTAGTTAAGTAAACTTTTAAATCGGTTTTACGATGTGACCTTATGGCTCTTCACACAAATGTTTAGGTATTTCTCTTCAACAGCGTGGCGCCCGCTTCACAGATGCTGGGCTTCATCTTTCAGCATGGGGGTGCTTCAGGAGGCCGCGCCCCTTTATTTATGCACGGCAGGAGAGGAGGTGGAGCGGCTCGGTGCTGCTCAAGAGGGGCTTTGGAATTTGGACACACGTCACATGTTCAGTTACGGTGGAGCTTTCACTGTTGCTTTGACAACAAAATGTTGTTGTCATTAGAGCTACACAACACCTCGCTGGGCCAGCACAATAAGTGCAGAAATGTACTCGACTATAACGGCGGAAACTGGCAGAATACAAATCGCAAGGACTCCGGGCCGCCAGGTGTAAGCGAATAGTATCCTGATTCAGCAGCCATGTTAGGGTCGGCTCCAGTGTCGATTTGTCTGGGAGAAAAGGACGGACGCTGCACTTCGATTACGTGGAGCATTAAACTCGACGATCCTTAATATGGCCGCTGTGCCTAGATGGTAAAGCGCCCACCAGCACAATCGTGTGTTTTAGGTAGGGGGTGGGATAGGGGCGGGCGGCCATTTTTGTTGAGGTCAACAAGTAAGCTGGATAAAATGCGCAAGTCGGCCTCTCGCTGCATGTTCTGCGCAGCAGATTCCTGGACACTATTGAGTGCTCTGCGGGGTGAAGGGGCTCGCTCCCCAGGCTGTGAGAGCAGGATCTTCCTAGTGCCAGCTTGTAACCAGACCCAGCTGCAGGGCTAGGTCCGCCGTCATCCCAGCTCTCCTCCCTTCTTTAACACCCATTTCTCCTCCACCCTCCCCTCAGCTTCCTCCCCTCGCCTCCTCTGTCCCACTTTTCCTCTCTTCCTGTGCTAACTCAACCCGAAGGTGTTGCAGCGCTTGTGTCTGTCCTGCCACACATTTGGAGCACTACTTGCTCTCTACAAACTCAACCTGAAGGTATTGTAGCGCATTTAACCATCCCGGCACACATTAGGAGCGCTGCAGCTCACTCTCCAGGCTCGTATAGCACAAACTCAAGCCAAAGGTATTTAACACTCAGCTTAATCGCTCTACAGGCTCTTTTTGCTTCATTTTTATTGACAAGTTTTTCTTCTTTTAACCATGTGCAACAGGCCATTGCATGGTAGTTTCGGGACTATTATAATGTATGCTAGCCTCTCCCTTTGGACAGATATGCTGTTTAACGTAATGCACAACACCATCACCCAGTCACAAATCTTGGGATCAGGAGGCAAATGTTAGAAAAATGAAATGGGCTAGTGGCAGTCAGCTGCAGGTAAATCAGGTCTTGCTGTGCCATTGACACTATCCCAGCTCTTCCGGTATATACGTTGCAGTAACGAGGAATTTCTTATTTTTATTAAAGCATCAAAAGCATCATATTTTTCACCTTTTACAGTGGCGGTGAGCTGCACGTCAAGTACGACTTGCCCTGCTACTAATACTGTATCTCCTTTTATTTTTTTTAAAAGAGCCACCATATTTGTTCGTATTTCACAGTGGCAGTGAGCTGCACGTTAAGCAGGACTTCCTGTGCCACTGACACTGTCCCAGCCCTTCCAGTATATCTGACGCAGTAATATGGAATTTTTTAATTTTACTAAAAGGCACCATTTTTTTTGCCTCTTACAGCGGCAAAATAAATTGGGGGTTTGGTTTGAAAAAGAAAGGCAGCTTTAATAACACAAGCATTTGCAATGCAATAGGTCTCACATTTGTGAGAGTTTAAGCTATTAGCATTGGAAATGACAATGCCTTTTATTTATGTTTTAAAAACAAACCCATAAATAAAAGGCATTGTCATTTACAGTGCCAATAGCTCAAACTTGCGTAAATGCGAGACCTATTGCATTGCAAATGCTTGTTCTTTTAGTAGTTATGTCCAAGGGGCTCCTTGATTCTTTAAAAGCCTCCACAGCCACCCAAGGAGGGTTCCTTGAACACAGCAAGTGATTCCCTTTTTATGTTTTAAGTCCGTTTATAAATAACCATAAAGCAGGTGCATTTTAACACACGCTTAATCATTTCTTTGTTTTCCTTTTTTTTGGGGGCGACATGATGTTAAGCAGAGCAAATCCTTAAGCAAATGTTTACCTGTTGTGCCACGTTTGTCAGCACCACAACTGATGACCTTTCTGTGTATAAACACAGGGGCTCTTTACTAGTCGTGGTATGGTGTGGTGTGTAATCTTAATCTAATCCATGGAAGTTCTAACAAATCGACCTCAGAAGCTGCTTGATTCGAAAGCTGTAGGATCCACGTCCTATTTGGGAGTTATATTCCAGAAGGTGGAAGAAATAATTGGCTGAATAATGGGCAGCTTGCCAGAACAACTTCCAGTATAATGCATAGTTGGTATAGACTCCCGTCTTGGACTGATGGGTTGTTGCAATGTCATAAAGATAATAGTTTTGCCAAGCTTTTAATGTTTATTTAGGACAGTTCCATTATTTTTCTCCCTCACCTTTCCTAAAAGTGTTGATTCAGCACTTTGCAGCATTGGGCACATAATTAGCCTAGGCATGCTCTGCCTTTGTTAAAATAGTAATCTGACTGTGGGGGCTAGCACTACTGGACGTGTAATGTTATTGCTGGGTCACAATGGGCTCTTGAATTACTGATTTAGTAACAGGGCTAGTGCTGATGGACCATTTTTTTCACTGTAGAAATTTGCCTTTATAGGGCGACATTTTTGAAAGCCCATTTACTGCAAGGTGTGACACCTGGAGTCTTCTTGTATATTTGAAAATCTTGGCTCGGGTTACTTGGCACCTCCTAATATTAACTACTACTCGCCCTTGTAGAATAATCCTTTCCTGCCGGGGAGGTTTTTTCATGGCTCTGGGTGCCAACCTTGGCATAGATCAATTATATGTGTCATGGGCGAGCTAATTAGCTTAGATGATTTATATTCTTTCAATAAACTGCAAGCAAAATATAGCATCCATAAGAGTGGTTTCTATAAATATTTCCAAATCCACAACTTCATTAGACCCAACACCTTTGGCCACTACCAAGACACCGCCCCATTGCTTTTGCTACTAATTGATGTAATGAAGATCGTAAATCTCCAACAGCTTTACATGATTGTTTGGTATCAAGTTAAGTTTTGCATGTTTTGGGGATAGCTGGCCAGTGCACCTGGGTGTCCCAGAAGCATAGGAGATCTACAAGATACTGTAATTCAGGGTCATAGGCTCGTAAATACTGCTATATTCAAAGCACTGCATGATTTTTATTACACCCTCGAGAAGCTACGTGCCTGGGGATGCTATTAATATCCATGCTAATCCTACTGCGGACAGGCAAAGGTTGATATATGTTCGCATTGGGCAATGAAGCAATTATGGAATAAGAGGTTTAAGGAACTCAGGGCATTTACTGGTGTCATATTGTTGCCTTCCTTGAAATGTATTGTTTGGTATTTTTTATTTATTTATTTTTTTTATACATTTTTGATTGAGCAGCGCATTGGGTACATTAAATAGACATCATTCTTAAAAAACCATTAAAAAACCATTTAGTAGAAAAGATTTGATAGTTTTCTTCTTTCAAGATAAAATTTTTAGAAAGGATATGACTGCAGCAGCTATTAACTTCATCCA
The DNA here is from genome assembly GCA_963921515.1 of Calotriton arnoldi. Taxonomy (NCBI): domain Eukaryota; kingdom Metazoa; phylum Chordata; class Amphibia; order Caudata; family Salamandridae; genus Calotriton; species Calotriton arnoldi. Next base: position 515,646 of record CAWUFW010008756.1, read on the forward strand.
CCCGAGATAACAATGTGCAAATCATCTAGTAAAGTGCAACAGCAAAGAAAGTGCAAGTGCTTTTCAAGTGCAATAATAACGAAAAAGTGCTAGTGCGTTTTATCACCAAGAGCTGCAACCTCTACCGCATCAGTATCCATATCTGGTGTTATTATCCTTCCTTTAACTTTTCCAAATCTCTAAAAAACTTCCAATTTTTTTCAAATTTTCTAGTAGCTCTCACCCGTCTAGCGTAAGCTTCTTCAAATTTTTGGGTCCTTTTCATCTTATTAAACCACTTCAAATAAGAAGGAGCTTCTCTAGATTTCCAATTCTGGAGAATTAAAGAGCGGGCTACCGTGCAAGAAATAAATATAGAAGATATATCGGCCTCTGTTAACCGCATTCTATCGTTACAAACTCCAAACAGAACAACCTCGGCCTCAAGCGGAACTCTCTTCCCAATTGCCTGCTCAATATCTGCAAAAATTCCTTCCCAAAAGGATCTCAACCGTGGGCATGCAAAGAAAATATGGTGCCAACCACCTTCCCCATCCGCCTGACAGCGAAAACACTTATTTTCGACTTCTGGAAATCTTTTTTGTAAGGCTGCCGGAGTAAAATAGGAAAGCCAGCGTGATAAGAAGGCCATCCTTTTAAAATTCGCTGCACGCAGAGATTTACTTCCTAGGTGGCATAAGATTTCCCAATCCTTAAGTGAGAAAGTGCATTGTGTCTCGCGGGTTATCTTGGCCAAATGGCTCTCAATCAAGGATACTTGGCCCTGGTGATGTAATAACCGGTACCAATTCCCTACACCGCTGACTCTGGCCCCATAGAGAGCTACCACAAGTTGACTAGGGGCATTAAAAAAGCCGCTAGTGTTTTTTAGGAAATGAACCACTTGTAGATATTCAAAACTGGCGGGTCTCCTGGAGCTCTGCGCTCTTGCCATAACCTCTTGCCAGGAGATCACCCTATTTTGAGTAATAAAATGTCTTAACTCACCTAGTCCACAACTTTCCCAACTGCTAATATTACTTGCTCGCAATGGGAGGCCGAGACTGGTACATTCTCTCAATCTTAGATATTGCAGACCCGATGAGCCCGTCTTTTTAAAGAAGGACAGAAGTCTAGAGGAATAATCCTTTAAAGTTTTGTATCTGGTTCTCTTTGGAAGTTTGGAGGTTTTTAAAAACACTCGAGTTGTTGTACCACTTTCTTGCGCCATTTTATCTAAAAAGAAACTATCTCTAGAACATTTAGATCCAATCAAGCTAGACACTAAATCTAAAAATGCAGCCTCAGAGTACTTTCTAGAATGGGGCAAAGCTAAGCCCCTTGGGCAGTAGATAGTTGTACCACGGTCAATTTAACCCTTGAAACCTTCTTTCCCCAAATAAATTCTCTAAACAAGGTTTCTATTTCTCTAAAAAAGACAAATTTATCTTAATTGGGACATTAATAGAAAGAAATATAAGCAAGGGAAGTATGGACATTTTGATTAATGATACTCTACCCACCAACGATAGGGGGAGTAAAAGCCATTGTTCTAAAAGTCTCTTAATTTTCTCTTTCGTTCTTAAATAATTCAACTTGTATAACTGTTGATACTGACTAGACACAAATATCCCCAGATATCTAATGGGATCTGGCTTAGCGGCTTGTGCCCTCAAGCAAGATGGAAGAAAATTTAAATCGGTATTGAGGGCAAGAACTTCCGTTTTATTGGAATTTATTTTGTAGCCGCCAATTAGCTCAAAATTCCTAAATTCCCTTAAAACCACTTCGAGATTATCTTTATTGGGCATCAAATATAAAATATCGTCCGCAAAAAGTTTTAACTTAGTCATATCAGAAATAGGGGGTGAAATAGCAGCATTGTTTCGTATTTTGATTACCAGTGGCTCTATAAAAAAAGTAAAAAGCAGTGGCGAGAGCGGGCAACCCTGTCTTGTCCCTCGGTTAATTTTTACAATTCCTGCTCGTTTCGAATTTATTGCTACAAGAGCCGTGGCTCCCTGGTATAAATTGCGTAGCATGTTGATGACCTGAGAGGAAAAGCCATATAGACCGAGGGCAAAAAACAGGGTTCTCCAATTAACCAAGTCGAAAGCTTTTCGCATCAACCATAATAATACATGCCGGAGTAAGGTTGGTATTAAAATAGTCCAAGGCATGTATTAAAAATTCGGTATTGGCCGTCATTGATCTACCTGCTATAAAGCCAGTCTGATCTCTGTGAATTGTCTCTTGGGCAGCCAATAAAAACGCTCTGCCCATACTTTCATTAAAATCTTGTAATCTGAATTTAAAAGACTAATGGGTCTGTATGAATTGACATCTATAGGATTTTTGTCTTTTTTAACAAAGGACACAATTATGGCCTCTTTAAAAGATGCGGAAACCAAACCACCCTGTTTAATATAATTAAATAGTTTTTTCAAGGGGGTGATTAATTCCCCGAAAAACTTTATAAAATTCGATAGGGAAGCCATCCTGCCCACATGCTTTTGCCCCGGCAGTTGCTTTAATGGATGCTAAAATCTCGGCAGATTCCACATCCAATCCTAATTGGCTGATCCGATTATCTGAGATTTTTGGAATATTCACATTTGCAAAATAATCCTGGATCTGCTCCTCCGCCACTAGATATTCTGTGGAGTAAAGTTGGTGGAAATGTTCTAGAAAGATCTGGGGGATCTCATCGCTATTGACTACTTCACGACCGGTCTGGGGGTCGAGCACTTTCGATATTATTGCTGCTTCTTGTTTTTTTCTTGTCGAATTAGCCAGAAGTTTGCCAACTAACTGGCTTTCTTCGTACACCTTTTGTTGGTACATTTGAGAGCTGCAAATCTCTTCTAGGACAAAAAAATCCCTCAGAACTGTTCTAGCCTGATCTAATTGATTAGGGAGTAACTGGAGCTGTAGGACGTACTCTTTTTCGACCGCGGTTTGTAATTCGGCTATTTTATTCCTCCGAGCATTTGACTTGGCGGCCGTAAAGGCAATTATTTGGCCGCGGGCTGCCGCCTTGAACCCGCCCCACACAGAGAAGGGCTCCGCGGTATTCTCATTAATCTTAAAATACTCAGAGATCCATACACTAAAGCTTTTCACCCAATCCTGGTCTTGAAGGAGGAGGCGGTCCAGCTGCCACCTGGGCCGCTCTCTACTCCCTCCCCCAAGAATTAATTCGAGCCCAATATATGAGTGGTCGGAGAAAGGGTTACATCCTATTCCTGCGTCCGAAACCTGGAGAGATCTAGATATAAGGAAAAAATCAATTCCAGATGCTGTTTGAAAGCGATGTGAATAGCAGGTATAAAATTCTTTGTCAAAATTAATATCTCGCCAGGGATCTACCAGTTGATATTCTTGTCTGATAGCCTCCACTATTTTTTGGGTATTTGGTTTCAGTTGTTTTTTATTTTTGTTAGAAGTATCCTTTCTTAGATCTTGTATAAAGTTAAAATCACCTCCTATAATAAATTGTCCCGGTGCTCCTATCAGACGCTCATTTATTTGGACCAGGGCTAAGATGTCATCCGAAACCGGGCCATAGTAATTTATAAAATTCACAATCCTACCCTGTAGCCTTGTTGTCACCCATATCCATCTCCCTTGAGGGTCCCTATGTACTTGTAAAAATTCCCAGGGAAGTTTTCTAGAGAAATAGATAGTGACTCCTCTCATAGCGAGGCCTGCAGACGCAAAACAAACGTTAGAGAAATCCCTGGGTAGAAATAACTTAGGAGAATTAGATTTTAAATGCGTCTCCTGAAGAAACAAGACTTGGGGGTTAAATGATGTCAACCATCTAATAAGAGCACCGTACTTTCTTTTGTTTAAGATTCCATTAGCATTGACTGTTAGGACCTTACATTTGCTGGTTTCCATAACTGGTTCTATACATCGGGTAAACTCCTGGTTTCCTCGATAACAAAAATTTAAATTGCGTCCTAACTGCACCTTCTGCTCTAGCTCTTTTTCCTGCGAAAAACCCTTTGCCAACCCCACCCTTCCCTCCCCAAAAGAAAACCCACCCATCGAAATGTGGAAGAGCCCCCATTGACCACGCTAACCACATTTCGCCCCTCCCACCTGACCTTCTGGGTGTCATGGAATTACACCCTGGGTGGCAACGCTTACCCCGAACCCCAGCAACAAAAACACAATAAGCAAAAATTGACTAGCAGAAAGGCGCACCGGCACCTATGATTAGGAAAGCCCTTTCTTATTACCATATAACATATCTGCATATTAAGCCATTCCTTTAGACTCGCGATCCTTGCGAGATCTCTCTCAACAGTGCCTGCGCTTCTTCCAAATCTGAAAACATAAAAAACTTCCCTTTAACTAATACCCGCAATTTCGATTGTTGGGCAATCGAAGCTTGGGCACCATGCGCTTTAAACAAATGAAGAATCCTAACAAATTCTTTTCTTCTACGTGCAGCAGCAGCAGTCATATCCGAAAAAATACGACACTTTGTGGTTTCATTTACTGGAAACTGCTTCTGTTGAATCGCCTTTGTCAGGATTCTCTCTTTAATACGAAAATCTACCAAGTTCAGCAGGATTGTTCGTGGCATTGTAGAGTTGGGGAAGGGGTGGGCTGGGACTCGATGCGCCCTAGTAATAGTCAGATCCCCTTCGAATTCCGGAAGAACATTCTGCTTAATAAAAGAATTGACCCATTGCAAGGTCTGGGAGCCTTCAATACCCTCCCGCACTCCAACTATTCGGAGGTTTGACCTCCGAGAATGGTTTTCAAGATCCTCCAATTTGTGCTCCAAATAGCTCTTGTTTTTTACTGCCTCTTTCGCTTCCCCAATAACCTTATTCATTTGATCCTCAAGTACTGAGATTCTAGCTTCGGCTTCCTGGAGTTTAATGGGGAAACATGTCATTACTTCCTCAATTTTCCCTAGCCGTAAATGTAAAGAGGCAATTTCCAATTTTTTGGTCTTTTTAATTTCTCGCACTTCATCCAATATAAGATTAAGCATATCTCTGATGTCGAGTTGGCAAGTCCCTGATGGCTCTGAGCTTTGACTCAGATTACTCTGTACTTCCATAATGCCAGGGTTAAGGTTTCCAGCCCTGGTGTCTTCCTGGTCCTGCCAATCCTGAGCTGATAGCTGACTCTGCAGCAGCAATTGGGATTGAGGCTGAGATTGAAATTGAGTTGGCATCGGATGTAAAGAGACATTTTTCGGGGACTTAGTATCTTCTTTCGGATCTCCGAATGCCTTTAAGTGAATTGTTCTGGGGGCGGACGTTTCTACTGGGCTTGATAGGATTGGGGGAGTTGACGAGACCGCCTGTGCTTGACTATCCTCTGGTGACACGGATGGCGCAGGTACGGCTGATAAATCTGTTGTTTTTATGGTTGGACTTAGAGAGGGGGTTGAAGAGTTGCTTTTTTTGGAACAAAGGAAATTCTTTGGCGCCTTTTAATCCCTTTTTAAGGCCGTCGAATACTAGATTTTCCTGATGTGATTTAATCGACAAAGACGAGGAGGATGCTGCTTCTTTCGATTCTACAGTCACATTGGACTGATCTAGCACCTGCGCCTCGCGTTCAGGAGAGGCGGTTGGGGGCATTTCCTCTTCTGAGCTCTCGAGGGTACTATCAAGTCCATAAGAATCAGTGGCATTCTCCTTATTAATCAATCTTGCGGTTTCTTTCGCCTGAGCTAAGCGTGTTTTAGTCTTTAGGCGAGCCACAGAGTCGACTTTTGCAACAGTGTTGACCTGCTTCAAAGTTTTGCCCATTTTTTCTTATTTCTCCTTTATTGCCTCTTTTTTAATTATCAAAGTCGCCCCTCAATTCCCCCGTACCTGGAATTCTCGATTCTTTCAAAGGAAAAGCCCTCTCCAGCCAAAGCACCCGTCCAGCCGCTATCCTCCTGTTTAGCCAAAGAGAGGTCCGCGCTCCGTGTCACTGCCACTGCTAACCTCCCGAGCCCCCGTCTTCTTACAGCTGCAGCTCTTCAGGCGGCGTACTCCGGATTGGCACGGGAAAGCAACAGAACGGCCGTTCAGGAGATCTTCCCTGCGGGTCGAAGAGGCGGCGGCCGTGGCCGTCCCGCAGCCTCAGAACACGTCTCGCTAATTCAAGAGGGTCAAATCCATTTACCGGCACTGGGTAACCGGGAAGCAATCGCGTCCTCGCGGATCAACAAGTCGGTATCAGAGCGACCTGCACGCCAGCCAGGTACAATCCACCATTACTGGGGGCGGAGCAGCGTCATCACCTGTGGCTACTCGGAGGCGTGGTTCTCTGTAGCCATTCCCCGTTTGGTATTCTCATTATGTTGGAAAGCGAGGAGAAGAGGTTAGACTGAGGAAGATATGTTTGCTGTTGGCTAAATAGACTAGTTCTGTGAAAAGGTTGGCCCTGCTTTATTTATTTTAGTTCATGTTTTTTTTTTTTTTAAATCTCTGATGCATTTTAATGAGTATAATATCTATTCGAATGGAACCGCATTATATGAATGTTATTTATTGAGGTAATTTAGTACTGTTGTTTCCCAAACATATTTTTAAAAGGACATTTGTATATAGAGATATTTTGCAGTTTCAACAAAGCTCTCATTATCACATATGGACCTCTGGGCAGTGATCCTGGACCCTCTGCTCCGGTTTGCTTATCCTTGATTTGTACTAAGGAAGAATACCATGTAATCCTACCGACTGCATGAATCGGGGGGAGTAGGCAACGACTTTGTGTTGTGCTTTTGGCAACATGTTTTTCATACTGCTCCCTGTCACATTAAGGACAGAGCTATGACCTAGATTTCGTACAGGTCAATGAGTCAACATGTTGCTGTTTGTTCTCAATATCTCATTTTTTAATATTAATTTGTGGATGGCCTCTTCCTAACAGATCACAGCTTTTTCATTTATCCTGTGCCTGAAATTCATGCTTCTTGCGCAGCGCACACTTTGCATTAATATGGTCCAATGTCCTAATCAGTCATGTTCTCCGATAATCTTTTCCTAGGTGGTAACGCTTGCAAGGTTTCTGGAGCGAGTGTTATGGATCCCTTATACACTTGAAGTGTTTTCTTTTTATTTTACAGGAGTCAAGGTACCGAGCAGACGCGCATCATTTTAAGCTGTTCTCAGACTGCATTGCTTCCGGTTATGGGGTTTCTCTCTAAAGACAGCCGCCTCCACGATAACATTGAGATTTCATCTCTTCAGAAGGTACTGTCAACAAGATCCTCCCCTTCATAGTCTAACACCTTGCAAGCACATAGCATCACGTCTCAAAGAAGAGAAGCACTAACTGAATGCCTATCAAGGCACATTTTTATAGTTAGTGTTAGATTTTCATGTAAAATAGTTTTTTCAAGGTTAAATCAAGTAGAACCTGTGAGTGGAAATCATTGCACTGATGACGTACAAAGGTATTAGGAGTAGAAAAGTCTTCTAGTGTCTGGATGGGAGCGCGTTCAACACTGTGAGGTATCAGCAACAAGATGTTTTCCGTTTTTAGGTCTCGCCTACGCAGCGCGCATGCGCTGCATAGGCAAAAAGACCTTTTCGAATCGCTTCGGCTTCTCAGCCAAAAACGTGCACGCGTTCCATTGCCTTCAATGGCAACACGTGCACGTTTGGCGATTCACTTGCGGGAGCGAGCGGCGCCATATGGTAGCAATTATCGCTCCTGGCGCACCTCGCTCCCGCAAGGGAATAGCACTACCCCCACCCCTCCCACTTCTTAACCCAGAGTACTGTTTCGCGGCGCGGGGCCGCACTTGTGTTTCAGTGCTTGTTTTCTTTGTTTCTGCTCCCTTCCTTCCAATATATACAGATCCCTCTTTTCCGCTGTGTATCATCCCGCTATTGGTCCTTTCTCCTTAGTGCCTCCTGCTTCTCTTATCTTTATTTCTCTTCGCTCCTCTGCCCTGTCTCAAATATGTTCATGTTGCTATCTTCCTTGCCTGTCTTCCTGTTCTCAGCCCCTCCCTCGCACTTCTCATGCTCTTATTTCTAATATTCTGTCTCTCTAGCTCACAGCCACGTGTCCTCTCTGTTTCCCTATAAACGTCCTCCCACTCTCTTCAAAATCTCCCTGTTACTTTTCTCTCCTGCACAGTTGGTCGCGCATCCCTTCTCCTGGTCCTCCCTCCCTCTGGTCCAGGCTCACCTGCCACATCCTCCTCCTAGCCACAGCGAGCAGCGCGAGGATCCGATGGAGGGGCGGGAGGGAGATGATGAAATTAAACTGCAAATGCATTCTTGTTTGGATTGATATCCGGATGTGCCCTCTCACAGGCTGTTGTCCTTGTTCTTCCTGTCAACGAGCCAGCTGTACCTTTCTGCTTGTTTATTCAGTGATTAGCACGGTAGACTACCGTTTTTGCTTTTATTTTGTCCCCATTTTGCTTTTAGTTCCTCCTGCTTTTGTTATTTCTTTTTAATTGAACATCCGGTTCGAGGAATCTCCTCGCCCTCGTCAGTCATGAGGCTGAGCTGGATCGGAGGTGCTGGTCGGGCCTGTGAGGTCACATTGACCAGAAGCTGGTGCCCCCAGTCTGTAACCCCTTTGTGCATGAACTGTGCTTCACCCCACTGCAGGAAGCCAAAGTAGGTCTTCTTAATGTGTCTGGTTGTGCTTGTATGTGTGCATTTTTGCAATTAAACATGTACCCTTCTCTTCGCTTCTTGTAACATGTGGGCAGGCACACTCGTTTCAACATTACGCCTGTTACTATTACAAGTGCACTGCATGTTCCATCCACCTTTCTATAGTGTAGTACCTGACCCTCGCAGCTTCTTCACTCTCTTGTGGCCTGTAAAAGCCCCACCTGGCTAGATTGGTGGCTCTGTTCCCCCATTCACCAGTGGCACATGAAGTATTAGTAGATGTTGTAGCACCCAGGATAATGTGCTGCATGGCTAAATACTTACAAGGTCCCAAAGGCGAGACCTATTGGCTATGCCAATGCTTGTTGCAATGGTCTTGTCCTGTGGGACACTAGAACCATCCCGTTCTCTCTCCCTAAAAGAACCTAAGCTGAGCCCAAAACGTAACTAATATATATTTCGAAAACAAACTGCTAAAAAGTATGCACAGTAATTTTCTTAACCTCTGTAACGTGGAGGATGTAATTTTCCATGTTGTGGCAAACAAAGGAACAACCATGATAAGATACTTGTAATTGAGATGTTCAAGAATGGCAGAAGGACGTTTTTGTTCATAGAAAAGGTGGTAACCTCAGATAGGAACCAGCCCTATGCAAATTAGTCTTGATCCTCCTCCCTACTGAAGAGGCCCTAATAGGCCGACACTGGTCGGGGGTTCCATGTGTTCGGTTCAGGGGGAGCCGGGCCAGACCTGCCAGTTTGTGCTGAGCTGTTCCTATTGGAGCAGGATCAAGGCTGATTTGCACATAGACCGTAACTAGCTAAGATTACATAGTGGGAAAAGAAATTATGGGCTTGGGTGCCACCCAAGTAATTGCCAGTAGTTGAGATTAATTCAAGTATTCAACCCATCCCTTTTTTTGTAATCCTCTTTACTTCGCGGCACACACATAACTGGGTGCATTGGACACAATTCCGGACAGTGCTTCTGATTACAAGATGCAAATTTGCATCTGCACCTTGAGCAGCACATTAGTGATGGGCAGACGTGGTATTCGAAGTAGTTGGCCCACCTGTAAGTGGCGACCTGGCATTACCTCGCAAGCGAATACACTGTGTGACTGCACTCATATACTGTGGGATTCCTGGATGGTCCCTGAGATGATCTTTGCGACCCCCCCCCCCCTTCGAATCTGTGCTCTTGGGGGAAGGAGGGGCATACACTGCGTGCCACCTCACATGTGACACACAGCCTGTGCGTCTGCTGATGCTTCTGCATATTGCGCTCCGGGGTAACTATGTATAACAAGGCCTTAGGTACAGTACTCAGCACAACACCCTATAGCAAAAAAAAAAATCAAATCGAATTCAACACAGTATTTTTTTGGTTCAAGTTCTTTTTTGCTTCATTCTTTTCCTGGGTGCATATAATCACTTTGAATGTTTATTCTTTCAGGAAATGATGCTCATGCCATGCCAATCTCTTTCTTGAATATTAGTCTTATGTTTATGAAGGATTTGAAAGTTTTCTTTTTAGACTAAGTCTACGAGACAGCGCAAGGTGTCTGGTTGTAAAAGACATGTTGTGGGCTTACCAAGAACATAGAGGGGCTTGCAGCCTGCTTATTGCTTACCACTGGTTGACCTTACTGTCACTCTGATTTGCCACCTTCTTATTCAGTGGCTTGCCTTGTCAATCTTGTGTCTGTCCCGCCGATAGAGCAATACCAATTTACTTGTGTGCTTCCACTGCACACTTTTAGGGAACTCCTTTTTTTAAAAAAAATCTTAAGCACTAAACAAGAGTACATTTGTTTTCCAGCTGCCTCCTTAGTGTGCTTCTCCCTCACTGTCCTCCGTGTTGCCCCACCCATCTGTGCTTCTCCCCTGCCCATGTTGCTTTCTCACCTGTGTACTTCTCCTCCCAGCACAACGCTGATCTCTCTCATGGTGGTTTTCTGCCCCTGCTCTCCTTGTTGTTTTCTCTCTCACCCATTTGTTTTTCCCTCCCCACCCATGTCCTCCTTGGTGCTTCCCCCATCCATACCCTCTTTGGGACCCCCCCCCCACACGTGCCCTCCTTGGTACTTCCCGCTACCCATGCCCAAATTGGTGCTTCCCCTCACCCTCCTTGGGGACCCCCTTCCTATCCTTGCTCCGTGTTGCTTCTACAAACCCTGTACTGCTCCCCCCTCCCCACCTGCTTTAATTTTGTTTCCTCCAGCTCTGATCGGTAAAGAAAAAAAATTGTCCACATCATTTTGCAGGTGCACTTATGTGTGCCTACACAATGACAGGCAGTCGTGTCATAGACTTGCAGCGGTAGGCATCATGAACAAGTCTGTGAGGCACCATGGTGGACCTGCCAGACAGCAGGAGCTCCTAATCAGCATGCCTAACCTGCCATTGTGGCATGAGGTCTTCTTCCTTCCTGAGGCAACGCCAGTCGAGACCGAGTGGTTCATATTTTTTACAGGCTTGTAGATGGTTTGTTGATGTGGATAATTAATGTAAACATCTACAAGTCAGGAATTAATGCTCCTGGTTATTGTGCGAGATGCTGGAGCATTTCAAGAGTTTTTCTGCAGAATTATGTATAAATTCTAAGATTTTTTGGCCAGTGAATTTGATAAATTGTGATGTAAAGCCCTTTGCTTTGAGTATGGTATAAAAAAATCTTGCTGGACAGCTTAAATTCCAGTCCTGTTGTAGGTTCTGCTTTGCTGTGCACACTGGTTTGAGTTCTTTTTAGATATGCTTTAAAAACGCACCTGTCCTTATTTCAAAACTGTTAACATTTTTGGATATAATATTTTCTTAATGTTATCTTTTTTTTCAGCTACTTTAGTAGATATTTTTCTGTTACATTTTAGAGGCCATGAAAAGTAAGGTCGTCTTGTGTTATAATGATCATTTTTATTGTTTCCACATTTTCCCTTAAGATGGAATAGTTTGTAATCCTCCTAGTTTTTTGCAACATTACAACTTCAACAATTTATTACACTCATTTTTAAAGTCTTTGTATTTAAAATTGAGTTTGCTGACTTTTTTTTACGCATTTTGTTGTTAATGCCATATTTAGGTCATGCAGTTCTTTGTTGGATGAGCTTGAGTGTATTCCGAGGGAACACATTTGACACATACCTTTATCCCCACAGCCACTGCTGCCGAACACTGGGATGGGACGATTGTGTAAACTGATTGATGCTGTCTCCCTGAAGGTTGTTGTCGAACGGCTCAAACAACACCTGGGATTGCCTCATGTTCGTCTGGCGCTTGGCGTGGGGAAGACTTTAGGTACAGTACAGAGATTCTGTTCTCAAATATTATTTCAGACATAAAATTTATAATGTATGCTATATATTTTACAAGGTTCACAAGGCAGCCGAAACTTTGAGAATGTTACTGCTACATAATTGGGTGACTCTGAAATTCTAGATGAGTTTTAGGCCATAAGCTGAAAACTACATGCAGTGGTGTATAGAATACAGTCCCTGATATGCGTCACCAGCCTACCCAACATGCAGTTGCTTGCTTCACAAGTACTGCATATGATGTCATTCTCATGATAGTGGGCATTTACAGTTCTCATTGCAGTTCCATGGGCACATAGTGCACCTGTTTACATTGCCAGAAGGTGCTTTAATTCTGTGATGCGACCACTTTGGCACTCGTAGGATAACCCAGCACCTGACCTCCTTGCTGTGTTCCATAACCTGTTCCTAATGTTCCACAGTACTTAATCATTTCATGGGTCCTCCTTTTCTCTTTTCTGAGATCCGGTGAAACAACACCCATAGCCAATTGCAACCTCCCTACTGCTGAACCCAGTTACCAGTGGTATTTGTGTGTCACTCTCATAGTGCTCTGCTTGAATGTAGCTGCACTGATATTTGGAAGCTTCTGAATGCTAAACTTTCCGTTAGGCAACAGTTCCTTTCAATTCGGCTAGGACTAGGAAAACACTGCCAATTTTTAAAACGAGAGCAGGCATCATGACCGGTGTATTTTTACACGTTTGTGATGGACTGTGGGGGCGAGTCACAAAGGCATTTAAGAGTATGTGTAGTACTGTTTCTGTCATAGTACTTCACATACTCACAATTGCAGTTCACAGAGCTACAGGAAAAGATCTAAACCCTATCCTGGTGCTGTCTCTGGTGTGGGGAGTTCCCTGCAAAGGGTGCGTAGAGCTGTGCGTTTGTAAGCCTTTGTTTTAGATGTAGATGTGGGAGTGGCTGCAAAATGGGGGAAAACCTAAGTGGTAGGAGGAAAAGTAAAATTACGGATAGGCTGTGTAAAGGACATGTAAGTACAGAAACACCTACAAAAGAGTAAGTCGGTTGTAGTACACAAAATTAGGACTCGCATCTACTCAAGTAGTACTGGAGCCCAAACAATCAAATTTACGCTACTCTAGCCGAACCTTGAAGTATGTAACACAACTAGCACGAAAGCAAAAATCAAAACCAGATCAAATTATACAAAATTAATTGCCAATTAACATTACACATGGTAGACACCCATACAAAGCCTATTGTGAAAAGTTAACAAAGCAGATGCACATACGTAGAAGAAAAACACACTTCTGAACATTTTTAATGAATACCTCTGACATCACTCACAAATCTACACACATTAAAAGACATCACTAGCACCCAGGAAAATAGCAAGTGCTTCTCCCAATCTCCAATGGGAAAAACTAACATTCAACCCCCTCCGGACAACAGCATACCAAACATTTTCCACCTGCATACAGCTCAACCCTTAAAATAGTTCTCAACACCATATAGGTCTATGGTACCAACAAAAAAAGAACATTAAGTGGCACAGATCACTAGTGATGACACAGTTGAAGACTCCTCGCCCCTGGAGGACAGGGCACTGGATTAACCGTTGACCAAGAAAGCAATCCCCCTATTATACAGGAAAATAATGTCCAATTTGCCGGAGAGGTTGACCAAGTTAATGACTGACTGGGAAAGGGACGTCAATACACTTGCACATGTAGAGTGGGAAGAGGCACTCCAGGCTCCAAGTGTGATAGCAATAGGGCTGGGTTCCTACTTATGCAGCTGTGTTTGTTACACAGGGCATACTGTACCAGGGTGGTACTCTATAAAATGGGATAGGCGGACTCCTCTGTGTGCAGCACTGGATGCAGGGAGGTAGGGGACTTCCTGCATATGTTGTGGTCTTGTAAGAGAATACAGCCCTTCTGGGTAGCGGTTGGACAAAGCCTCTATAGCAAAACCGGTGTAAAAGGGGGAAATAATGTCAAGAAGCTGATACTCCATGTTTGAGGAGACGAGGATCCTCCACCATACACCAAACTGCTGCTAATGGTGGGAGTGACGGTAGCTAAGAGGAACATTGCCAGAAACTGGGGGCGCGAGATGCACCGGACTTTCAAGCCTGGGTAGAGGATATGAATTGGTGCATGATGGCAGAGAAACAGGTATATGCAGGACAGGAGTTCCCCACAAAATGGGAGAAAGTGTGGAGCCCATGGAGGAGGTACAGGGGCATGAATGTGTCGACTTGATCAGGACCAGAAGGGAATATATGGATGGGCCTGCCGGTTGGAGGCGGGTGGGACGGGCCGATCTGAAGGTAATGTGCTTCGATACCCCTGCATGTGCGACATATCTGAAAGAGACACGTTAGTGACAGATTCCTTACCTTAGAATATCCCAAGGCGTCAGGCTGGATCCGGAAAGTTTTTGCGTAGCAGTACCCTTGCGCGTCGGTAGGCGGCGTCGTGCGGCTCCGCGTCCGTCGTCGGCGTCGTGATCGCCGGGATGACGTCGCGGGCAGTACTTAGACGCCGCCCCTGCGCGCTGACGTCAGTTCTTCTTTTTCCGCGCCAGTAAGCGCAGATCCGGGAAGAGCAGTGCCCTAGTCAATTTTTTTGTGAATTTTTTCACTGTTTCTTTTCGAGTCTTTATCGACTCCTAGGTGTCGTAGGGATGCCCGGCTTCAAGCCATGCGACGCCTGTGGTTGAATGATGTCGATCACAGACCCGCATCTGGAGTGTCTCTTCTGTCTCGGCCGAGACCACGACACGAAGTCGTGCCCTGACTGCCGGAAACTTCACCCGAAGGCTTTGCGAAAGCGGTCTCGAAAGCTACTCGAGGTCCGGCAGTCGGCTCCGCGCCGCACCAAGCCCCGGTCCCGGGAGAGGTCGAGGGGCCGGTCGCGGAGTCCCCGCCGGTCGTCTGAGTCCAAGTCTTCGCGCTCCTCGGGTAAGTCGAAGCGTCATCGCTCTAAGACTTCGCCTCGCCGGACTCAGCTGAGGGCCCAGTCGGCACCGTCCCCGCGGCCCCGGACATGCCTATGGAGCCGCCCCCGCATTACTCGTCCTTTCCGGGTTCGGGGGCGATTCCGGCCGAAATACAGGAATTCCTGTCGGCCATGGCCCGCCTCTTCGGGCCTCAAGGTCCCTCCGGTGCGCCTTCGGGCCCCGCGGGCCCTGATGGGGTTGCTCCGGCGTTGCCGTCGACTCCGGTCCCGGCGCCGCCTGTCCCACCAGCCTTCATCCCGGCCTCGGCTCCGGCCCCCGCCTCGATCCCGGCTCCGGTGGTACCGCAACCCCCATTGACGCCGGTTGACCTAACCACGCCTCCGCCGACGCCGATGTCCCCGGTGCCGTTCCTGACGCCGTCCGGGGCTCCGGACGGCGTCGGTCACCGGCTCTCTCCGGCTCCGGACATGGAGCCGGACCGGACGTCGTTCGACGCCGGCTCCGGCGCCGATGAGACCTTGGATCCCAAATGTCCCTCCTCCTCCATATTTTGAACCTGAGGAGGACCAAGAGAGCTGGGAGGGGTCTGAGGACCCTCTCACACAACAGTGTGAGTATGATCCGGACTGGGCTGAGGAACTTGGGGATGCCAGTGGTCTAGACACCTCCCTGACACTGGCATGCTGTCTCCTCCCGTGGCTACGGAGGAGGGAGCTAATTTTGCAACAGTGTTGCGTAGAGCAGCTGGAGCCTTACATCTCCAATTGCCTACTGTGGCTGTCAGGACTAATCTCCTGACGGAAGTGCTTCAGCCGTCAGCTTCCTCTTCGGAGACTGTGCTGCCGTTTAATGATGCACTCACTGACGTTCTTTTGGGTGCCTGGTCCAAGCCCACCACAGGGGCTCCTGTGGATAGGAACGTGGCCCGACGCCATCGCCCTGCTCCGGGCGACCCCTTGTTTCTCTCCCAACATCCCACCCCCGAGAGCTTGGTTGTCCAAGCCTCTGCCTCCCAAACCGCCTTCCCTACCGCCCCTCCAGATAGGGAATCCAAACGCCTGGACCAATTTGGGAAGAAGGCTTTTTCTTCCTCCAGTGCTGGCTTGCGGTCCGTCAACACCGCTTGCCTTTTGGGCCGATATACCCACTCCCTGTGGGATTCGGTGGCGGCTGTTTTGCCGCAGTGTTCTGAGGAGGTCCAGACACTGCTTACCCGTGCCATTGCGGAAGGGCGAGATGCGGCTAAATACACCATACGTTGTGGCCTTGATACCGCCGACTCGCTGGACAGATCGCTTGCAACGACGGTAGCGCTACGTCGCCACGCCTGGCTGAGAACAACTGGTTTCTCGGGTGATGTCCAGAATACACTCATGGACATGCCCTTTGATGGAGTCGGTCTTTTTGGTTCAAAGGCAGACCATGCGCTGGAGCGTTTTAAGGACTCACGGGCTACTGCCAAGTCCCTGGGCCTTTCTGTTGTACGCCCTCCGCTAACCTCTGCTTTTCGCCCCTTTCGTGGCCACGGAAGGGGCGCCCAGTCACGTCAGCTGCCCAGCCACCGGCCCGCGCAGCAAGCGTCTTCGTGTGGCCGAGGACGTGGCTACCGCAGTGGCGGTTCGGGCAACCAGCCTGCGGGTCAGGCTCTACCTCCAACCCGTCCGTGGCCTCCAAGCCCTCCTAGTCCTTCCTTTCAGGTGCACAGCACGCCAGTAGGGGGCAGGGTCCGCCATCACCTTCACCACTGGCGTCCCATCACCTCGGACAGGTGGGTCTTGGACATTGTCCGAAGGGGCTACTCCCTCCCCTTCGAGATCACCCCCCCCTCCCCAGCCATGCCACCTCAATTCCACCGCATGTCAGGGGATCACTTGGTGCTTCTGCAGAAGGAAGTTACGGCCCTCTTGGCCAAGAGGGCCATCGAGCATGTTCCGACCCCAGAAGTAGGACGTGGTTGCTACTCCCACTACTTTCTGGTGTCCAAAAAGGACAAGGAGGACATGCGTCCTATCTTGGACCTCCGGAACGTCAATCGCTTCCTCCGGAAGGAGAAGTTCAAGATGCTCACCCTAGCTCAGGTCTTGACTGCCCTCGACCCTGGAGACTGGTTGGTAGCGTTGGACTTGCAGGACGCTTATTTTCACATCCCCGTCCTGCCAGCCCACCGGCGTTACCTGCGGTTTACGGTAGGCCTCGAGCATTTTCAGTTCACCGTGCTCCCCTTTGGCCTTACAAGTGCCCCTCGGGTGTTCACGAAAGTGATGGCGGTGGTCGCAGCTCATCTGCGCCGGGCAGGGGTTCCAGTCTTCCCCTACCTCGACGACTGGCTGCTGAAGGCGGGCTCTTCCCAGGCAGTCGTCTCCCACCTCCAGACTACGGCCGTACTCCTGCACTCGCTGGGGTTCTCCATCAATGTGCCGAAGTCGCATCTGATTCCTTCTCCACAGCTCCTTTTCATTGGAGCAGTTCTGGACACGACGCAGTTTCGGGCCTCTCCTCCCGAACGGCGAGTCCGGGATATTCAGGCTATGATTCCGATCTTTCAGCCTTTATCCTGGGTTTCGGTACCGATGACCCTAAGGCTGCAGGGCCTCATGGCCTCCTGCATCCTGCTGGTCAATCATGCCAGATGGCATATGCGGGCTCTGCAGTGGGACCTGAAGTTACAGTGGGCGCAGCACCAGGGCAACCTGTCCGATCACGTCCAGATCTCGGAGGGGACTGCAAAACAGTTGCAGTGGTGGCTCTCGAACCGGCAATGGGTCATGGACAGATCCCTCTCCCTTCCCCAGCCAGAGCACACAGTTGTGACGGACGCGTCCCTTCTGGGATGGGGCGGTCACATGGGAGAGTCGGAGATCAGAGGCCTCTGGTCTCCGGCGGAGTCCCGGCTCCATATCAACCTTCTGGAGCTCCGGGCGATCCGACTTGCACTCAAGGCATTCCTTCCCTCTGTCAAAGGGAAGGTAGTGCAGGTGTTCACAGACAACGCCACCACCATGTGGTACTGCAACAAACAAGGCGGGGTGGGGTCGTGGACCCTCTGTCAGGAGGCTCTGCGCCTCTGGACATGGCTGGAACATCAGGGCATGTTCCTGATGGTTCAACACCTGGCAGGTTCCCTGAACGCCAGGGTGGACGAACTCAGCCTCAGGTGCATGATGGATCACGAATGGCGTCTTCACTCGGAAGTGGCGCAAGGACTCTTTCTACAGTGGGGAGAGCCTTGGTTAGATCTATTCGCCACCGAAGAGAACGCGCAATGTAATCCGTTCTGCGCGTTGGAATTTCCAAGGCGGCACTCGCTCGGCGACGCTTTTCGTCGCGAGTGGAGTTGCGGTCTGTTGTACGCCTTTCCGCCTATACCACTTCTACCCAGAGTGTTGAAGAAGATTCGGCACGACCGGGCCCAAGTCATCCTTGTGGCTCCAGACTGGGCTCGAAGAGTTTGGTATCCCGAGCTACTCAGTATGAGCGTAGATCCCCCGATCCGTCTGCCTCTTCGGGAGGATCTTCTGTCGCAGCAGCAGGGGACGGTCCTCCACCCGAACCTGTCCAACCTCCACCTGCTTGCATGGAGATTGAGCGGCGGCAGTTGATTCCTTTCGACTTGCCTCCCGAAGTTTGTGATGTGATTCTGGCAGCCAGGCGTCCCTCCACTAAGGTGGTATACGCCTGCAGGTGGAACAAGTTTGTGGCATGGTGCACAGCAAAGGCTGTGAATCCCCTTTCTGCCCCTCTTTCTGAGGTTCTTCTGTTCCTTCTTTCCCTGGCCCAACAGGGTTCTGCCCTGGGTACCATCAAGGGCTATCTTTGTGCCATCTCGGCCTTCCTGATCAGCCCTCCCTTTTCAAGTCACCTGTTGTTAACAGGTTTCTAAAAGGCATTACACACCTCTTCCCTCCTGTTCCGTTTGTAATGCCTCAGTGGGACTTGAACTTGGTTCTTACCTTTCTTATGTGCGCTCCCTTTGAGCCTCTACATAACTGTCCTCTTCGTCTTCTAACTCTGAAGACAGCCTTTCTGGTGGCCATCAACTCCGCTCGGCGGGTAAGTGAGCTCCAGGCTCTATCATGTAGACCTCCCTTTCTGTCTGTCCATCCAGACAAGGTTGTTCTTAGGACGCGTCCGTCCTTCTTGCCAAAGGTGGTTACTGCCTTCCACATTGGGCAGACCATCACTTTGCCCACCTTCTTTCCGCCTCCGCATCCTTCCAGAGAGGAAGAGAGGCTCCACCGTCTGGACCCAAAACGTGCGCTTTCCTTTTATATCGACCGCACACAACACTTCCGGGTGGATGACCAGCTCTTTGTTGGCTACGTGGGCGCCAAAAAGGTCGGGCGGTGCACAAGAGAACCATCTCCCGCTGGGTAACCTTGTGTATCAAAGCCTGCTATTCTTTGGCTAAGAAGGAGCCTCCTGTTGGGCTGCGTGCCCATTCCACCAGGGCAACGGCTGCTACCACGGCCTTGGGCCGCGGTGTTCCGCTGCAGGATATATGTCAGGCAGCTACGTGGGCCTCGCTGCACACGTTTACCAAGCATTACTGCCTTGACAGCCAGGTCCGGAGGGACGGCTTCTTTGGCCGTTCTGTCCTCCGGGACTTCCTTGTCTGATCTTTGTTCGCAGACCCACCACCGGGGTTGGTATTGCTGGGGTATCTATTCTAAGGTAAGGAATCTGTCACTAACGTGTCTCTTTCAGATGCACAAGTTACTAACTTGTGTAACGATATATCTGTAAGAGACAGTAGTTCGTGACAGATTCCTTACCGCCCCACCCATCCTCCCCGTTCTGCGAACTGATTTCTAGGGTTAAGGACATCCCTTTCAGGGCCCTAGTATTTTTCAGACACCTATGTCAGCTTCTTGCATGGCTCTGCGTTCCTGGCGCGGAAAGTCGTGTACAGAACTGACGTCAGCGCGCAGGGGCGGCGTCTAAGTACTGCCCGCGACGTCATCTCGGCGATCACGACGCCGACGACGGACGCGGAGCCGCATGACGCCGCCTAGGACGCGCAAGGGTACTGCTACGCAAAAACTTTCCGGATCCAGCCTGACGCCTGGGGATATTCTAAGGTAAGGAATCTGTCACTAACTACTGTCTCTTACAGATATATCGTTACACAAGTTAGTAACTTGTGCTTCTACACTTGCAATGGTGGGGGGGGCAGTTACTGTCGAAGAATGTTTGTTTACATGTTGCAAACTCAATCAAAGGATCTTAAAAAAAAATAAAGAACATGTAGCTTAAATGATATAAGCAAATAAAATGGGTCTCTACAGCCAATTTATTCCTAGAGGGAAAGGTTTGGTCGTCATTGGTAAAATTCTTGATCTTTCAGCGTTACTGTGGGCTCTTTGCCTCTGTGAAAGAGGTGCCATACAGATTTGAATCAAATTGGCCATGACAATTCTGCTCTCTTCCCTGGTGTATTTTGTAGCGACCATTCATGCTAGATTGGACATCTCCGAGGGCTTCGGCTCAGGTGAATGCAAATTCAGTAAAAGGGACAGAACATCAGTCACCAGTAAACCCATAATTAGCAGAAATCTAATTCAATGTCCGTATTGTTGTTTCAGGGTGTCCATAGGCCAGATCTCCAAGTTTAGGTACCTATTTAAAGAGACTATCTTGGTGCCTGTGGTCAGCAGCCACTGTGCAACATTGTGCCGGGGAAGACTAGTAGAGGGTTAAACTGATCTGACAGTAAAACTGAACACAGGAGGTCTAGTGATGGTGGAGTTGTGCCAGCACCTAAAATACATCCCTCGAGAGCAACAAAACATCAAAGGCATTGATCTTGAAACTGACTGGTTGTTTTAAGATTTGTATTGTGTGCATATACCCACTGGACACTTGGGACTGCAAAGCTGGGCTATAAGATTAGAGTTTAGTTGTGATTTGAAACAATATTTATGGCACCAGAAGGGTTAGTGATATAATTTAAACAATTCCGGAACCAGGACTGCTGGCCATATCCAACAATACGCTGCTCTAAGCCGTATGGTGAAAAGCAAACTTTCTCTGCCCTTCTTTGGCTGAAACGGGCTGGATGCAGGCTACCATAACATTGGGAATGGCAGTGGATGGACCAGGGATATGGTAGGTTCTCCACCCTAGAAATGCTGTCTGCTGACCTCTGACCTGCTGGTCATTCAATAGACCCTTCAGTGTAATGCGTTAGTGGCTCCTGGGTGTCTCAGTTGAGAAAATCTCCACGTAGATCTTTTTTTTTTTTTAAATCTTTTTATTTTGTATTTCAAAAATAACAAACACCATTTCTGCGTTACAATGCATCGTTTGTGTTAGAACAGCCAAATGCAACAGTAAGACCAATCAGTACCATATTGCCCCAAGGGAGAGGACAGTTCAGAGACCAAAACCCAGCAGTCCATTCGGCAGATGAGACTCCTGCCTGTGGAGGGGTCAACACGCCACTGTTCACGTGACTGCGCCGGTTTGTCTTTGCAGGTACATTCGTAGTGGCTCCCAAATGTCTCTGGGTTTAGAGGAAATCGGTAGCTCCTCCGCATATAGTTCCAATGTTTCCTTACAATAAACCATATCTTTGATCCAGGTCGCAACCCTGGGCATCCGTCTGCAGTCCCATGTGACAGCCACCACTCGCTTGGCCAGAAGTAGAGCAATACGCACAAACTTCCCCAATACTCCCTTTGCATGAGGGACGTAGCTCAAAAGGCAGACTGAAGGTGTACACTGAACATCCAGTCCTGACATTTCCTTTATATGCTGCACCACCTGCTCCCAGTAGCGACCCACCCCCCGCACTCCCAAGCAAGATGCATAAAACCAGCCCCCACCCGCCCACACCGCCCACATCCGCTATTGTCCCGCAAACCAGCTTTACATAAACGAAGGGGCGTGTGATACGTCTGATGTAAGTATTTAAAGTGGATAATGCGTAGATTCCCGTTAGGAGAGAGCCTACGGGTAAGGTCACACACATGCTCCCAGTCTTTCAGCGTCAAAGGCATGGGCAGTATCGCATTCCACCTTGCTAAACTTTTGTCTGGTCTACCCACTTTCTCATTCCTGATTGCTCTGTACAGCCTAGTAATTAATTTCTTGCGCGTGGGGGTGGTCAGTAACATTTGTAGAGACTGAAGTGGCTGCGGTTCTATTGGATACGTGGGGTAATGCGATCTGATAGCATGCCTCAGGCGGTGTATAGCAAACTGAAAGAGTGGCGTGGGATTGGTAATATACTGCATATCCTCCATGGATAGGAAGGTGCCGCCCGGGAACAGGTCCTGCATGGTGGTGAGTCCCGCCCCTCTGAGCAAGCGCATGGGGCCAATCTCCTGTGTCACGGTAAGCGCCGCATGATATTCTATTGCCATCGCTGGGGCATAGAGTGGAAGCCTGCCCGCAAGTTGCCCAATAGAACGCCAGGCTGCTATTGTAGTGTCAATCGTATTTATTTCCGTTTTCTGA
This sequence comes from Calotriton arnoldi, assembly GCA_963921515.1. Lineage (NCBI taxonomy): Eukaryota > Metazoa > Chordata > Amphibia > Caudata > Salamandridae > Calotriton > Calotriton arnoldi. The sequence goes on from CAWUFW010008756.1 coordinate 537,934, forward strand.
TTTTCGCGTCGTGTGTGGGTGAGGAGACTGCGGAGAGGCACCGGTGATGCGTCCCCGTCTTCAACCGCCACATGGGGTATAAAGTCATGCGTGTTTACCCAGTAATATGCATATTGCGCCTGCGCACTTAAGTAGTACACATAGAGGTCTGGCACACTAAAACCCCCTTTAGTGTAGTCTAGAGTGAGAGTGTCCCAGGCCACACGAGCCTGTTTGCCTCCCCATATCAATCGGAGAATAGAGGTCCGCAATGTGCTGAAGAACCCCTGCGTCAACCTAATTGGAATGTTAGAGAAAAGGTACAGGAAGCGGGGCAACACCACCATTTTAAGAATAGCAATACGATCCGCGAGGGACAACGGCAGTGTCGTCCAGGTATCAATATGTCGATCCAGCTTGGCGCAGACCCGCCCATAATTCTCCCTTACCACCGTCTCAGGGTCCCGGTGGACCCAGATTCCCAGGTACTTGACCGGGTCTACAGTCCACAATATAGGGTATTCCAGTGGGGGTGCGGAGGTAACTGCCGTCAGGGGGATGATAAGCGATTTGTCCCAGTTGATGGTAAGGCCCGAGATCAGCCCGAATCTGGTATATTCCCGCAACACCTGTGCTAGATAACGCTCTGGCTCCCTCAGAAATAGAACCATATCATCGGCGTAGAGTGAAATGCCGACCGGTCTATGATTAAAATTTAGGGCGGTCTCTCTGTGCCTCTGCCGTATTGCACACGCCAATGGCTCAATAGCAATGGCAAAGAGTAGTGGCGACAGGGGGCACCCCTGACGCGTGCCCCTCTCAACAGCAAATGCCTCTGATGTCAGTCCCCCAACTCGGACTCTGGCCGACGGAGCCGCATACAGAATCCTAATCCAGCCCAAAAACAACGGCGGGAAGCCCATGCGCTGCAAAATACGGAACATATAGTCCCATTCAATGGAGTCGAACGCTTTAGCAGCGTCGAGCATAACAGCAGCAGCGCGCAGGTTGGGATCTAGTACATGCAGCATAGCAAAAATGGTACGTACGTTGTGGGAAGTGGAGCGCTCCGGTATAAACCCCGACTGGTCCGGTAAGACCAGTCGTTGCATTAATGGCTGGAGTCGAGTGGCCAGGATCTTGGCCAGGATTTTTGCGTCCGTATTGATCAACGATAGAGGCCGATAAGATTCACAGGCGTCCGGGGGCTTATCTTTTTAAGAAGAGTTATGATAAGAGCCTGCCGAAGAGATGGAGGCAGCACACCAGTATCATGTGCCTCGTCGTACATCGCTAGTAAGACAGGGGCCAGGAGGTCCGCATAAGCCTTATAGAATTCCACGGTCAGGCCATCCGGGCCTGGAGCCTTGGCATTCGGCAGGGCACATATCGCGGCCTTGATGTCCGCCACATCCAACGGTTGGTTCAAATACTCTCTGTGACCGTCAGCTAGCCAAGCGCACGCTATGCCATCCAGGTAGTCCTCAGTTGCGGAGTCTGGTCCCGTCCCGCGTGATTCGTACATGCCAACATAATATTCCCTAAACTGCTCTAAAATGTTCAATGGGGTGTAGTGTTCCTGGCCTTGAGAATCAACTATCTTGTCAACCTGGTAGTGGTCTTCGACCTCTTTAATTTTCCTAGCCAGTGTGCGGCCCGGTCTTCCGCCCTCGCCATAGCGCCTGGCCATGTGTCTGCGGTTGATGTATCTTAGTTCTGTGTCCGCAGCCGCGTCATAATCGTGAATCAGAGTTTGGATGTGCGATAGCTTGTCTAGGGAGGGGCTAGCTGTATAGGCGCTCTCAAGTTGTTTTAGGGAGGTCTCTATCTTGTGGAGTTGTGCACGTAAGTCCTTCAATATTCCGGCGGTTGTGCTCATACAGACTCCCCGAATCGTTACCTTGAACGCTTCCCATAATGAGGAGACGGTCTCCACGGTGCCTGTATTTTCAAGAAAGTAATTCTCTATGGCCTTACGAACAGTACCGTTATATAGTGGTTCAAGGAGTGCCTCCGATCGGAAGCGCCATGTGAACGGGCGGCGGGTGGGAGTAGGGACACAGAGGGCAAGCTGTACAGGATTATGATCAGAAAGCGTTCGCGGGTGATGAGTGACCTCTGTCACCCATTCCGCTGTACTCTTGTCAAGCAACCAATAGTCTAACCTCGACCAACTGTTGTGCGCAGGCGTAGCATGTGTGCCCTCCCTAGTGGAGGCGTTGCGCAGCCGCCACACATCCACCAATCCAAATTCCAGCATGGCCTGGTTAACGCTCCGAGCTACTCTGGGGGTGCGGTTGCTCTGGGGGTTGGACTTATCAAGTGTGGGATCTAAATATGTGTTGAGGTCCCCTCCCCACACTATAGCTGTCTCGGGCCATTGTCTAAGCTCGCTATACATGCGATAGAATACCTCCGGCTCATCTGCTATGGGGCCGTACATAGCTATGATAGTGAGTAGTGTATCTCCCAGCTTGCCTTGAACCATCGCGCATCTACCTTCTCTATCTGTGTGGGTACGATGAGGCACAAACGGGACCCCTTTTTTAATCAGTATAATGACTCCCCTGGCATAGGATGAATAGGAGGAGGCCAGCCTGAAGCCCGCCCAACTGCGCGCGAAGTTCACCTCTGATGCCTTGGTCAAGTGTGTCTCCTGTAGGAGTACGACCTGGGCGCCATGTCGATTTAAGTATGCAAGCACTTGTCGGGATTTCTTCGGGGAGTTGAGCCCTCTAATGTTCCATGTTATCAGTGTATATTTCTCACCCATGGAGCCACGTGGCATCATAACATGAAGGTACCGTAATTATCTGAGTGTCATAATGTATTAATTGAGCAGTACAGTAGATAACCTTGGTATTGATCCATTCAAGAATAACATCCTTCAATATGGCTGTATAGTTACATTGGCTACATGCAAACGCACGGTGTCCCCCCACCCACCCGCCTCCCACTCCAACCTCCCAATTAGGTCGAGAAAAAGAGCCCCTCCCCATCCCAAAAATTACCCCAACTATATCAAAATTTACAACCAAATAGGGGATCACCCTCTGGGGGGAGGAACGGCAGCGAACACCCACCGGTAGGCAGGGTGGCCAGACTGCGTATGCAGTGTAGTTGACTCTCACCGAGACCCCAAAAAAGAGTACTTAGACAACAGGTCAGCCCTTTCATGCATGTTAGGGACACACCCACTATTAGGGAGACCCTACAGAGGGAGGCAGCGAATCTGGTTCAATATCATCGTTCACAATCCGAAAGAACAGTCATGGGGAGTAAATTGGTAAGACGCCCGTCCAGGTGGGTCTGCACTTCCCCTGTTGGGCTTTAGTGTAGCTTGATCATCAATCCGCATCGCTGTGAGACGGCGACGAAGCAGCGTTCTGAGAGACAGACTTGTGAGGTTTGCGAGGGCAGATATGTTTCGCAAATTTCAAGGCCGCTTTAGACTCTGTAAAAAAGTGTGCCTTATCTTCATGGGTGATTTTCAGTTTGGCCGGGTAAAGCATAGCATAAGGAACAGAGGCGGACTGCAGGATTCGCTTCACCGGCTGAAACTCCCTGCGAGCTGCCTGCACAGTCGGTGTGAAGTCCGGATAGAAGGACAGGGTGTTGCCTTGATGTACGACCGGGCTTTTAACTCGTGCTTCACGGAGTATGGCATCTCTATCCGCATAATTCAGCAGGCGTGCTATTATTGGCCTCGGCGGAGTCCCGGGAGCCGGCCGAGGACCAAGGGATCTATGTGCCCTCTCCACAATCATAACCGGAGACAACACTGGACCAAACAGCTCGCGGAGTAGGTTATCAATGTAAGTCTCCATCTTAGAGATGGCTGTCGATTCCGGAAGGCCAAGAATACGAACATTGTTTCGGCGCGAGCGCGCTTCTAAATCTTCATTTTTCAGCTTGATGACCTCCAGTACTCGCTCCATGTTCAGGACCTGCGTTCTCGTCTCAGCAGTGGCATCATGTGTGTCGGACAGCCTGTTTTCCAGGACATCTAGTCTGGTCTCGTGCACATCTACTTTTTGTTTAACGGCATCAAGGCTGGTTGCAAGAGCATCGATTTTACTGTCTATTGTTTTCATACCGGTGCGCACCTCGAGCAGTATTGTTCTCAGGTCTTCCTCTGGATCATCAACATTGTCCGGTGTGCCTGTGCCGAGCGGGGTTTCCGCTGTGCGGGTGCGCCTCGCACTCTCAAAGGGGAGTTTGGGCTGCTTGGGGTCCGTTTTGCCCATAGTCGCCAATCGCCGGTCGCGCCGTATGCAGCTGGCAGTATGGCAGTCCACAGCCAACGAGGGCCGGTACAGTGGCGCCCCCACGTTTGTTCAAGGTAGTCCCCGGTGAGCCGTTTTTATTTTTTTTATTTTTATTTTTTCCGGCCGGATCCGGTCAATTCCCAGCAGATCAATCAGAGAAGGCCGACACAGATGCCAAGGCCGGTGGCAGCCGCAGCCCACCTATACCGAGATGGTCAGGCTACAGTGGAGTGACAGCGTGGTGCCGCCCGCGATCGCCGCCGCCGCCCCCACCAGGAGCACAACACAGGAGGGCCCACCGCCCAGCCACCACGCGGAGGTAGAGCAGGACCGGACGGCCCGTGCACCGTACTAAAGACAAACCCCCCGCAAGCCTAGCGAGGGGGGTGTCTGACGGCGCCCGCAGCCCTCCGCGTACCGCCCTAGATCCACAACAGCGATCAGGGGGGGAGCACTGCAGGAGACAGACTAGGCCCCAAAGACCCGCACAAGCCTTAGCACACGCGGCGCTGACCGCAGGACCCCCAACGCAATAGCCGCGGTGCAGGTCCCGGCCGCCCCGCAATGCCCAGCACAGCGCCGGCCGAGCAGAGCCCAGTCGCTCCTACCTTATGCGTGCAGGACCTCCCAGGCGGGAGCTCCACGGCTCGATCGGGTCACCACAGTCTCTTTCCTCCGCCCCGTGGCCAGCGCAGGTCCGCCTCTCTCCGGCAATGGCAGTCTCCGCCTCTGTTGCGCTTCACGTGTAGGGCAGCAGCCGTCCCCGGGTCACCTCAGGATGTCTCCGCTGTCACACAGGGCACCCCGCTCACAGCCGGTCTCGCCGCTCGCCGGACACCCTCCACAGCCACGTCCGGGGTCTAGATGATGGCGGCCATGTTCTCGGCAGGTCCGCCGGCCCGCGCCGCTTGGCAGTTCAGGGGCTCCAGGTCGCGACCCGGCTCGCAGATTGCAGCCGCTGGTGCAGAAAAGGTCCAATAATCAGGGCATACGTTGGTCTCGGTCTCAAGCCGAGTTGAGCATATGGTATTTGCCGGATATTGCAGCCTGGCCTGCGGAGCTCCCTCAACAGGCAGCCATTTCGCAACGCGCCGTAGCCACGCCCCCCTCCACGTAGATCTTTGTCAGGTAAGCCGTGCTCTCTGTTTCCTCAGTCAGGGATTTGTTCCTCTCCATACATAATACTGGTTACTTTTATTCCAAGGCAAGTGCCAGCAGCAGGACTTCGCCAGAGTTTCATGCGTGTTCTCTGCTACTGGAAAACTGCAACAATTAGATTCATTTTTCTGGCAAGCCTTTGTCTGGGTTGTGTTCTGTCTCCTGAAATCTGGAGTCCTGAAATCTGAAGGAGGTAGAACTGCTGGTTTGATAAGGCCACACTTTATCGTGCCTTGGTGGCCCTTGCAGAGACGGTAGGGTCAACCAAGCACAAGCTTGGATTAAACTTGGAACACTCTGAGAAGCGTGCTCTTTCCAGGACTTTGTGAAAATGCAGTGCAGGAAGAGTTGAAACTGGTCAGGCTCTGTGGATATTCTTCTACCCAAGACCAGATTCTTTTGGACAAGGGGCGAGGTGATGCATAGTACAGTACAAAGGGAGCCCAGGTACTGTGGCAGGCAGACAGGAACCAGCTGACAGTGAAGCAGTAAAATCCCCAAACTCACAGACATCTACAGGGTCTATTGGGCTGATCCACCAGGATGGTAACATTCAAGTTTTGTCAACCAGAGAGTAGGAGAAAGACGGCCTAAAAGGGAACCGCCATTGTTTGCAGGATTCTCAGTGCCCTCTGTCGGAGACCAGTCACACTGCACAAACATTGGTGTAACATACCATGCTGTTACAGTGCTCTGCACACCAGTGCTTGATTTGTAAAAGAATGAGTCCCGATGCCCAAAGCTCTGCTCTGAAGCCTGAATCTGGCGCTATTAAATGTCAGCACGCCGAAAAACAAGGCTACGTAGTCTTCAATCCATCTCATGCCTACTTAGCCCACTATCAGACACCCACTACCCTTTTATCTCACTCTTGCAGGTTCCTGCTATCTGTTATGATAAAAGTATATCTAGAGTGCACGTACACCATAAGGTTTCATGGCGCTAAAAAGACCGAGAGAGAGCATAACAACAACTATCAGCTGTTAAAAAAAAAAAAAAAAGGGAGAGAGATGCCCTAATTGTATGCTTGTCGGAAAAGCCAGGTCTTTAGTGCCTGTCTGAACTTTATATAGTTAGGGGCCATCCGTATGTTAAGAGTAAAGGAGATCCAGCTTTTGGGAGCTAGGACGACAAGCTGGAACCACCCAGTCTTTTCTTTTTAAACATGGGAATTAAAAGAACATTCTGAGAGGATGATCGTAGTGTCCTGTTTAGAGTGTATTTAAACTTCAATCCTATGCACACGCTATAAAATTAATAAACCATGACCATGTTCAGGCCAATTTTACGTTGAATCATAAATCACACATATATATTCTTATTAACAAAGGTCTTTATGAAATATTTCTTGTTTCTTTATTCAATTCGAATGCCCAGCCAACACGTGTTTCGTCGTGGGTGATTACCCAATCAACTTCTTCAGGGCTGTAGGAACCGGTTCATCAATACGCACGCACGGAGACGACCTAAACTCTAGCGTACTCGCTATGAGATAACCGCACGGAAACGGCCAGAATTATAGCGTACACGCTATGGGATAATTATTATGCGGATTGAAGCATCGAATTACGCGTTAAAGAATACTGAAATAGGGGATACACTCTAAATATACAGCCGGGACGGAAGTAGAACCGGTGGGGAGAACCTACAGTTAAATATACCTTTCCTACAGCCCTGAAGAAGTCGAAGTCGATTGGGTAATCACCCACGACGAAACACGTGTTGGCTGGGCGTTCGAATTGAATAAAGAAACAAGAAATATTTCATAAAGACCTTTGTTAATAAGAATATATATGTGTGATTTATGATTCAACGTAAAATTGGCCTGAACATGGGCATGGTTTATTAATTTTATAGCGTGTGCATAGGATTGAAGTTTATGTCTCAGTGGACCGCCCTTGGGTCCCCGACTGAGGGTTTAGGGTGTTAGTCTCCCTCGCCTTTGCACCGTACCAATATTCGGGATAACAAAACAGCGCATATTAGTGAGGCGCCAATACCTCACTCAGAAAAACACCCCTGAGGTTTTGTAAACCACTATTGAGTGTATTTAGTCAGTCTGGAATTTATAAAGGCTGGGCTAATCGCAGCAAGGGCTTTAAAAATAATACACACTATTTTAAAAACAATCCTTTGCTCTATAGGAAGACAATGAAGATTTCTCAGAAGGGGGGAGTAATATGACAATTCTTAGGCTGTTTATGTATCAGTCAAACTGCTTAATTCTAGACAACTTGGAGCCTAGAGAGAAGAGTCTTAGGGAGTTCGATATAAAGAGAGTTGACGTAGTCAAGACTGGATATGACCAAGGCTATGACAACCTGGATCAAGCCTTCAAAAGTCAGGAATTTAGAGATTTCTTTTGATCCTGCAAAGTAGCAGGATGAGATGACTGCACCTAACTGGGTTTTCAGGGACAACTTATTATCTATGATGACTCCAAGGCTTTTGACTGATTTCTTTAAGGGTGGGGGCTCCCCCATATCATGGGGCCAAGAAGAGGCATTCCAATAGACCATTTTACTTTCGGTGATGACAGTCTCAGTTTTATCCGCATGAAGTTTGAGATTATTGCTGTTCATCCAATCATGATAAGTGCATAGTGTTTTGGAATTTTTTTCTTAGGCAGTGTGGAGTTGTCTATCCTAAAAAGTAATTGAAGATCTTCTGCATGATTGTAAATAGTGCAATTCTTGTTTTTAAGCGCCTGAATAAGGGGGCGATTATACATGCTAAAAGGATGACGTGAGAGGGAAGAACCTTGAGGTACTTCACAGTCCAGATGAGTTTCTGTTGCCCTAAAGGGAGTAAGCCATACTGACTGGGAGCGTTTCAGTCTAATGCAGAGCCGCGTAGCCCTGCTGTATCCCATTGTGAAATTTTTTCCGTCTTTCTTCCTCCTTATTTCACTTTTGTGTGTTTTCTCCCTCTTGCTCTGGGGATAAGTCTGATCGGAAAAAACAAGTGCCAGTGTCCAAAAATGACTGTTTGGGAAGAATCAGCAGCACTTCTGGATAGGGACTACTGCTACCAGCATCCCTGTGGCCCCTGGAGGCAGCCCCTCTCAACTACCATCACCTGCCCAGCACTATATAGCACTTCATCACGTCCCGCAGCGCAAGAAGACTCAGCAACACTTCTAGATAGGGATGCTGGTAGCAGTAGTCCCTAGAGGCGGCCCCTCTCAACTACGATCACCTGCCTACCGCCTTAAAGTGCTTCATCAGGTCCAGCGGCTCAGGAAGAATCAGCAACACTTCTGGATAGGGACTACTGCTACAAACATCTCTAGGGCCCCCTGGAGGCGACCTCGCACAACTACCATCACCTGCCCAGCTCTATAAAGTGCTTCATCACGTTCTGGGGCGCAGGAAGAATCTGCAACAGTTCTGCATAGGGAACACTGCTACCAGCATTCCTAGGGCCCCTGGAGGCAATCCCTCTCAACTACCATCACCTGCAGACCAGCATCCCTAGGGCCCCTGGAGGCAGCCCCTCTCAACTACCAATCAATCAATCAATCACAGAATTTGTAAAGCGCACTACTTACCCGCGAGGGTCTCAAGGCGCTGGGGGAAAAACAAGGGGGGGGGGTGCTGCTACTGGTCGAACAACCAGGTCTTGAGTAGCCTGCTGAAGGTCAGCAGGTCTTGGGTCTGTCGTAGGCTTAGTGGAAGGGTGTTCCAGGTCTTGGCGGCGAGGTGGGAGAAGGATCTGCCGCCGGTGGTGGTTCTTCGAATGCGAGGGACGGTGGCGAGGGAGAGGTCGGCGGAGCGGAGTTGGCGGTTGGGGACGTAGAAGAGGAGTCGTCTGTTGAGGTAGGCTGGGCCAGTCTTGTGGAGTGCCTTGTGTGCGTGGATGAGGAGTTTGAAGGAGATTCTCCTGTCGACGGGGAGCCAGTGCAGGTTCCTCAGGTGGGGGTGATGTGGCTGTGGCGTGGTACATCGAGGATCAGGCGTGCGGAGGCGTTTTGTATGCGTTGCAGTCGCTTGATGAGCTTGGCCGGGGCTCCCGCGTAGAGGGCGTTCCCATAGTCAAGTCTGCTGCTGACGAGGGCCTGGGTGACTGTTCTTCTCGTGTCTGTCGGGATCCACCTGTAGATCTTGCGAAGCATGCGGAGGGTGTTGAAGCAGGAGGATGAGACTGCGTTGACTTGCTTGGCCATGGAGAGCGTTGAGTCGAGGATGACTCCCAGGTTGCGTGCGTGGTCGGTGGGTGTCGGGGCTGCTCCCAGCGTCGTTGGCCACCAGGAGTCGTCCCAGGCTGAGGGGTTGGAGCCGAGGATGAGGACCTCTGTCTTGTCCGTGTTCAGTTTTAGTCGGCTGATCTTCATCCAATCGGCGACGGCCTTCATCCCTTCATGGAGGTTGGATTTGGCGGCGAGGGGTCCTTGGTGAGGGAGAGGATCAGTTGAGTGTCGTCGGCGTTGGAGATTATGTTGAGGTCGTGCTGTCTGGCGATGCGTGCGAGCGGGGCCATGTAGATGTTGAACAGTGTTGGGCTGAGGGACGATCCCTGGGGTACGCCGCAGATGATCTCGGAGGCTTCGGATCGGAATGGTGGGAGGCGGACTCTCTGGGTTCTGCCGGCGAGGAAGGAGGTGGCCCATTCCAGGGCCTTGTCTCGGATCCCTGCGTCGTGGAGGCGTGCGCGTAGAGTGCGGTGGCAGACAGTGTCGAAGGCGGCGGAGAGGTCCAGCAGGATGAGGGCTGCGGTCTCACCGTTGTCCAGCAGGATCCTGATGTCGTCGGTGGCGGCGATGAGGGCAGTCTCAGTGCTGTGGTTGCTGCGGAACCCCGATTGGGATGGGTCCAGGATGCTGTTTTCTTCGAGGTATCGGGTTAGCTGTTTGTTGACGATCTTCTCGATGACCTTGGCTGGGAACGGAAGCAGGGAGATGGGCCGGAAGTTCTTGAGGTCTCTCGGGTTCGCCTTGGGTTTTTTGAGTAAGGCGTTGATCTCTGCGTGTTTCCAGCTCTCTGGGAAGGTCGCGGTCTCGAAGGAGAGATTGATGATGTTGCACAGGTGGGGTGCGATGGAGCTGCTGGCTTTGTTGAAGATGTGGTGCGGGAAAGGGTCTGACGGGGAGCCGGAGTGTATTGTGCTCATGGTCTTGATGGTGTCCTCGATGTTCACGCTGGCCCAGGCTGGCAGGGGGTCGTGGTCGATGGTGTGCGGCGGGTCTGGTGCATCGATCTTGGTTGGGGCTGTCTGGGTGTTGAAGCTGTCGTGGATGTCGGCGATCTTGCGGTGGAAGAAGGTGGCGAGGGAATCGCACAGGGGTTGCGACGGTGGGATGTCGTTGGTGTTGGAGCTGGGGTTGGAGAGTTCCTTCACGATGTTGAAAAGCTCCTTGCTGTTGTGTGCGTTGTTGTCGAGGCGGTCTTTGAAGGAGATTCTCTTGGCGGACTTGATGAGGTGGTGGTGGTTACGGATGGCGTCTTTGTGGGCTGCGTGGCTGTCCGGTGTCTTATCACTGTGCCATTTCTTCTCTAGTTTCCGGCAGGTACGCTTGGAAGCTAGGAGTTCCGAGGTGAACCAGCTGGCTCTTTTGGTGGTGTCAGCGTAGGTGAGTTTTTTCAGCGGGGCGAGGGTGTTGGCACAGTCGTCCATCCATCTTCTGAGGTTGCAGGCAGCGTCGTCGGTGTTGGATGGGTCGGAGGGAGGGCTGAGAGAGAGGGTTGCCCGTAGTTGGTCTTCGGTGACTTTGCTCCAGCAGCGGCGTGGGATCTGTTGGGTGCGGTGGTGTGTGGTGGGTTTCTGGAAGGTGAAATGGATGCAGCGGTGGTCGGTCCAGAGGAGTTCCGTGGTGTGGCTGAAGGAGACGTGGGAGCTTGAGGAGAAGATGGGGTCGAGCGTGTGGCCGGCGGAATGGGTCAGTGTTGTGACGAGCTGGCTCAGACCGAGGTTGGCGAGGTTGTCGATCAGGGTGGTGGAGTTGCTGTCGTTGTTGTTCTCCAGGTGAAAATTCAGGTCTCCGAGGAGGATGTAGTCGGTAGAGGTCAGGGCGTGCGTGCTGATGAAGTCGGCGATGGAGTCGCTGAACTGGGGTCGGGGCCCAGGGGGTCTGTAGACAAGGGTGCCTCTAAGGGTGGTGTTGGGGTCCGTGTGGATCTGGAAGTGCATGTGTTCGAGCGGTGCTGAGAGTGTTGTCGGTGCTGGTCGAGACACTGATGGTGTTCTTGTGGACGAAGGCGATTCCTCCTCCTACTGCGTTGACGCGGTCTCTGCGGGTGATCTTATAGCCGTCTGGGATGGCTATGGCGATGTCGGGGGCGGAGGAGTCGTTCATCCAGGTCTCTGTCAGGAAGGCGACGTCTGGTGATGATGTGTCGAGCAGGTCCCAGAGCTCGACGGCGTGTTTGCATGCGGAGCGGGTGTTCAGTAGGATGCATCGGAGGTGGTTGCGGTCCTTCTTGGCGGGCGCCTCGGTGGCTCTGAGGCTGGTGTAGCTGCAGTTCCGGCAGGTGAAGGGACCATGGGTGCGTTTCGGGGCGGCCTTGAAGCAGTTGTGCGTCCGTCCGGGGTTCAGAGCGTGGAGTGTGGTGGCATCGTATCGGCGTCGGTCCTCGAGGCTGGTGCAGGGGGCGCACGGCCCAGGGGTTCTGGCGCTGGGCGCGGTCCAGGCACGGACGGGCGCAGACGGGCTGGCCTTAGGCGCGCCAGCGGCGCGGCCGCGCAGCGGCCGCCATATATGGGGAGGTGGGAGGGAGGAGCAGCTGGGAAGCAGGGGCAGCGAATGGGCAGTCAGGGGGGCGGGGCCGCAGGGGACGCAGCGGCGGGAGTGGAGAGAGGCAGCGAGGGGTACAGAAGAAAAAAACGGGCACAAAGCAATGGGGGCAGCGAGGGAACAGAAGGAAAAAATGGACACAAAGCAATGGGGGCAGCGAGGGAACAGAAGGAAAAAATGGACACAAAGCAATGGGGGCAGCGAGGGAACAGAAGGAAAAAATGGACACAAAGCAATGGGGGCAGCGAGGGAACAGAAGGAAAAAATGGACACAAAGCAATGGGGGCAGCGAGGGAACAGAAGGAAAAAAAATGGACACAAAGCAATGGGGGCAGCGAGGGAAACAGAGAGAAAACGGGCACAAAGCAATGGGGGCAGCGAGGGAACAGAAGGAAAAAATGGACACAAAGCAATGGGGGCAGCGAGGGAACAGAAGGAAAAAATGGACACAAAGCAATGGGGGCAACGAGGGAAACGGAGAGAAAACGGGCACAAAGCAATGGGGGCAGCGAGGGAACAGAAGGAAAAAATGGACACAAAGCAATGGGGGCAGCGAGGGAAACAGAGAAAACGGGCACAAAGCAATGGGGGCAGCGAGGGAACAGAAGGAAAAAATGGACACAAAGCAATGGGGGCAGCGAGGGAACAGAAGGAAAAAATGGACACAAAGCAATGGGGGCAGCGAGGGAACAGAAGGAAAAATGGACACAAAGCAATGGGGGCAGCGAGGGAAACAGAGAGAAAACGGGCACAAAGCAATGGGGGCAGCGAGGGAACAGAAGGAAAAAATGGACACAAAGCAATGGGGGCAGCGAGGGGAACAGAAGAGAATGGACACAATACAGTGGGGGCAGCGAGGGAAACAGACGGAAACGGGCACCGAGGCCACAAGCAGAGGGCGAGCTTACCAGCAGCAGCAGCGGGCAGGGCACCACAGGCGGAGCTGTGTGGCGGGGGAGCGACCTACCTGGCAAGGTCAAGGGTCTGCCATCATCTGCCCAACGCTATAAAGTGCTTCATCACGTCCTGTGGCGCTGGATGCCCATGGGCCTCGCCCGGTGGGCCCATCCAGTGCCTGGAAGAGCCGGGGCGGGCTACCCCCTTTGGCTCTGTGGCCGAACTCTGACACTTTGGGGTAAGACCCACCTGTATTGACTAACTACAAACATTTTAATTTAGTGGCCACCTGAATGGTTACCTCGTTGGACGTGATCTGTCTATTATTTAACTCTAGTTACAGTGGTGTGTGCTGGTTTGATTTGCTTTCCTGTGAGAGTTAACAAATGCTGTGGCATCTCCTACTGGATTACTAAATCCTGGCTGTTGTATCTGATATATACTAGCTGTCTACGTCATGGGGAAAAAGAAGTGTTCTGGTAAACTGGCTGGTGAACTTATGGGGAAAAAAGTTCTAGATTGTCCTTCACATACCAGTACCCTGCAAGATATTGAAAATATCATCAAGGTAGAGCATATATCTGAAAGAGACACGTTAGTGACAGATTCCTTACCTTAGAATATCCCCAGGCGTCAGGCTGGATCCGGAAAGTTTTTTTGCGTAGCAGTACCCTTGCGCGTCGGTAGGCGGCGTCGTGCGGCTCCGCGTCCGTCGTCGGCGTCGTGATTGCCGGGATGACGTCGCGGGCAGTACTTAGGCGCCGCCCTGCGCGCTGACGTCAGTTCTTCTTTTCCGCGCCAGCAACGCAGATCCGGGAAGAGCAGTGCCCTGGTCATTTTTTGACCATACTTTTGGTGAATTTTTTCACTGTTTTTCTATCAAGGTGTCGTAGGGATGCCCGGTTTCAAACGTTGCAGCGCCTGTGCTCGGATGATGTCCGTCACCGACCCGCATTGGGAGTGTCTCTTCTGCCTCGGCCGAGGCCACGACACGGAGTCTTGTGCCGACTGCCAGGCCCTCCACCCGAAAGCTTTGCGAGAGCGGTCTCGAAAGCTCCTCGAGGCCCGGCATTCGGCTCCGCGGAAGCCCCGGTCGCGTGAGAGGTCCAGGGGGTCGATCGCGGAGTCCACACCGGTCGTCGGCATCGAAGTCTTCTTCGTCCGGTAAGTCGAAACACAAGAAGTCCAAAAAGCATCATCGCTCTAGGACTTCGCCTCGCCGGTCTCGCGACTCGGCTGAGGCCCCTCCCGGCACCGTCCCCGCCCCCGCGGCCCCGGACATGCCTGTGGAGTCGCCCCCGCCATACCCGCCCTTCCCGGGTTCGGGGGCGGATCCGGCCAAAGTGCAGGAATTCCTGTCGGCCATGGCCCGCCTCTTCGGGCCTCAAGGTCCCTCCGGTGCGCCTTCGGGCCACGCGGGCCCTGATGGGGTTGCTCCGGCGTTGCCGACGGCTCTGGCCCCGGCGTCGCCCGTGCCTCCAGCCTCGATCCCGGCTCCGGCCCCGGCCTCGATCCCGGCTCCACAACCCCCATCGACGCCGGTCGACCTAACGACACCTCCGCCGGCGCCGATGTCTCCGGTGCCGTTCTCGACGCCGCCTGGGGCTCCGAGCGGCGTCGTTCCCCAGTTCCTTCCGGCTCCGGACATGGACCCGGACCGACGTCGCTCGACGCCGGTTCCGGCGCCAATGGGACCTTGGGTACCAAATGTCCCTCCTCCTCCTTATTTTGAACCTGAGGAGGACCAGGAGGACTGGGAGGGGTCTGATGACCCTCTGACACGACAGTGTCAGTACGATGAGGACTGGACAGAGGGTCTAGGGGATGCTAGTGGTCTAGATACTTCTTCCCCTGACACTGGCATGCTGTCTCCTCCCGTGGCTACGGAGGAGGGAGCCAATTTTGCAACGGTGTTGCGTAGGGCGGCTGGGGCCTTACGTCTCCAACTCCCTACTGTGGCGGTCAAGACTAATATCTTGACAGAGGTGCTTCAGCCGGCAGCCTCCTCTTCGGAGACTGTGCTGCCGTTTAACGACGCCCTCACTGACGTTCTTTTGGGCGCCTGGTCCAAGCCCAACACAGGGGCTCCTGTGGATAGGAACGTGTCCCGACGCCATCGCCCAGCTCCGGGCGACCCCCTGTTTCTCTCTGACCACCCCACCCCTGAGAGCTTGGTTGTCCAAGCCTCCGCTTCCCAAACCCCCTTCCCTACCGCCCCTCCGGATAGGGAATCCAAACGCCTGGATCAATTTGGGAAGAAGGGTTTTTCTTCCTCCAGTGCTGGCTTGCGGTCCGTCAACACCGCTTGCCTTTTGGGCCGATATACCCACTCCTTGTGGGATTCGGTGGCAGATGTTTTGCCCCAGTGTTCTGAGGAGGTCCAGACACTGCTTTCCCGCGCCATTGCGGAAGGAAGGGATGCGGCCAAATATACAATTCGATGTGGCCTTGATACCGCCGACTCGCTGGGCAGGTCTATTGCAACGACGGTGGCGCTACGACGCCACGCCTGGCTAAGAACCACTGGTTTTTCAGGGGATGTCCAGAATACTCTCATGGACATGCCCTTTGATGGAGTCGGTCTTTTTGGTTCCAAAGCAGACCATGCGTTGGAGCGCTTTAAGGACTCACGGGCTACTGCAAAGTCCCTGGGCCTTTCTGCTACACGCCCTCCGCCGACTTCTGCTTTTCGCCCCTATCGTGGCCACGGTAGGGGCGCCCCTTCACGTCAGCAGCCCAGCCACCGGCCCGCGCAGCAGGCGTCTTCGCGTGGCCGAGGACGTGGATTCCGCCGTGGCGGATCGGGCAACCAGCGTGCGGGTCAGGCCACCACCTCCAACCCGTCCGCGGCCTCCAAACCCTCCTAGTCCCTCCTTTCAGGTGCACAGCACGCCAGTAGGGGGCAGGGTCCGCCATCACCTTCCCCACTGGCGTACCATCACCTCGGACAGGTGGGTCTTGGACATTGTCCGAAGGGGCTACTCCCTCCCCTTCGAGTCCACCCCCAGCCATGCCACCTCAATTCCACCGCATGTCAGGGGATCACTTGGTGCTTCTGCAGAAGGAAGTCACGGCCCTCTTGGCCAAGAGGGCCATCGAGCATGTTCCGACCCCAGAAGTAGGGCGTGGTTGCTACTCCCACTACTTCCTGGTGCCCAAAAAGGACAAGGAGGACATGCGTCCTATCTTGGACCTCCGGAACGTCAATCGCTTCCTCCGGAAGGAGAAGTTCAAGATGCTCACCCTAGCTCAGGTCTTGACTGCCCTCGACCCTGGAGACTGGTTGGTAGCGTTGGACTTGCAGGACGCATATTTCCACATCCCCGTCCTGCCGGCCCACCGGCGATACCTTCGGTTCACGGTAGGCCCCGAGCATTTTCAGTTCACCGTGCTCCCCTTTGGCCTTACCAGTGCCCCTCGGGTGTTCACGAAAGTGTTGGCGGTGGTCGCAGCTCATCTGCGCCGGGCAGGGGTTTCAGTCTTCCCCTACCTCGACGACTGGCTGCTGAAGGCGGGCTCGTCCCAGGCAGTCGTCTCCCACCTCCAGACTACGGCCGAACTCCTGCACTCGCTGGGGTTCTCCATCAATGTGCCGAAGTCGCATCTGATTCCTTCTCCACAGCTCCTTTTCATCGGTGCAGTTCTGGACACGACGCAGTTTCGGGCCTATCCTCCCGAACGGCGAGTCCGGGATATTCAGGCTATGATTCCGATCTTTCAGCCTTTATCCTGGGTTTCGGTACGGATGACCCTGAGGCTGCTGGGCCTCATGGCCTCCTGCATCCTGCTGGTCAATCATGCCAGATGGCATATGCGGGCTCTGCAGTGGGACCTGAAGTTCCAGTGGGCGCAGCACCAGGGCAACCTGTCCGATCACGTCCAGGTCTCGGAGGGGACTGCAAAACAGTTGCAGTGGTGGCTCTCGAACCGGCAATGGGTCATGGGCAGATCCCTCTCCCTTCCCCAGCCAGAGCACACAGTTGTGACGGACGCGTCCCTTCTGGGATGGGGCGGTCACATGGGAGAGGCGGAGATCAGAGGCCTCTGGTCTCCGGCGGAGTCCCGGCTCCATATCAACCTTCTGGAGCTCCGGGCGATCCGTCTTGCACTCAAGGCATTCCTTCCCTCTGTCAAAGGGAAGGTAGTGCAGGTGTTCACAGACAACACCACCGCCATGTGGTACTGCAACAAACAAGGCGGGGTGGGGTCGTGGACCCTTTGTCAGGAGGCTCTGCGCCTCTGGACATGGCTGGAACATCAGGGCATGTTCCTGATGGTTCAACACCTGGCAGGTTCGCTGAACGCCAGGGCGGACGAACCTCAGCCGCAGGTGCATGATGGATCACGAATGGCGTCTTCACTCGGAAGTGGCGCAAGGACTCTTTCTACAGTGGGGAGAGCCTTGGTTAGATCTATTCGCCACCGAAGAGAACGCGCAATGTCATCAGTTCTGCGCGTTGGAATTTCCAAGGCGGCACTCGCTCGGCGACGCTTTCGTCACGAGTGGAGTTGCGGTCTGTTGTACGCCTTTCCGCCTATACCACTTCTACCCAGAGTGTTGAAGAAGATTCGGCACGACCGGGCCCAAGTCATTCTTGTGGCTCCGGACTGGGCTCGAAGAGTTTGGTATCCCGAGCTACTCAATATGAGCGTAGATCCCCCGATCCGTCTGCCTCTTCGGGAGGATCTTCTGTCGCAGCAGCAGGGGACGGTCCTCCACCCGAACCTGTCCAGTCTACACCTGCTTGCGTGGAGATTGAGCGGCGGCAGTTGATTCCTTTCGACTTGCCTCCCGAAGTTTGTGATGCGATTCTGGCAGCCAGGCGTCCCTCCACTAAGGTGGTATACGCCTGCAGGTGGAACAAATTTGTGGCATGGTGCACAGCAAAGGCTGTGAATCCCCTTTCTGCCCCTCTTTCTGAGGTCCTTCTGTTCCTTCTCTCTCTGGCCCAACAGGGTTCTGCCCTGGGTACCATCAAGGGCTATCTTTGTGCTATCTCGGCCTTCCTCAGGCTCCCTGATCAGCCCTCCCTTTTCAAGTCCCCTGTTGTTAACAGGTTCTTAAAAGGCATTACACACCTCTTCCCTCCTGTTCCGTTTGTGATGCCTCAGTGGGACTTGAACTTGGTTCTACCTTTTTAATGTGCGCTCCCTTTGAGCCTCTACATAACTGTCCTCTTCGTCTTCTGACTCTAAAGACAGCCTTTCTGGTGGCCATCACCTCCGCTCGGCGGGTGAGTGAGCTCCAGGCTCTATCTTGCAAACCTCCCTTTCTGTCTGTTCATCCAGACAAGGTTGTTCTTCGGACGCGTCCGTCCTTCTTGCCAAAGGTGGTTACTGCTTTCCACATTGGGCAGACCATCACTTTGCCCACCTTCTTTCCGCCTCCGCATCCTTCCAGAGAGGAAGAGAGGCTCCACCGTCTGGACCCAAAACGTGCGCTCTCCTTCTATATTGACCGCACAAAACACTTCCGGGTGGATGAACAGCTCTTTGTTGGCTACGTGGGCGCCAAAAAGGTCGGGCGGTGCACAAGAGGACCATCTCCCGCTGGGTTACCTTGTGCATCAAGACCTGCTATTCTTTGGCTAAGAAGGAGCCTCCTGTTGGGCTGCGTGCCCATTCCACCAGGGCAACGGCTGCTACCACGGCCTTAGGCCGCGGTGTTCCGCTGCCGGTTATCTGTCAGGCAGCTACGTGGGCCTCGCTGCACACGTTTACAAAGCATTACTGCCTTGACAGTCAGGTCCGGAGGGACGGCTTCTTTGGCCGTTCTGTCCTCCAGGACTTCCTTGTCTGATCTTTGTTCGCAGACCCACCACCGGGGTTGGTATTGCTGGGGTATCTATTCTAAGGTAAGGAATCTGTCACTAACGTGTCTCTTTCAGATGCACAAGTTACTAACTTGTGTAACGATATATCAATCACGGCATTTTATAGAGCGCGCTACTCACCCGGGAGGGTCTCAAGGCGCTGGGGGAGGGGGTAAGTTACTGCTCGAACAGCCAGGTCTTGAGCTGCTTCCTGAAGGAGAGATGGTCCTGGGTTCGCCGAAGGTGAGTGGGGAGGGAGTTCCAGGTCTTGGCTGCCAGGTAGGAGAAGGATCTTCCTCCGGCGGTGGTTCTGCGGATGCGTGGTACGGTGGCGAGGGCGTGGCTGGTTGATCGTAGCTGGCGGGTGGGCGTGTAGAAGGTCATGCGGTCGTTGAGGTACTTTGGGCCCAGGTCGTGGAGGGCCTTGTGTGCGTGGATGAGGAGTCTGAACGTGATTCTCTTGCTGACGGGGAGCCAGTGCAGGTCTTTCAGGTGTCCGGTGATGTGGCTGTGTCGGGGGATGTCCAGGATGAGTCGTGCGGAGGCGTTCTGGATGCGCTGGAGTCTTTTTGAAGTTTGGCTGTGGTTCCGGCGTAGAGGGTGTTCCCATAGTCCAGTCGGCTGGTGACGAGTGCCTGGGTGACGGTCTTCCTGGTTTCAGTGGGGATCCATCTGAAGATCTTGCGGAGCATGCGCAGGGTGTTGAAGCACGAAGATGAGACGGCGTTGACTTGTCTGGTCATCGACAGGGAGGAGTCCAGGATGAAGCCCAGGTTTCGTGCGTGGTCCGTTGGCTTGGGCGCGGTGCCCAGGGCCGGGGGCCACCAGGAGTCGTCCCAGGCGGAGGGTGATGAGCCCAGGATGAGGACTTCCGTCTTGTCTGAGTTCAGTTTAAGGCGGCTGTTCCTCATCCAGTCGGCGACGTCTTTCATCCCGTCGTTTAGGTTGGCTCTGGCGGTGGTGGGGTCGTTGGTGAGGGAGAGGATCAGCTGGGTGTCGTCGGCGTAGGAGATGATGTTGAGGTTGTGTTGGCGTGCGATGGCTGCGAGGGGGCTCATGTAGACGTTGAAGAGGGTTGGACTGAGTGAAGATCCTTGTGGAACGCCGCAGATGACTTCGGTGGCCTCGGATCTGAACGGGGGGAGGCGGACTCTCTGGGTTCTTCCGGCGAGGAACGAGATGATCCATTCCAGTGCTTTCTCTCGGATTCCGATGTTGCTGAGGCGCTTCACTAGGGTGCGGTGGCAGACGGTGTCGAACGCCGCGGAGAGGTCCAAGAGGATGAGGGCTGCTGTTTCCCCGTTGTCGATCACAAGTCAAGGGTCTGTAAGAGACAGTAGTTAGTGACAGATTCCTTACCGCCCCACCCATCCTCCCCGTTCTGCGAACTGATTTCTAGGGTTAAGGACATCCCTTTCAGGGCCCTAGTATTTTTCAGACACCTGTGTCAGCTTCTTGCATGGCTCTGCGTTCCTGGCGCGGAAAGTCGTGTACAGAACTGACGTCAGCGCGCAGGGGCGGCGCCTAAGTACTGCCCGCGACGTCATCCCGGCGATCACGACGCCGACGACGGACGCGGAGCCGCACGACGCCGCCTACCGACGCGCAAGGGTACTGCTACGCAAAAAACTTTCCGGATCCAGCCTGACGCCTGGGGATATTCTAAGGTAAGGAATCTGTCACTAACTACTGTCTCTTACAGATATATCGTTACACAAGTTAGTAACTTGTGCTTTACAACCTGATGTGCTCTGTAACTCTGGAGCCCAACCAAAAAAGCCACAGACGTTCCCTTATTTAAGAAAAGGGCTAGTAAATCGAAGTCCTAAATATCCCCAGCTATTAACCCTAAAGTAATGGAGAGAGGAGTTCATACTGAAGTTAGTTCTCAACTGTGCATTTTACCCAAACCCCCAATGCCATTAAAACCAGTGGTTGTATGTTCCAATCGCTTTTCCCCTTTGGCCCCTTGTGATTCACCTACCAAAGCTCAAGGTGCGCCTGTCGACCATGCCCATCAGCCTCCAGAAACGGAGGGCTCTAGTGCCCAGATTAGAGAACTCTGGACAGTTATTAATACTCTAAGGGCAGAAGTAATGGTCTTGAGTGGTGAGATTCAATCCTTACCTAAAGTTCAGTATTCTGGGCCTTCGCTGTGAAGTCGGGGCAAAGGTTGCAAATATACTGATAATTGGAGGGCTACGTCCTACTCAGACCGTCCATCTAACTTGTTGACCCTTAGAGGCTGTACTGTGGCTAAAGATGGTCCTTTCCTTAAACCTGAGGTACCTACTCAGAAATTTCCATCATTGCTATCAGTGGGTAAGAGGCAAGGACCTAGTTGTTTCGGTGCAGATAAACATGTTAATCATGGAAAGCATGTTTGTGAGGGAAGAACGAGTGGTCCTCTACTCAATCCTGCTTACTTATGCCCACATCCTTCTTTGATCTCCAGTATGGCACAGAAACCTGTTCCTCCTACTGAGGCATACCCATCTATTGATACATCGAAAAATTATAATTTTAGTGTTTATTCTAGTATTAGGACGATCTATATGACTGGCGTGCTTAAGTTAAATCCATCTGTCAAGGAAGATTAGGCTGCCTTGATTAAAAAGGTGACCCACTGGATTAGGGATGTGAGGCAGTGTTATAGTGTGATACATTCAGACATAGTTAGGGCAATTCGATTGCCCCTTACTGCTATGTCTGATTGTATTAAGTTGGAGCTTTCCCATCATTCAGTAGTGAATGGTTTATTGTCCCTACAGGTGAGATCTTTCATCTACACAAAGTCACAGATTCAAAAATTAGAATTCCTCCTGTAGAGAGAGAGGAGTCATCCTTAATTCTGTCTCCTCTTGCCCAAGTGGATTTACTGGATAGTCCAGAGACTGCCCTTAGGTTTAATAGTCCTAGCCAAAAGTTATTTTCTTCCCTGGCCCATAGTGGCAGTCCCTGTCCTGGCTTAGACTCCTGTCCGGTAGATCCCAATAAAACAAAGTTCATGGCTATTCACTCACATAGAGGTTTTAGAGGGGTACTAACACAACATGGGGAGGTGCTTGAGAAAGTGCTAGATTTTGGTTATCTTGGCATTCGCTTATCTAGCACTAATTCATGGATTAGCTAAATAACAAAGAGTACCCTCATATTAAAGCACCGGGCGGACGCTATCCCAAAATCTGCGAACAAGATTTCTCTTCATCCAATCTCTCCCCTTCTTGAGGTTTGGAAGGCTAAAGCTGTAGCAACCACAGTTTATGGTGCAGAACTATGGAGCCACGTTGACCTAAAAGCTCTGGAGGTTGCCAAGAATAAATTCTTGAGAGCAGCACTTAAACTTCCCCAAATCTCTCCATTCGTTTTCAAACAAGATCTAGGTATTCGGTCCATAGTCCCTTTAGCTCACTTGAAACCCATCTTATATTGGTTGCGTGTTTAGCATAAGAGATGTTTTAGATAGATCCCAGGAAGGAGAGTTGTTACCATGGTTGGGTTATGTTAAACAGACTTTATATTCCATGAATTTATATGAGCATTGGCTAGACCCAGATATTACATCATCTGCAATAAGAACGTTCAAGTTTACATACTGGGAGCTTGAGGAAATAAAATTTTCCGAGCAGTTCTGTCTGGGACAGATGACTGAACGTTTTCTAGAGTTCAAGCCTATCTCATATTTTGAGAATTACATGGATGACATTGATCCCCAATTTACAAAAGCCCTCTAACTTGGGCTCAGGTTGGGCACACTTCCTCTTGCTACCTTTACTGCTAAATAGAATGGAATGCAAGTCGTGGAGGTAGCAAAACCTATCCAGCATGCAGAGGTGGCGAAGAAACAGATGATCATTTGCTGTTTATTTTATTATTTTTTTTTGCCCGAGTTACCACAAGCAGCGTTTTTTAGGTGTTGGCCAATGCAGGGTAGCCCTCAGAATTTGTAGAGCATGCACGTCTCCGACTATTGTCTTTTCCATTGCTAAATATCTAGAGAGCATCTGGCCAATTCGGCGTAACATTTCTTCCATTCATGCCACTTTAGCCTCTGCTTAATTCTAAAAGAACGTTTTAGTACTGTATTTTATGGTTTTATCGATTTTAATATATTCATGCTGCTATTTTGTATTTCAAAAATGTTATGATTGTTTTTAATGATTGCATAAGATGTGATTTATATGATGTGTATCATTGATCTGTCACTTTTATGGTCGAAGACCAAAATAAAGTATTCAAAGCCTGAAATCGTGAGTACCTGTGACCCCCACCGGCAACCACTGACTCAAATTGCTGCTGCACATACATCATTACTAAAATGGACACTGCACAGTGTTTACAGCAGGCCACCTCCCCTTCAGAGATGAAGGCAAAAAGGTGTGTGCTGCAAAATCTGTGATCATTTACCACCAACTAGTAGTCACTCCGATAGCTTGGTATAAGGATGCAGTAATCACCCTTGACTAATGGTAGTGGGCAGCGTGGGGTAAAGTCACTAGCCAACAGAGCCTACTGTGGTGTCAGTGAACATCACAGAAACATGGAGCACCCCTTTTAGAGTCGCATATTGTGGTGTTTAATGGATGGAAACACTGGGTAGGCCATTAATAAGTGGGATGCAGAAAAGATTTACCAGCCATATGAGGACTTGTCCGAACAGTGTTTGTGACAACAGAGCAAGCAATATTAGTGTTGTCTGAAATACAAAGATGTGCGATCACACATTTTCCACCCATGCTACATAAGTCCTTTTGATATGCAAATGGATCTTGATGGCTTGGGCACAAACACTAGAAGTTGCAACTTGAAGATGATCTAAGAACACACATCATGATTGCGTAGTGCCTGTATCTGCAGCAGACAACAGTGGTAGCAAAGAAGGGAAGAAGCCTAGAACTGTGTATTTATTATAACCTATAATTAGACATGGAACAAATACATTAAATGTAGTTCAACCCCTAGGCCCCTACTGACATCCGATAATGACCGTCTAATTTTCCTTCGTTTTGCCTCTTGCAGTACTACAAATCTGTGTGAAGTATCAGTAAAACATTACCTAGGATGTGTTCAGATATTTAATAATTTCTTACAGATGTTATGAGGTGCACCACATCAACAACCTTTTTATCAGTGCATTGTACAAAATGGAGCCTCTGTAAAAGATGTTTAGACATCTCTTGTTTACTAATCCTTGCATTCCAGCCAAAGAAAGGTAAATCATATGTTTCCAACACAACAGCCAAATAAAACCTCAAAACGTCTAACAACACTTCCAAGTATCTTGAGGTGGGAGGGTAAAGAGTGTGTGTATCAAGGGGGAGAGGATTGCTAAACGTGTTGATTTGTTTGGTCCAACTAAACCTTACAATTTCTCAATTTCCAACCAGGATTTGGTGCGGCTATGGGGGAAAACTCGTGTAATGGTCCCATAATTTATTTATTCTGTACTATACTCTAAAAATAGTAATCATTATGACTAATGTATCAACTTAGTTACTATATTTTTTAGAGAATAAACTATTGTGCATATGCTTTCCCCTTCAGACTCACTTGTTGCTGTAGCAACTGTATGTGCTGGTTCAGGAAGCAGCGTTCTGCAAGGAGTGGATGCAGACCTTTACCTCACAGGTACAGTAGTTCCTTCGCATTTTGTTGATATATTGTTGCCCATGAAATAGCACAGATTGAATTGTTTCCCTTGTCAAACAAATCTTCACCTCAGGCTGAAAGTGTTTATTGGAAAAAGAAAAACGATTAGTCAAAAATCCTCCGACAATCCTCCCTCATAAATTATCACTGGAGACCCGCCCTCAAGGCGCACACTAGTTTCTGGTATTGATCGCATGATTGAATTCTCACACTGAACACAAGCAGATGCCTAGCTGAGCACATCTGGTAAGTAAAGCTAGTTTAGTGGCCTGGTGGACTAAACCATCCACTCTAGTTACGTGCATTTGACGTCATGGCCACACGTTGGAATCCTGGCAGATCTACTCAGCCATTCATCCTTTTGAGGTAGATCAAATTAGTACCATTGACTTGAATAATAATAAACTTCTGTTGTTTCTGCGCCAATAGGTCCAAGTGTGAACATGAGCTTTACAAATACATGTTATGTTAAACAGTTTTGTCTGAGGGAGATCACTAAGCCGCCTCATGCATATTTCCCTCCGAGCCAAAAGGATCATATAAAAGAGCAGCTTCTCTTTATACTTATTTAGTTCAACCTGGCCCTTCCCGGTTCCAAAGATCACAAGGGGGAGGCTTACCTGAATTTTAACGCTGAGGCCCTCATACAATGTCTTGCACATGTCCTCCCAGTAACTAAAAATATCAGGGTGTTCCAAAAACATATGGATGTCATTTGCCTTCTCAAGCCCTCGCTTTTTAAAATCACCATTCTGCCTTTACCCATCTTCGCCAGTCGTTCCGGGGTCCAATACGGCCTATGGAGGGAAAACAGATGATTTCTCCTTAAACAGGCTGGCCTACAGTGCTGTATAAAAGATTCATAGATACTTACCATATATCTCTTAACTGCAACCCCGGCAAGTACTTTCCACACAGCTCCTCTGGCAGCAAGAAATCTCCATCCGCAAGGTCCACCATTATCCAGTACCATTGCACGACTTCCTTCTTCTTTAGTTTCCCTTTGGCTAAAGTCTCTTCCAGATCGTTCGAGCCACCTACCTCAGTGCCCCTTATCTGAAACCAGATTTTCACTTGAACATACTTAAACCTTGATATTCTTCCTTCTGCCATTTCCCTGAGTTTGTCCTAAGTCCACAGCAGCCCTTCTTGGAACAAATGGCCTCGGTTATAAAAGCCCGCCTATCTAATGGGCAAAGCCAATTCACCCTTGGTCCAATCTGGGGAGCCTGGGAGTCTTAAATTGGTGCATATCTACTGAAGTAGGGGAGACGAGTATCCTTCCGGCTATAACTCCACAGCTCTGTCATATCCTGCAGCACCTTGAGCCTCACCACCTTGTAGAATTTAGGATCTCCAAACATATACATGTAGCCTGCATCTCCACCCTGAATGTTCACCAACATTGCTTTAAACAGGTTTCCTATCTCTGAGGTCTCCGGCTGGTTAACAGCATTTTCCCATTTTTTAATAAAAAGGCCCATGCATAGTACTGGAAATCTGGGAGTGACAGACCCCCCTTTTGTTTCTTCAATTGCAAATTGTTCCAGGCCATACATGGCCCTTTTGAGGCCCAAATGAAACGGTTACCCTTCTCCTGTAACTTATCTAGCCACTTCTTCTTGAACATCAGAGGGATAGCATTAAAGATGAATGCAAATTTGGGTAGTATACATATTTTAACTAAGTTAACGCCCCCTAAAATCGTGAGCGGCAGATGTTCCCAACTCTTCATCAGGGTACCCGCCTCCTTCATAGTTTTAATGAAATTCACTTCTGACAGCTCCCTGATGTCCTGTACAATTCTTACCCCCAGATACCTCATCTCTTCTTTAATTATCCCAATTTCATTCGATATGTTCCAGACCATGACTTCCGTCTTTGAATTGTTTACTGAATTTGGGCAGGTTGCAGGGTATGCAGTTGTCAGCCACCCATTACAGCTAAAAGGAGGGGTGCTCTTCTCCTTCCTGATTTAACAAGCTAATGGTTCATATACATATTAAACAATAAAGGAGATAACGGACACACCTGCCTTGTTCCCCTCGATATCTTGAAAAGTGAGGTCAAACTCCCATCAACCAATACCCTAGAACTAGGGTTCTGATGTATCATTTGTAGCGTCCTACAGACATTTTCCCCCAAGTTAAACAACTTAAGCAAAGTTTGCAGGTAAGTCCAGTTCACTCTGTCAAACGCTTTTATGGCGTCCAAAGTTACCAGAGCCAACGGTACCTTATAAGTCATAGCCTGGTCTATTGAGACGATCAGGCCATGGGTCAACTCATGCAAAGCTCTTCCCTTAAGAAACCCTTCTGGTCATCATGCAGAAGACTACTGATCACGCCACCCAACCTTTCTGATAAAACCTTTGCAAAAATGTTATATTCTGCATTTAAGAGAGAGATCATCTGTAAGAATTACAACTTCTTGGACACTTTCCTGGCTTCAAGATAACTAATGCCTCATTCCAAGGTGGTGGTAACTGGCTCCCAGCCTCAAAGATCTCTCGGAATAACCTGGTGATAACTGGCATTACACTATCTCCCAATACCCTATATAATTTGAGAGGAAGACCATTTGGACCTGCTGCCTTGCTTGACCTGCTGGTCTTAATTGCCGTTTTAACCTCAGAGCGATAAATACTGCTATTAAGCAAAATGTTCTGATTCCCGCGTAATCTAGCTATATCTTCATTGTAGACCCAACTCCTCACCCTCTCCTCAGTCACCTCAATCTTCTGCGTAGAGGTCTACGAAGAATAGGCAAAAGGCATTTTCGATGTTCTCATTCTTCCTTAAGATGGTTCCCATCTTATTGCACTTTAGTTCACTGATGGAGTATGGAGAAAACAGTGGGAAAATATTTGCTTGGAAGGCCAAATCACATTTGATTAGGAACTCTTAAGTGAGCTAGTTTGCTGGCTCCCCCACCTTTTCCTGACTCTACCTTTCACAACTGCCACCAGCTTATTCTTTATTACTTGCAGCGACTCTTTCAGTGATCCTCCCTCGCCTGGGTCCTAATTATGTTGTGTCAATTTCCCTTTCGCCTCCGGTACTTTGGACTCTAATTATTTAAACTCGAAATTATAGGTCTTTTTCTTAAAAGAAACTAAGCTGGTGATTCTACCTCTTAAGAACGACTTAAAGGAGTGCCATACCATGTCCACAGATGCGGAACCCAAATTTATCTGAAAAAACTCCTCTGTTTCCAACCGAAGCGTTCTTACTGCTCCCTCATCTAACAGGAATGCGCGATCCAACGTCCACCTCTGCTGTTCAACCATAGTATCTAATTTAAGGTCGAGACAAATTGCAGAATGATCTGACAAATGGGCCCCTACGTGTTGAATATCTTGAACCTGCTCCCTTAATTTATGATATAGTAAATTCTCGACTAATTACCATATTTTTTGTTATTGTAGGTATACCCTCGTGTTTGTCCTACCCTCTCTCTCTCCATACATCATATAGCCCCAATTGATTCATCATAGTTTTTATAAATGATAGCATTTTCACATTTACCCTCGCTTTACTTTTTGCTGACTTGTCTAAAGCGTTATTTAAAACCACGGTAAAATCACCCCTCAAAATGATGGGGTCCTGGAAATGGAATAAGCTCAAAAACATTTCCTTTAAGGGTTCCGTGTCATCATCATTGGGACCATAGTAGAGGGGGCGTGGCTGACCGAGCAGCAAGATGACCGCTCATTAAGAGGGCTCCGCCGGCCGCAAATTAAATCCTTCAGAATTCTGCATAGCCAAGAACCCAATTCAACCCTGCGACACTGGAGATAGCAGGGGACAGCGGCGGGATCTGATTGTTATGGCTGATTGACGACTTTGCTCAGAGACGACGGCAGCGGCGGACCAGGTGCAGATGCGGGGACTGAGGCCGTGAGACGCAGCTGGTGGCGAAGCACGAGCGGTAGGCCTATGATGTGGCTACGCCAGCAAAGTTCTTACATCCTGTAACGCTTACCTGGCGACGGTACACAGCCCGCTGCAGGAGTATTCACTCCAGGTCCCGGCGGGCGGAGAGGCCTGCTTATGTGATCCCGGGGCTCCGTCTCCGGAGTGTGGCTGTCCGTGGAGCCTGCAGATAGGCATTGTGACTGTGACTGATTTATAATTGCCAGTTCGGCCCTGTGGCCTGGGACGATTTCTGGCTTTGTTGTTGCGGTTGGGTCATCAGTGATATCGGAGCGGACCTGTGTGACTACGACCCGCCATTTTGGATTGGGAGCTGTCCGGTCGCCTGCAGCAGATCGCTCCGTTTCCTGTGCGCAAAATCCTGGAGGCTCGGAGGCCGGTGGTGCGTGAATGTGCGCTGCTCGCTCTTTGTCTGGATCTGCATTGCTTCTGGCGGCTGTGCGGGTTGTTGTGGGGCCTTGAGACATCTGGAGTCCGTGAGGTACGGGTAGGCCCTCATCGGGGCGTATGGATACTAGGGGCCCGCAACCTACCCCACAAGCTGAGGTGGCTCCCTACTTGACTCCTCCGTGACACCCTATGCGGTGAGTGGCGCTGCTGGCACACCCGGGGCCGTAGTGCGGTGTGTCTAGGATCCCTGACCAGGTTGTTCCTCGTGAGGAGGCGGGTGGAACATTGACGCTGGCGAAGCGGTGGTGGCAGTTGATCTCCTAAGTTCCGATGATAATAGCCTCCTTTTGGGGATAACTGCACTGATGCTAGATTCACTGGATGCGCTACGGATTTGAGGCTCCGGTGGGCGGCGGTAAACGTCCGGTGTCAGGAGATACCGCGTGCGTGTTGGGTGCTGAGGAGTGCTCCTCTCCCGGTGATCCGGACCCGTGCGGAGCTGCCGTGGCCGTCTGTGGCCGCTTTCTTCATGTGCGTCGAGACCCATTGAGACAACTGGAGGCTGTGGTGCTTGAGGTGGGTCGCGGCACGCACCTGCAACTTTGGAGCTGGGGAGTGCTATACTGTCAATTGGGGAACGGCTTCATCCCCCCGGTCTCTTTCACCAGTTTGAGCCCACCTGTGTGCAGCCCATCTGTCTTTATACCACAACAGGCGCGGCGGGCTGCAATCGGACACCACTGTAGGTCTGCCCGCTGGTCTTTGACTATACACGACACTTACTCACTGTAATCCTTTCATTCTGCTGTCGCAAGTTCTGAGGTGGAATACGATGGGCAAGTCTGACACGAAACAAACTAAATTACAATTCGAGAGCAGGCGTCAAACTAGGCATACCGAAAATGAAGGTGACACGGACTCTGAAGCCGGCATGCGTGATGGAGCTCTGGGTGGAGAGAAGGATCTTCGGTCTCTGTTTCTTGACATGAAGTCTAGCTTAAAAACTATAGACACCAAATTAGACATCCTTACTTCACAGCTGGATCAGGTGAAGAAGCAGATGGACACTCATGAAACTCGACTTGACCAGCTTGATAATCGTAATACTGAACTACACTAATTTCAATGGACACTAAAGAACAGCTGCTACAAATGGATAAGCTTCTGAACATTATAAGGGCTAAGAATGGCAATTTAGGAGCCAGGTCCAGAAGAAACAACCTTCGTATAACTGGCATTCACGAAACTACAGCCATAAGTAAAATGGAAACTTTTGATGCAGCGCGTACAATAAAACTATTCTCCTCCTAGGTCACTTATCGGTCATCCAGGGGCAAACTATATTTTCTTACATCCACATGACGATGGGGCCCATAAACATCGCCTATCACACACGCACATTTCCTTTACACCTTTACGAAATTCTGTACTCCTAGGAGAAGCATGAGAACTAAATGGAAAACACCATTTATGTACCGCTGGAAGGAGCCGGGATATCTTATTACCTAAACCTATCGTTTTCTTTTCAGTTATTTCTTAAGATATTCCTGCTCATTGTTTTGTTGATGAATCATTCATGTAAGAAATTAGTTCATAGTGATTAAGACCAGCTAAATCACAATAACCAATTACTGGTGTCACAAACATTTAGTAAAATAACCACTGAGTCTTTTGATTTAAAGAATCTTAAATTTTATATAATTTTAAAAGCATGAGAAAGAATTTAAACTTTTTATTCAATTATTCATTCATTATTAATTCAAATATTTATTAAGCATAATCAATTTTATTGCAGAAAGGAAATTTTTGTCATGAAGCAAAACCCTAATTACCTGCCTACCTTCCTAATTTAGCCTAATGATTTCTAACCTAAGTTTAAGAATTAAAAATAACCTGATTCTCATACTCAACTGGAAAATTAAGACAGCAACAGAAACTTCAGCTCGTCAGCATCAGCTACCTGCAACCCGTCTCATCTAACAGTCTTTCAGCATCTCCCGCTCAGTAATGGATCGATCAGGACCACCAAACACTGGAAGCCACCAACACCGACTCTGACTGCGACTCTCCAACTCCGATCGTGACTGTGACCCCCTCCCACTAAGAGTAGGCCCTCTTATACCCTAATTCTAACTTTGCTAACTAATTGTTGCAACATTAATAACACGCTTTTCTTTCATTGGTCCATTCATTTCATCTATTCATTCTTTAATCAAGTTCTCTCGGATCCAACTGGTCCTTGGAATGTATATGATCATTTCCTTTCTCACAGTTCAAGACATGTTTCCATCCGCTTCGATCAGTACATTTGTAACTTCTTTCGATACATTCGAGAACTCTGCAGGCATTGTCCTTTCTCTTAAAATGGTTTCCCACGGTTCCTTGCTGATCACCACGGCACACTATCAGTTCAATTAGGTCACATCAGCCTTGACCATTCTCGCATCTTAGCCTCTCAGCAACATCACGAGGTTAGCTTTTCTCCAACTTTTCTCCCTTGTCACGTGTTTCCCCGCACTTGCGCACTTCATTAACTGGCAGCCATTTTATATCGCCACTCGTTTATACTTAGAAGCACTATTTTGAAATAAACAAAACATAATTAAAATAGAGAAACATAGCCTTTTCGTTTCCCTCCAGTCATCTACGTATCCCAATTAGTTATTACCTAGCCGAAAGCAACATTTAAGCTGTTCCTTACTTCAAACAGAAACTACCGAGGTAGTATTCCCTCAAGACCTCAATTTCTTTAAATTACGGCTTCTCAAAGCTCGAGATTAGGGCATAATAAACACACTTCTCCACACAAAGTGCTTATTTGTTATTACATCTTTTATTCAATTTTTCTTTCTTATTTTTAGTTTTCTTACTTTTAAATTTTTTCACATTTTATAAAAACATTATTAGAAAGTACGTGTATGTATTCTTCAATTTACAACACAATAATTTTTTTCATTTATCATAAAGTACTACTCAATAAATACACAGTATTACAAAACTTATAAGATCACCTAAAATGAGATAATAATAATAGAATTCAGCAAACCCCCACACACACAAACACACCTCTCACAACTCCACAGTCATGTCTCTTATACTCAATGCATTCAACATATATACACCCCAGAACAACACTGCATGCACAGATGGAAAAGCCGGGTGTTGAAATCAACCCTCGGTTGCTGTGCTGGTAGCTGGGGTGTCACACTCTCTCTGGTCGACGTACGTTTCAATGGTATAGTGATTTCAAAACCATCTTCATCAGGACCTATTATTGAATACTTTATAACAGGTGAAGGGAGGGGGAATAAAAGAACTGTGAAAATAAAAGGAGAAGAAAGAACAGACATTAACTACATATATAGAAAGCCCTAGGAGATATCTTACATTTCTCCTAAACAAGACAGTATAACAAGCAAATGTGCCACTACAGAGCATTTATCACAATCAGAACCTTGACCTCCGTTACATGGGATTAATAATGTATCTATCCAAGTGTAAAGAGAGAAATCAGGTGAATTACAAATGAGTTAGATTAGAATAGAAAGACTGAGAAAAGTCGAATGTAGTTAATGATTCTACTTGTGCTGGTGATGTATGTCTACTGGGGAAAAGGGAATAAGAGAAAGCATTCCTTAAGCCCATAGAACAGAAATATACCTCAACAACAGGCGATAGAGGCAGTAGCCACTCTTCTTGATAGAATGCCCGGAGAAAGGCCGGATGCTTTTATATTGGAATGTCTAGAGATCGTTCTAAAAAACAACTATTTCGATTTCAAAGGAAAGCTGTATCACCAAATCAAGGGGACCAGCATGGGGGCATCTTGCGCCCCGAGTGTGGCTAATATCTATATGGGTGAGTATGAACTTAAACACATTTTTAATGAAGTGGCCCCCTTTTACGAAAATGTGCATAGATGGCACAGGTTCATCGATGACATCTTTTTATCTGGCGTGGCAATGAATCTACCCTTCTAATGTTTATTGATTGGCTTAATGCCAGTGATGACAACTTGAGATTCACTAGTCACTATAGTTTAAGGTCAGTGGAATTTCTGGATATAGTTATTATCGGTGAAGCAGGAGAAATTAAAGTAAATTTTTACCATAAGCCTACAGCTAAGAACACCATTTTGACATTTGATAGCTACCATCCCAATTGCCAGAAAGATTCCATCCCTTTTGGAGAATTCTTAAGGATAAGACGCAATTGTTCAAAAATTGAAGACTATGATAAAAATGGTAATGAGCTGAGACACAGATTGCTGCAGAGAGGATACCCTAAACGCCTTATTAGGATAGCCTACAAAAGAGCGCGCTATTACAACCGCGAGGCCCTTTTGGCAGGTAGTACTCGGCCCAGAAATGAAAATTTGGTCTGTGTCATCAACCACTCACCCTTGAACTACAAAATTAAGAAAATCTTGGACAAGCATTGGTATATTCTCAACACTCATGAAGACGAAGACGACATACAAAAACCGATAGTAGCATATCGGAGAAACCGTAATCTTAAAGATAAATTGGTACACACAAGGGAGAGACAAAGCCTACAGGAACATCAAACTACCATCACAGGCCCACCAATTTTGGGTAACCACCGATGTGGTACTTGCGTGGCATGCGACACAGCGGTTGTCACGCAATCTTGGGAATACCGGGGAAAGAAGGGGAAACTGAAACACTTCACAAATTGTAGAAGTCACAATTTAGTTTACCTCATTCTTTGCCCGTGTGACAAAGGCTATGTGGGGGAAACAAGTCGTGAGTTTAGAACCCGATATTGTGAACATAGGTCAGCAATCAGAACCCGCAAAACTTCGGCCCCTATGGTCCAACATTGTATTGACCACAATCACCATGAAAGTGAGTTACGTTGGCTTATCCTGGAAAAAATCATAGGTAGTCCTGGAAAAAATATTGACGAAGTAAGGAAACGCCGCGAAACTTATTGCATTTATACCCTCAACTCAGTGAGAGAGGGCCTTAATGAGGAGATAATTTAGCAAATTACTTAATGGTGCCAAGACCACCCACTGGGTCTTCCCCTTAGACCTAGGTGGATTTAGGCTCATGATTAATTGGTGGCTGACGAATAACTTAGAACACATACCTGCATTGTACATCTTCCTCCCCCTGTGTTCTTAGTGGTTACGGGTAGGCATCTAATATGAACTATTCTGTGTCCTCCTAAGTAGCTAGAACATCATTTACACTAGTGTGGGGTGCTTTCCCTTTTCATCTTTGAGCAGCGATTGAATCGTACTCCGTATGTGAATATACCTATCTGCAGGCTTCTCTCTTTAGAAGATGTTAAAGAAATATACGCTAGATCGGCAGGATCACATCAGGCTACTGTGAACATTCGTCTCGCTAATGGCCATATGCTGGTACGTGTGTATTGGAGCAATAATATCAGCTTCGGATTACCACACTATACCAAGGTATCTAACCCACAAGGGTCCCTTGATGCACACCATATCGCTTATAGAGCCGGTTCTTAGAACTTCATATGGGCTATATCCCATGATTTTTGTTGCAATGGCAGGCTCGGGAGATTGCGAGCTATGTCTTTCATTAGTGCATCACTGGCAACCCGCTCTAATAATATTAGTCAAGTAATGTTAGGGATTTCACCATACTGGTTTAGTAATTTTAACCAGTCCAATATGGCGTCGAGTAATATCAACAACAACATTAAATTTTTTCTCTTCCGGGTTCACACGTCCCGAATCCCACGTCATCCTTATTTGCGGACTATCGCGAGAGTGAGCCGCGTTAACACCGTATTTAGAGTATATAACAGACTCAGCTGGAATATAGATCGTCTTAGGCTGACGATAGCAGGCGTGCGGTACGAGTATCACATGAGAGGTAAGTAATTCCTTGGGGGGGTGTCTGTCTAATTGTATGCCCTTGGACACACGCTCTAGGTAGTGAGTTATTAGTATGGGCAGCTCACATTTTTGTGGGAAGGTCTTCTCGGGATGGCTGCCAGGAACTAAGTACAGCGCTAGTTATAATCATGAGAGAACCCTGGTATTTCTCGCTCCACTTCTGAGTTGGGATTTTGAGCTTTGAGGAGAGGTATCTGTGTGAAGCATTGTCTACATTGGCATACAGCGATGACAAACCTGTGCGCATGGTTTAACACTGACCGGAAGGCAGATTCAGAATACATACTTACAACCCGTTCCCTTGAGAATTGTTTAGGTTTTAGCACTTGTACACTGTGGAGAAGGTACACCTGACTATTTTCCGGGTGGTAAGCCGTATTATTCATTATTTTTCTTTTTGTAGACTGCACTGAGGACCGCCTATAAGAAGCAGTACATACTGAAAACAAACCTATTCTTGCATAAATAGTAAGCACCTACAACCATTTGGACGCCGCCTGGCCACAACTAGGGCAAACCCAGCTATTTCGAGGCTCGTAATCAGAAAGGTATGTGATCTAGTTATATTAGTAGTCACTGACACCTTCATGTAGTGTTGGTAGATTACAATTATGAAGAATATACTCTGAACCCTAGATCTAACATATGGTATTGTTCTTTCATAATACCTAGGCCTCTTGAGAGGACATTCAAATCCTTGTGTTGAACAATTCCAGCATCGTTTAAACAGATAGTGGAGTGTACTTACAACAGGATCCCCAATATATTATAGGACATCTAAACGTAAGGTAATTGTATTTTATGTGATGTATATAGGTCATGCCAACACACTAGTATGAGCAATAGTATTGGTTCTAATTGCACGATGAACTGTATCCAATTTTTCCACTTATCTATTACAGATTCTTGATAGACCGGTTTTTAGAAGCTAGGCCCAAATCTGGGTGTGGCATAATTAATTGCCTTTTTGAAACCAACAGTATCCTTATAAAATACGTCACGGATATTTATAACAGGTAATCATCATGCCTTATCATTTTAGGGTGAAAATTCTCAGTGGTACTTAGGTTTTGTCTGATCTAGGATACTATGTAAAGTAACATAGGACATTAAGAACCTGTTCTATGGGCTTAAGGAATGCTTTCTCTTATTCCCTTTTCCCCAGTAGACATACATCACCAGCACAAGTAGAATTATTAACTACATTCGACTTTTCTCAGTCTTTCTATTCTAATCTAACTCATTTGTAATTCACCTGATTTCTCTCTTTACACTTGGATAGATACATTATTAATCCCATGTAACGGAGGTCAAGGTTCTGATTGTGATAAATGCTCTGTAGTGGCACATTTGCTTGTTATACTGTCTTGTTTAGGAGAAATGTAAGATATCTCCTAGGGCTTTCTATATTAGTAGTTAATGTCTGTTCTTTCTTCTCCTTTTATTTTCACAGTTCTTTTATTCCCCCTCCCTTCACCTGTTATAAAGTATTCAATAATAGGTCCTGATGAAGATGGTTTTGAAATCACTATACCATTGAAACGTACGTCGACCAGAGAGAGTGTGACACCCCAGCTACCAGCACAGCAACCGAGGGTTGATTTCAACACCCGGCTTTTCCATCTGTGCATGCAGTGTTGTTCTGGGGTGTATATATGTTGAATGCATTGAGTATAAGAGACATGACTGTGGAGTTGTGAGAGGTGTGTTTGTGTGTGTGTGGGGGTTTGCTGAATTCTATTATTATTATCTCATTTTAGGTGATCTTATAAGTTTTGTAATACTGTGTATTTATTGAGTAGTACTTTATGATAAATGAAAAAAATTATTGTGTTGTAAATTGAAGAATACATACACGTACTTTCTAATAATGTTTTTATAAAATGTGAAAAAATTTAAAAGAAAGAAAACTAAAAATAAGAAAGAAAAATTGAATAAAAGATGTAATAACAAATAAGCACTTTGTGTGGAGAAGTGTGTTTATTATGCCCTAATCTCGAGCTTTGAGAAGAC
This sequence comes from Calotriton arnoldi, assembly GCA_963921515.1. Lineage (NCBI taxonomy): Eukaryota > Metazoa > Chordata > Amphibia > Caudata > Salamandridae > Calotriton > Calotriton arnoldi. Next base: position 574,665 of record CAWUFW010008756.1, read on the forward strand.
GTAATTTAAAGAAATTGAGGTCTTGAGGGAATACTACCTCTGTAGTTTCTGTTTGTTTCTTTTCCCCCTGTTCCCTGACCTATAAAGCTAATTCTCTTAGGGGGGTGCCTTTCTAATCCTAGCTGTTCCTTACTTCCCATCACTATTGTTTTTGCAACGACACGTTTATTTTCTATGAAGCACAAATCGTGCATTTATTATAAATTAGTACGCAATTATTTTTATGTTATAATTAGACACACAAACATTCGTTAATAGATTATTCAGCACGTATACTTGCGTATTACCCCTCCCCCACGTACAGTGTTGATTAATACGTTTAAACGAACATTTTATTAATTATTTTAAAAATTTGTTAGGGGTTAAAACATTTTATTTTCTCTGCTCCATCAACTCCCCCTTTGGTGATTTTTAAATCACCACATAAAAACCCAAGTCATACTTCTTTTTCAGGCAGCATATGTCTTTCATCCTTTTGCTTTTTGTTAGTTACACATCTGTTTCCCTTTCATCTTGTCTTCTTGTCTCCTTATACATGCTTTCTTTCATTTTCTCTAACTCTATTTCACCCATTTCTCTCTCTCTCTTTCATTATTCTGTTATTTCTTTTTATCTTATTTTGTCTTATTTTTCTTTTTATACACGTTATTACAATTTTCAACACCATGGCTAACAATATTACTACAGTTGCTATTATTATAACTTTCCCTATCATTAGTCTACTCATTCTGGTTAACCAATTTGCTACGGAAGAAAACCCTCTACCAAGTTTTCCCAAGACACTTTCAACCTCCAGTGGAACTAGTTCTTTTTGCAAATTTGTAATATTTGTAATATACTTCTGTATATTTTCACTTTTATCAGGAATGTAAGTGCAACAATGTTGGACTTTCAGCATTCCACAGACTCCACCCTCTTTTGCCAAAAGAATATCAAGGGCAAGCCGATTTTGCATCACCATAGCTCTCATGGCAACCATTTCGGTATTTACCATCAAGAACCCTCCCGCAGTATCTGTAGACAAACGATCTACTACTGTGGATAACTTCCAATTTTAAATGCATTCAAAGATATTCCCACTGCTGGTATTAATGCTCCAAAAATATCACCTACAATTTCTGAAAAACTTTCCCTCTTTCTACGTGTAAAGCTATTAATCATCTTGTATGTTCCTTTTTCTTCTCTGTCCATATGAAATTTTTTTGGAAAGACCAGGCCTACATAGCAAGTTCCATACCAATGGTCCGGTAACCTGTAATAAGCTCTATTCCCACAAATATAATAGATACCTGGAAATATTGGATCTTTTCCACCTTTGAATCCCCAACCTCCCAAAATTTGATAATTGTCATGACAGATACTGGAACCTACAAAGTAATTGTCATAGACTGTCTTATTTCTCCTAATACACAACTTTCCTGTTTACGGCCAATCTAATGTCATTGCTGCATTTATCTTTTTCCCTTCATGATTTCCTTCCTCAAACGTCCATAGATGTGTTCCTTCCTCTTTATTGCTTCTTTTTGAAATTTCATTCTTCTTTCTTCAACCATTTCTAAAAATACCTTTTCTTCTTTCTTTAACTCACAGGTAAGGTTGTTATTAACTATTTCTTCTAATGTTAATTTTCTATGTTCTAGAAAGAATTCTCCTAAAACTTTTGCTGGTTTTACTTTGTAAAGTTCTGGTACTACCGGAACATTTGCAAAAATCTTATCTATATCAGTATAATAAGACTCTAATCTACCTGTTTTATAAAATAAACTTGCTATTACACTACAGGTTATTCCATAAGTTAGAGGTAGGTGATGATAAGTCACACCTTCTGACACTGATGTCGGCAACTGCATACAAACATAACAATCTCTCACATCCATTGCCTCTACATATTCATACAACAATTTTGTAAAAACATTTTTAGAAAAGTCTGTTACTGACTTATCCTTATGTAATTCTCCACTACTTTTTAAAATAACTGGTTCTTTAATATTAGTTTCTTTTTCTGGTTTAGTATCATTCTTAGCTTCTATTACAGCTAAACTAATAGGAATTGTGATTGCTAAAACTATCCATACGGTCATTAATAAACCTGTACAAAAGCAGCACATTTTACACCATCTTTTTACAAACTCACATTTATCTCTTCTATCCCTAGTATTTTCCATTTTGCTTTTATCTTTTTGTTAAGTTTCAGAAAATTGTGTCACTACACCTCAGAAATGACTTAGATGCCACTCTGCTTTCAAAAAGTCTTTGCTTGGTACTTTCTTTTAATTCTCTCCAGAATTCTTTCGTTGTCACATCCGGTGATTTGTCTTATCCAGTAAAATTGTCATGTCCGGCAGAAGCACTATAAGTCTTCACTTCAGGTTTGTTGCATCTCACCTTTACCCATTCGATTTCTTAGTCTCGGGTTCTCGTGAGTGTTTCCTTCTTCTTTGTAATCCGTCAATGCGATATATAGCCACTCAGGTGACTTGTACTTTGCATTCACTTTCTTCGTTCTTTTAGACTTTTGCAGTCGTTTTCCACTTGGCTTTTCTTGTCCCTTTTGACTTGTTATTTCATTCACTTGTTCAGCACTTTTTTCTCCTGTTCTTATTATTCTATATCTCAATTTTCTTATATAGTTGCTGGGCCAATTATCTCCTTTTCTTGGCCTTTTGGCTTCACCTTCTTTTTCTTCTCTTTCTGATTTCCAATTTCTTTTTCTTGATTCAGTTTTTGTTTTCTCCTCTTCTCCACTCTCTTCAGATTCGGTTTCAACTTTTTCACTATTGTCTCTTATTTTGAAGCTTATGATCTCGTCGTCTCTTACTGGTGGATCTGTTTTCTCCTTCTTGTTTTCCCTTATTACTGTCCCTCCTCGGTGTTCTTCCGATTTGGTGTCTTCCTCACTCTCTACTTCTAAATTTCCCTGTTCTTTTGTTTTTCTATCTGTCCCTATTGCTCCTCGGGGTTCTTCTCGATTCTCTAACTTTTTGTGTACTTCTTTCCCTACTTCGTCTATTAATATTATTTCTGAAGGATTTCCACCATAACTTGTACTTGGTTGCTCATCTAGATCATTTTCTTCTCTAATTGGTTTATAACCCCAAGTTCTCCTTCGAAATTCCTCACAATTTGCAACTGAATCATCAGATCCTGAACTTGTATCAGATATTTCCAGATGTCGACTTACAGGTCGATCTTCAGGATCTGGAATTTCTTCCTTCTTCTTCTTCCTCCTCTTCTCTAGAGGTGCTCGCAGTTGGGGTTTCCAGATGTCGACTTTCAGGTCGATCTTCAAGTTCTGGCACCCTTTCTCTTATTCCTGTTATCCCAGTCGTTAAACTTTTATCCCACACTTCCAGACGTCGACTCACATGTCGATCAGTAGGTTCTTGAACTCTGATTGTGTGGCTGGCATGGACCCAGTTCTTTACTCCTGCACACTTGACTGCAGTCGTTGTCACTAGGATTACCTGTCGTGGCTCGTCCCAGCGAGGAACTAGACAGTTTCTTCTCCTGTGGATTTTTATGCGGTCCCAGTCTCCTGGATTCAAGTCGTGGGCTGGTTTTCTTTCAAGAGTGGTCGCATCCGGTCCAACCTGATGAAACACAGAACGTACCACATCAGCCAGTCCCTTGCAATAATCCAGTACTAGATCATCAGTTATAGTCAATAACTTGTTGACAGGTACTTGTGCTTGTCTCATTGCTCGTCCCATGATCATCTCATGAGGACTAAGTCCAGTTTTCTTTTCAGGGATGCTTCTGATGGTCATCAGAACAAGGGGCAGTGCATCTGGCCATTTCAGTCCTGTAGCTTGATACATTTTTCCTAATCTGTTCTTAATTGTTCCATTAATTTGCTCTACTACCCCAGAAGCCTCTGGTCTGTATGCACAATGTAGTTTTTGTTTAATACTTAATGCTTCACAAATCAATTGGATCAACTCATTTTGAAAATGTGTTCCTCTATCTGTCTCAACCGTGACTGGAAAACCATACCTTGGAATGAACTCTCGCAGCATAAGTTTTGCCACCGTTGTTCCATCATTCCTTCTAGTGGGGTATGCCTCCACCCAACGAGAAAACAAACAGACGACCACTAGAACATATTTTAGTCTGTTACAAGGGGGCATTTCGATAAAGTCCAATTGCATTCTAGTGAACGGACCTCCTTCTCGTCCTATTGTTCCTAGACTTACTACTGTCTTTCTTCCTGGATTAAACTGCTGACAAATAAGACATCTTTGACAAAGGCTTTCAGCTATCGCTCTGAATTTTGGGTTATACCAGGTTTGTCTGAAAAGTCTGATCATTGCATCTCTCCCAATATGAGCTTGTCCATGGTACATCCGTGCCATGTCTGCAATCATGCTATCAGGCATAACTGGTCTTTCATCTCTGTACACCCACACACCATTATTTTCCTGTCTTCTACATCCTGCTTTTATCCAGTAATCTTTTTCTCATCATTTGCAGCTTCCTGTAACTGTCTCACTTCATCCCATGTCTCGACAGTGTTAGTAAAAAGCAAAGGAGAAGAGATATGCTCCCTTTCTCTATTCTTATTCAGGGACACCATGTTCTCTGCACAATATTTGGCGATCTCATCAGCATAGTTGTTTCCAACAGCTATGTAATCTTCGTTTTTCTTATGTGCCTTGCACTTCACTACAGCTATTTGTTTAGGCAGCTGTATCGCCTCAAGCAGCTTTTTAACAACATCTCCATTTCTGATAGGTGTTCCTGCAGACGTCAAGAAACCTGTTTGTGACCAAATCTGACCGAAGACATGTACAATACCGAAACCATATTGGCTATCGGTCACAATCGTAACTCGCACATTTCTTCCCAATTTACATGCTTGAATCAAAGCAATTAGTTCCGCAACTTGTGCAGACCTTATTCCTTTCAGACAAGACGCTTCCATCACAGTTGCCACTGTGCACACTGCGTAAGCTGCGCTTAAAACTCCTTCTTTCGTTCTCAAACATGAGCCATCCACAAACATGACATAATCTGATTCCTTTAACGGTTCATCTTTTATGTCAGCCCTTGGTTTTGTGCAATATTCCAGCACATTCAGACAATCATGATCTACTTCGTCTTGTTCAATTATACTCTCTTCATCTGGCAATGATGTTGAAGGATTCACATTCATGCATCTATCTATGGTCACATTTTCAGCACTCAAGATTACTTTTTCGTACTTAGTCAGCCGACTATGTGTCATGTACTGTGTTTTTGTTCTTGTCAAAAGAATTTCTACTGAATGGGGAACATATACTCTCAGTGGATACCCCATCACTATACCTTCACTTTGTTCCAGACTTACACAAGTAGCAGCAACTGCTTTCAGACATCCGGGCAACGCTTTTGCTATAGGATCTAAAACAGCTGAAAAATAAGCAATTGGTCTTTTCATTGTTCCATGTTTTTGTACCAGTACTGAAAACGCACATCCATCTCTTTCACTGCAGTACAATTCAAAATCCTTCTCATAATCAGGCATGCCTAAAGCAGGGGCCTCACACAATTTCTTTTTCAACTCTTTGAAAGATTTCATTTCTTCGTTATTTAACTCAAAAGGGTCTCTTACATCTTTTTTGGTCAATTTTTGTAATGGTTTTGCAATCAAAGAGAAACCACTTATCCATTGTCGGCAATATCCAAACATTCCCAGAAACATTCTTACCTCTCTTTGCGTCATTGGTGCTCTCATTCCTTGAATCATTCTTACTCTTTCTGTCGCTATCTTTCGCACTCCTTTCTCAATTTTATGCCCTAAATATTGAACTTCTTTTTGACAAAATTGCAATTTTGAAGGGGACACTTTATGTCCTCTTTTCTCTAGATGGTTCAGTAAAGCAATTGTATCACTTACACATGCTTCTTTTGTTTTCGATGCCACCAATAGGTCATCGATATACTGCACCATCACTGACTTTTCTGGCATTTTCAAATCTTCCAGAGATTTCTTTAGAATCTGATTAAAGATTGAGGGGCTTTCTGTATACCCCTGAGGAATTCGGCACCATGCCAAAATACGCTCTCCGAACCGGAACGCAAATAATGGCTGGCTATCTGGATGCAAAGGAATAGAGAAAAATGCGTGACACAAATCTATCACTGTGTACCACTCAGCTTCGTGTGGAATTTGATATAGAATTACTGCAGGGTTTGGCACTATTGGACAACAGGGCACAACTATTTTGTTGATCTTTCTCAAATCCTGTACTATTCTGTATGTTCCGTTTGGCTTTTTCAGTCCCATAATAGGTGAATTACATGGACTGCTCATTATTTCTTTTAGAATTCCCTGTTCAATCATTTTATTTATTATGGGAGTTATTCCTTCAATTATTTCTGGAGTTAATTTGTACTGTGGCGTATTTGGGTAAGTTGTTCCTTCTTTTACTGTTACTTTTACGGGATCAACTTCTTTCATTAATCCAATATCTTCTCCTGTAAAATCCCACACATTTTCTTTCACTGCAATTTTTAGTTCTTCTGGAAGTTTTTCTGCATCAAATGCAGGACACAAACCATTCATTTCAGGTTCCTGATTCATCAAAGTTACTTTATACAATACATCTTCATCTGAGGTCTGAAATCCAATTCCATCTGGTGTACAATAAATTGTGCAATTCATCTTGCACAAGAGGTCACGACCTAAAAGATTTACAGGACTACAATCGCACACTACAAATCTATGCATTTTGCTAAAAGAACCAATTTTTACTTCCACTAATTCAGTAAGTGGTGTTTTAATCTGCTGATTTGCTACTCCTACCACTTGGATGTATTCACCTGAGAGAGGAAGGTTTGGAATTTCCACTGATCAAACAGTAGAACGGGTAGCTCCAGTATCGACAAGGAATGTTACATTTGCACCATTCACTTCTCCATCCACAAAGGGACCAGACTGATCTACCTCTAGAGTTGCGCCAAGTACGCACTCTTTTCCCTCTCCTGGGCACCATCAGAAACTTTCATCCGGCTCATCCTCACTCTGACGCAACCAATACTGAGAAATGTTAGCTGCTCGCGGCAACTGTGTTACCTGCTCTCCTCCGTAGAATCCTGTTTCTGTACTGTATCTTTGCTGGTTAACAGTGTTGGGAAGTGGTGGTTGCGGCACCTGACTTTGTTGAACAACTACCTCATTCTGCACCTGTGGAGTTAATGATTGATTTTCCGGATTAGGTTTAGGTGGGAACTTACACTCGTTTCTCCAATGCCCTAATTTTCCGCAATTATGACAGGGCCATTTCTTCTTTGCCTCCTCTAGACTCACTTGACCTTTCCCTTTACCTATGTTAGGTCGCGTTTTATTCTGTCGTGTTTCATTCCCACTATTATTATCCAATTGAGCTTCTGGTTTTTCTGCCACTTTCACCTGTGCCCACATTGCCTTCTCTTTCAATTTACGCTGTCTACTCTCAATATCATCACTGCAATACTTAGCCTACCTCAGCACCTCGTCTACTGTGCCATTCTGCCAATTAATCATATGCTGTTTAATCATTTCACTAATCTCTGGTTTCAACCCAAACACATCTGTACACAAAATGACTCATCTTTTTCACTTAATTCCTCATATCCACTATACTGCTTGAAGACCAACAACAACCTCTCATAATAGGCGTGTACAGACTCCTTACTTTCCTGTGTAGTTCTATCAATTTTTACCCAATCTGTCTCTTTAGGAGGAATCTTATTCTTCAAAAAGGTAATCACCTTATCATACTTCTTCATCACCTCAGGACCTGGAGCTCCTGTCTTAGGATCTCTTGGATATTCTGTAGTTGGCCAGTCAACTGTAATCTTACACTCTGACCACAAATCAGTTGGTACCACTATGTCAAATAATCCATCTAAATCTATCCACAACACCTTTGAAACCTTTACAAACCTCTCTACTTGTCGGTACCATTCAACTGGTTTCTCTCTTAGCTTCGGAAAGTCATTTGTGAATGATAGTATATCCTGCCTAGTCCAGGGAACATGCACATAACTACCACCTGGAGTTTCTCTCATAGGGTATTCTCTGGCAACAGGTTCTTTTTCAGTTATCATAAAAGCCAAAGAAGCTTTGTCTGTAATTTTCTCATTCTTTTTTGTCCATCTAACCTTCCATCTATCCACATCACCCCATTTTCTCAATAACACAATTAACTCTTTTATCTGTGTCAGACTTCCTGCCGTGTTCAAATTTTCAATATCTTTTTCACAAAAGTCTACTCTATAGGGTTTCTGCAATGTTTTCACTTTCGCAAAGTCTATTCCAATTTCACTGGCTACTTCTTCTAGTTTGTCATGCAAATTCTTTGCTCTCCATGTAATACTTTTGCACAGAAACATTATTTCATCATCCTGGTAATTTTTTATCTTTTCTGTACCAATCGTTCCTAGAATTAACTCTTCCATGTCAATTTTTAACCTAATTACATCTAATGGTTTTTCTTCTGGTTCTTTTATTTTAAATGCCTAGATCCACTCATTTAACTCATCAGGAGTTGGACCTATGGGTGTATTATTTAGTTCTATCCAATTACCACTCTTTTCAGGAGTCTCTGTTGCAGATTCTGTTACCATATGCATTTTCCTACCATTGCACTCATTCACAGTCAAATTTGTAGGTGGACTTGGTCTGTAAGTACTAGCCAAATTACTTGTACTTGCACTTTGTTCCATCCTTTCTTTTTCCTCTCTGAAATTGTGAACTCATGGGAATCACTAAAGATCGTTCATCAATTTTCTGATTCTCAAAAACTGGTATTACTGGACCTATTGTTACAGGCACAGTCACTGCTTCCATATTTTTCTTTAATTCTCTAATCTTCTCAGTTAGTTCTTTTGTTGTCCTTGCTAATTCGCTTGCATTGTCGCTTTCTATTCCTTCATTTTGTGAAGTTCTCATTTGATCTTTTGACCTATTTATTTCAATTCTTTTTCCGGACTTTTATTTCGCATAGTCTCTATTAGCGGCGCATTTGGTGTCACCACTGTAGAACTCTGCTGATACGGAGGTGGATTTCTATTTAAAATATCTTCCAGCAATTCATCATCCGTTTCGCTCTCATGCATATATTTTTCCCTCTCCATATGTTTCTTTTTCTCAGTACGTTTTCTCTTAGTCTCTTCCTCAACTGTAAAAGCTGGAAACAAACCTCCTGTCATGTTAGCACATCTCCAACGTTTTATTCTATCCTCATGATTTATTCCCCACATTCTTCCAGGCATAAACTCATGATCTTTTAAACCTCTGAATCTCTCTCGCTCATACATCTCATCCTCCCATTCTGTCAACGCTTCAAACTGTGTCGGTCTAGGTCTAGGTTCTAGATTTGTCATCTTTTCTCGCAAATTTCGCAAAACCGCTACACTAAATGAACCATTCTCAGGGAAAGCTAATGCACCATCATTCTTCGTATACTTTGCCCAATTTTCCAACCATATGCATGTATGATATCCATATTTCAGCATCATATGTGAAGCTGCTGATTTCGGCGGAGGAATTACTTGTCCCTCTCTAGTCACAACCTTTTTGTCTTTCTTAAAGAAATTCTTTATTTTTGTTGTCCATGACGTTCTCTCCCTTTCATACTCATAATACGGCATGTTTTTGATTGGTTTTTCTCTTCAAACCAACACTGTTCCGTGGACGGAACTTCAACCAATTACAGCGCGATTCACACTAACGCACCAATCAGAACAATTCCCTTCGTCCGCGAACCAACCAATCCTAGCGCGGCACTTTTCTACGTCACTCCTGCTCTTTTACCCCTCCTTTACAAAATTTATCGGCAATTTTCTTTTCACTGTTTTCTTCGTTAGTTACAACAATTAAAACAATTCCATAGTCTGATTCGCTAAACAAAAGTGACAGCTTTGTCCTTTTACACAAGAATCCTGTATTTCCAGTAGGCAGCGCTTACCTCTACCCTACCACAGAATTATCAACTCTCGCCGATAAAGTAGCACTTCCCTCTACCTTACCCTTCTTTCAAGCAAACAATTAACTCGTTTCTCTGGGGATAAGACACGTGGAGACTAGGCTCCTGAGAATTAAGGCCAAAGTTTCACAAGAAAACGTGATTTGCTATTTCAGTTACACACCTTTCGTACAGAAAATCCCTAACATAACACAACCTGTGTTATTACCAAAATGAATTCAGACCATGTACCAAATTCCATGTGACTTCTCTTGCCACACGTGTTCCACTTCCTACATCCCAGAAGCGTGAAAACTCACATATAACCTAACACGACTCAACATATAGTATTAGTCATAATAAAAAAAAAATAATAATAATCAATAATCAATAACCAATAATCACTAAACTAATCTATAGAAAACCATAACTCTGCTACCAAGAAATCTGATGCAGCGCGTACAATAAAACTATTCTCCTCCTAGGTCACTTATCGGTCAGCCAGGGGCAAACTATATTTTCTTACATCCACATGACGATGGGGCCCATAAACATCGCCTATCACACACGCACACACCTGGATTTCCTTTACACCTTTACGAAATTCTGTACTCCTAGGAGAAGCATGAGAACTAAATGGAAAACACCATTTATGTACCGCTGGAAGGAGCCGGGATATCTTATTACCTAAACCTATCGTTTTCTTTTCAGTTATTTCTTAAGATATTCCTGCTCATTGTTTTGTTGATGAATCATTCATGTAAGAAATTAGTTCATAGTGATTAAGACCAGCTAAATCACAATAACCAATTACTGGTGTCACAAACATTTAGTAAAATAACCACTGAGTCTTTTGATTTAAAGAATCTTAAATTTTATATAATTTTAAAAGCATGAGAAAGAATTTAAACTTTTTATTCAATTATTCATTCATTATTAATTCAAATATTTATTAAGCATAATCAATTTTATTGCAGAAAGGAAATTTTTGTCATGAAGCAAAACCCTAATTACCTGCCTACCTTCCTAATTTAGCCTAATGATTTCTAACCTAAGTTTAAGAATTAAAAATAACCTGATTCTCATACTCAACTGGAAAATTAAGACAGCAACAGAAACTTCAGCTCGTCAGCATCAGCTACCTGCAACCCGTCTCATCTAACAGTCTTTCAGCATCTCCCGCTCAGTAATGGATCGATCAGGACCACCAAGCACTGGAAGCCACCAACACCGACTCTGACTGCGACTCTCCAACTCCGATCGTGACTGTGACCCCCTCCCACTAAGAGTAGGCCCTCTTATACCCTAATTCTAACTTTGCTAACTAATTGTTGCAACATTAATAACACGCTTTTCTTTCATTGGTCCATTCATTTCATCTATTCATTCTTTAATCAAGTTCTCTCGGATCCAACTGGTCCTTGGAATGTATATGATCATTTCCTTTCTCACAGTTCAAGACATGTTTCCATCCGCTTCGATCAGTACATTTGTAACTTCTTTCGATACATTCGAGAACTCTGCAGGCATTGTCCTTTCTCTTAAAATGGTTTCCCACGGTTCCTTGCTGATCACCACGGCACACTATCAGTTCAATTAGGTCACATCAGCCTTGACCATTCTCGCATCTTAGCCTCTCAGCAACATCACGAGGTTAGCTTTTCTCCAACTTTTCTCCCTTGTCACGTGTTTCCCCGCACTTGCGCACTTCATTAACTGGCAGCCATTTTATATCGCCACTCGTTTATACTTAGAAGCACTATTTTGAAATAAACAAAACATAATTAAAATAGAGAAACATAGCCTTTTCGTTTCCCTCCCCTCATCTACGTACCCCAATTAGTTATTACCTAGCCGAAAGCAACATTTAAGCTGTTCCTTACTTCCCATCACTATTGTTTTTGCAACGACACGTTTATTTTCTATGAAGCACAAATCATGCATTTATTATAAATTAGTACGCAATTATTTTTATGTTATAATTAGACACACAAACATTCGTTAATAGATTATTCAGCACGTATACTTGCGTATTACCCCTCCCCCACGTACAGTGTTGATTAATACGTTTAAACGAACATTTTATTAATTATTTTAAAAATTTGTTAGGGGTTAAAAAAAATTATTTTCTCTGCTCCATCAACTTCATAGAAGAGCTGCTACGCGAGCTATTCGGCCCCGATCGTGGAAAGAGCTCATCGCACGCTGGGCCCTAGGCCACCTGTGGGGTCGACGCCTAGACCTATACTTGCAGGTATACTAAATTTCAGAGACCGGGACACCATTTTAAAGCTAGTCAGAGATAAAGGGTCCATCAACCACAAGGGTAACAATATCTCCATATTTCCGGATTTCACACTGATGGTCCAAGCGGCCATGCGCGAATTCGTGCCGGTCAAACGTATTCTCAGGCAGGCAGAGGTCCCCTATGCTCTACTATATCCTTCCAAGCTGAAAGTGACACTGGAGGGCCCGACACTATTTCACGGACGAAAAAAGCGGCCCTGAAGTTTGCCAAACATTTAGGGGGGAAACAGAAACATCAAGGAAAGGGTGCTGCGGGATCTCGATCAGACGCTAGGCTAAGTGATATAGAATAGGCCTGCCTGATTACCTTGTGTTATTGCTGTTCTTAAAGTGTACTCTGTATAATCATAGGTTTTGCATGATGGTAGACGCTGAATGTTTGACTTGCATTTATACTCTAGTACTTTGTCGTCTGTCCTGCTGATGATGATGATCTTGGCTTGCTCATTCCAATGCGGCCACCCTGTCACTGGACAGGGGTGTATGCCGGATAAACCGCGTCCCCAGGGAGAACTCCCGTATTTGACCTCCACGCAAGAGCCGTGGGGCTATTTTCGAGGGTGTTTCCAATGGGTGGGAATTATACACAACCTGTTTGGGGGGTTGTTGTGGGTGGGGTTCGGGCAGAGTTTGTTCAAACTGTTTTAATGTTCAGTGCTGTGATATACCGATGTGATGCAGTTATCAATATCTTGAACACAGTTGGCATTTTTAGGTCGAGCCTAGAGCAGCGCATGCGCTGCTTGCGAGACTGCGCTGCTTGCGAGACTTATAGTAAGGGGCTTGAGAAAGCTGACCAGACGCTCGTGCGTCATGGCCTTTTTCCTGCGGTTACGCGCGCAGGGCGAACATCTGTTTCCCATTGTCGTGCCCAGACGCAGGCGCGATAATTGGAAACACATGCCTGCCGTGCGTGTAATCGCAGGCAAAAGGCCATGACGCACGAGCGTCTGGTCAGCTCTGCAGGCTGCCGCGCTCGCTCGTTATTTGGGGGGGGGGAATCAGGGAGCCCTACCTGGGATGATGGAGGGCCTCTTCCTCTGGCGCCTCAGGTACACGGGCTCCAGGTTCTTCATGTTGCGCTGCAGCCTGACTCTAACGTCCAGCCCTGCGTGCAGCAGCTCCTGCGGCAGGCTGCACCTCCTGGACGCGCTGTATTCATTGTGATACAAGACCACCTCCCCCCTGGACCCGGAGAAGAGGCTGCTGTCATCGCGCGCCATCACAAGACAATGCCGCCCGGGACGGCCAGGGGTTCTTTTCTGTCCCCCGTCACTGGGCGTGCGCCCAGAGCCCCGGTGCGCTCATGCCGCCCTGCACTTGTTTGGTAAGTTCAGCTCGTGGAAGGGCGTGTGCGCTTCAGACAGGTGTAGGATTACTAACGCGGCCCCTCCTTTCCGCAGCTAATGGCACCCAGCAGCAAGCGGGAGGAGGATCTCTACAAAAGCCGTTTAGGTTAACAAAAGATTTCCGATGTCTGGAAAGTTTCAGCCGCGCTGAGCTCGTGAGAATGTGCTGCCAGCTTCTTCTTTGTCAACGGCACTTCCATCTGGTCACGTCCTCGCAAACCCCTGGCGCTCTCTCCGAGTTACACAATTAAGACTCCACACAAATGTCATTGTCTTTTAACGTGGTATGTGAGTTGCCCAGGTAGGACCGGCTCTATGTGACCGTGACGCTCGCTCATTTTTTTCCTCCTGCTCTTTGAAGCACGTGCGGATTACAAGAAATCTAATAATTTAAAAATGTCAAAACGCCTATTGGAATGAGACTAAAGGCATTTAAAACATACAGTGCGCTGTTTATCCCCGCAATGAATTCCGAGGACCGGGCTTAAATTGGTTTGAATAAACCGCTCTTAACAATGGGGAATAACATTGGGATTTTGGTGCTTTCCGTCTGTCCTCGTGCTTACCGGCTTCTTAGTATTTTTCCCCTGAGCAACATCAGGACAGTATATTGGTCAATGCAAAATGATCGTATTTTAACCCATTCTAAAATACTTAGCGAATGTTTAACTAAACTTTCCTCAAAATATTTCAGGGCTAGAATGATAAAGTTTCACTTTCCCCATGTGTTCTAGAACTGCAATTAGAATAACAAATTTGAACTTCCTGCGCCCAACACGTCCACAAGGCAAGAAACACAAAAACACAGGCAGGTCAATTTAATGGGGAGAGTGGTAGTCCAATGGTGCGGACTTTATCCCGCTGGTAATTACAAGGTGCAGTAAACTTCACAAGTCTAACATTTGTGATTTCTTGTATATACAGCTGCTCTTGCCTTAGAGAGAGGATGTGTTGGGACTGCCTATATCAAGACTGCCGGGGCAATTCTTATGCTCACTACGCCACCCCAGTTTGCACACAGCCATATGCAAATCAGTCTTGACCCTGTGTCTCATGGGAACAGTCCAGCCCGAACTCCCAAGCCGGGTCCTCCCTGGACCGGAAACAAGCATCCGGGGACTGCCAGCATTTCCAAATCACCTTGCAGGACATTTAGAGCACGCAGAGACACTTTTGGCCATGCATAGCCATCAGAAGATGTTTATTTGAGGTGGGAGGGAGAGTCACTGAGCATATTTTTGTGATGTGATTTCATTTCATAATGTCCTTCTCTAAATAAAGCCCCAGTTTCTTTAAACGTTGTAGATCTGACTGGACATAGTTACTGAGAGTATTTACTTTACAATACTGTAACTGAGTTGCAGTCCCTGCCTCTACCACTCGATGGATTTAGTATTGCCTGTTCGTTACCGCCTTAGAGTCAAGTGTACAAAAGATAGCTAGGTCATTGATTTGGAGATTCGATAATACGATCGAGCATGGGACATGTAAAGGGCAGCATCCATCATGGATACTGCATAGCAACCACCTACTGTTCTAGGACCCAGGAAAAAGGCCAATCTCCTACTAAATGTCTTTCCTTATTTGCGAATACCAGAAGCGCTTTGAAATAGGCTTAATTTGTGTAATGAGAGT
This sequence comes from Calotriton arnoldi, assembly GCA_963921515.1. Classification (NCBI taxonomy): domain Eukaryota; kingdom Metazoa; phylum Chordata; class Amphibia; order Caudata; family Salamandridae; genus Calotriton; species Calotriton arnoldi. The sequence goes on from CAWUFW010008756.1 coordinate 589,885, forward strand.
TCGAACAAAACACCTTGACAGGACCCCCAACAAGATGGCACCACTAACCTTAAAAGGTGGTCCTGGGTGGGTTTAGCCATTGAGCTGTTGGACCAAATATCTAATCCAGTATTTACCACTTTACAAACAAAAATGCGGGTAATAAACACAGCATGAAAAATCCTAGCGAGAGCAGTCCCTGGACCTTTCTATCACAAACTACTCCACAACAGTTGAGGTGCAGGGGGCAAGTTGGAAATCATGGAACCAAGAGACGTGGGTTTTAATCTCAGCCTTATCATGTGACTAAAATGTGTGCGTTTGGCTGGTCAATTTTTTGACTATATGCCTCTGCTCCTTTTTTTTCGGTGAGTGGAAGTACTTGGATCAAGCGTAACTGCTGGCAGTTGTGTGATAACAAAACTGGGCTAGAACCCAGTTTCATGGTCTGCTCAATAATATAAGGTATAGTGCGAAATTACAGGCCTTGAAATGAGCAGTGCTGTGTTTCAATCTTGGTTCTCCTATTTCTTCAACTTGTTTGACCTTGGGTAAATCGTGTTCTCTCTATGCCTTTGACCCCTAATCTGCCATTACGTGTGATCTTCAAAACAGGATCAGTAGCAGGATCAGATAATAAGCACTGTGCATGTTTTTCAAGAAAGGCAGACAGTGGTTTTCATATTAATATATAATTAAGATTTCATATATTATCATGGCTGCGGGTGACAGGTAATGACCACCTGGGCTACATTGTTCCCTGATTAATTAAGCACCATTATATAGTATTTAGTCTCAGTGCTGTCTTTGCTCCTACATTATGGTTACATTAAAGATGTGCTGAAATTTGAACCTTCCAACACACCTCAGAGTGCTGGAAAATAGATTTCAAAGATTCCTGAAACCACAGAGTTGTATTTTCCTTTCCCACAGACAATAACCTTGTTAAACTCTCTGCTTCATAAGGGGTCACCGGATATTTAGTCTCCAGGGCTGACTGGGGTTTAATTCATTCTGCCCAATGTAAATATTTAAGATTTAGAACGCTTCCCTGCTTGTTCAGGGCCTCTTCAATGCAGGTGCTCACATTCCACTTTTTAGCATCTCTAAATATAAACGTGTTCTTGAAGCGGCCTCTGTGGATACCTTATGTGCTGCAACTACTAAATAACCTTCATCGTCCCTTTATGAACAAAAAGCGGTACATTTGGTGACCTGCACTGGCTGAGTGTAGGACACGGGCAAGACACTGCAAATCCAGGACAATCCAGCAGAAACAGGACTAATGGCTACCCTAGTCCATACGTGTCAACATAATGTAATGCTACTTGGGTAACTGGGGCAGCCAGATGGGTTTCAATAGAATGAAAATATGGGGAGGAGGCAGTGTGGAGGAGGCACAAACATCCATAGGAGTCAGGTCCACAGAGTTATTGTTGGGGCCCACCTCTGCTCATATGAGGACCATCAAGCCTAGGTGTCCTGCTGTATGGGCCCGTTGTCCAATGAAAAAATACATTATTACATTTTCCCAGGCTCTTGGACCAAGCGCAACTCACTTTTTTTTTAATCAATTATGTATAGCATTGGTCAGCTAGTGCTGGACGCATAAGCTACCCTCCCTTAAACCTAGAAGGTAGGGAACTACCCAACAAAAAATAGTTGAGTGACTAATTACAATAGACAATATAAAATCAGGTATCATTGCCATCAAATGATGTGACGCCAACCCAATCAAATCCCTCTCATGTGAATTGGTCTATTTGTCAATCGAAGCTGAGTTACAAACATTGCTATTTGTAGTGTGTACCACAAAAACCGAGAGATAGAAGGAATGTTTGCATTAACCTCAGCCGCTGGTGATCGCTTAGTGCTCCATTCCAGACCATTGTTTTTCACCCATTGTGCCATTCTAGGTGGGACACCCATATGCTGATGAGTCTTACTCCCACTCCAAAAAGAATAGTCCAGCCACAACTGCCAGACTAGTGAGCACTTTAAGGCATCTACTCCAACGAACAACAGAGTGATTAAAGGAATGATTGAATTAATCTCTGCCACAGGCCGCATTCTAGGCCATCGCCTGCTGGTGCTGGCAGGCAAGATGACACTGCCATATAATACGCACCAACCTGCACACTGTTGTCAGAAAAAAACAGGCATAGACATTCACCAGAAGAGCCAAAGGATATTTCAGCAGTAAGGAGCTAATTCAGAGACATAAAAAGTAACAAAAGGTCGATGAATGCAACAAGGGAAAAGGGAATTTATGTGTTGCGATGCGTCCATCTCATGTAAATGCTTTCTTATATATGATCGAAATGGGAACTGACATTATAGGAAAAAACTCAACTTCATCTTAGATTAAGAACGTCAGGCAGAGTTCCCTGGACAGATCATCATTAGGGCAGTTCAAAGAGCTTGACCATGGCCATTTCCTGTAGCTCATGGCATCCGCTTAACAGACATAGAAGAAGTCCAAGTTTGACATCCGTTGCTCAGTGCAGAGCTCCACAGTTGCGTTGCTACCCTTCTGTTCTGAACTACTACACTGATTGCGGGACAACCCTCTATGTGGCCGGAACCCTGGTAACGCCTGAACAGTCCAGGCTATGTGGACACGCAGCCACACACAAAGCAGCATCTTACAACACTTTGCCCGACTGCCTAGTACGTGCACTGTCTTTTCCTTGATACTCACAAGTCTTTGTAACTTCTTGGTATAAATATAACATTAACAGAACAACTTAAATGACAATCCCAGTATATAACATGTTTGCATACCATGGGATCTTGTTACATATGGCACTGGCTCATCAGGGAGGGAGGGCAGAGAAGAATCTCCATAAAGATTATGGGGCCTGTTCACAAGCTGCATTTTGTAGTATGTTACTAGTACCACTAACCTATAACAAAATACTGTTCACATACCTATGTGTGGTGGTATACGCCTCTTCAATCTTTTAAGTGAATAGATATCTGCTCAACTGTGGGGATCTCTGCACGCAAAAGTATGTTTTAGTAGTAAATGTGGGCGGGACAGAGGAGAGAGGCTGGAAAATTGGGACTAGGTACTCTTAAAGGTGAAGGGAGGAGGAAGGAGGGGTTGAGAGAGGGCCAGAGATGGGTTTAGGGAGTGCCATGCACTCACCCACAAGAGTAAGCCTCTTCCTATTCACTAACTGCCCTTCTGTAGTTACTACTGATAACAAGCATTGGCATAGCCAATAGGTCTCGCCTTTGGGACCTTATAAGTGTTTAGCCATGCAACGGTTGATGATGTTGCACCAATAATATTGTGCTGCATAATTAAATACTTATAAGGTCCCAAAAGCGAGACCTATTGGCTATGCCAATGCTTGTTGTGTGGAGTTCTGGTGCATGTAAACTACGGAGATTCTCATGCTTTGTTTGGGCAAGATATAGGTGTGATAGACCGGTTTCCACTCAGTATCTCCCTATCTCCATCACTACAGCTGCATTTAAATGATCTCCTATAATATACTTACTTGGAATATAAGGGGGTTGAACAACTTTCGTAAGATCAGATTACTCCACTCGTATCTAGGTAGGCACAGCATCGATATTTGTTTCCTCCAGGAAACTCACTTAAACGCAACCTCTACGGCTAAATTTCATAACAAGAGATGGGACCCGATCTACTCTCTATTTATTCTAATTATGCCAGGGGTGTGTCCATATTGATTAAAAAGAGGTATTGGTTGGGCCACTGATGAGTCAATTGCAGACCCAGAGGGCAGATTTATAACCTTTTGTTTTTTCTTGGTTTATATTAGTAATTTCAAAACATACATACCAACGAGATCTGGTTGACCTGCACTCACACATCAGCATACGGTACATCTTAAGCCTTGTTCTGCGAAAAAAAAAAACTTACTTCTACTTATTACATTATTTGGCATACAGCGTATCAATATTCACATCACATCAGTATTTAGTATATCAGTGTTGTCTCTTAAGTAGCTTGTTAGTGGTTCCCAGAAGTCTGTAGGCTTGGAGGTTGATGGTAATTCTTCCGCATATAGCTGGAAATTGTCTCTGCAATATAACAAGTCCATTATCCAACTTTTAATTGTAGGGGAGTTTTTACTGTTCCAGTGTATTGAGATTCTTCTCTTCGCGAGTAATATTGCTATGGCCACAAATTTCTTCTTAGTGGATTTGAATTGCTTTAGGAGACCTAATAAGCATAACTTCATGGAACATTCTATGTAACAGTTCATCATGTTTCCTAATAAGTGTATTACATTTCCCCAATATGCGCCAATCTTTACACAGTACCATGCAAGATGTATAAAGTCTGCATCAGCTGCTCCACACCTGCAGCATCTTGCCTCCTCACGTAGGCTGTACCTCTGTAGCCTCAGTGGCGTGTAATATGCCTGATGTAAGTACTTGTAGTGTATTATTCATAAATTGCCATTTGGAGACGATAGTTCTGACAAAGCGCAGCAGGATTGCCACTCTTCTGCTATTGGGGTATCTAGCACTGCATTCCATCTGTCTTGTGCTTTGCTTGACCCTTTGAGCATTTCTGCTTGCATGGCTCTATAAAGTCTTGTTACCAAATGGGAACTATCAGCATTCGCTATTATCATTTGCAATGGTATCAGGGTAGGTGGTTCAGCGGGGTAGGTGGGATATAGTTTTTAATTGCTTCACGTAGCCTATGATATGTGAATTTAAACAGAAGTGTCTGGTTACTTACGTATGACAATTCGTCATGGCTAATGAAAGTACCATTGGTGTATAGATCGCCCATGGTTACCAAGCCCACCTGTTGCAGCAGTTCCAGGCTGACTTTATCTTGCGTTACTGAAAGTGATGTGTGCTGGGATATCGGCATATTTGGTGTGTACAGTGGTGTTTTGTCAGCTAAGTGTCCCATTCGTTTCCATGCTGAAGATGTCATCTGTATTGTGTTAATCTCTTTTTGAGTATGTGCGATCTGTGATGCGTTATTATGCTGTTTAGTGGGATCGGATTAGCATCACCATCTTCTACCGCTAAATGTGGCATGTATCGCACTGGATGATACCAATAGTGTGCATATTGTGCCTGGGCACATAGATAGTATAGCGGTAAGTCCGGCACTGTGAAACCGCCATTTACATACGGTAAGGTTAGTGTTTGTAAGTCTATTCACTCTTGTTTCCCTGCTCATATTAATTTGGTGAGGCATGTGTTAAGTCTCTTAAATATTGTGGTTGGCGGGGTTATGGGGATGTTGGAGAATAAATACAGGAATCTGGGTAATATCACCATTTTTATGAGGGATATTCTGTCTGCTAACGATAATGGCAGTCTAATCCATCTGTTGATTTGTGTTTCCAGTTTGTCTATTGCTATCCCATAATTGGTTCTTAGCACTGTGTCTGGGTTTCTATGTATCCATATTCCCAAATATTTAACTGGTTCCTCCTGCCAGGTTAAGGGGAATTCCTTCGGATGTTGTTTGGTAATTTCCGTCAGTGGGAGAATCGCCGATTTATCCCAATTGATCTGTAGTCCTGATTGTCTACCAAATTTAATGTATTCCCTTAGTAAGGGCGATAAATTATTACGAGGGTCGCGTATATAGAGGACCATATCATCTGCATATAGTGATATGGCTATTGGCCGCAGTTTAAACCTTAATGCCGTGTTTGCGTGCCTCTGTCGTAGTTTACATGCTAGAGGCTCAAGTGCAATAGAGAACAGTAAGGGCGATAGTGGACATCCTTGCCGCGTAGCACGTTGTATGTGTATGACATCCGATATGTTTATTTACTTTAATGCGTGCTATCGATTTGGTATATAGAAGTTTGATCCAGTTTAATAAGACAATAGGTAGACCTATATGTTGTAATATCGCATATGAATATGTCCATTCCACTGAATCAAATGCTTTAGCGGCATCTAGAAGTACCGCTACTGCTTCTAGCTCAGGGTTTAACTGGTGTAGAAGCGGGAATATAGTTCGTATACTATGTGCTGTTGATCTCGCTGGTATAAACCCAGATTGGTCGGGTAGGGCGATAGCTTGCATGAGTGGTTGCAACCTGGTGGCTACGATCTTGGCATCCGTGTTTATTAGGGACAGCGGCCTATAGGAGTCGCTCTTCCCTGGGTCTTTGTCCGGTTTTAATAATGCCACTAGTAGAGCTTCACAAAGTGTCGGCGGCAGAATCTGCTGATCATAATCATCTTGGTACATTTCGGTCAGATGTGGACTTAGGATCTCTGCATGTTCTTTGTAAAATTCACCCGTGAAGCCGTCTGGGCCGGGTGTTTTATTATTGGGTAACGATTTTATAGCATCTTGTACATCTTCTACTGTGATCGGCTGCGATAGATATTCCCGCTGCCCCTCTGATAACCAAGCTAGTGCTATGTCGGCTAAATAATCCTTAATTTCTTGTTCGCCCGCCGTGCCATGTGAAGCATATAGTTCGCCATATGTCCCCATAAATGTCTCTAGTATGCCTTTGGTGTCATAATGTGCTGTCCCATGTGCATCACTGATTTTGGTGATTATTTGTTGTTTGTGTTCAGTACGTATTTTTTGTGCTAATATACGGCCCGGTCTGCCACCCTCACCTAGCGTTCTGGCTGTGTGCCTACGCGTTATGTATTTCAGCTCACTATCGGCGAGGTACTTGTAGTTAGTCAGTTCGTTTCTGAGTTTACTTAATGTGCTTGTCTGATGCTCGGTGTCATATTCGTCTTCAAATTTCTGGATTGCATTTTCGCATTTTGTTAACTGTGTGCGGATGTCTTTTAAGATCCCTGCGTTCGTACTTATGCATATCCCCCTTAATGTAACCTTGAATGCCTCCCTTAGGACGCACGGGCTGTCTACTGAACCTTTATTCAAAATGAAATATTCTTCTGTTGCTTTCCTTATGGTTTCGCTATATACAGGGTCCAGTAAGGCTTTGGCATTAAACCTCCAGATACATGGCGGTTGAGTGTAGGTTGGGATATCTAAGGCCATTTGCACCGGTTTGTGATCTGAGAGTGTTTTTGGGAGATGTTTAATCTCACGTGCCCATGTGCTGGCCATATCTGTTACTAGCCAATAATCTAGCCTAGCCCAGCTCCCGTGGGTTGTTGATGTATGCGTGCTTTCCTGGGTTCCTGGATTTCGCAGCCTCCATACATCATTCATGCAGAATTCCGTCATTCCGTTTATTATGATCTCGGCTGCGTGTTTATGATGTTCTTTTGTTGCGCCCGATCTGTCCTGGGTTGCATCCAATGCAACATTCATATCTCCACCCCACAATAGTTCCATTTCTGGCAGCTCGCGTAGCTTGTTCCATATGGACCCATAGAATTCAGGGTCATCTACGTTCGGACCATAGGTATTAATGATCCCTATCTGTGTGCCTCTTAGTATGCCGGTGAGTATCACATATCGCCCATTGGTGTCAGTTATTATTTGGTCTACCGTGAAGTGTACCCCTTTTTTTATTAGAATCATAACTCCTCTGGCATATAAGGAGTAGGAGGACATGACCCTCAGTTCCGCCCATCTTTTACCAATTCCATTTTCGTTTTGTTTAGTGAGATGCGTCTCCTGGAGCAATGCTATGTCTATATGATGCAAAAACAACAGTTGATGGGCAGAATGCAGAACAATGTCATCCATTCACCCCAGTACAGAGATCTGGGCCTAAATCCATCGTTTTTTTGCTCACCATGCCATTCCAGTTTGAACCCAGCCATATGCAAATCAGTCTTGACCCTGTGCCTCATGGGAACAGTCCGGCCCGAACTGCCAAGCCAGGTCCTCCCTGGACTGGAAACAAGCATCCTAGGGGGTGAATGTTTTGATTTGTTCTGCATTCCGTCCATCAATTGTGTGTCTTTTGCTTTCTCGCCCTAAGTGCGCCAGGTATGCCCAGACGTGGGTCCTGGGCTCACTGTGCCACTGGAATCAAGCTATCCTGGCTGAAGAGGGGTGAAACCCTGACCCCGGTCCTAGGATGCTTGTTTCCGGTCCAGCGAGGACCTGGCTTGGCAGTTCGGCTGGACTGTTCCCATGAGGCACAGGGTCAAGACTGATTTGCATATGGCCAGGTCTAAACTGGGGTGGCATGGTGAGCAAAAGAATGATGGATTTAACCCAGATCTCTTGACTGGGGGTGAATGTTTTGATTTGTTCTGCATTCCGTCCATCAATTGTGTGTCTTTGCTTTCTCGCCCTAAGTGCGCCAGGTATGCCCAGACGTGGGTCCTGGGCTCACTGTGCCACTGGAATCAAGCTATCCTGGCTGAAGAGGGTGAAACCCTGAAGCCGGTCCTAGGATGCTTGTTTCCGGTCCAGGGAGGACCTGGCTTGACAGTTCGGGCTGGACTGTTCCCATGAGGCACAGGGTCAAGACTGATTTGCATATGGCCAGGTCTAAACTGGGGTGGCATGGTGAGCAAAAGAATGATGGATTTAACCCAGATCTCTTGACTGGGGTGAATGTTTTGATTTGTTCTGCATTCCGTCCATCAATTGTGGCTCTTTGCTTTCTCGCCTAAGTGCGCCAGGTATGCCCAGATGTGGGTCCTGGGCTCACTGTGCCACTGGAATCAAGCTATCCTGGCTGAAGAGGGTGAAACCCTGAAACCGGTCCTAGGATGCTTGTTTCCCGGTCCAGGGAGGACCTGGCTTGGCAGTTCGGGCTGGACTGTTCCCATGAGGCACAGGGTCAAGACTGATTTGCATGTGGCCAGGTCTAAACTGGGGTGGCATGGTGAGCAAAAGAATGATGGATTTAACCCAGATCTCTTGACTGGGGGTGAATGTTTTGATTTGTTCTGCATTCCGTCCATCAATTGTGTGTCTTTTGATGTCTATATGATGTCTGTCGAGATACACTATGACTTGTCTGATCTTTCTGGGATTATTAAGCCCTCTTATATTCCAAGTAAGGAGGCGTATTGGTGATGCGTTTGTGCTTCTACTCATTTGTTCAGTTAGTTTGCTGAGAAGTACCTGTGTTCGCGTCTACGCGTGTGTATGCTGTATGTGCTTCCCGTCTGTTGAAAAGACGGCGTGAGTGTTGTACATATCTTTCATTTGCATCTTCTATGACAACGAGGTGTACCTGATTACCAACATGTAACCCATTGATCCCCCACCCACTTCAGCATCCCAGTCATGCCAAAGACACCCATAACTTACTCAAGAACAGCATCTTAACTTTGTTGGGGAACACCCAATGGGGCAACTAGATAACCGCACCTCCATCCGCAGGGCGGATGTGGCCGGAATGTCATATTTCCAATGGAGTTTCACTGACATAATAGGCAACCTGCTTAAGCTTAGTCACATTTCAGTTGTTAATGTACATATTTATGGCTACATAGCTTACCAGAGGTATTTTCATTACATTGGTTATCACATACTATTTATCACATAGCTGCTTCGTGCAAACAAGCAACAAGAGAGTGCACTTAAAAATAGCAGTACTCAGTTACATATAGGTTTGGTATTTAGCTCTGGGGTGGTTCCAGAGCAATTCACCTTGTGACGTGTCAGGTAGTGATATTTTGCATTCGCAATATTCAGAGGATAAGTCGTTACACAACAGTGTACCTCAGTATGAAGCGTCGCGATTCAGAGCGATATGATCTGCTACCTAGGGTTCCAGACGTGCAGGAGATGCAGACCTTTCGGAGTTTTTGCGTTTTGACTTCACCTGTTGAAGGAACTCTTGAGCTGTTTTATATGTTGGTAGGATCGTTGTTTTGCCGTTATATACCACGCGCAGCTTCGCGGGGTAAAGCATTGCATGTAAAGCATTGCATATGTTATGTCCAGCTCCCGGAGCTTTCTCTTTATGGGGGCGAATTATTTACGCGCCATTTGCACTGAGAGCATGAAGTCTGGGTAGAGCGATATTTCACAGCCTTTGTAGTTAATCCGCTGCTTCTCCCTTGCCAGTTTTAGTGCAGTGTCTCTATCTCTATAGTTCAGAATTCTATAGGCCATGGAGCGGCTCCTGGTGGAGGCCTCGGGGCCAGAGATCTGTCCGCACGCTCCACAATGAGCACTTGGGAGAAGTTTTCTGAGTCGAATACTTCTTTCAGGAGTGCTTCAATATAGTCCTCGAGGCGGCCAGTGTTGGTACTTTCCGG